>OX328126.1:57641694-58338351 GCA_946811695.1 Gonocerus acuteangulatus
GACTGGGTCATATGGGCGTATATAGAAAATAATTTCGGGAGGGGCTGGGAAAATTTCGGGGGGGGGGGCTGAGACATTTTCCGGGGTATGGAATACTAAAAATTTAGAGCTTGGAATAGTTTTAGGCAACTAAAACGCTATTACATGTAAAATAAAATATTTTTTATGCACTAAGTGATCTTATTTAATTTATTTTTAAGGGTTTTACGACAAGTTTTTACCTTCAAATCAAAATTTCGGGGGGGGGGGGCTGCAGCCCCCTCAGCCCCCCTTATATACGCCCATGTTGGGTCATTCAATAGAATTAATAAAATAAAAAAAAATATATATATATATACACGAATAAATATAATTTTAAAGGCCTGACTTTCGTGATCAATGGTTTTAGGATTTTTTTCTGGACTACAGCCAACGTATTCCGCGGGTTTAAGGCGTCCAAAGAAAAACACCCTTAGACTACTTAAGAAATTTACTTGGCCAAAACCCAGGATGAAAGACGTCCCTATCCATCGTCATGTGTAGGAGGTAGATTTGCTTTAATTATGCCTAACAATTTTAAGCCCCCACCTTCCAAAGAGATCTTCCAAAGTGTTGGAACCCCTTTCATCCTCGAGTTACACGTCACCTCAAACCCAATTAAACGGGTTTCCCCGAGAAAGGACGTATTCCCCGAGACAATGTGAGTGAGAGGCGAAAGGGAAGGGAGATTTAATTAAAACAATGGTTGACTGAAAGTGTTGGTGTTGATACAAGACAAGCAGGGCGCAAAGGAAGGCGGGCAAGTAAGGAACCGAACACTTCCTTCCCCCGATCCACAAAGCAATAAATCCAGCGCGACTCCACTAATTAATGCCTGGGGAAACATCCGCCCCAGAACCTCGGCTTCGCTCGTATCAAGCCTTTTCGTACATTTACTACCCATTTTCTCCTAGAGGGCAGTAGTGGTTTCATAGCTCGTATGTTTGGATAAGAATATAAACAATCCACAAGAAGAAGCATCCAGAGAGAATCTCTAGATCACTTTTAGCATAAATATTCTTAAGCGATGACTAAACTTATAAAAAATGTTACAAAAAAATGTCCGCTGGCGTTTGCGCATGCGCGGTGGCCGTGTACTAACATAGCCACCGCGCATGCGCCTATGTGATTACATAGATTTGTCGGGTGGACCTAAAGCATATTTGGAGGGTTCAGAGCACAACTAGACCAATTCCATGTTATATAGTTTTCAGAAAATGAGTATTATGCGTTTTAATTGCAGAGACGTTGTATAAATCCTATTGCCAATAAGTCTTAAAACGTAAACACTGATCATAATTTTAAATATCACTGACATTATTTATGTATAGCCTTGTTCATAAAATAGTTACAACTTGGACTTGGCTTACGTGTGCTCTGAAAACAAATAAGAATGACTTCCAGATTTACAGCAAGAACTGCTACAAGTGGCAAAATAATGAAGTTATGACTTAGCCTCCTGTAGCACTGAAAAGAGCCATTTTAGTAATACTCTTCGTCATTACAACATAAAATGTCAAAAATGGACTTGGTCTAGTTGTGCTCTGAACCCTCCATTTATGTTCCTGAATTTTAGCAGCAGGCTCTATTTTATTTTATTTTAAACATTTGAAAGAAACAAAGGTCTGTCGCTCAAGAGCTGCATGACTAACCCATTTTTCAGCAGAGTGGTAAGTTTAAGCCAGTAGAAGGATGTTCTTAAAATAACCGATATAAATAAAAAATCAAAAAAAATCTAACTTGTGGGAATTGCGTCATCTTATCCCCAGCGTAATTTGGGAAGCTGAGAATATTAACAGTTTTGATCTTTCCTGAAAAACGTAAAATTAAATTTCAAAGATAAAATATTAGGCGCCACCACAGAAAACCAACAATATCCTAAGCGGAAGTTAATCCCTCCGCCTTCGCTGTGGGAAAACAATATTACCAATACGTTTCTCATTTTCATACATTCGTTTACTAAAATACTCATTTTACTGAGGCCAACGAAAGAAAAAAAAAAAAAAAAAAAAAAAAACGTTCAAAAGAACGAAATCGACAGTTTAGGCACTTATTTCTCGGATTGATATCGTCCCACGGAAAATTAGTCCAAAATATTTTTTCTAGGGAATTTAGTAGGCTTTTGAATGGCGAGCTTCCACTTATCACGACTCCACAACCGTTTTCGAAATATTTAAAAAAATACACGAAGATCCTAAAACTTTTCATGCCTGTTAATCAATTTTGTTTTCTAGTTCATTAACTCCAAAAGCATCCAAAATTTAAATATCCTCGATTACCTGAATATCATACTTCAGGAACCATTTTCAACTGAATCAATCCTTTCTGAATACCCTAACTAAAATTAGTTATAACAACCAGTTTTATCCTCTTTTCTCGAAAACGGTTACAGATATCTCCTGCTAATGGTTTCATTTGTTTCTCTACGTTACAGAACTTATAAAAAGCCGACTTGCAGGAACTGCGTCATCTTAGCGCGGTTCCGTTCATATCCCTAGTCTAATTTGGAAAGATTAAAATAGAAGCAGTTATTATTTTGGTTCCACCAGTCTTTTTTTTTAATTAATTATTATAATCTCGTGCCAACCCTTAAGGTCACTAACGCCATTCCTGTGTGTAGTAAAGTCTTAAAAGTTCTTGAAAGGTCATGATTTACGATCTTACCCGGAAGGGTCGGCTAACAATAGAAACTGTCCCGCTAGTGACAAGGTCTTGGAAATCTATATTTCTAACAATAAATTGTTTTTGTTATTTTACTTAACCAGTTTTATTGTCAAATACATTATCCAATTATAAGCAATTAAAAAATAACAAGGAATAAAACAGACAAAAAGAACCGTTCGAATAAACGAAATCAATTAATTTAAAGTTTTAAGCACTTATTTCTCCGATTGACATCGCCTAATTAAAACTTTCTTTAGAACCTTTTTTGTAGAACATTTAGTAAGCTTTCGAATGGTAACTTTCCGCTTCCCAAGATTGTCAACGGTTTTCGAGATACTAACGAAAGTATACGAAGTTACCAAAACTTTTTTTGTCTGTTAATAAAATATTTTATTCTAACCCTTCCTTTACTCTAAACGTAACAAAAATTTCAACATATTAGTGTTGATGAAATTCGAACATGCAGAAAATGTTTCAACTGTATCCCATAATTCTAAGTACCAAAATCAAAGACAAACAACCCTCCCTAGGAAGGACGCTAGGCAGTTGAAAAGCTATATTTTGGAAATCCATATCTCTAACATTAAATTGTTTTTCTTATTTTTCTTAACCTGTTTTATTTTCAAATACATTATCCAACTATAAGCAATTAAAAAATAACAAGGAATAAAAAACAGACAAAAAGAACAGTTCGAATAAGCGAAATCAATTACTTTAAAGTTTTAAGCTCTTATTTCTCCGATTGACATCGCCTAATCAAAACTTTCATTAGAACCTTTTTTGTAGAGCATTTAATAAGATTTCTAATGGTATTCTTCCGTTTTCCAAGATTCTCAACCTTTTTCGAGATATTAAGGAAAGTAAACAAAGTTACCAAAACTTTTTATGTATGTTAATAAAATATTTTATTCTAACCCTTCCTTAACTCCAAACGTAACCAAAATTTCAACATATTAGTTTTAATGAAAGTAGAACATGCAGAAAATGTTTCAACTGAATCCCATGATTCTAAGTACCCAAACCAAAAACGGTATTCAAAAACTATTTTTCCAATTTTCTCGAAAACGGTTAAAGCCTTGAAAATGATTTCATTCGTTTTCCTAGCCCATGAAGCCTATAAAACAAGTACTTACAAGCTTATGAACTCAAAAACGAAAGCGTTACGATTTTTTTTGCGCGAATTTCGCCCCAAACGCCATCTTCCAGTGGGCGGATTTTGCTGGTTAACGAACTTGACCTTTCAAATTAGACAAAAGATTTTTGTACCAAATTTCATAAAAATCGGACCATTCGTCTGGGAGCTACAGAGTGAACAGACAAATATATATATACAAATTTTAACCACTATCATTTTCGGTCTCTAGGGGTTCTGAAACATAAAATTTTCTAGTCGGCACTTCCGGATTGTGTCATGAGATCAACCTTATAAGCGGGGTTCCTCCCTATGGGGGAGGGAGGAACCGCGCTAAAAATCCATCTCAAGGTTGGATAGAGGGCATTAATATTTGGCGAGTGGGGAGTACTGACCATCTCGGAGCCTCACCTGTGATGCTGAAGCATTGGTTTTTAGTCCATGGGGTCAAACTACAAATCCGTATTTGGAATTACAAGTAATTGTAATTTGTAATTCATTTAAAATTAGGAATTTATTCATGCTATAAATCAAGTAATATTTTTGATATAATAGTAATTCATGAATTACAACTACAATGTTATCATAGTCCTTAAATCAATCAAATTGGCTCAACTATATATTAATTAGTTTTGTTAGGGATGCAGTCTAAATATCCTGAATTAATTATTTATCAAAACTATATAATTTCAAGACGTAATCAATAACTTGGAAAAAAATGTACATATATCAGCTCACTGTGTTTGGAAGGAAAATAAGATATTCTAAAACATGTTTGTATTTAAATATGACTGATGTAACAATAATGAACACAATTTAATAGCAAATTATACACCACTATGAAGAGAAATTAGTTTTGTTAAAATTTACAATTTGGTGACTTTATGATACAATTATATATATTACATTACAATCACAACATTTAACGTTTAGCTATATACATATATACAAATATCCTAGAATGATGAAAAAGTTAAACTTTGTTTAACATGGTCCCTGCTATGTTATAACATATAAAAAAACAATTGCACTTGAGAGATGTCTTCCATTATGAGCTACCGAACTATTTTCAGTTGAGAATTATAATCAAAATATCTGTAAATTAAATCTCTAATATAAAATTATCAACTATTAATTCATTTGCTCGTTATTTGTTTTAATCCGTCAATGGCTAGGAAGAATACTGCTATCAATCTTTGTCCTAGAATCACATACTGTATATATGGCTAGTGAAAATGAAATGTTCAAAAAATGAAATTGAATATGTTGATTTAAACGGAAAAGTAATGATGCCAATAACTTTTCCAATCAGGATAAACTGCTCCAGATTTTTTTTAAAAAAAAGTATAGTAATGGAAGAGACAATCACATACAAAAATAAATCTGTGTATTTTTGTTCAACATAACAATGCCATTTATATAAAATATTTAATCATTAGATACATATTCCAGCCGACACGTACATAAACAATATATATACATAAACAATATGTAAAAATGAAATATAGACAACATATAAAACAATCATTGGTGAACAAAGCTTTTATTACCTATACAATTAAATGATACATAAGAAATAATATACACAAAAGCTGGCTTTAAAAATTTCTATTCTTTGAAACATAAAAGTTAAGGGCACAGCTTCATCTCACATGTGCTGGCTGGGCTTCACTAATATGTATACTAGTTCTAAGACCAAACTAAGTTATTTAGTAATTTATAAGGCATTTCTTCTAATGTACACTCCTCCCAAAACTTCATTGTAACTGTACATATTTGCAAATCTAATAATTATACTTGAAATATTCTAAGGCGAATTTACAAATTGCGATCCATTTAGAAAAATATTATTTCTATCTTACATTGGGTAACAACATGATCTAACATTATATAAATTGTAAATAAAATAATGAGGAAAATAAAAGTAGCTTTACTTCAATATTAATCCGCAAAAATACTAGCTGGGTCTTTTGGGCAATAATAAAATAAAAACAGAAAATGTATTCAAGATTAATTGTTAGTCAATAATTTATCTTTAAATAAGTATGTTTCAAAAAGTTTGTCCAAAACTTAAATAATTTTGTGTTTAAAAAAAAAATAATAATAATAAATAAACAAATAAAAATTGAACACTAGCCAATGGCTTGAACATAAAAATGAAGCCTAACAAGTTCAACATTTTTACTGCTACTCTAAAACCCTAAAAATCAAAGGTATTGTTTTTTTTTTTTTTTTTTTTGGTTTTTCGATCAAACGTTTTGCTAGGCATTAGAATAGCATTTAACTCTTTGTATTAACAGGCACAAAAAATATATAATGACTTAAAATTACCTTGTAAAGCTATTATGATTTAACTGATAATACGCAGTCTTTCTCTTCTGTGATTTTTCTGTAGTGCTTAAAATAAACTAAAAAACATGAGGCACAATAACATTTAGAAATCATCGGAATCAAAGAAGGCAAGTCAGTGGTAAACAACAGCTTGGTAAAACATTAGACAATTAAAAGTTTCAAGTTGGCAAAAAAATGTTCAAGTTTTAAGTTTCACATAAATTACAACATAAAAGTTAACAAGCCATAATTTTGAAAGTGACTGAAAATGTTTTTTTGCTCATATAGCAAAATAATGAAGAAATAAAGTTAGAGTAGCTTAAAATCTCTTATGCTGGTCTACTCCTTATCGTAAAATATGGTCAAAAATGATTATCACCTGATCACAGTTGTCATAAGCATTTCATTTTGTGCTTTCTGTAGCATCAAAACCACTCAAAGAAGAAAAGAGACAGCATGAGAGGAGCAGAATGAAAGGGTTATTTTAGGAATTCGGAGCAATGGTAAAACCGAATGCACTCCCAACGGTTTCTTCTGTCCATTTAAATTAACTCCCCCAAAAATTTTGGCTTCGGATCAAAGACGTCCTGAGGATTTGAAAAAAATAAAGTAAAATAAAATTACTCCATTCATTCACTCTACTCTCACTCTGCCATTTAATTAAACTGTAAATTAAAAAATCAATAGAAAAGATTATTAAATTTCCTCATATTGTAAAATGTATGTAATGTAACACAGGGGTTGACTAATAAGCTGAGGGAATCCACTGTAAGAAATAATAAAAGTTAAAATCATTTAATTTTTTTATGTATCATTTGCTAACTTCGCTGGTCAGTTAAAGGAAGAATCAAGGACTAATTTTGATACTACTAACTTAATTCTTAGATGATTGACACATAAGCTGAAGTTAATAAAGTTTAAATTAAAATAATCCCCCAATAATTAACCCAATAAAAAAAAGTATTCTTTTTCACGAACATTGATGGCTAAATTAAAGAATATATAGGATGCTACTAACGTGACCAATAAATTTTTTTGTAAAATAAAAAAAATTACTTAGTGACCAAAATTATTTTTCACAGTGAACTAAAAACAATATGTTGGACGTCCGATTAGTCTGAAGAATATTAATATAATTTTTACTAACTCTAATAAATAGTATACATGATAATCATAATTCTATAGAGTTCCAGTTAAATACATATAATACTCTTTTAACATAGAATAAATGAACAACATATTTTTTTTTAACATTAAGAAACTAATCATTGATATGTTTATTTTATAGAAATCATAGAAATACGAGGTAGCTATGTTAATAAGAAGGTCTGAAAATGAAAACACACTTAAATGAAATGCCTAAAGATAACTGTCAATTAAATAGGAGATATATATATATATATATATATATATATATATATATATATATTATATATATATATAGAGAGAGAGAGAGAGAGAGAGAGAGAGAGAGAGAGAGAGCCCGGAAGTTAGGCAAAATGCCTTTTTTATCTGAATGGATATATTGAAGAATCAGATAGAAATAAATATGTTTTCGTGCATTTAGGAAGTGTAGCGACAATTTTTATTTTGCCTATTTTGGCTTCCGTTGACTATTTTTGCCTTTTTTGCTTGTTATGCAATTTTTTTCTGTGATACAAACATTTTAAAAAGCACATAATGAATTTCCGTTCATCGAAGACAAAAAAGTTTGCACAAATTAGAAATTGCCGTCACAAATATCTATTCAAAAGCTTATTTTCCCACCCATGGATTTAACCTCTGTAAATAACAGAACCTTCCTTAGTAGAAGGAATGCACAAACATAATGAATATCAGGAAAGAGAGAGGATGAGAGAAATAACTCACATCCCTTTTGCTCTGACAATATGTAATTACCTGGTATTCCGGATTTCGAAATGATAAGATAATGCAGAGGAAGTTTTGCCATGATGAAAAACATTTTTTCTGAGAAGGTCTATAACAGTTGATACTTTGAAAAAGCATCTTGTTGTTGCTTGTAACAAGGGAAGTAATTCCCTTGAGATTAAGTACAATAATTCTGTGATAAATCTATTTATCTATTTATATATAAAACATCACGTGTGTGACTGTTTGTCCGTTTGTTCCTTATACAAATCCACACATTTTGACCAAACGTGGAATACTGGTAGGTCCGGAAAGCCTCGTAGGCCATGTTAAAATCGTCCCATAGAGCCATAGGCTATGTTAAAATCGTTTATGACTCACAGTTCGGAGGTCACGGGTTCGAAACAATGATTGGGGTTCCTAATTTATTTTTGATTTTATGGAAGCAGAAAGTAGGCGTAGCATGGCACACCGGGTAACAGTTAGTTGGTAATAAAGAAATGAATGAGTATTTAAAATACATATTTTCATCATTAATGAGTAAGGTTCCTCTTTGCCTTCACTCCTAATAAATGCCTATTTTAATTACAGTACTGCCTATTTTCAGTATTTGAAGTGCCTTTTTCCTGCCTATTTCACCCAAAAATAAATGCCTAACTCCCGGGCTCTATATATATATATATATATATATATATATATATATATATATATATATATATATATATATATATATATATATATATCATTAAATAGTTAATACCAAAGTTACAACAAATTTAATTTGAATATGCAGGGAGATTATCTTAAATTTTGAAAAAGAAATAATAAAAATGAACCTAATAAATGAAGTGATATATACAACGAACGTTCACAATCATGTAGGGTGGATTATTTAACATTTCATTTTAATTAATTGATCAAATTTGTACATTTATGACAAAATAACTTATGATATGAAAATAACCATACAAGAAAATCATTTCAAATAATTCCAATAAAATGTTAAATTATTATTATTATTGAGATATCAAGAAAAACGCATCTAAAATTAACTGATTAAAGGAGAAGTCCCAAAGTACAACAGCTGTATTCTTTTAAAACAGTGAAACCAAAAATGATTACTATCAAGCCAATTAATGATCATTTTAATGCCAAATAAGTTAGACTGCACTGAATGAGTAATTGAATCAAAAAAATATTGTTAAATCGGAATTTAATTTCCATTTAACGTAATATCTGTTGGCAGTGAGTTATTTCCATTTATCTTGCATTAAAGGCCAGTGATTAAAAGTTATAGCACTTTCAAATCTTTGCGAAACAATCGCAAATGGAAAATTTCATAATGTAATAGGAAGGATCAGATTCAGAGGGATCCAAGTCAAACATATTTTTGAAATTAAGATTTTAATATATCATTTCTTCGTAATGACCACCAATAAAATTTCTGACTTATATTACAAAAAATAAATGAAAAATATCAAAAATGAATAATGCACTACAGAGGAATGCATATTTGAATATTTAGACAAATTGAAAAAAAAAAAAAAAAAAAGAATATTTACAAAATCTCTAAAAGCAGCCAAAAAAAAACATGATTTTTTAGAAACAAAAAAAAAAAAAATACAACAATTAAAGCCAGAAGGAATCAATACCAATGAAGAATGATGTCTTCTTTGATTCAAACTTACATAAATGTATTTTTGTCCTAATCAACAATGAATGTTTGTCTATTTTGAGGGAAATCAGTTTAGATTCTCAAAAACAAGATTTAATTAGAGAAATCACTAAAAATAATAGTAAGAATAAAATTTTGTCTTCAAGAATCGGCGTTTTTAAATAAAAGCCGAAGCTTTTAGTTTATCCTTTGGAATTAAAATATAACACTATTTACTTTTTGCATCAAAGTAATCAAATTATTATAATCAATTATTAAAGTCCATTTTGAAAGAAAGATAGATTAAAACCTATCTCAACCAAAGGTCATTTTATACTGCATTTTAACCAAGCTTCAAGGACTTAGTTTCTAGGAAGAGTGTAAAGATCATTTTATGTATTTTGTGACAACTGTAATGACAGGTATGAGTAAAATTAGACAAAGTTTGAAAATTTGTTCATCAAATAAATACAACTAAGCATTCTATAGGTTTGTCCAATATATGTAGATTAACAATTTTAAATGAAAAATAATTGGTAAGGAAATAAAACTTATGATTATTAGTATTTATCTCAAATTCTGAAAAAAAAAATCATTATTTTATCATCATATTCAAAAATTTGATTGTAGGAAATTGTTTTCCATCATTTCCAAACCAGGGATGAGACAAACTAAAAGATCAAGTCTCCAAATTAATCAGTTGAATAAGCAGTAAGAGTGTTGTCATACGAAGTGTAAGTTAATAAATTTCCTGAAAATATACTATTCGTTTGAATAAACTAGAATTAACTTCAATAGTGGCGTTTTAATAGCAGAAGAATTAGAACCTATTCCATCTAAATCATAGTAAATTTAAAAAAATATATATTCAGAGAATAAATAATGAATTTTATTGATGGAAATGATTTATGGAAAATTTTAAAGAAATAATTATAAAAAGCTTACTTTCTATATAAAACTATTTAATAATCCGATTGGTTTGCTTTAATCAGATAACAGATACAAATAAAACTTTTTTATTCAGTCATTGTATCAGCAATAACGTTGTATATATCACTGAAGCTGCTACTGCTGTACAAGTGAAGTAACTAATACAAATGAAATATAATTAACCAAAATAATTGTTTTATTTATAATGTTACATACATTATAAATAGGGTAACTAATATTCCTCTACAAAATATTCAATAAAATACTAACTTGTATATAATGCCTAAAACTTAAAACAAATTCATATAAATGAACTCTATGCTTAATTCTAAATTCTTTATACAATAAATTTAAATAAATACCCCATCAGTCAGTTAAAAAATCATGACTTTAATATATATATATTTTACGTATGGTTCATACATGTATTCACATTTTATAGTGAATATATCCATCCTATATTTGACATAGACATTTATTTTGTATATGTGTTTATCACACACATGTATATACACTATACTTTTCTTCTTTTTTTTTTTCTTTTTATTACTTTTTCTCAATGTTTAAACTAAAATTAATGTACATGTACAAATATACATAAGGCTTTAGAGCAAATTTATCTGATTTAATAATTATTATGTAAAAAGTAGCAAGAATTTATTTATTATCACAAATTAAAAGGAATCAATAATTGACTCTCAGCAAGTTGCCCCCTTGGTACTGAAATTTGCAGTTCATGATTAATCACGGTGGAATCAGATGAGATTCTGTTAGAAATATTTCTTGAATAACAAATCAGAAAACATTATGAAGGCGGTGGAGAGACAAGATGGATCAGACTAAATACTGTATCACAAATAAGATATCCCAACAATTAAGATATAATCACTTAAAGTAAGACTTATACAATAAACTGCCCCTACAGGTTTCTCTCTCTTGCTCCATCATTACTAGAAGGTCTCGCAAACAGACACGTTTTGTCCTTGGCCTCAATACCACCTAAAAACAAAATACTAAATTAAATTCTGAAAAATATTATTAAATAGTATATGGATTAAATGACAAATCAAAGAAAATATTCCTATAATAAAAAAGAGAAAGAGAGTAGTAAATAAATAAAAAAAAAAAAAAAAAAAAAAAAAAAAAAAAAAAAACAGAAATTAAAGACATATTTTATTTTATTTTTATATTTAATTAATAATCATTAATAATGGTCATTTTGATGTCGTTTTTATTTTATTCAATTGACTATACAGTAGATTATTCCTTATCCACCGCTCTCCCTAATCCAGTGGCCATCAACAGAATAAATAAGAGTGGGTTCTTCTCAAAATAGAGGCAGAAAACAATTAAAAGATTTAGCTCAAAAGTATTTCTTTTTATTCTAATTAAAAATCATCATTATTATAAATAATACATAACTTTAAAGAAAACACTTCCATCAGTGGAATTTGAAATATGCCGAGTGGAAATATTATATATTATAATTTATTTTTTTCTTGTATTAACTAAACTAGATGTAAATCATTAGAAAAGAAAATTGAACATTAAAGTAGAGTTGCCTAGTATCATGGGGTTGCTTACTACACAACATAGTAAACCACTGAGGTGTTGCAGAAAAAAAAAAATGTATGAATTATCAAAGAAATAAAACTATAATAAAAATAAATAAATAAATTAATGATGATTTGAGACAATAAATATATTTAAAAAAAAAATCAAAACAAATAAAAATAAGGTGTGTTTCGAATGTAATGCAATTTAAGTTCCTGCGCCGCTCCTATTGGTTGGAGTGGGATCGGACCACTTGGGGTGGGTGCCTACTACGTGGATGTGCTGAGACTCCAAAAAGGGCTTTCAGGAGGAGAAAAGCCATCTCAGCTATCTGGTAACTCCATCACGACAACTTTCCTTCCCACCACTTGCACCAAGTCTGCGAGTTCCCAGCCAAAAACCAGGTTTAAACCATGCTCCATCCCCCTATAAACCCTTTAGCAGACTTCTTTTTGTCTCTCGGATTAAGGTAGCCCTGAAAGGAACCCGTTTTTCATCCATAAAAGAGATCTAATCACTCAGGACAAAGAACTTGTGAGAGATGACCAATGACGATCTCTGGGGACGGAATTGGTGATCGCAGAGTCACAGGGAAAAACATTATTAGAGGGCCAACGACAGTGCTTAGAAGAATTTTAAATGCTTGTGCAAATTTGTTCAATAAATTAAACATTACATCCAGAATGACGGTCCTATATGACGGTGCTAATGGCCTAGCTGTAGATACACCATTAAAAAAATAAAATAAAAAAAAGTGTTAAAAATAATAATATGAACTTTGATTGATTAGTTGGTGCTAATGTCCTAGCAGTCAGAGCACCTATATTTAATTTAATTAAAAAAAAAAAGATTTGATTGAATAGTAGTTGCAGAGTAGCCATATATGTATAGTTATGAATAAAGCCCGGAAGTTAGGAATTTATTTTTGGGTGAAATAGGCAGGCAAAAAGGCACTTAAAATACTGAAAATAGACGGTACTGTAATTAAAATAGGCATTTATTAGGAGTGAATTAATGATGAAAATATGTATTTTAAATACTCATTCATTTCTTTATTACCAACTAGCTGTTACCCGGCGTGCCATGCTACACCTACTTTCTGCTTCCATAAAATCCAAAATAAATTAGGAACCCCGTTCATTGTTTCGAACCTGAGACTTCCCAACTGTGAGTCATAAACGATTTTAACATAGCCTATGGCTCTCCCCGAAGCTGGTGTGAATATGTATTAGGAACAATCATACAGACAGTCAGCTGGTAGACGTTTTTGACAGCCTACGACACTTCTCGGATTAAGATCTACTTGTGTCCCAAGTTTGGTCAAACGGCATGGATTTGTATAAGGAACAAACATACAAACAGACAGCTGGTAGACATTTTTGACTTAGCCTACAAGACTTCCCGGATCAAGACCTACCAGTATTCCAAGTTTGGTCAAAATGTGTGGATTTGTATAAGGAACACAGACACGTGATTTTTATATATATAAATAGATTTATCACAGAATTAGTGAATGGGCGTATATAAGGGGGCTGAGGGGGCTGCAGCTCCCCCCCCCCCGAAACTTTGAGTCGATGGTAAAAACTTGCCGTAAAACCCTTAAAAATAAATTAAATAAGGTCACTTAGTTCATAAAAAATATTTTATTTTACGTGTAATAGTGTTTTAGTTGCCTAAAACTATTCCAAGCTCTAAATTTTTAATATTCCATACCCCGAAAATGGTCTCAGCCCCCCCCCCCCCCCCCGAAATTTTCCCAGCCCCTCCCATAATTATTTTCTATATAATGCCCATGAATTAGTGTTCTTACTCTCAAGGGAATTACTTCCCTTATTACAAGCAACAACAAGATGCTATTTCAAAGTATCAACTGTTATAGACCTTCTCAGAAAAAATGTTTTTCATCATGGCAAAACTTCCTCTCCAATTATCTTGTCATTTCGAAGTCCAGAATACCAGGTAATTATGCATTGTCACAGTAAAAGGGATGAGAGGAAGGAGAAGTGAGTACTTATCTCATCCTCTCTCTTTCCTGCTATTCATTATGCTTGTGCATTCCTTCTACTAAGGAAGGTTCTGTTATTTACAGAGGTTAAATCCAAGGGTTGGGAAAATAAGGTTTCGAATAGATATTTGTGACGGCAATTTCTAATTTGAGCGACCTTTTTTGTCTTCGATGAACGAAAATTCAATATGTGCTTTTTGAAATGTTTAAATTAAATCGCAGAAAAAAATTGCATACCAAGCAAAAAAGGCAAAAATAGGCAACGGAAACCAAAATAGGCAAAAAAGGCAAAATAAAAATTGTCGCTACACTTCCTAAATGCACGAAAACATATTTATTTCTATCTGATTCTTCAATATATCCATTCAGATAAAAAAGGCATTTTGCCTAACTTTCGGGCTCTAGTTATGAATTATGGCCAGGGAGTCTATAAGAATTTATCCATAGATGAACACTAAATACACTTCACTGGCTATATAGATTAATTAAAAATTACACAAAAGAAAATACTACACTATCTGAACATTGTTAAAATTAATAAATTAATACAAAAATATAAGGGAAAAAACTTATGAATGTAATGTCTTCTAAAAGTAGCAAGGAAAAAGAACTGTACCCCAGAAGTAGAAGAGGATCCTGAAACTAAATTTGAACCAGTATTAGATGAGCCATCCTCAATTTTGGCTTTCTTCCTAGGACCAATTGCTAAGAGAGCGGTAAGGTTTGCCTCTCTCTGCCTCAACTCTTCCATCTCGGCTCTTTGCATCTGAAATCATAAAACAAAATAATATAAATAAACAGATTTATTTTGAGTATAACCTTACTGGTGATCTTAAGAATGAATAAACGCTTAATACAAAAAAATAAAAGCACATTTGTACATTTTTAATTTTTTCTGCTTCATTTTATCATACTAAACACATGATCATCATTAGCACCATCAACTAAGCGACATTATTTTGAACCTTTGAACCACAAGTTTTGTGTGCTCTAAAACCCCCAAATGTGGGCCACATTCACTTGGCTCCCTTAGTTTAGCATAAAGAAGAAATGAGGTGCTGACTTTCAAAATGGGTTAAATCCACTTTGCTATCAAAATATTTTCTTTAGTTTCTTTTTCAATTTTAATTTATTGTAACATAATAAGCAAACCTCTTTGGCTTTGGCTTTAAGCTTAGCTTGCTCTGGATCTTCAGGCTTCGTCCTCGACTTGGCAGCTCTTAAAAGAAGTTCCCTTTCTTGTTCTTCATGTCTCTTTCTCTCAGCTCTGTCAACTTCTTCAAGGCACTTCAACTGTGCTCGGACATCTTGGCTCACTTCATAACGGGGATCAGCCTGTGCAGAAAAGAAAAATTGTCATTATTTTATAAATGGCACTAGTAATTTTGATTAGCAACAACAAGTTTTAAGCCTAGGGGTAAATAATAAAAAGAAAAGGCTTGGAGAGGGCCTCTCTTTTTTTCTCCTTAACAACTAACCTACAATTTAAGGAGGGATTGGTGAAAAAGAATGAAGGCAAATAAAAACATAAATCATAGTAAATTTTCAATTAATTGAATATAAATAAAATATACCTTATTAAGATCTATCCTGTGTTCAGCTATAACAGCTAATTTCTCAACAAGGTTTTTTAACCTTTCCTGAGTGGCGTGGGATATTAAAGATGCTACATCCATATTGGGTTCTTCTAAGCCATGTTTCCTTGCTGAAATACAAATAATTAAGTATGTACACTTCTTTGACTTTGACAATGTGTTTAGAAACAAATAGGTTAGGATTCAAAACACACAACAAAAAAGAACTATAACAGAATACTTTGTCTTTAATAATTCTCTTAGTCAAGCTGATTTAATTATCTATAATTTTTTCAATTGTCTTCATCTGTTACTAATTAAAGAATTTGGGATAAGGAAATTATCTGTATGTTCATGAGATCAATCATCTCCAGCCCCTATTTAGAGTAACGTCATTTTTGTTTAAAAGTAACATAGAAAATTGCGTCCATCAATTTTCCAGTGGTTTCTGGATTAATTTAGACTAGAAATATTTAATGGAAGTTATGTTGAACATTATTCAGTATAAGCCTCAAATCGTAAAAATTTAACGTAGATTGTTATTCATCTGAACACTTTAATTGTTATTGGATATGCTCAGGCAAGACATTACCAGTGGGAAACAATAACACAGCCACACACAAAAAAAAAAAAAAAGGCCGGACCCAGAGACCAGACCATGTTTACTTTATTTTTAAAACACATTTTCCTACTTAGATGGTCACTTCTATTTTCTGGTTAGCAAACTCGTTCAATCGTTTGCTAAGAAAGTACCATATACCAAATTTATAGGTGAAAACTCTGGCGTGTATCATGGTAACATATATATATATATATATATATATATATATATATATATATATATTTTAACGGGGGTCTTCTTCGGTGTCTACTAGGTAAAATCGATAAAGATTTAAGAAATTTTTCAAAAATTCCGCCAGGAGTGCAACCTAGCACTGGATATGCAAGAAAATATCCATTTTATAAGACAATAAACATATCAACTGAAGCTTTGAAGCAATGTTTCTGTTGTTTCCAGATCATCACTTATATTTATTCAAATAAAACTAATTTTTGATTGAAGAAGAATTTAAATCTGACTAACCATTTGGAATTAACTCTCTATAACGATTTTATTGATTTTCAAAAAAGAAATATATAGAAGAAATTCATGAAGAAAGTTTTCAAAATTCTTTTTTGAGAGCAATCTACAATGTCAGCAAAAATAAAATTTAAGAATAATATAAAATTAAGACAAAGATTGAAAATTTTACCTATTCGGGCTATCCTATTCATAAGAGGAATTGTATGAAGGTAGAGTTCATCTTTACAAGATCTAATTTGAGTACCGACAAATTCTGTTGATCCAAGAATCCTTTGACTTTCTTCTGCCAGGTTCACACCGCCCATAGCAGCAACATCATTGATGTCATCATCCCCTCTAAAACAAAATAAAATCAACAATTTAAGCAAATCAATATGACCGATCCAAACCCAAATGGCATTTGTTAAATGGATTCTTCACTGTTGCTTAGCTATCAATGTATCTTATCATGATCATTTACAAGGAGAGTCCATGTGGCCAACACTTAAAGATTTTTGGTAATCATTTTCACAAATTTTATTATCACTTGAACATTTTCTTGAGAACAGTTTTGGTGATGATTTTAATTTTCATTCTTCAGTACTTTTTCTCTCATCGAAAAACATTTTTGATTCCTTTTAATCAGGTGATAAAATGAATCTTTCCCTTCACGAAAGCTGAAGAAGACCAACACAAGAAGGCCATAAATCCTGTCAAAATCCCATAAAAGTGCACTTAATATTCATCCTCAGCCTATATTATTACTGAATTGAATTCACCATTAAATACAACAAAAACATATTTCTGTTTTGAGTTTAATAAGATTAAATATAGAAGTTACCATAGTACTTCACTGGCCTGATATTAGTCCATTCTTTTTTAACTAAATAAAGGACGAACGAGCCAGAACAATAATTAATTGTCGTTAAGTTTGTGTTTATTACTAAAATATAAAAAAGGAGAATTGTTTATTTGAAGACTAAATTTTGCTATATGAACACCTTTATCTTCATTATTTTATTTTTTCCAAAATTTGAGCTCAAAAACCAACCGTTATGACCAACAACCAGATTACCAAATCGCAATAATCTTGTACGCAGATTAAAAAAAAGTCCGTCATGCAGGAGCTGCATAACTAAGCACTTTCCTCAGAATTTGGGTAGTGTAGACTGCTTTCCAGAACAATTTGCTTAAAATATCCTACATAAATAAAATAAAAACGTGAATAGTTCTCATTTTGTAATGAGTAACTGATCAATTATTAATCTGCTTCCAGAGTTATGTTTACACATGGTACCTACTACACTACGTAATAAATACAAAAATACTCATATTATCGTATTTTGATCTAACGCCGGAACAGGATACAGTCACTCTAGTGGTAGAAAGCGCTCCTTGCGGCGGCTTTGTGAACCTACGTCTGCCGGCTTTTCTATTCAAATATATTACAAATTAAACCCCCGCTTTCCGATTGACCGATTCAGCTCATTTTTACAACACTTCTTTCTCATGAGTTACCCACGACGTATACCGCGTTTCGTTACAATACAGCAGAAATTACGACCGGTATGAGTATATTAGGAATTTGGGTCCGGAGTAAACCCCCCCTTCTAATGAACCGATTTAGTTTATTTTTACAACACACATTTACCTGTGGAATAGCACTACGAATACCGAGTTTCGTCGAAATATACCAAAAATCACGGCTGGTAGTGGCGAATTGGTATTGTGGGTCTCGAGTAAACACCCCCTTCTAATGAACCGATTTAGTTCATTTTTATATCTCACTTTTCTCTCTATATTACCACTCCGAATACCAAGTTTCGTTGAAATATAACAAATATTATGGCTGAGATAGTCAAATAAGTGTTTTGGGTTCGGGGTAAACCCCCCCTTCCGGTGGACCGACTTTAGTGGTTAACGAACTCGTTCAATCGTTTGCTAATTGAATGCTATATACCAAGTTTCGTGACGAAAAAACAAAAACTCTGGCCGCTATCATGTTAACAGACACATATATATATATATATATATATATATATATATATATATATATATATATATATATATATATATATATATGCATATATATATATATATATATATATATGCATATATATATATATATATATATATATATATATATATATATATATATATATATATATATATATATATATATATGCATATATATATATATATATATATATATATATATATATATAAATTTTAACGGGGGTCATTTTTGGTGTCTACTAGGTAGGATCGATAAAGATTTGAAGAAATTTTTCAAAAATTCCGTCATGAGTCCAACCTCAATAGCTACTTTCCTTCGGAGGAAAGTGCTAAAACAAAAACATTACAGTTCTTTAAAATACTGAATAGGCCTTAGCTTAAAAAAAGCAGTACACTCCAATTCCTTTATTCATCACTTTTTAACGTGATGAAAAAAAGAGAAATTCACACACTCTGACGATGAATGGTGTATACTCTTCAAATATTTGATCTATTTGCAAAAAATGTAATAATCACAAGCTCTTTAATGCATGGCATACCAGAATAGAAAGAAGTATTAGCTAAAAAAAAAACAAAAAAAAAACAGACACAGAAACTGGGACATCTTAGTTTTTTTTCATAAAATGTTTAAATGCTGATAGCATTTATTAGGTTTTCAAATAATTATCTTTCACTAATCACAGTGTCGGCTAATTGTTTTACACAACTTCCATGAGTGCAAACATAACCAAAATTTATACATATTTGTTTTGAAAGACCAAGACATAAAACCAAGTTTTCCCCCACTCCCTTGAGAAGAGTGTAGAATATTGATTTAAAAGCGGTTTCATTTGATTCTCCACATCAAAATACCAACAAATAGTGCACCTGGAAGCCTATAACCATATATTTTATATATATATATATATATATATATATATATATATATATTTATTTATTTATTTATTTAAATTTTAACGTCCATTTATTATTAACTACGAATTTTAGGACGGGTTATCTATAGGTTACCACCCTTTTCTAGCCAGGATAGGGGTGATGCCTTTTCTTTTTTCGAAAGAAAAGCCACTGCCCCTAGTGGGAATCGAACCCACGACCTTTGGCACGGAGTGTTAAGAGCTCACGCCTTAACCCTCACGGCTACCGGGTCCCCATATATATATATATATATATATATATATATATATATATATATATATATGTGTGTGTGTGTGTGTGTATTTATATATGTAAGTAGGGAGAAAACATACTAAAAAATGTAGACCCATATTGCTAATATAGATATAAATCCTTGATTGTATCGAAATAAAATATATCTCATTATTATTAATTGCTTAAATCCAACATACACATATCCTGAAGAAGAAAATGTCTTTTTTTCTTTGACAGACTGTTGTTGCCCAGGTTTGAAGACAAGAGATGATGGGAACTGTGTGGTAATGACCGGTCTTGTACCAAACTGTGTTTTTGTTGCTATAGTCTGACCAGGCCTGAGGGTGATCTGAGGTGTTCTGACAAGCTGAGGCCTCATACCAGGGGCTGGCGTCCGAATGGTTGCAGCTACTCCAGTTTTCACTCCAGCTGTAGCCACATTCGCACCCATCCGTACTGGCTGTAAATAAAAACAAGACAAGTTTGCTTCAAATAAAAATTGAATAAAAAAGGTTCATATTGCATAGAGAAACTGAACAGAAAATCTATAAAAATTGTGAGATCTGTTGACTTGTCTAGCAATCCTCGGTACAAACTATACTGATAAATGCGTCTGACATCTGGACAAGTTCTTTTCGTGGTTCTATCTAAGAGATTTTAGAGAAACTAATAATAGTGTGAGAGTATAATTAGTGTTTCATCACTAGGACTCATTTAGGCATCCTTTGTACATCTCGTTGGAAGGTGAGAAATAACCTTTATCAACCAAGATACAGCAATAGCTGTACTTCGCTCTTCTCTGTAGTTCTTTTGATTCTTCCTTCCATTTGTTTCCAAGAATGCCTTAGAAATATTTTGCAAGGAATGCAATATAATATTGTACTGATTGGGAAAATAAACTTACGATAAGTATGCCACACGCAGGGCAAGTAATGGGTCAACACCGCCGCACTCTTAAGATTAAACATTAATGCTGAAGTATTACAATTCGCATTGAAACTAAATATTTTATACAACTAATTAACAAACATGTAAACGTAAAAATACTAAAACTTTCCATCTTATAATACATAACATTACTAATTATGACTAAACATAAATTACTAACTCGTCAGATAAGTGAAATTTATTTTATGAGTAAACGTAACTAATAAATAAACTTCTGTATTGAATAACAGGACGTGCACTTCACTCTGTGCTGCAGGCTATGATTTATTACTTACAAAACCTCAATAGCAGCTGATAGGCAATAAGCTAATAGTAGCGACAACTCATACGATATAGGTATGAACTAGGATTACCTAAGGTACAAAGAAAATCCACTAAAGGCCAGCACTATAAACAATATCCAAGCAAGCCACACGCAGTGCTGCCAAACGCCTGCAGTAGGTTAAAATGCAACATTTATGAATATAAACATTATTGGACAAACTTAAAAACAGTAATTATACTCACGCTTATTATCCTATGCTGTACTTGCTGCCCAGGACGGAGGGATGGTTGTGTGATAACTCTCATCTGAGGAGTAGTTGACATTTGGAGCTGGCCCCTGATCTGTCGGAGGGGCAAAAAATGGTACATTAGCCTGCTCTGGCTGAAATGGGGCATACAATAACAAAGTCAAAATAGAACAAAATAGTTAAAAGCCACTTGTCTACAGCAAAATGATACTCTGGCTTCAAATAAACTTCATTACCATCGTCAAAAATACTAACCCTTAATTCAATTGCAAAAGGTTTATTAAAAAGGGGAGAAAAATAATCCCCTCGTAGAAATTCTGCCAATAATGGTTCGACTTGCCCACAGCCATGCCATATTGAAAACATCAGGTCCCCTTAGATCATCAAAATTAAGCAATGTTGGGAGTGTCCATTACTTGGATGGAGGTCCCTTAATAACGCTACAACTCAAAAAGACTTTGGAGAAAGGTACAATTAAAATGTATTTGGAGAAAGCAATAATAACGGACCATACTGTCCATCACAATAAACTGGATATTCTTATCATTGACAGGGGAAATAAGACAGCCAATATTACTAATTTCACAGTCCCTAATGATGAGAATATTCGGAAATCATATGCCGAGAAACTGTGAGTGTACGAGGTCATAGAGCTGAAAGACTTGTGTAAGTTGGATTCCACAAGGATGACAACCCTCATAATCTCGACCAAGGAGCTTATTCCAAAAACAACTATTGCCGCAAATGCCTATCTGAAACTGTTCGAAGATCTTATTAAAAATGCCCAATAAGCAGTACTGCTTGATACCGGCAGAACGGTTAGAAAATGTCTAAATGAACGCCCATAAAAATAAAAAAAAAACAATTCTTTTGGTTGGCAACAGCCCCTTAGACTTCACCGAGCTCTTTGATGATCTTGCCAACTGCTGTATGAGTTGAACCTCGAAGGAATCAATATTAGCAAAATTAAGTTGAAACACCTTATCTGAAAAGAAAAACCCCATTGTTCATTCTTATTTTCTGCATAAGGATTTATTAAAAAATATAACAGTCGTGAAGGACTTAAAGATTTAGTCTGTCCTATCCTTTGCCAGTCACAAATACTGCATTTGCAAAAAATGATTAATGATTTTGGGTAGAAATGTACACTTGAGTTTAAGTAAAACTTTACAGTTAAAGTAATATCGTACTTAAGTATAATTCAAATATGCACATTTCAATGAGATCCGTCAATTAAAAAATTAAATTCTATTCGGAATCATAAAAGTTAAGAAAACTTACCTGTGGCGTCGTATTTGCTAGTGTAGTTTGAACTAAAACTGAAGCAGGAGGAGGCCTAATACCATCTATTACTAATTCATTATTGACCATAGACTGCCTAAGGAGGGGTAAGCTTTTCTGGAAAAAAAGAAAATTCATTGAGTTAATAAATACTATCTCATAAGTTAAAAAGTCTGTCACGCAGGAGCTGCATAACTAAGCACTTTCCTCAGAATTTGGGTAGTGTAGATTGCTTTCCAGAACAATTTGCTTAAAATATCCTACATAAATAAAATAAAAACATGAATCTGTAACTGATCAATTAATAATTTGCTTCCAGAGTTATGTTTACACATGGTACCTATTACACTACGTAATAAATACAAAAAACCTCATATTATCGTATTTTGATCTAACGCAGGAACAGGATACAGTCACTCTAGTGGTAGAAAGCGCTCCTCGCGGCGGCTTTGTGAACCTACGTCTGACGGGCTTTTCTATTGAAATATATTACAAATTAAACCCCCGCTTTCCGATTGACCGATTCAGCTCATTTCTACAACACTTCTTTCTCATGAGGTACCCACGACGTATACCGAGTTTCGTTACAATACAACAGAAATTACGACCGGTATGAGTATATTAGGACTTTGGGTCCGGAGTAAACCCCCCCCTTCTAATGAACCGATTTAGTTTATTTTTACAACACATATTTACCTGTAGATTAACACTACGAATACCGAGTTTCGTCGAAATATACCAGAAATCACGGCTGGTAGTGGCGAATTGGTATTGTGGGTCCGGAGTAAACCCCCCCTCCTAATGAACCGATTTAGTTCATTTTTATATCTCACTTTTCACTCTATATCACCAATAAGAATACTACGTTTCGTTGAAATATAACAAATATTACGGCTGACATAGTCAAATTAGTGTTTTGGGTTCGGGGTAAACCCCCCCTTCCGGTAGACCGACTTTGGTGGTTAACGAACTCGTTCAATCGTTTGCTAATTGAATGCTATATACCAAGTTTCGTGACGAAAAAACAAAAACTCTGGCCGCTATCGTGTTAACAGGCACATATATATATATATATATATATATATATATATATATATATATATATATATATATATATATGCATATATATATATATATATATATAGATATATATAAATTTTAACGGGGGTCATTTTCGGTGTCTACTAGGTAGGATCGATAAAGATTTGAAGAAATTTTTCATGAGTCCAACCTCAATAGCTACTTTCCTTCGGAGGAAAGTGCTAAAATAAAACTTTCATTTTATAAGGACCACTATGAGTACTCAAACAATAAAAAATAAAAAAAAAAAAGAAGAAAGGAAGAAGGAATGTGCATCCTTGAATGCACAAATAATTATTAAATGAGTTTTAATAATTTCATACTCTTGAATATCGACAATCTTAGTGAACATTGCAGTATTAAATATTATTATTCTGAATCCAGTAAAAGTGGTCATGAATCTCCGCTTAAAGCCGATTTTAATAATTCGGTGGAGTATGGCACTTTCGGTACAAGCATCAATGTCAGTGCTAATACAATTGAACAAGCCAGACCATTTGGGTGGTACTGCCTGACCCCCAGTACTACAAAAAAGAGGGCAATGTCACTCAAAGGTTCAGCTCTGCTCATTTATAGTGGCACTGCCAATTGTGCTTGACAAGCTCTCTGCACTCATGAATTAAGTAGACATTCATGACCATTTATTTTTGAAGATAAATCAACACAAGCCAAGCTACAAATAATATAATAAAATTACTCTATTAACCCTTTCTGTACCACCAGAGGCACACAACAAAAGATTATCCTGCATGGGATATCCGTACCCAGCCTCTGACCCCTACCACTTTTGCCACTCTCGCTCGTTCACTTTAAGAGATCTCCTCGCCTAATTATAACTCATAATTTATAATTTTGATTTTTGTTTTGTTTATGATCATTATTAATGTATATTTATCTTGAAATCATTTTGAGTTTGAATTATTTTTATGTTGATTAACTTTGTTTAAAAGAAAGTAATATTGGCTGCACGTAAAAAAAAAATTTGTTTCTGTACCATTTGTCCTATACCTCATGAATAATAAACAAGATAAATATATACTCAATAACCTTGGCCAAAAAGATCATCATCCTGTTTGATCCATGACTATGGACAAACACCGGCAGAGTTAAAAGTTTCTAATTTTGGGGGGGATATTATATGGCGTAGGTCAAAGAATAGTGCTTCCTTTTTCTTTTGTACCATCTGCTTGCTCTACATGTTTTGTGGCCTACATGCTACCTCCTCAGGTTTCTTTTTTTTTATGTAAGCCTGAATAGCTCACACGGCCAAAAATGTCATTCAAATACTACCTAGTGACAGACAGGAATACTAGAAGTATTCTATGGTAATGCTAGATAGGCCTAAAATCAAGAAATGAAAAGAGAAATAATATGAGATATCCTGCAGATGGACGAATAGTCTGAAACGTCGATATTATGTAATAAAAGTATATTTTGACCTTGGATTGCATTAAAATTTAAAATATGAAAGTATAAACAATTGATCTAACCTACAAAGACAAGGAATGAAGGAATCAGGAAGACAAGAAGCCTTGATACATGTTAAAGAGAGATGGAATCTGTAGGAAAAGGAATACGAGCTTATGCTCACTCATCTCACATGAATGCCAGGGAAGTAATAAGTTTGACGTATTTTCTTTTTCAATTTATTCAGCTTTATTTTTTGGAGTTTCATCCTCTGAAATTCAAATGTACTATGAATCAAGAATATGACACAGGCCTGTAGTGAGGGAGCAACTCAATCAGTGGTGACTTATAAGCCATTTTGATTTTCTGACGATTTTCCTTTAATATTATTTAAATATGTTATGGTTCACCCCTAAAACATTTCTTAATTCATTCTGGATAATTAACTCAAGATTTACTTCATAAAACTTAAAAAAAAAAAAAATCAGAATACATATTTCAAATAAAATTAAATATTTCATTATTTTATTCTTTTTACAAATTAATGGGAAAAAAGAGATTTTGGCTTCCTGATAAAGGACTTAAAATCTAATACTTTAATGAAAGTTTATTATTTATTTAAATTTTAACGTCCACTATAATTTACTCAGAATTTTAAGACGGGTTATCTTTAGGTCACCAACCTTTTCTAGCCAGAATAGGGCAGATGCATTTTCTTTTTTCCAAAGACATTAATGATTTTCCTTATTTTCCAAAGCCATTTCTATAATAAATTTTGAGGGTAGCATTATTTAGCCACATAATCCTTTTCTTAATAAAACTACAATCAGTATACCATTTCCTTAGTTTCATTACTAATTTAAAACTTTAAATCTAGTGTAACACTTGTTTTAGGCAGTGTTACTATAATTAAATTATTTAACTTAAAATTCTTTGTACCCAAGAGTATGAAATGGAAGGGTTTCATGGATTTATTTTCCATTAGGTTAGTTTTAAAGAAAAAAAAAACAATCACCAAAAATGGTACACAAAATATAATTTTGTGAGATGCTATCTGAACATCAGAAAATCATTTAAATAAACACAATAGGAACAATTACACACCATTGATATTATTAAAGGCCCAGAATCCATAATTACAATGAATCACTCTATACAAACAGCTACAATAATTTAATAGACCCTTAATGGCAATAGTAATATAAAAATGTAATAAAAAGAAGAATGATGGGGTGTAATTAATGAAAACCACTTTTAAGCTTGAATTATTGGTCACACAAATACTAAATTGTTCCTCAACACACGACACTGATGTAAAATTAGGTTAAAATGTCATCACTATTGGGCAAAACATATGTTAAAATTATTTATTTTTCTTAAATAACCTTCTAAAAGATATTTAGATGTGGATATAATGCAATCAAATTATTATTTGGTAAATAAAGTCCACTTTTTAAAATTATCTTGTGGCTTAAGACATATTTATTTTAAAACTAATACAATACTGTAAAGAATATATCTTGATGCACTATAGAACTTAGAAACTTGGATTTTTGAGTTATAGGTGAACAATTTCATAAATTCTAATAATGTCACAATTTTCATCATAAATTAAAAACTTTTTAGGAGCTTTATTCATATTAACATGTAATTAAGTCATATTTCAAAGATGTGTAAACAAAAATGATATATTCACAGGTAATTAAATTTGAAAATTCACAGAACAGTACATTCCACCATTTGAATATGCTCTCATGAAACACTCAAAAGGAGTTGTTTCTTATTATCGGGATTTTAAATGAGGACCCAAGAGGTTAAGGGGTCTAATTAACAAAAAAGAGGAAAATGGATTCAAAGTTGAACATATTGCACTAGTATTTTTAAAGTGACATAACTCAAAAATCGGTTTTATTCACACCGTCATAGTTATGACTGTGAAAGACATGGCACATATATCTTTATCAACCATCAAAACTGTATGTACGTAGCTTCAGAGCTTGTGCACCAGAGGGCCCTTGTGTCACCCTTCCAGTCTTCTCTGAATCCTAAGGCCCCTACATGGGCAGGAGGATTTTAAGTTGAGTTTTATTTTAAGTGGTATGACTTTAGAAATACTAGTGCGATATGCGGTAATAGCAAAAGCTATATTTTTACAATTCAGATCATACTAGACCCCTTAATTTCCTTCTGGACTTACAAAAGTATATATTACAAAAGTTTCAATACTTAAAAGAAACCAAGCTAGGGGATAGCAACTGTCAAGAAAATTACTTAGATCTCTTTACCACCCACAAGATTATGGCGTTCACAACCCATTCCTGTATCTATTTCATTTTTTTCAAAAAAAGGCACTTAGACCCTTTGACTTCTGAGGTCGTCAAATATCAAAATTATAACAATAAAATCAAATGAAACATTAAATCAGGGTAACAAGAAATCTTTTATATTTAAATCATGAGAGGTTTACAAGCAAATATTAATACAATATGTCTTATTTTTATCTTCAGTGATTTTTCTTGATGCTGGAGATGTATCACTCGTTCTTCAATCTTCCCAGAGAATAGGTTGATTTCTAGATCTCATTTCATATAAATAAAACTTAGTCAAAATCTCAAAATCCCCAAAAGATTCTTCATGTTAAGAATATATCTTTAAAAAGTCTTTAAGTTAATTGGAAGTGAGCTTAACTTTTAAAATTGTAGCCCTTTAAACTCTGCTAGAGAAAAATACTTTTTACATGTCTGATCTTGGACATCAGTCTTTTATGGGTGACTGAAGAAAAATTATATTTATGAACAAAGCTTCTTGAAAATATAAAAACACGCTCTAAATTAACAATCTGATCTACATTAATAAATAGCCCTAAATAAATAACTCAATAATAAAAATACTAATATAGAAAATTGTAATATAAATAATAGAAAACCACAAAAATTCATTTATAAATAATCTAAGGTTAACACAATCAAATAATAAATACAACTGAACAGAATAAATTGAAGAGAATACAATAAATTTTCTAATAATGTTTATATTTGGAAAAAGTTATTACCATTTTAATCTAAAAAAATAAAACTGAGCCAAACACTGAAAAAACATATATTTTTTTTGCTACAATTGATAATAATGGCACAGTGATAGGATACGAAATATTTTCCTTATGGTTTAATATTTATGTTTCATTCAAATAGAGTATTAGATTATCTTTATAAAAGTGACTTATAATATCTAACAAAACTAATGCAACTTTCAAGACAAATAAAATCTTTCCAAAATAAAGTTGGAACTGTTAACTAATTTATATGATTTTTACTTTTGGAATGCATAAAGAGCAAATAAATCTCAACTCAAAAGAATCTATATTAATCGTTTACAATGTGTATATCAATATGTATGTATATGTATTCAGGTATACCTCAGGTTATGTGGTTCTTGATTATACCTAGTTTCTCAAAAAATGTATTGAAAAATAAGAACCAAGTTTGTCATTTCATTATAAGAGCGTTAACGGCAAATAAAGTCATGCTATTCTGTTTACCTAATTTATTGGTCCAAGAGCATAATATTTGTGGATTCCATGTTCGTTCCGATATCTTTGATAGGTTATTTGGTATCGTTATCACTGCAATTCAAAATTCTCAAGAAATAGAATTTTGTTTTTACGAAACAAAAAAAACTACATCACATATCCCCTACATTCTTTGAAAAGGACAAACAGCCCATACAAATCAAGCAAGGTTTAGATCCAACGGGCAGCAAAAATATAGAATTACAACGTAGCTCACGTCACTTTTCTCCAAAGCATAGCTCATGGGCAAATTAAATCTTTAATGCATAGTAAACACCACAACCCAGTAAACGACTACATAGACAAGTATATATGTTGCAATGATAAATTTGGTTAACATTTTTTATATTTTATTAAAAACTAAAATTTCTTTCTTTGAAAGCTTAAAATAGAGACCTTAAAATATCATAAATAATAATATATTTGTGGTTCAGTCTTGTAACAAGTAAATTCAATATAAGTTGTTTTTCAACTTTGTCTCCCTGAGAAAAATTACCGATATAAGGCGAGGTATAGTTGCACACACAAATACAAACACAAATGCATATATATATATATATATATATATATATATATATATATATATATATGCTGAATATTATTAAGACTGAAGTACTACAAAAAACTGATTTTGACAAGATGAACAATTATTTGAAGGTAATTTTCACTTTTACATAAACATTCAGCCAACAAGACAGTGACTATTCATTCATTAAACAGTTTTACCATTTTATATTTAATAGAGTAATTATTTTGCTTTGTGGTCTATTTTCTCCTGATCATTATTCTGCAGTAAAAATAGTTTGAATTATAAAAAAAAAAAATCAAGAGTAATTGATAAACGATACCTTCAAAAATCCTATAAGGCATGGCTGAGGCGAAGCATTGAGAAGCCGCTCCAGGCGATCACAAAACTGCTCAGGCTCTACTTTCGTATCTACAAGCTCTTGTATTAATGTTCTTACACTTTTTTCAACAGCCTTTGGTTCTCTCGAAGACAGTTCAAGTAAATTTGCCAGAAATTTCCGGCATTTTTCTTTTGTTTGATCAACAGCCCCCCTTTGTTGAACAACATTATTCTGAAATGAAATAGAAACACATTAATGCTTAATTAATCATTCCTTCATGTGAATATAATTTAAAAAAAACTCCTTTCAGTTTTTATTAATCAGGTCTGCACATTAAGATAAAACATAACAAAGAAGAAATAAACTTTAAGTAAGTTAATAAGAAATAGTTGAAACTTAAATACTTAGCTTGTGTTGGCAATATCTTATGCCTAGGAGGTTTTGAAAATGCAAAACGTAATTGTATTAATTTTCTTAAAATGACAGAAGGTCAATAAAAAATAATCAACAAGTTTGTCATTTAATTATACTATTTCATATGTTTCCTATCTTTAGATGCCGGAATCTAATACAAAAGACAGAATACTGTGAAGTGAAATACATTACGAGGGCCACACAGCGTTCACTTTGGTTTTATTAAGCTGTATTTTGTATTAAGCTTCTGAAGAGGTATCTAAAGAAAAAAATCTTGTAGAGCAGTATTAATAAAATTGATCAACTTGTTGATTCTGGTTTATTGACCTTTGACCTACATAAGAAAAAATAGCTGGTATCTCGGAGTCACTATAAATATTGTTAATTGAATTGTTCCTTTCAGCAACCAGAAAAGAGTCAAAACCATAAAAAGTGAGTTGGTGGAAATTGTTTTATCTTTAGGTAAATAAATATTTTAATTTCTTAATTAAAAGGGGGATGCTAAAGAGCACCTTAATGTTTGAATTCAGTGCAGAAAGTAGTCATGTGACAGCTCTTGCCTGTATCCTTGAAAACAGTGAAAATCATTCTTGATTTACTGTCGATTGGTTTATTAAAATTAAGAACCAATGGATTGTGACCCATAAGATTGATAAACATATCTGTTTTGTCATAAATTATTTCTATTCAAATAAATGCTGTCTATTGGAAAAATTAAACGTGAAAACATTTTTATTAAAGTTAGTTAACATTTTTAAAAGATCAAATAATTTATAAAATGTTAGGTTCTAATATGAATTTATTTATGTGAGAAAATAATAAATCCAATTTCCAACAAGGCTGTTTTTTGGGATTATATGGTTTCTGAAATGTTTGCTTGGAAGTTTTTTTAAATAATAACTATCTTAAAATGATTTTTTTTGTCAATAAATTAAAAAAAAAGAAAAGAAAAGAAAAACATTAAGGAAGTAATTTACTTCATGTGAAAAGAAGGGAAGGCAATATCACTATTAACCATAAGGCTAGGTTCATAGTGAAGATTCATTCTGCCATCTTAGCTACCTTGATGAGCGCTTCCCGGTGTCACCACGATTTTAATTAATATATTTATGTTAATATTGTAAATTTGTAAATAGAGTAACAATTTTTAAATCCAATACTGCCGGTCTGCAGCACAGTTCAAAAAGGAGGATAGGAAATAGGAAAATAAACGTATGATGCTATAGCCCGTTCAGTTAGATGGAATAGTTCAAACTCCGCATGCGTGAAATTATGCGGGAATTATTCCCCGTAGGCCACCATTTGCATTGCTATTTTAATGAACAACATGCTCAATGAAAACTGATTATGTCTCGTTAAGTACCAGGGAAGGCTATGAGAGGTCAGGGAAGGGAGATAGTGTTTCATTTTTATCAATACTTAGCCAAAGCTAAGGCTGAAAACAATTTAGAATATAACGTTGCCTGTTCACATAGATGGTAAGATGGAGGGAAAAGGGCATGGCCTATAGTCCCGGTAAAAAATTGGTGGTAAAATTTCTCTTATAGTAGGGCCGTTGAGTCGTGCTGCACGGGATAACCCCCACCCTGGACTCAAGGAGGGGAAGGCCTACCCCCTCCCTCCAACCCAGCCTCCTTCACTCTTATTCTGTTTTCTCTCAAGAAGCTGGATTATTTACAGGAGAAAAAACATCCTTGTCATTTATTCTTCACAAATTAAATTTTAAATAGAAGAAAATAAAAAACAGGAAATTTTTAATGGAACGAAGGGATATTGTCACTGCCAAATGTTTAATTTTATGCCAAATCAGAGAATGCAATTTAGAAGAAGTGATATTTCTGGATGAGGCATGGATAAATGCTGGAAACACGATTAGCAAATCCTGGACAGATGACTCACTTCGGGCTTTTCGAAAACTACTGGGAAAGGTTGACGCCTTATTGTGGCCCAAGCAAGTAGCGTGAACAGTTTTATACCTAACAGTATGTTATTATTCAGGTAAAAAAAATACGGGATAATTTACAGGGTGGAGAAAACTTGATATTCAGGAATGGCTAACTCTCAATAATATTAATTGGTCCCCCAATCTGTTGAAGCCCGAATTATTGAGCATTGTACAATAAAATAGGCCCAGAAAAATAGCATACAAATTGGATGAACTGGCTAGCAGAAAAGGACACCAAGTCATCAGACTTCCTCCATGTCATTGCCAGTTTAATCCAATTGAACTAATTTGTGCACAAATAAAAGGGAAAGTTGCCAAGGAAAATACGACCTTGAACATCGCCGATGTAGACTGACAAGAGAGGCATGTGACGCTGTTTCTCAAGAAAATTGGAATGAACCAGTAAGTACAAAGGAAGCAATTGGCGAAGCTTGGCGGAAAGAAGTACTGCGTGAAGAGAATATAGAACAAATGATTATAGAAGTTCGAAGTTCTTCCTCAAGGAATTCTAGTTCATCTGATTCAGATAATTCTTCAGAAGATGAATGGGACAATGTAGATTATGGTAGAAGTACCGCTGCGTCACCTGATGATTCAGAAGAGATGGGTTGCCTTCCCCTCCCAGGCGATGAGCAGCATTTTTAAAAAAATCAGGGTAGAATAACTAACTCAACAAAAATAAAAATGATCTTTTTTGTAACTAATAAATTTTTTACCTTAAATTGAAATATTTATTTAATCAATAGAGAAGTAAATGAAATAAATATTAAACAAAAATATGAAGAGTGTATTAAAAGAGAGAGGAAACACTTCCCCTCCGTCAGGGGCGCAGGATGGGGGAGGCCTGGATGACAAAGTTCCCCCACCACCAGTGTAGCACAACTCGGCAGGGCTGCCTGACTTTAGTCAAAACCTTATCACTATGAAATTTAAAACGTTTTCAGCCATAGCTTTAGCTAAGTATTGATAAATATTAAACACTATCTCTCTTATCTAACCTCACAAAGAGTTTCCAAGTCTTAAACGACAAATAATCAGTTTTTATAGCGATTCACGTTAACTGTTTGCTCATTAAAAGGCTTTGCAAATAGCTGAACAGAAGGGAGAGAGCTGGGAGAAATTCTGGCCCTGACATTCGCATGCGCAATTGAACTCCTAGGTTTATCTGAACAGGCTATAGACAAGTATACAAGGCAAGTAATGTGTTGTTATCGCATCAAAGAATCGGTAGGCCACACTCTAAGTGTTAACTCCCTATAACTACACTTTTACTGAGTCATAAATAATACATTTGTTAGTATATTATCTAAAGTCAATTCAAATAAATTTTTATTAATACATTAAACAGTTCAAAGGGACTCAATTTTGGTAAGTAATTAATATTTGAAGGAGAAAAACAGAAATCTAAGTTTTCTCACAGTCTTTAATGGAAGGCTTCTATTTTCATATTTCTCCTTTAAGAATTGAGCAAAGTTACAATCAGCATCAGCCCAAAAATATACTACTCGATTTTATTATGTTGTAGTCAATATATGTAAAACAGACTGTAAGAAGCATGATTGGTTTCCAAGGAATATAACAGAAAAATTCAGAGACGCATAGAATCAATACATCTTAAAAAATAAAAGCCTTAAACTAATGGTAATTTTATACCTATACTTTATTACCATCACAAATTTTATACCTAATGTTTTTTGAGCTACGTTGTTTTGTTTCAATAATTCTTTAATTTCATCAGCAAAACAAAACCTGATCGATTAACATTTTTGATTTTAACACAACCTAAAACACCTAGTACATTTGTTTTAACAAAATAAATACAACTCAGAGCAGTATTACATTCATTATTTAAATTTGCTAAGTTCAATGGCTCAACTAATATTAACAGATAAAGCACATTTATTTATTTAAATTTTAACGTCCATTTATTATTAACTATGAATTTTTAGGACGGGTTATCTATAGGTTACCACCCTTTTCTAGCCAGGATAGGGGTGATGCCTTTTCTTTTTTTTGAAAGAAAAGCCACCACCCCAGTGGGAATCGAACCCACGACCTTTTCACGGAGTGTTAAGTGGTGACGCCTTAACCCTCACGGCCATCGGGTCTCCTAAAAAATTTTATAAAATTACAAAGCACATTTAAGCTGGATATTAACTCAAACGCTCCTGATGCCCTTCTGGAAGGAGACTATGTTTTTTTTTTTTTTTGTTTTTTGTTTACAAATGCAGATTAGCTTCCTTTTATTAAGATATTCTTTGTTAACTGCTTACTCTACCATTAGGGCAGGGGAGAGTTGGTTTATGAAAGGTAACAGGTAAGTACCACTGTCAATATGCTAAATAAAACTGACAAGAATACAGCTTTTGAGAAAATTCTGATTACAAGTAAACATTATTTCAGAAATGTCTCAATGTAATTTTATAAACTTTTTTCTTTTTCTTTTTTTTTTTATATCCAGGTCCTGTGTCATGTTTATGTCTAACTGATACTTAACAATGGTGTAGTTCATCAAAGACAATAAACTTAATCAAGATTAAAAAGTTGTTTACTTTGTTATGTTTCAATGCACAATGAGCAAAAACATTCACCGAGTATTTTAAATTAGAAATGCAAGGATTAGTACAAGGATGGCAATACATTAACAGATTTATATATCAATAATTATACTATTTAGCTTTAAAAGTAGACTCTTTTCATTAGAATGAGAGCCATGAGCAAGCGTGAGGATGGAGGAAAGGCTAGGAAAACACAAATAGTAATGACTATCTCAAAGACAGGACATTCCCTTACGGGCAAAACAGGAGGAGGCTCGTAGGAAGGTCCAAAAATTAGAGGATATCTCCCCTAAATCATCTTCTTCTTGATTAGAAATAGAAAGTTAAAGTATAAAAAAATTAATAATTTAAGTTTAATTTGTTTGGTATTATACTTTTCCATATAGCTAAAGCAATAATTATAAATTCTATTTTAAGAAAAAAGTAACTGGGCAAATTGTAAATTCAAGACAATAGAGAGAATCTAAATAAAAGAATTAAGAAAAGCCTAATAGCATGGATTTTAGAACGACAATCTATGCGTTTCGAAGCTGATACAGCCGTCTTTGAGAGCAGAGACGGGTGAAGGCAGGGCTGTATGATTGGAAGTGTGTACGTAGTACAATTTGGAAAGGGTTAAGAAATCTACTGGAATATTATGGGAAGTATTTCCAAGTCTCCATGAGCAAGTATGTTAATTTATTCATATATTGTGAACAAAAAATTACTTAGAGAATACTATGGCATAATAATTTCAAAGATTGTAGACTTTTTACTTGGAAAATAAATTTAAAAAAAAATTGCTTGAGGACTTATTCTGCAGAATGATCTATTAACAGAATTTTATTCTTACTTGAGTAACAGTAGCAGTACTCTGAGTTGCAAGAGCAGGAACTTGGGTTTGTACAGCAGCACCAGATGCATTTGTGCCCTGGAATAAAATTGTATAGGGAACTAATTAACAAAGTTTTGTAAATCTATTTATATTACATAATATCTATTAGTATTTACATTTTAATGTCAGCTCATACATAATGTCTAGTTTACATGAGCTTACTTGTCATTAGTTCTCGTCCCTCTCACTTAGCTGGCTTTGTGACAAGTGACAAGTACACGTCCACACGTAGTGGACAAGTTCGTTAATTACGGTCCGCCCAGAAACTCACTAGTCACAAAACACTAGTTGGGCTGTCATCAACCCTATATTGGTTAGAAAAGGGTGATGAACTATAGATAACCCATTCTAAAATTCTGTATCAATTATAAAGGAACATTAAAATTTAAACAAATAAATAATATTTAATAGACGTTTCAACATTAAATAGGTCCTTAATAAATAATATAATATTGAGTTTAAATAATAGAATTGATGATTTACAATGAACAATTTTAATTTGCAACATAAGTTTATTTGCTCTTTAAAAGTAATATTTTAATTATTAATAGATAATTTGTAAATCAGTAAGAAAATCATCCCCATAATAGAGAATAACCCGCTTATTGTTTTTTTTTTATTATGCATCTCCATCTAGGCCATTAGCGCTCCATTTACTGTCCTAATTATTTTATTTATTGGTTATAATTCAATGAAAGTAATTGAATGTTATATTCTAAAAAGTCTGATTTTTTTTTTTTTTTTTTTTTTTTTTTTTTGTAATATAACTAATCATTGTATAAATGGCGCCAACCTATAGGTTGATATGCTGTTAAAAAAAAGAAAAAATAATTGGGAGATTAATAAAGAACAAATAAATAAATAAAACAGAGTCTGATAGGCTAGACCTGCTGACTGGAGCTTTAAATATCTTGGGCTTAGCCTTTTCTGAAAATACCAAGTGGCGTGGGTCCACAAAGGTCTAAAGAGGAGGACTCTGAGATGGCAGCACTGCAGCCTATTACTAGATGTGGTACAGGTAGTTCATTTTGCCAGGGAACGAGCACTTCTAAGAGAGCTGTCATTCAGTGAATTGCTGTGATACTGCGAAAAGTAGCCTTCATCTCAGTGTGGAACAGTTCAGTGTTAAGTGCAGTTATTTATAAGTCTGGTCAGTAACTAAGGAGACAGCTGAAATATTCAAAACTTTTGGAAAATTAAAAAGGATAATAACCATGATCATTGTGAACATCAAGTGAACATTTTTTTAAAAGGGCTTGGAACATTCACAAACTGACAGTGATTGATTTTTTGGGAAGTGACTCCCCCCACCTTCTCAACGTTCGCCCTAGGAAAACACTATTACCAATACGTTTCTCATTTTCTTACCATATTTAACTAAAATACTAATTTTTCTATTAAATTTCATTTAAAAAAATAACCAATTAAAACGTTAGGTATACACATACAGAACTAACAATTTTGAAGTTTTAAGGACTTATTTTTCGAATTGACATCACCTCTTCAAAAATTACATATGAACTTTTTTTATAGGGAATTTAGTAAGCTTTCAACGCAGTGATTTCCTGCATCATGCACTATTGTCAGAACTCAAACGACCTGTCCAAACTCACCCCAGATGACGGTACCTAATATATTGTATTATTATGTACCTTATATATTTTATCTATATTGGTATTAGTGACATACGAGTATTTTCCTCCTTATTCTTTGTTTCGATTTTATTTTACATTGTAAATGCCTGATGATGAAACTAAACAGGTTCAAAACGTCGCAAATATAAGTTATTGTTTAAAACAATTTTGGGGAGCAACACCTGCTATTTACTTCAATAATATTGCTATTGAGCAGCATTGTGAAAACTTAATTATCTTCATTAAAAAAATTATTGTAAAAGGCTTTTTTGGCTTTCTGTTCGTACGTCATGATCTATTACGTAATCATCAATCTTTGAATTACCCACATAAATAGAAATTGTTCAGATGAGCTCAATGACTGAGGAGATTAACCTGTGTGGAAATAGTCGGGGCTCAGTTATGGTAGCTAATAATACTACATTTGAAAATAAAAATAAGTTTTTATTTCCAACCTTTCGGCTTGAATTTCAAGTTTCCATGAGAGCTATGAAAACGGGAAGAACTGACCCTGAATCTGCTAGACCTCAGCTGATGTTGCAATATCCAAACAGATCGGTCCTTCCTCCCCTCATAGCCATCGCGAAGAGGCTTGAAATTAATGCAAAAACGTTGAGAATAAAAAGTAATTAATATTTTAAAATGTAGTTTTATTAGCTATCATGACCAAACCTTGACTACTTTCACACTGATAAATAGAAATTTGATTGTCCTGTGTTTTTATTTTGAGCTAGAGGTTATAAAAAATTCAAGTTAATAATATCATAATAGGATTTCTTTCCTTTATTATTGGGATAAAATAAATAGGAAAAATGAAGAAACTATAGCCCGTTCAGTTCGATGGAATAATTCTAATCCCGCATGTGCAAAATTCTGAGGGAAATATTCCCGACGGTTCTGCCATTCCATTACAATGAACAACACGCTATTTTCAACTCAAGAAAAACTGATTATGCCTCATTTAGGACTAGGGAAGGCTTTGAGAGGCTAGAGAAAGGAAATAATGTCTAATATTTATCAATACTTAGCCAAAGCTAAGGCTAAAAACAATTTAAGCTATAGCCTGTTCAAATAGACGGTTTAGTTGGAGAGAAAAGGGCATGGCCTACATTCCCCATGCGAGAAATTGGCAGTAAAAATTCTCTCTGTTATAACCTTATCACTAGGAGGATTAAAACGTTTAGTCTTAACTTTGGTTAAGTATTGATAAATATTATACTCTATTTCCTTTGCCTGATCTTTCAAAGCATTCCCTAGTCCTAAATGAGACATAATCAGTTTTTCTTGAGTTGAATGTAGTGTGTTCTTCCTTGAAATGGGGGTTTACAAATGATGGAACCGTCGGGAATATTTCCCTCAAAATTTTGTACATTCGGAATTGAACTTTTCCGTCCATCTGAACTGGCTATAATACATTATTTTCTAAAATTAGATATTAATGAAAAAAATGTTTAGAAACAGTAGTTCTTACAGCAATCGTTTGAACTCGAAATGTGTTGACATTATTTCCTGAAATGGGTGAAGCTTGTGCCTGTTGAGCAGCTCCTGCAGTGGCAGACCCTACTCGTAAAAGCTGGTACTGGCCATTTTCAGTTTTAAGAAGAAGGTGACCATGTGTTCCCGGAGCAAGTCCTTGAAGAGCTTGTAGTGTAATCTGTTAGACAATAATAAAATTAATATAACTTCTATCAGAAAAATTAATCAAAATTTCAAATTTTCAGGAGAAAATATATAGTCATAAAAAATATCTAAAACAATTTACTGATACTACTTGTTGAATCAATGCCAAAAGGATAAAAAACAAGAATATTTAATAGATTGAACATAAAAAGAAAATTCTTGGAAGGATAAGTCCATGAACCCCAATTTAGTGTACAAAAAAATATTAACTTATCATAGACTTTCACAGTCCATGTTACTTAGTGTTTTAAGGTCTTCTGTATTTGACTGGTCTATTTTATTTTGACATGGACTGTATAAGACAGTCCATGTTACTTAGTGTTTTAAGGTCTTCTGTATTTGACTGGTCCAAACAGTCTTATATTTTTGATTGTTCAACCTTTACTGTGCTAAAGAGCCAATCAACTCCCCTGTCTTCCATGGGATGATATTCCATCTATAACCATCCTCTCTATTGAAGTTGTAAGAATGTTTCACAATTTTGATGGTTCTCGGATAATCCTTTCTCGTGTGTTTGATACTTAGAGTAGAATTTTTGTTTTTTCAAACTCTAAGGAGTGATTCTTCGTTGAAAAAGTATTCTGTAACTGCTGATCTCTTTGCATCTGTGAACTTGATGCTATGAAACTGTCCTTGGACTCGGCCAGGATATAAATATTTTTTAGATAAAACGACAACTTAATTTAGATGGAAAAATGGAAGCCATTTATTAATTGCATGCTCACAACAACAATTGAAGAGTTTGGCAGAATAACACATTATTACATCAAGGCATTTACTAAACATTGTTTAGGCATTCATTAAGGTACTTTAGTGTAATTTAATCTAGATACCACTATCATAATATTTTGATGGAATAGCAGTCTATGTTACTTTCAAGGAAAAAAATGTTACACTAATTAGGGGCTGTTTGTAAATTGAAACAAATATGCAGATCATTATTTGACTTAACTATTCAATTGAAAGCTTTAGTGGATTGCTACTCTAAACATGGGAAGAGTAAAACTAGAACAAAGGTGAGGTTAATATTCTATTAATGATCAAACATGTCTGATATACTTTGCCTTGTCATAATTCTTTAAAATTTACTTTTTTATTTTATTTGTTAATTTAAATTTCAACATTTAGTTTTTTAAATGTAAATCAGTGTTAGATTAGTTACTGACTCATACCCTCTTCTTCATTGGGTGCATATTGGCCATTAGTCCTATTGTGCGAGAAATTCAGTGTTATTAAGGTGGGAAATGGCTGTGATTTTCAAACCGAATTTTTCATTTTAACTATTTTAGAAAATTTTTAAAAGAAGCCCTATTACTGCTACTTAACACATTGGCTGCCAACTATGAGTTAGCTTCTAATTATTTGTGCTAGTTCGTAGGATACAAACTGTGATGAATTATGTTGGACTTGTAATGAGAAAGCTCATGTTATGTTGTGTTATTAGCTAGGACACCAATTCTTGCGGTCAATTTAGACCAACAACTCAGTCAACATAAGAATTCTGAAAATATTCTGGCAGGAAACGTGTTAACTAAATTTATCAAACCTTCTTAAGTTACCAATACTCCCTCCCTAAAACTTCAATGATTCTGAAGCTAGCAAAATCAATTGATATGTTCAGTTTAGAAAAAAAACTGTTAACACATTTGTGGCTACATCACCCACATTTATGGCTACAGCATACTTCTGTGGGGTCCATCGCCCAAATCTTCGTTATATTTTTCTTCATCAAGTTAACACAAATTGGATTTTCATAAGATTCTTAACTTATATTTAACTTGAAAAAGTAGGAAGCAAAGTGACAGGGTCCCTCCAAAACCTCATATGTGGGTGACATGGGGACAAATGTGTTAAGGGGCCAGCGACATATGACGTTAATCAGAGTCAACTGTATCGCACAGGGAAAAACAGGCAGCCAGAGGATAATGCTGATCAAAGAGAGGCTTCATGCCTTTCCTACAGCCTCATGTATCCCCTCCTCCCTTTCCGCGTGCCCCGCTCCCCTCCTCCCCCCTCTGCCTCATCCACCTCACTTTGACACATAATCCCGATCTGCCCAAACATAATATAACTCTCCCAAAGAAACTTATAAATTCTTGCCATTTAACCTCCTTCACCCTAATACAGTTTGCAACATCGATGCCACTTAATTATATAGTATAACCATTAAAAATACACGCTAAACGCATATATAATATATATATATATATATATATATATATATATATCCCTTTAACTACACAAAAGCCACTAACTAATTGTGATGCATCCTAAAAGGCCTAGGAAGGACATGCTTGGCGTGGGGCGGGTCTGAGGCCTGAGGATCGAGGCTGGCCCTGCCCGACAACTCGGACAAGATGTGTCCCAAGCTCCGTGGGATGTGGGTGCTCTTAAGGGGGGGGGGAGAGCGAGCACATCCCAGCAGCGAGAGCTCTGATCGCAAGCTTTACCTCCACTGGCAACAATAAGGTTTAGGGTTGACGGGCTGGGTCTCTGGGTCCTCCTCTTCCCCTGCCTCTTCCCGTCTCCCGCTAGATCGCCATCGTCCTTCCTATCATGGACCTAATATTCCCCACTGGCGTTAATAATCAGAAGGTTGGCACGCCACAAAAAAAAAAGAGGAAAACAAAAAAAAAGAGGCTTAAAAGCAAGAATCTGATATAACTGATTCAGTACTTGCACAGTATTTAGACAACCCCACCCTGATAAAAAAATAGATGAACTTTTTATGAAATTTGATGGAAGCAATCAACAAAGATGATGCATACACTTTAGCACATGACTCCAGAATTCACCATTAGGATGTCATGAGATATCAATAAGGATGAGATTCACTCAGTTTTTTTTTTATTTATTTATTCTCCTCTTGAATATATTTTAAAAAAAAGTATTAGTAAACAAAAAGTCTCACAAGGATTACAAAATGTATACTACTCTTAACAAAGTAAACATTTATTGCACGCCAAACTAGATTCATTATCCATGCTTTTGTATGTCTCAAAAAACTCGTAGATTCACAACATAAAATACAATCAGACCCCACAGGAAGAGCTTTATGCAAGCCCTGCCTCATAAACAGACATGGCAGCTAGCCTAAATGAAAATCAATTTTGACGTTGATATATATAAGTCACATATTTCATAAAAACTGGAGACTGACTAGGGTATAATTTCTTATTAAGTAAGCTCATATATTAAAGAGAACCACGTATGACTTACTCAAGGTGTCTACTACTTTTGTGAAAGCCAAGTTCATTACTTGAAATGCAAATTTCATCCCCCTCAAAAAGAAAATAATTTCACTTAAAAAGAAAAAGTCTTAACTTCCAGCTTAAAATTATTTGTAACCTTACACACATTACTGGATTGCCATGATATCTATAAACTTACAATTAACATAGTTTAAAACAATTAATAAAACTGTATAAAATGAAAATCTTATGTTAAAGACAATAGTTTATATTCCTTTTAAAAGTTAAAAACGATGGAACTTAACATTTTAGAATTTCTGTAGAATTAGCAGCCTAATATATATAGAACAATGGTAGCATAATTCAAAATATTACTAACTAAATATTTATTATCAATGTACATAATTTAGTAAACTAAAGTGTATGCAATCTCAATATTTACGTCTGCATGAAAAACTGAATATGAATAAAGACAAATAAAATATAAGTAAATAATGGATAATTGATGTGCAAATGCTACAATGAAGGAATGTAACAGAGGCAGGGGTGGGGGAGGCAGATAGAATTGCATTGGCGTAAGAAACAGCAACAATTATGAATGAGTGGAAGTCCAGGTATCATGTTAGCTCCGGTAAAACTGAAATTTCATGCCATGGTTTCAAAATTCAAGGCTTTTTTGTGATTTTTGTGCCATATTTTCAATTTTGTGATATTTCTGTGCCGTAGACACCCTGCTACTGCAAATTACATTAATTTACCATCAGATAAAGAAATAATATTTTCTCTATAGTTTCTTTTCCTTCATAATAAACACAGGTTTGATTTCAATAACATGAGAACTATAGATAACAAAGAAACATAAAAAAAAAAATGCATTTAAGAAAATAAATTACTAAAAAAAAATAATTTGTTAAATAATCGGAAATTTAAGATAAGTTTTTATTTGGATATCAATATTTAGTAGCTAGGCATTATGAATTAATCATTGTTTTTAGCTGGAGTCCTGGTGTAGTTCCAGTAATAACAGCTCCCTTTTCTATTTAAGTAATTAGCCTCTTAGAGCAGAATGTGAAACTAGTTGAGCTTTACTTAATAGACCAGTTATTATCAATAGAATTATTTGAAGAACCTGTGCCTACTCAATATAATTGCAGGGGTGCATATAGGAAATAATTTCCAGGGAGGGCTGAGCCCATCGGAAGCTTTGGGGGGTATGAAAAACTAGCAACCTAGAACTTGGAATAGTTAGCCACCTAAAACGCTATTACACCCAAAAAAAATTGCAGGCCTCCCTCCTGAAAAAGAGGATTGAATAGAGTAATTACATTTATTTTTCCTCATCGAAGCTATAATAGAAAAATCATTAAATTTCACAATTTGAAGTATACAAATATAGAAATGGGATTATTCCAACAATTTATATACCAAACAAATCAAAAATTGATCAAATATCAGAACTTGAATTTTCTTAAGGATAAACCATATATTCCTCTAATCTGCTGATCAAAGTAGGATGAATATAAAAACTTACAAGATTATTTCTTATCTTTGTAGTTTAAAGATAAAATTGGGCAGATGGAAATAGAAAGAAAGATTTTCTGTTTGCTTAGTAGAAATACACTCTCATTATTTGAAGGGAAGGGAGTGCCCATTAGGGTTTTAGCTAAATAATATTTTGCTGATTAAGTACTGGATAATAGCAATTCGATTTTAATTTAGACAAATACAGAAATAAAATATTAAATAACTTTGACTAGGATTTCAAAAGTTTAATTTATTTTCTTTATATTTTATTCAAATTTCTTGGTGTGGACAAGACATTTGTGGAAGCTACCAGGATCTCAGGAATACGTTTGTAAACGTAGGTACTTAAGTAATTGAATATCAAACAATCCATAGAGGCTGTTTCCATTAGACAAGATAATTCCTGACGAGGGTTTCCCATGTGTATACTGTAAGTCTGTTATAGATTTCGTCATTAAATTTCAAATATCCTGCATTATAGCACATCGGAATTACTTCTATGAAAAGGATTTAATTATTTATTTTGGTATACTCTTGCAGCCTTGTCTCATTTATTGTTAATTAGTTGGTAAACAGGTAGAATTTTCACATTAGGAATTTTGTATTTTCAATCCGTGACTCTTAAATTTTCGAATGCCTTCTTCCGTCAGAAATTCCTTTCGTTGTCTGCACTAGCTAATGGTCGTAATGATTAGTGACCATGCTTTCAAAAATGTGCTTCCATTTGAATTAAACAATAAAATGATAGCAAATAGAGACAATTTAGATATTTTGTTAATGTAATACAATAGTTAGTTATTAAATAAAATATTTTACAATACTATCATTAACTAAGAAATAATCGATTTTGAAATAGTGATTATAAATGTTATAGAAAATATAATGACCCGATGTTTATTATGCTCCTCTATGAGATTGCGAGCGGAAATCTGAGTCATGATAATTGAGTCCGTCTATTCAGGGATAATTCCATCACGCAAGAGCTGCAAAACTAAGCATATTCTTCAGAAGGTGGGTAGTGTATGCTGCAATCCTGAATAATTTGCTTGAAATAACCTACATACATACAACATGACGCTGAGAACAATGACGGCCTATAAAAATAACAAAACACCAAACATCCATTTCTTAATTTATTGTACTTTATTATCTTAACGAAAATATTTAATCACTATATATCACTAATTATGACAATAAAAAAAACAATGGAGTGTATAATATTTTTGGTTAGTCCATCTTTAGCGAACACAAACAAACTGGGTGGTTTACCCATGCGATAACATTCCACGAATAATTGTATGTATAAAAAACTCAGTGTGCCCAAATCTAAGCTTCAAACTTCTGTATAGTGATTACAAATTAAAAACAGTTTCATACGACTCTTTAGAAAAAGAGGTTTTCCTTTCAAAGCACTGAATGAAAATTATTTTCTTTGTTGTGTTTATTAAAGTTTATTTATTTTTATCTATACATTTGATAGACATTGATTAAAACTTAGTTCTTGCAAACTTCTAACACCTAAAAAATACTAGAGGAGTAGATTCATATAGTTTTTCAATCACTAACATATGATATTCAGAAATGTTCAAATATCTTTAGTTTACAAAAGTCCTCATAGAGCAGTTCAGTTAAAAAGGGGCGGGGCCAGAGGGAGATAATACCTCACTAAAGAGAAATCCCTCCCTGTTTGTCTGAAACCACAGATGTGGGACCCTGTACAATCTTGGTTACAAGACTTTGAAGAATTAAAAATCGAGCCAGAGTAGACGTTAGGAAGGTATTATCACATGTTTTTTGTGCACTTAATATCGTGAACATTTCATTACTTTTTAATTTATCACTTGTGTTTTATTTATTGTTAATTATGAATGTGTTTTTCATTGTCATATTTTCTTTAGAATGTTTAAAGTTTCCAGGGTGGTGATAAGATATTGATAATTCAAAGAAAATGAATTTCCTGGTGCCAAATTCTTGTTATACTGAAATATATAAACTGTATAGTGTAGATGGAGATAGTTAGCTGCTGTAGAGATACGAAGACAGGTATAGTTGGGATTCGGCTAGGAGAAAAACGTCAGACTTTCAAAAAGAAATCTGTATTTTGGACGTTTCGACTGCAACAATGGCAGCCTTCTTCAGCTAAAAAATATATACAACTTATAAGTAAAGAAAATGTACAAGTAGTAAGTAAAAGACAGGAAGAAATGAGCGGAGTATATATATCAATACAATAAATTTTAACCAATCTTATTTTTAAAAACAATGAAAATACGTTAGTTGGAAAGAAAACAGTATGTAGAACTTGTTAGTAAAAACAGTACAAAAAAAATTAAACAGTAAAAACAACGCACATTTTTTATGTAGTGAAAAACAAAATCTATTTTATAAGTGAATACAATTTATAACAATTAATATATAGATACATACCACTAGAGAATGCCTAGGGGGGAGGGAGGAAGACCTCGAGGACAACTTAGGTAACCATGGTAGAAGTATGAACAACAGCAACAACACCGGTGGTCTTTATAGTTATGAAAAAGGGGTGGGGGGGGCGGCAAATCGGTGCAGATGAAAGAGGTAAAATTGCTGGGGTTGTAAAGGAGGTTGAGGTTGTAAAAGGTGTTAAGAGCTTAGGGACACACAAGTAGAGAAATTGTCTGGAGCCTGGGAACAAAGATAAAAAAGGAGGTCAGGACAATTTATGGAAGACGGAGGAGTAAGCAGGGGAGATGTTTTGTTTGTCGGTTTTGTAATTAATGTTATTGGGGTTTAAGTTAATGTGGACGCATTCGGAAATCTGTCGCTTTTTGGTGTTTCGTTCTGTGGAAAGTATTTTAGTGTCGTCAAAGTTGAAAGTGTGTTTTTTAGTTATGGCGTGTTTTGCGAGGGCGGATTTGTGGATTTCTTTGTTTTTTATTGTCCGTTTGTGTTGTGTTATGCGGGAGTGAATATAATTTTTGGTTTCACCTATGTATACAGCATTACAGGAGGGGGTTTGGCAGGGTATTTGGTAAACAACGTGGGTGGCGTAGTCATAGGGAAGGGGATCTTTGAGTTTGGTGTACAGTGTAGTAAGTTTGTTAGTGGTTTTTAACCCAAAGTTTAGTGACAGGAGGGCTTTTTTTAAAGTCTTTGTGAGTTTTTCCGTCAGTCCTGGTGTGTATGTCAGGGAACGAAATATCTGGAGGGAGGATTCGGGGGAGGTATTGGGGGAGGTGGCATCCTCCCTCCAGATATTTCGTTCCCTGACATACACACCAGGACTGACGGAAAAACTCACAAAGACTTTAAAAAAAGCCCTCCTGTCACTAAACTTTGGGTTAAAAACCACTAACAAACTTACTACACTGTACACCAAACTCAAAGATCCCCTTCCCTATGACTACGCCACCCACGTTGTTTACCAAATACCCTGCCAAACCCCCTCCTGTAATGCTGTATACATAGGTGAAACCAAAAATTATATTCACTCCCGCATAACACAACACAAACGGACAATAAAAAACAAAGAAATCCACAAATCCGCCCTCGCAAAACACGCCATAACTAAAAAACACACTTTCAACTTTGACGACACTAAAATACTTTCCACAGAACGAAACACCAAAAAGCGACAGATTTCCGAATGCGTCCACATTAACTTAAACCCCAATAACATTAATTACAAAACCGACAAACAAAACATCTCCCCTGCTTACTCCTCCGTCTTCCATAAATTGTCCTGACCTCCTTTTTTATCTTTGTTCCCAGGCTCCAGACAATTTCTCTACTTGTGTGTCCCTAAGCTCTTAACACCTTTTACAACCTCAACCTCCTTTACAACCCAGCAATTGTACCTCTTTCATCTGCACCGATTTGCCGCCCCCCCCCACCCCTTTTTCATAACTATAAAGACCACCGGTGTTGTTGCTGTTGTTCATACTTCTACCATGGTTACCTAAGTTGTCCTCGAGGTCTTCCTCCCTCCCCCCTAGGCATTCTCTAGTGGTATGTATCTATATATTAATTGTTATAAATTGTATTCACTTATAAAATAGATTTTGTTTTTCACTACATAAAAAATGTGCGTTGTTTTTACTGTTTAATTTTTTTTGTACTGTTTTTACTAACAAGTTCTACATACTGTTTTCTTTCCAACTAACGTATTTTCATTGTTTTTAAAAATAAGATTGGTTAAAATTTATTGTATTGATATATATACTCCGCTCATTTCTTCCTGTCTTTTACTTACTACTTGTACATTTTCTTTACTTATAAGTTGTATATATTTTTTAGCTGAAGAAGGCTGCCATTGTTGCAGTCGAAACGTCCAAAATACAGATTTCTTTTTGAAAGTCTGACGTTTTTCTCCTAGCCGAATCCCAACTATACCTGTCTTCGTATATAAACTGTAGTTCTATTTAATGCTTTCATGTTAAAAGGGTCATTCAAAATCTTAATGAAGTTTATTTTTCCCAGAAGTTCAAAGGAAGCTAAGTGGAAGTAGACCATCAGAAAGCTTAAATGATATTTACATCAAAAACAGATTGCTCATTTAAATATGAACAAGACTTAGTTGAAAAAAAAGGTAATTCTATTGCAATTTTAATATTTAGCCAACTAGTATAATTCCAAGGCTGGTTTAATGTTGTACTGAGTTACTATTCCGTTTTTAGTCCACAGCTAAGATATACAGTTGATAAAAACAAGCAAAATCAACACAGTTCGAGGGAGTTTGATTTTTACATATATTAATTCAAAATGTCATTTATATCCCCTATACTATAATCACTGGTAAGAAGCCAATTATTATATTTTCACTACCGATTCTTATATAATTTCATGAAAAATCATAAATTTTTAACTTTTAAAAAGCTTTGAAAATATGGGCCATTAGCCAAAAAATGATTTCGCCAAATTCTAAATTAATATGTTTTTACAGGTACATTTTTTGCCTTCAAAATTACATCATCATCATAAAATAAAGGTCTAGAGCTCAGGTGCCATCATAATAATTCGATTCTTTCAATCAATTTACAGTACAAAATATCCCATCTACATCTAAAATGCCTTCTGTTTATTATTCAACTAAGAAAACGTAATTTTAGCACATGAGAGAGCAGGCTCTCACAAGGTTCTAAAAATGAAAGAGCGGCAAGAAAATACATGCATGCAGAACAAGGTGAGGAATACAAGGACAAACTGTTTGTAGAGGCCAATCAATTTCAAAATTTAACCGAGTCTATACAACTTAGTAGTCTGGTTATCACTCGAAACAACAAAAATTTAGCAGATAATAACTGTTCCTAACCAGCACTACTTTGGACACTCAATATATTTGAAAAGTAATTTTTTTCCCCTGGTAGACAAATTTTATGCTATATGAAACTGTGATTCAGGCTTAACTTATGTAAGCATCACGGGCACAGAACATATAAATGGCTGATGACAGGCAATTCTCAATCTTTGAAAAACTCCACTTAGAATAAACAATTCAGTAGTTAAGGACTATATATCCTACATAAAAAATAGGGATGTATAAGACATGAGCGTTAAGAAAACATGTTTTGAGACAAACTGATCTGGGCAGGTTATGTTGCCAAGATTGACATTGCGGGAGCCTATTGGATTAAATCCTGCATCTGAATGGAAGAGAAAGGTCTTTCATGAGACAGACGACATGTTATCGGATGACAGTTGGAAATTTTTCAACTCAATAGGGAATCTTTAAAACCAAGCTGAATTACAGAAGCACAATGAGGTGGCAAATAATTTATAATAGAGCCGCACAAATATAAATTAATACAAAAGCTAATTTACTATGAGAGGTTTTCTCGCCACAGAATTATCAGCCTACAACAACAGAGCCAAGAATTATTCATACAATCTTTTTAACACAACAAGCAATCAGAAAATAATGACAAATATAGAAACATATGCTCTCAATGTGTAACATAAATAAAAATAAATGAATTTAGAGATTATCCAGGAGCAGTTAATACTATTACTTCTGATTATAACTTTACACGCATTTATATATAAAGCAGATGTTGAATTTAGAGAGTATACAAGAAGTATACAAAGTCAAAAATCAATATGTTGATATTGCGTTTACCAATAAGAATATAAAATTAGGAAAATGACAAGCAGATAAACATTGACTATATTTTTAAAGGGTATTACATTGAGAATTCACTTAAATTGCCAATCTTGTGTTGAGCTCTTTAATTCAAGCCGAATTACTTTTATCTAAAGCTATTTTTCACTTATTTAATGCATATACATAAACAATTTGGAAGAACGAGTACAATTGTGGTCGACCACAATCACAAATCTTAAATCTATAAATAATTTGTTATCATAACTCAAATAATGGCATCTAGCACTAAGACTAAACGTACGAATGAATCATTATTTTGAAATGGGTAATATTTTGCTCAATAGGAATATTTAGTGAAAATACATCTACACAATAGCAGAAGATAAATAAATTAATAGAAAAACCAAGAATTAAAAACAAATCCTAAAAAAAACTCAAATACTTAAATAATAGCGGTAATCTTGTTATCACATCAAAATAAACATCACGAGAAAAAAAAAAAAAATATGATCAAGGGCCATAAAGGAAGTTAACAGGGACCTATTAATTGTGACCATTAATTTCCCACATTAAGCAGTTTAGTACACTCAATTGTCTGTCACATCTGTCAAAATTTTAATTCAGAAACAATTAAAATAAAAATCATATCTTTAAAATTAATAATTCAGATGTAATATGTAATGAATTAAATTATACAAACATAGAAATAAAGTTTATAATCGACATATTTATTTAAGTAATACAAAAATTAAATCACATACCCCAGGTTGCCCAGGTCGGGCACCAACCATCTGAGGTGTACTAATCATTAACCGTTGAGGTAATGTTGTTTTAGCACCAGTCTGATTTGGTGTATTTGCTCGCAGAGCATTCACGTTTAATATTTGAACATTTGCAGGAACAATTTGTGGGGAGTTGCCAACTATAGCTTGCTGCGTCCCTACACTCTGATTAATAGGTTTCGTTAACACAACACCAGACACTCCCGAACTACTTGTTACACTTAAAGTATTTGTATTCCCAGTTAAAGTCATAGTAGCAAGTGGGGTAGCACTTTGACTAGAAGTAATCATTTAATTTAAATGTTTACTATTTGATCTTCCAGAATTTCCTGTTTTCTTCTTGATAATCCAAAACAAATATATGCAGACAAATAAAAAATATAAATCCCTTCAACTCCTGAAGATGTTACAATTTCCAGGTAGGCAGCACCAGGACCAATTTTTTTTCTTTATACTTGGTTCTTATACGGCCTGTGACGTGCGCTGAATAACAATACATAAAAATAAAACTAAAAAAATGATGACGGCTCGTTTAATATCGAAAACTAATGAAATAAAGCCAGCCTCAAATGCATGTCAACAACCGTGGCGGCCATAATGGTATTTCACATGGGGGGTAGTGGTGGGAGGAATCGACTCCTCCAAGTTGTCGGTTAATGCTATCGATTCACGAACATTTGAATTCAATCTTGTGTATTCATTGTGAAACCTGATCGCTAATGATAAATACCTATATAATCGCTTAAGCTAAACACTATTTTATAGCCCTAGTTTTTGAAGCAAGAAAGGAAGGGTAAGTAAGGAAAAGAAATTGAGAAAAGCTACTTCAACCCAAAATGTGGAAGGCTTTGTTAAAGTCATTATTTAAATTTATTTATTGGAAAGATTTAATTTACTGACAGAGAACATATTATTTGTAACATTATTTAACAAATTTCTCTTTAGAAAAAAAGTCCGTCACGCAGGAGCTGCATAACTAAGCACTTTCCTCAGAATTTGGGTAGTGTAGATTGCTTTCCAGAACAATTTGCTTAAAATATCCTACATAAATAAAATAAAAACATGAATAGTTCTCTTTAAAATTTGTAATGAGTAACTGATCAATTAATAATTTGCTTCCAGAGTTATGTTTACACATGGTACCTATTACACTACGTAATAAATACAAAAAACCTCATATTATCGTATTTTGATCTAACGCAGGAACAGGATACAGTCACTCTAGTGGTAGAAAGCGCTCCTTGCGGCGGCTTTGTGAACCTACGTCTGACGGGCTTTTCTATTGAAATATATTACAAATTAAACCCCCGCTTTCCGATTGACCGATTCAGCTCATTTTTACAACACTTCTTTCTCATGAGTTACCCACGACGTATACCGCGTTTCGTTACAATACAGCAGAAATTACGACCGGTATGAGTATATTAAGAATTTGGGTCAAGAGTAAACCCCCCCTTCTAATGAACCGATTTAGTTTATTTTTACAACACATATTTACCTGTAGATTACCACTACGAATACCGAGTTTCGTCGAAATATACCAAAAATCACGGCTGGTAGTGGCGAATTGGTATTGTGGGTCCGGAGTAAATCCCCCCTTCTAATGGACCGATTTAGTTCATTTTTATATCTCACTTTTCTCTCTATATCACCACTACGAATACCAAGTTTCGTTGAAATATAACAAATATTACGGCTGACATAGTCAAATTAGTGTTTTGGGTTCGGGGTAAACCCCCCCTTCCGGTGGACCAACTTTGGTGGTTAACGAACTCGTTCAATCGTTTGCTAATTGAATGCTATATACCAAGTTTCGTGACGAAAAAACAAAAACTCTGGCCGCTATCGTGTTAACAGACACATATATATATATATGCATATATATATATATATATATATATATATATATATATATAGATATATATAAATTTTAACGGGGGTCATTTTCGGTGTCTACTAGGTAGGATCGATAAATATTTGAAGAAATTTTTCAAAAATTCCGTCATGAGTCCAACCTCAATAGCTACTTTCCTTCGGAGGAAAGTGCTAATAGGTAGGCATACTATCAAAAGAGTATTGATACCTTATTCTCGTTATTGTTAACTGGTTACCATGACAGCAATTTATTTACTTATTTTGGCTTTATTTAAATTATTACTATTTATCTTTGATAAATGAACTAATAAATTTCCTCAGACACTACGATCTTAGACTTAATTAATATTAGGTAGTTTTTCTTAAAAAAAAAAAAAAAAAAAAAAAAAAAAAAAAAAAAAAAAAAAAAAAAAGTAATGCTACTTTTTATAGTATTAGCTTAGTAATCACTATCCAGATTTGCCCTTCACACTAGACGACGACTATCTTATTTCCGCTAAATCCAAGCCTTTTACTTCTTAAATTACTAGGAACATAGATTCATATTATAAATAGTGGCCACGTGTATATAAAACAACAATAGAGCACTTTAGAGTTTCCTATTATAATAGTTCATTGTTCTATATTCCCTCTCCCTCTATTATCAAAACCAGTTATGCACCCCTCCCCCTAAAGTAAATCATTAATTAGATAATTTAACTACATGACTTCAAGGGTGAAGGACATCAAAAACACTATGGTCTTCGAGATTCTCAGATGTAACCCTGAGAAAGCTAGCAGCATGACGCAAAACGTTGATAAAAAAGTGATGGCACGGTACAAACTCGAAGACCATAACGTTTACTGTTAATTATTTAATAATAATGTTACTTACTTGACTGAAATCCCTTTGGTGGGATATCGGGGCCGCCACGAAACTCCACCACCCTCTCTGTCTCTTGTCAGTTCTTTGATACCGGACCATGTTTGGCCAGCTTCCCCACCTTCAAGTGTTCGTCTCAGAGTCTCGTTTGGTCGTCTCCTTCTTCGCTGTCCCTGGAGGTTTCATTCCAGGCGATGTCGATTTGTCCTGGAATGACCCTTCCTAAGAGTGTCCCCTAACCATCTCCAACCTCTGAGCTTTATTGCTGTGCCGATTGGTTTCTGCTTTATTAAGTTCCCGGCGTTAAAGATAGTTTTGGTCATCATACTCTTATTATATCTCGCAGACACGTACTGATAAACGTCTGTAGTTTCCTATTTACCTACTGTTTAAAAGCCGAATCTCTGTCTTTCTCCGGATCATTTGCGATATCCGTAGTAGTTGTGAGAATGCTAGCTGTGCTTTTCTTATCCGGCATTCCACATCCTTATCTGCTCTTCCATCCTGGATAAGCATTTTTTTCTTTCTCTATACGGTTTAGGAACTTGACAAAGTTTTGTATCCACCTTTGAATTTGTTGCACCTCGTTTGACAACAGCTCTCCCTCTTTCTTCTTTATTGGTTTATTATCAGTAAGAGATCGCTTTCTGGCGAAGAAAAAAGTCACAATTAATGTGAGGAGATGTTTTCCTAAATAGTTTTTGATTGAAACTTAGGACGCTGAAAATTTGAGTTTGTGACATACATACTGTCGAGTGTACTAGGGCATTAGACACACGACTAAGCCCTCAAATATAAAAAATCTTTTGAGGTTTAAAAAAGAAACGTACAAAGACCTCTGACTTCATTTTTAGTTTCCAATTGAAGCCTTCAACTAAGCAGTCATTTTGAGAACAAATATTATTTTAAAACCTTCAAAATATTCAAAATGATTGGAGAGTGACTTTGGCAACTATCTACGGGATGATATTTATTCCTAACCCCAATTGTTAAGTCCAGTGTTGTAAATTGTACCTCGTTGATGTTATCATTTCTTATCATTTGACTTAAATTTGTATTGTTTTTTAAAAGTCCTCTTCTTAGTGTTAATTTTCATTGTGATGGAAGGGATTTTAGTTATTCTGTAGCTTTAATTATTTTTTAGGGCAAGTGGTGGGATTTCATTTAATATATTGTCTATAAAAATTTAAATATTTATTTCTTTATATCTAATTTCGAACTATAAGAAATGGAATCAGCTTTGTTTACTGAAGAGGACCTTCTTTCATCCACACCTTGTTCCTCTCCTGATATGAACTCTGGTGATGACTTGTCAGATTCTTCAGCTAATATACCTTCTAGTTTGATAAGTGCTGAAAATTATATAACTGTCAAAGAAGTAAGTTCTTTGTCTTTAATTTTTCATTAGTAGAATGCTTCACCCTACTTACTAAGGCATTTTTGTAGGGTTGCTTATCAGCCTTCACCTCTGAAGAACTTACAATTGCTGTTGAAAAATGTAAGAAGTTAGTTCTTGAAACTGAAGAATGCACCGGTGAAAGAAAATGGCTTGTAAGAAGACTAATAGAACTTCGCCACAGATTAGAACAAGCCAAAGAATGCGAAGAAAGCAAAAAAGTTGTAGAGCGAGAAGAATCATTTGTGAAATTGGGTCACCATTTTGAAATGGAATATTTACCAACTTCTACAGCAAAAAAATATTGTGACGGTTGTTGTAGAACAATTTGGAATGTGATACAGTCATATTATCAATGTACAGGTATCACACTCTTACTCTATCAGCTATACTCGACATTGTTTAGATTTTTAGGTGTTTTTTTGTTAATTTAATTTTTTTCAGTTTTATGATAAAGATAATTAGAATTAATTATATACCATAAAATCATTGTTTTCTTGTGATTTTTCCCATTCTATTGTTGGACTTAGTAAATCTTTGCCCTTTTTAAGCATAATTTTTAAAGAAATATTTTAATGTACTTTGTATTACCTTAATATTGGTTTTTGTTAATTTTAATTTAATGATTATTGAATTCTGATATTAGATTGTTACAACTAGTAAGTGGAGTTATAATAAAACTTTTCCAAAAATTCTTTCACGAGTCCACCTCATTAGTTAAGTTCCTTCGAAATGTGCAAAAAGAAACTTTTTAATTATTATTGTTAATTATTATATATTGTGTAGTATATTTCAAGTGTATATAAGTTATGTTATTATGTTTCCAGATTGCCAATATAAATGTCACTTGGATTGTGTGCAAAACCTTCATAGAGTTTGTGCGCATTTAGTAATGTCTGAAAAACCTAATTATGAATCTCAAATTTGTCCTGAAGTTGGCCTTGATACACAGGGATATCGTTGCCATGAATGCAAAGCAAAGATAAGTTACAGTAGGTACATTATTAAATTCTCTCATCCTCACTCAAGGCAGTTATTTTAATATTACAATTCATAATACTGCAATTCATTTTTTTCAGATATACCAAAGGGTTATTATTCTTTTACATCGGGTAAGTAAATCATATATTACTGGAATTCTGTATTTTCTACTTTAAGTTACCTGAGTTGCCCCCCCCCCCAAATATTGATTTTATTGGTAAAAGTACGTCATAAAAACCTTAAAAATAAATTAAATAACATCACTTAGTTCAGAAAAAATAATGATTTTTGGGTTTAATAGCGTTTTAGTGGAGTCTCCCATGGTCTAGTGGCTAGCGCCCCTTAGATTCATAAGCGGGAGCTGGTGGGTTCGATAACCTTTTTAATAAAAATAATAGAAGTTGTAAAGAAATTATTGAGATTAATGAAAATAATAATGAAAATTTAATTAAAAATACCGGAAATGACGATACATTAATAAATAATGACAATTTAAATGAAACTATAAAATACAGTTTAAATATTAATGATAGTAGTAATGACCAAATATTAGAAGATAAAATATTGATTGAAGATAAAAATGACTATAATTGTTTAATAAATGAAGATAATACAATTCAAGAAAAAATATTAACTGAATTAAATAATGATAATGAGGGTACAAATGAAATAATTAATAATAAGCTAATAAATGATAATTTGAAAAATAAAATAAGTACAAAACTTATAAACAAAATGATGAAACAAAAGAAAATTGAAAAATTATCTGATAACTATAAATTCAAAATAAATGAAAAGAGTTATAATAAAAGAAGTGGAAATATATCAATGAAGAAACTGAATAGAACTATTAATAATAATAATAATTTAAAGATTTTGAATGTCAAATTTGGAAATAAAATAAAAATTCTTTATAAATATAAAAGACAACTTGGAATAGAAAAAGATTCAAAGCTAAATCGGCCTCCAAGGAAAAGAATAAAACACTTTTATAGAAAGAAATTGGACTGCTGCAAAGAAAATATTAACGACCAGGAATAAATTCATGAAAAAATTTCAAATTAATATCTATTAGTTTAGAGTGTTTTTATAAAATTTATTAGTTTAGCATTTTTTTTTAAGAAAATAAGATTTATATTAATATAAGATTTAATTGATAATAATAATATTTAAAAATTTATCATAAATTTAATAATCATATTAGTTTAGGATAAGATAGTTTTGATAATGATAATGTTTAAAAATGAAGAATGAAAAATGATAATTTAAATTAAGAAATGATAATGAATAAAAATTATGTAACGAAATAAGTTATTGAAAATTTGAATAAAAAACAGGCTTACCAATCTAATTAATATTTCCGTATCCCGTAACTTCAAATTAAAAAATTCAATTTTAAATTTATTTTTTATACCGGACTAAAAACATTTTTTTTAAATTTTTTTTTTTAGACAGGAGTGCAAATGTAATGATATATTACATTCTTGAAAATATTTTTAAATTCAAATAACCATCGATATTTTGAAAAGCCCGCGCAAATCACAAACCAGATATACAAATAACATCGTATTATATACGATCAAAATTAATAATATTTTTGGACAATACTGTTATACAATATATCCATATTAAATGTACATCCAGATAACAATAAATTAATTATTTGTATTACAAAAAACATAATTGTTATCTTTATATATAATCCAACAAACTGCGGAAGTTAAGAAGCAAGGACGCTAAACTTTCCCGCTTGCTCGAATAGCGTCATTCTATTCTCAGCGTTGGTCGAAGGCAGAGCTCTCCTCCAAGGAATACCAAGTATTGAAGTTTTGTTGGAAGCGGATTGATTTAGAGGTAAGAATTTTTTTTTTTGTAGTGTCGATTATTTTATTATTGTTTGTATGTGGTTTAATATTGTTTGTATCTCAGAATTGTCTGGAGATAAATGTTATATCGTTCATTCACTCGGAACTTTACCCCCTGAGGTTAAATCAAACTCATATAATAAATCTTATTAAAATAATTAAAATATTTTTATTTCTTTTTAAAAAAAAAAAATTAATCATTACAATATATATATATATATATATATATATATATATATATATATATATATATATATATATATTGTTATGATTTTATTTTTATAAAAAGAATGAAAAAATTTTAATTACTTTAATAAGTTTTATTATATTAAATTGACTTAATCTCAGGGATAGAAGTTCCGAGTGAATGAAGAGTATAATATTTATTTTTAGACAATCTTGAGATACAAACACCAATATTAAAATAAATACAAATAACAATAAAAGAATTAACAATTACAAAAAAATAATTTTACCTCTAAATTAATTTACTTCCAATAAAGCTTCAATATACTGCGCTTCAGTAATTCCTTCTTCAAGGTGATACGCTTTCTTGCCAGGTCTCGTGCATAGAATGGATATCTTGAAATTCTGGATTCTGTTGTCTTCTCACTCCGTCTTCTATGATAAATAACAATGGACTGCACTCTGTACTCTCTGTGGCTAGCGATAGACTCTAGCTCCGCACTCGACAACTGCTAGGAATAGACTTGACTCCGTACTCCTCGGAGGATAGCTATGGACTGACTTGACTCCGTACTCCTCGGAGGATAGCGATGGACTGACTTGACTCCGTACTCCTCGGAGGATAGCTATGGACTCAAGCTCCGCACTCGACCACTGCTGAGAATAGAGTGACGCTCCGCACTCCAGGGCTGCTGGGAATAGAGAGACGCCATTCGAGCGGGAAAGTTTGGCTTCTTTTTTTTCTAACTTCCGCAGTTTGTTGCTTCATATATAAAAGTAATAATTATATTTTTCGTAACTTCAAATAATTTATTTATTGTTATCTGAATGTACATTTAATATGGATATATTGTACACCAGTATTGTCCAAAAATATTATTAATTTTGATCGTATATAATACGATGTTAATTGTATATATGGTTTGTGATTTGCGCGGGCTTTTCAAAATATCGATGGTTATTTGAATTTAAAAATATTTTCGAGAATGTAATATATCATTACAATATATATATGTCTATTAACACGATAGCGGCCAGAGTTTTTGTTTTTCTTCACGAAACGTGGTATATAGCGTGCAATTAGCAAACGATTGAATGAGTTCGTTAACCACCAAAATCGTTCCACCGGGAGGGGGGGTTTACCCCGGACCCAAAACACTAATTTGACCATGCCAGCCGTAGTTTTTGTTATATTTCAACGAAACTCGGTATTCGTTATGTTGATCTAAAGAGAGACATAGTTTGTAAAAATAAACTAAATCGGTTTATTAGGAGGGGGGTTTACTCCGGATCCACATTACCAATTTGCCACTACCAGCCGTAATTTTTGTTACATTTCAACGAAACTCGGTATTCGTGGTGGTAATCAACAGAGAAAAATGGGTTGTAAAAATAAACTAAATCGGGTTATTTGGAGGGGGGGTTTACTCTGGACCTAAAGTACTAATATACTCATACTGGTCGTAATTTCTGCTGTATTGTAACGAAACGCTGTATACGTCATGAGTATCTCATGAGAAAGAAGTGTTGTAAAAACGAAGTAAATCGGTCTATTGGAAAGGAGGGTTTACTTTAAACTCTGTTTCATTAGAATTAGGCGGCCAGACGTAAAAGGCGTAAAAGGCGCCGCGAGGAGCGCTATCTCCCACAAGGGGGACTGTATCCTGTTCCTGTGTCAGATCAAAAGACGGAAAATGAAGTTTTTATTAAGTAGTACAGAATCATATATTAACATAACTCTGGAAGCAAATTATTTACAAAATTAATAATTGAACAGTTCTCATAAGAAATGTAAATGAGCAGAACTATTCACGTTTTTATTTTATTTATATAGGTTATTTACAGCAAATTATTCAGTAATATAGTCTACACTACAAAAATTCTGAGGAAAGTGCTTAGTTATGCAGCACCTGGGTGATGGGACTTTTTTCCGGTCATTTCAACATTTCGTCTTTATTTTTGTCCCTAGGGCCTATCCTCACTTGACCGTTCTTATCTATTCAAAGTCTATTACTTTTATGACCCTTTCTTTGTTTTTAATTCTGCATCTGTACTTTTTGGTACACCACAAAGTGGCGTTTTTGTTCAAAGCTTTAAATATTACTGTTATTATACGTGATTAATAGGGAACGGATGTTCATGTAAAGTAAAATTCAAAATATGTAGTACATATTATGTACATATGTATTTAACTATTTATAATAAAAAATTGAAAATATTTAGTAAACAAATACCTTAAACACTATAAAATATTGAAAAGAAAAGCATAAATAGTAAGTAGGAACTCTGTTTTATTAATGGAAAGAACAAAAGTATAGAACAAAATGACTAAAACTGTTTTATATGTCGAAAAATAAAGCATGAATAAAAATTAGGAACTCATTATAAAAGGGGGAAAAGTTGAAAATTTCTACAGATGAACATTTTTTTGGAAGATTGTTTGCTACAACTTGAATTTTGAAATTTTCAAACGTGGAATATTGCCGGTCTGATCTGAGTATACTTTTGAAGTGACTGAATTATCTTTCAACATCTACTAAAGTCACTGTTGTGTATTTTAAGGCTACAATCAACTGCTCTGAAGAATGGGATTCAACTGAACTGTTAATCGTTTTGCCACTATAGATATCCCCAATAATGTGGATATTTTTCCACCCAGGGTTTTTTCTAGACTGTCTTTTCACTTTATTTTTAATTTATTCCCAGGATCTCCTTCCAAAACCTGGATTTTCTCTATTACTCTCGTGTGATTCTAATGCTATCCGCTAACAACATGCCTTTTGTATCCAGTATTGACATAGTATATATACAGCCACCTTCTTGGAATTAGAAAGACACAGTCACCTAGACTCAATGGGTAAAGTTTTATTTTCTTTCTCGGTTTCCCTTTATTTCTTCAATTACAACATAAAAAGAATATCAATATATGTAGTAAAAATATGTATTTATGACAGAATATGTAAAAATATGGAGTTTTGACAAAATGTGTAAAATAAAAAAATGTTCAAATACTTTAAAATCACTTAAAACGTGCAGAATTACATCAATACTAACGATTTACGATCAGAAAAAAATATGTACATACAATAACATCCGTTCCCCAGTGATTAATATTTCTGTAAAGCATTTCTAAAATCTTTGTTTTAAAATTTAAAATTAAGTCATTATGTATACAGGGATCAAAATTGTCCTATATTTTGAGACCAGAGTTTCTGTACATTTAAATGTAATGTCTTTAATCGCCGAAAATTAAAGATTTTGTCAATTTAAGTCTTTAAATTTACAGAAATTCCGGTCTCAAAATATAGGACAACTTCAACCCCTGTATACATGATCCGTACATGCTACCATGCTCCCAAAATTATCCACTTAAGACTAAACACTTTAGAGTAATTATTTCATTATTTGCATTTAGGCGCACGGTAGTGCGCCAGGCCAAGTTCCGGCCTAAGCATACTGTGTGTATATTACAGGAGGTCTTAGAGCCGATTTTTACCCTCTTATAACTTTCAACCAGGTAAAGATAAAGTTATGAAATTTTACACAGGTATTATACTACTACATGTGAGTAAAACTGGAAATTTTCATAATTCTACATCGAACAGTTTCTGAGATATAAGCGATCGAAAATCTGGATTTATAGGACTCACTCACTCACTGACTCATCAAAATTATTAGGCACTTCCCATGATGCTAGAGACTTGAAATTTTGCATGATGATAGATATGAAGGTGTTATTAAAGGAAAAAATCGAAAAATCCTGAAAAGTTGTGTTTGACTCCGCTTCCGGGGCGGGGGCTAGCCAGTTTTGTACTTCCTTCGGAAACCCGTCATTACGTCCGAAACCCATGATGTGGGGTATCAAATGAATCGTCTCGGTATGAAGAACCTATATTTGATGTTTTAAGAAACAATTAGATGCATATAGGCTCGGTCAAAATCTTATACAAGCTGCCTGTCTGTATGTTTGTTCCTTATACAAATCCGTACCGTTTGACCGATTTTTACCAAACTTGGGACACAGATGGGTCTTGATACGGGGAGAATCATAGGCTAGGTTAAAATTTCTATCAGCTGTCTGTCTGTCTGTTTGTTCCTTATACAAATACACATTGTTTGACCGATTTTGACAAAATTAGACATACATGTCGGTCTTGACCCGTGGGGTGTCATAGGGTAGTTCAAAATCGTCTATCAGCTGTCTGTCTGTATGTTTGTTCCTTATACAAATTCACACCGTTTGGCCTATTTTGACCAAACTTCGTACGCAGGTAGGTCTTGATACGGGAGTGTCATATTACCTTTGACGTTTTGAACTTTTTGTTCCATCGGAAAGCCATCATTCCTTCTGAAACCCATCATGTGGGGTATCAAATGAATCGCCTTAGTAAGGAGAACCTACATTTGATGTTTTAAGAAACATTTCGACGCATCTTAACAACAACAGTTGTGAGATCTTTCTTAAATGTTGTAAATAAAGTCATAGGGGTTAACTGCATAATATACTTGAAAGCAGGTACTAAGTTTTTCAAAGTCGAGTCATCTAAATTACAAAGTTTAGGAACACAAACCCAAAATGTAACGTCTTTGTTCTTATCTTTTTCTTGCAGGCTTTCTACACTTTCCCTATTGTGATCTTTATCCTCGGGATAAGGTTCCTGTGTTTTCCAATGTAATAGTTTAGTTAAGAGAGCAATCAATTTGTGCTCTAGAGTAATGTCATCTGGAAGAGCTAACTTTTCTAGTCTAGTGATTAGATGTATGTAGGTTGATTATTGGTATCAAATATCAAGCAGTAAGGAGAACTTTATGCAGAATCCAAAGACCCTGGTTTTATATGAAGTACAAAAACCAGTACGTATGCGGCAACTAAATTTTAATTAATACTTAGAAAAAAGTAATGAGATCCCAAAAAAAAACATAAATGTGAAATAGAGGCCAAGTTCCTCCCCCCACAAAGAAAATATCCCCTCCTAACCCCCCCCCCCCCCCAAAACGCCTTACCATCCTACACTCCAAAAAAGTAGTATGAGTTAGTGTATTAAGTGCACCATATTTTCAACCAAAAATATTTGCCAATACAAGAGATGATACAAGAAAGAAATGTCAACGTTCATTACTTGGATGACCTCATAGTTACTTACTAAGACAGTAAAGACACTTCAACTGACCTTTAAAAAGAACAATAAAAATACTTATATCCAGTTACTAAAATATCACTTTCCTCGACCAGGTATATTCTAAAACTTGGCAATGTTTAGTTTTCTCTCTAAAGATAATTTCAGCACAAATAAAACATTGCCAAGTTTAAGAGTATACCTGGTTGAGGAAAGTGATATTTTAGTAACTGGATATAGGTTTTTTTTATTGTTGTTCTTCTCTAATGCTAAACAGGTCTCTGGGATGACCTGTTTAGCATTTAAATGTAGGAAAAATTAAAATTTCAGATGCTCTTATCCCAAAAATGGCTTACAATATATGACAGTATATAACGTCCTGCGTAATACACAGCATTTCAATCAATTTTTAAAAGTAATTTATTTTTGTGACAAAAATACTTCAATTTATAAGAATTAGGCTACTGCTATTATTTTTTAAAAATGACAGTATTTCTTGTATAAAAACAAAGACCATTCATTTTATAAACAAACTAAATATAAGTGTAAGGTAGGGATTGTCGGGGTTCGGTCACTGCTTTTTAATAAAACTACATTTTACAAATGAAAATGGTTTTATTGATGCCAACGTTTCGGCTTGAGATTCAACCCTTCATCAGGGCTGTAAAAACAAGTAGGACATATTTAGTAATACAATCTACATATTTGTATATATCCATGTATATATACACATACACACACACACATTTACATATATATATATATATATATATATATATAGGGGAAGGTGTTGTACCTCTGACCATATTGTACCTTTGGCCACCGAGGCTGTGGCGGCATGTAGCAACATTTTATAAATTTTGGTGTAACTAGTGTTTAGCTCCTTCACTAGAGGGCTTGTGTAACCTACTTTGGACTATTCAAGTCTAAGAGGATTCTTGTAAAAAATACTTATCCATTTTTATCATAAAAATGTAAGTTATTTATTGATGACATTTTGCCTCATAATATTTTTTGTATTATGTCTTTTTAGATGGAAATCATTTGACAAAGTAGCTATTACAATAAGAAATATGGTGTGGCTTCTGAAATTAATTTATATTAATCCTAAAATTTGTAGCATGCTTTTTAATTTGTACTACCAGGGTGTTGTACCTCTGACCACGACTAGTTGTTGTACCTTTGACCAGGTCAAAGGTACAACACCCCTGAGTAATTTTTTCATAATTCTACTTATTTGTTCTTCTGCTACAACTTGTTAAAAAATAATTAATATTGGTTGCTTTAATTGGTCAAAGAATTTAAAAAGTTCGAACCTATCGCCCCTTATTGTTACACCTCAAGTTGTAAGGCCCCATCCAAAAGCGCAGGCAAGGAAAATGTCATATAAGGACCGGCCTAAAGGGAAACCTCATGTCCTGACAGATATTCCCGAAAAGCTAATTATTGAAGGTGAAAAAAAAAAAAAAAAAAAAAAAAAAAAAAAACGAAAGTGACAAGTTTACGAGAGACGATGAAAATTTGTATGATATTGATGTTGAAGACATTGTGGCTAAACTCCCGTACCCTACCATTGCTAGTGGATCTGCTTGACAGTTAAAATGTTTATCGATTGGACTTGATTTTTCAGCATATTAAGCATAATATAATATCAATAACAGCTTTTTTATTATGCTTACATCCTTGTCCTGTATTTATTAAATTTACAATTAATTACAATATTACTGAATACAATTTTTTTTCTGTACTGCTGTGTTGTTTTTACGTGGTCAGAGGTACAACACACCATGGTCAAAGGTACAACTACATGTTGTACCTTTGACCACTGTACGATTATGTTTTAAAAAATTATTTAAAAATATTAAATGTAAAGCTAGAACCTTGAAAAAATTAAATATGAAAAGCAATAGAATGCTAATTACAATGAAATAAAAAAAATGAATTTAGCCTTAATATTCAAGCTAAAAAAAAATAAATTGTGTGTATATATATATATATATATATATATATATATATATATATATATATATATATATATGCCCACATACACATATATACACACACACATACATACATACATACATATATGAAAAGAAAAAAAACATAATATACAGTTAGGAGAACAATGTGCTATAGTAATGCTTAGATTATTGGGAGGACAGATATAAGAATAACTGATTAGATAAGAACAGATATAAGAATAACAAGATGGGCTTACCGTTGAGAAAATTTTACAGCCCTGATGAAGGCTTGAATCTCAAGCCGGAACGTCGGCATCAATAAAACCATTTTCATTTATAAAATGTAATTTTATTAAAAAGCAGTGACCGAACCCCGACAATCCCTACCTTGCATCATCAACGGTCAACGATCTCCTCTCAATGAATTACACCATTTACAGCCCTGATGAAGGCTTGAATCTCAAGCCGAAACGTCGGCATCAATAAAACCATTTCCATTTGTAAAATGTAGTTTTATTAAAAAGCAGTGACTGAACCCCGACAATCCCTACCTTGCATCATCAACGGTCAACGATCTCCTCTCAATAAATATAAGTGTGTGTTTGACTTTAAATCATAAATTTTTATTATTACAAATTTAATGATATTTGTTGATTTCAGGTGAAAATGCACTCGAGGCTAGGCGTTGTGATTACAATGGCCATCATTATTGCCCATCTTGTCATTGGAATACATTAAGTGTTATTCCAGCTAGAATTACATTAAACTGGGATTTTGAGCCTCAATCAGTTTGTAGGGCTTCTTATCAATTATTACGTCTTACAAAGTCTAGGCCTCTGATAACACTTGATGAAAGACTCTATGCATTTGTACAAGAACTTGCCCTCATAAAGGTAACATAAGAATTTTTAGTTAGATTATTTTATTAAATATTTTTAATACAAAAATCAAAACTTTCTTAAATATCAGTTATTATCAGTTATCGGTTATTTATTTTTATTCCTACAAAATAATATTCTGTCTACATATTATAATATTCATATAAATCAAACATTCAATAGTATGTAATCATATTAAAAGAACTTATTTACTTGATAAATAATTCATTTCTTAAATTCAAAACAAGGTATTACCATAAATTAATTACTCATTTCTTTAGGTAACTGAAATCATTTATTTACTCTGATGTTTCACCCTTTAAGAACTCAAAAATATTTTACATTTAAAACTTTAAACTAACCATTTTTTCACATGAATAAGCTTCAATGACCCTCATTTGTAATGTATTGGTAACCGTCATGTCCTCCTATAGAAATTTTAAGGGTACCTGCAATAAAACATCTTTGGAGCGATAACCATTCTGAAATCAACCAATATTCTATGAGTTAAACCAAAAAAAGTGATAAATCATTTTAAATATATTAGCAAGCAGTTTCAGGACTTGTTCCAGCTATTGTATTATTATAGCTTAAAATAAATTATAAGACTTGTTAAGATTAAAATGTAAATTATGAATTCTTGAAGAAACTGGCAGGAGTTGCCCCCCAAAATTGTATAAAAAACATAAACTTAATCCTGCCAGTTTCTAAAAGAATTCACTGGTCCTTCCCCGCCCTCACTTTCAACTTGTAAATTATGAAGTCTGCTCAAACTCAAAAATATGAATGAAAGCTATTATTCAGCTTAGCTAAATCCTTTCATCTCCTAAAGGATTATCTTATCTTTTGAAAATCAGAAATATCTCTCTCCTATCCTAACCAGAAATGTATTGTAACCACCATGAAATGAACTTTATATAGAAAACGATATAAGCAACAACAACAACGTAATATTAATTATGTAGCTATTACTTTTAATTGCAGTCACGGACCACTGAATAAGTGTATTTTGTCATACTTATATTTTCTTACAACATTTGGAAATAGTATTATTCAGAACTTGATAATTAGGATATCATTTTATACGGTCTGCAAAATTTCCAAAAATTGGACCTGTTCCTGACATTCTTAGTCGTTTTTGTTACTTTTCTTTGAGGTACTAATTAATCTTCATTTTTAGAAAATGCGTGAGGAACTTTCCCTAATGAAGCAGTACATTGCCACATGCCGTTTATCATTTGAAAGTGGACTTCTAATGCGGGAGCTTGAATGGAGGCGGCATCTTGTGCATAGTACAACTACATATTCTCTTGATGATCTCTGTGATATCTTTAATGGAACATTTATTCCAAAGATTGAAATAGTACATAATGTTTTAAGAACTCATATTAAAGAAGAGTGTGATGTAAGATCTTAATGTTATTATTATTGCATGTTTTATAATTTAACTTAAGTATTACCAAAAGCTTTTATTGAAAAGTTATTTTTCTGTTATCAATTTCTTGATATATTCTGAATATATTTTACAAAATTTTCTTGTCTTTAAATGTTTCTACAGATAGCATCAGCTGATTTATTTTTTAATCCTTAACTTCACAAAAATATTTAAAGGAAATAAATATCTTTTCCAGGTTTGTAAAGGAAGGGGCTATATTTGTGAACTTTGTGGCGATAAACAAGTTATTTTTGGCTTTGACAGCAACACTTATACATGTTCTAGATGTGAAAGTGTCTATCACAGATTTTGTTGGACTAAAAATCAAATTTGTAAAAAATGTCTTAGGAAAGAACAGAAAGTTGACCTTGAAGAAAACTAAGAGATATAAACTGTGTTCTTGAGGCATGAAGAAGCCTATTAGGCCTGGTGAGCCTAGTATGGGACAAAATGCAAGGGTACTTCATTAATCATGTCCTAGTTATAACAAACCCTTCTCTAGTCTTTTCTCGAATTTATTCTGACTCCAGAAATATTGTACCTCTCATTGAAAAAAATAATTATATGGAATGAATAAGATTCATCGTTGGAAAACATTCCTTGTGAACAGAAAGTCCCTGACTTTTAGAGGGAGCTTCGATTACACTAGTTCACAACAAAAAAATAAAAGTCCGTCACGCAGGAACTGCATAACTAAGCACTTTCCTCAGAATTTGGGTTGTGTAGACTGGTTTCCAGAACAATTTGCTTATAATATCCTACATAAATAAAATAAAAACATGAATAGTTCTCTTTTAATTTTGTAATGAGTAACTGTTCAATTATTAATTTGCTTCCAGAGTTATGTTTACAAATGGTACCTACTGCACTACTTAATAAATACAAAAAACTTCATATTTTCGTCTTTTGATATGACGCAGGAACAGGATACAGCCCCTCTAGTGGTAGAAAGCGCTCCTTGCGAACCTACGTCTGGCAGGCTACTCTATTGAAATATATTACAAAGTAAACCCCCCTTTCCGATTGACCGATTTAGCTCATTTTTGCAACACTTCTTTCACATTAGGTACCCACGACGTATACCGCGTTTCGTTACAATACAGCAGAAATTACTAAGTTTTTAGTCTAACAAACTCGTTTTATCATACAACAATGGTAATTTGCTAATAATTGAGGTTTCTTCAGTTGATTCTAAACAATATTTAATGAACCAAATGTTGCCTTTCAGAACTGAAGTTTTGTTTTTATCTTTCTTTTGATATAAGTTTTTGTTTATCCAAGTAATTTTTAGCATAAAGAATTCAAAGCACTCTTAGAACAGAAGAACTTTAGATTGACTAAATTGGATTTGTAATCTGAATCTTTCTACATATATACGCCTTAGTTTAAAAGTTTATTACCAATATTTAACTGAAATTAATTTGTTGTGTTAATTTAAAATGTTTTCCTTAAAAAGGGTTCTATTTGTTTAATATTTATTTTCGTGTAGATCATAGATCGTGAAAATCGACAATTATTTCTCTTTCTATTTGTTGGCTGGGGTCGATGAACTGAGAACATTTCAGTCTTGAGTTCTTATTTATTGACATTGTCCAAATACATTGTAGAGGAATGGTTATAGGCTTGGTTGTAGTGCTCAACTAATAAACGAAACACTAGTCTCTGTCTCCTCAACACAGAATTATCATAATGATTAAATTTAAGTAATTTGTCTTGATAATTCAGTGGTACAACTGCTATAGTAATAATCTTGTTAACTATTATAATTAAATAATTAAGCAATTTCTAATGTCATTTCAAGGGGGTTATTTTTATCGTTATATCATTTTCATTTAGTGATTTATAAGTTTTTTTAAGCATAAAATTGCAGAGTAAACATTTAAAGCAAAACGTATTCTTTATTTCATTACAGCTAGCCCCTGCCGTAGATCATATGTGCAATAAAGAGCAGTTCATTAGGGAACTAAAGTAAAACTACTGAGAAAGCTTAGAAAAGAGAAAACTAATGCTTTATAAAATAATCTTTCTGAAGACTTAAAAATAACTATATTACACTTGAGATGTGTAATTTTAAGTGCCTTTAATCAAAATTTTATTTATTGTTCATTTAAGTATAAATTGTAAAATGTTATTAAAAAAAATATCTTTACTAATTTTTAAATATTGACACAAAGACATATATTTATAAACATCCTAACTTAATTTTTTTTTTTTTAATTTTGAAATGGAAAATTCATTTCTCAAATGGTGTATACTTCAACCACTTGTGGCCTATGTATATGTATGCGATTAAAAATTCAATGAGATAAAAGTGTATGCCAATGCACTAAAAGTAACATCTTTATTTTAACCATAAACAGTGTCTGATGATTTCACTTATTAAGTGATGGCAAAGATGAATAAATCCCGTGGAAAATATGAAGGTTTTATTTGAATTGTGGAACAACTCAACTTTTGATCACTACTATACTACGTACTTCTTACGTAATAATTTTCTCTTAATAGTCTACAATGTTAATGAGACAGAACTGAATTATACTGATATTAAAACATGGGTAACTCCATTAATTTAAAAAGTTTAGTTGAGCCATTATTGAAATATGGCTTTCCAATGTACATATAACCTAAGTTATTATGGTGCTTATATACCCAAACTAAAGAGATTTTATTTATGTATATGTATTTCATGTTATTATTTTTGTCTTAATTAATTTAAAGTAGATGAAATATATATTTAGTTAATATCGATTGTTTCATTAGTTCCCTTGTTTTGAAATTAATAGGTCATTCAAAAAAATTGCCTTAAAATTAAAATCCACTCCCCTTTTTAAATGACAAGTTTTCTAGAAGCACCTTGCTTCTGAAAAAACTTATTGAGTAGTGGATAGATATTTGTTATTAATAGATAGTTTGTCATTCCCAGAGGTTCAAACAAATAGTATTTTATGTAAGTAAATACTTATTAGCGTGTTTCCTCCCTCTATAGGGAGAAATATCTATTACAAACAACCATAAATTGTTTCTCAATTTATGTATCTTGTTTCACTGGCAAATTAATATTACTACTAAAATAAACTTTAAAAAGTCTGTCTTGCAGGAAATGCATAACTAAGCACTTTCCTCAGACTTTGGGTAGTGTAGACTGTATTCTTGAATAATTTGCTTAAAATAACCTATATAAATAAAATAAAAACATTAATAGTTCAGTTCTTTTACATTCGTAATGAGCAACTGTTTAAATTCTTAATAGTGTAATTAATTTCCTTCCACAGTTTTGTGTATGTGTGGTACTAGCAGGGCCGCCACATCTCAGAGCCGGGCCCGGGACCAGATCACGGGCCTCCACTTCTCAGAGCCAGAATGAAAATTTTAGTACTTTGCTATAGGACTTTGGGCATTTTAAAATTATTTTCATCTTCAGTTTTGAGCAAAATGAGAATAAAAGCCGACAATCGGTGCTGCAAAGGTCACTTTCGGTACTTCTTTCCAATTAGCGAGGATCGGCCCGGGCCCGGGACAACTGTACCCGGTTGTTGTCCCCATGTGGCGGCCCTGGGTACTACACTAATTAATAAATACACAAAAACTTCACATTTTCCTCTATTTATCTTGATGAATAACAAAAGCCTGCAATAATATCACAGGAAAGGGATGCAGCACACCTAGTGGTAGAAGTCAGAAGAACACAAGGCATATAAAGTCACAACAAGACAGACGCTTGTACCTAGTGGTAGCTTTGCCATCCTCCATTTGACGGATGAATTATATTCAAACATAATACAAAGTAACCCCCCCCCTCTTCAGATAGACCAATTTAGTTCATTTTCACAACACTTCTTTCTCATTAGATACCCATGGCGTACACCATGTTTCATTACAATACAACAGAAAGTAGGACTAATATGAGCAAATTAGTAATTTGGGGGTAAACCGGATTTTTCTCTTTGTATGACCACAATGAATACTGAGTTTCCTTGAAATATAACAAAAATTACGGCTGGTTTTAATTTTATTTTTTTGTGGTGCACCGACATCTCGGCCATTAGCGCCGTAGAAATTACAGCTGGTACTGGTAATTTGGGTCTAGAGTAACCCCCCCCCCCCCCCCGTCCCCCTTATGAAACGATTTATTTATTTTTTTCTTACAACACACTTTTCTATTTAGATGACCACAAGGAATACCGAGTTTCATTGCAATTAAAAAAAAAATCACGGCCGGTATTGGCAAATAACTACTTATAGTTAGCGGTCCGGGGCAAACACCCTTCCTCCAGATGGACCGATTTTGCTGGGTAACGAACTCGTTTAATCGTTTGCTAAGAGAATACTATATACCAACTTTCGTGACGATTGTTTCATAAGATCAACCTCATTTTTCCCTATGGAAGGAGGTAGAAAACGCGCTAATAGTAAATATTTAAAAGGGTTTTTTTTTTAAAAAAAATTATTAATTGGAACTTCAACATTCTATAATTGTAGAACTAAATACTGGATGTAATCTTCGGCAACACATCATTTCTGTACATCGCATCGTAAATCATTCATTTTTCTCTCCCGTGTTGAAAGAGCCAACATTTAAGGGTTGATAAACCACACTGAATCATAATTAAAAACAATTGGAAATAAAGGGGGGTAAATGGGCGGGCTAAAGGGTTGCTGGAGCGGATGTGCGGATACGGGAGCCGTCCGACTTCTTTTGGGAGCTCTGCTAAGCTATAGTGCCCTATTCCACTGCTTAGCATCTCCTAGTATACCTGATTCCCGTCAACGCCTACTGCTTTTCCTCCCCGTGGTCCCCCCTGGGCAACGTTCTTGTACAGTACATGAACGGCGAAAAGCAGAGGCGGGGATCCACGATGAGGCAGGGACACCTCCCCTGCTGCTCTCCTTCGGGAGGAACAGTGTCGGTCTGCCGGCCTAGGTGGCAGCCCCACCAACAGACTCGGTGACGAGGATTAGGGGTCTGAGTCACCTAAACCCAATTTCCTACGAGCACAGATACGGAAAAAGCCGGGCTCCCCTTATTGGATAACTCAGAGGGTAAGCAGGCCCCTCTGAGAGACCCTGGCATGGACATGGACTTACCAACATCTATTGAAAATGCGAACCTGGAAGCACCAGATGGTGCTTCAGGGACTGGCGTCACACAAAACCCACCCTCTCCTTCTCGGTACACTTTGGAGCCATACACTACGCCAACAAAGTCACCCGAGAAAAAGAGGGCAAAACGGGGGGAAAAAAGAGCCATTGAGGCTTCGTTTGTCAAGAAAGAACAGAAATTTTCTAAATTTATTGTTTTAAGTAGAACGGAGGGAGACTCATTTTCGAAAGTGTCTCCTTTCCTTATAAATAAACTAATTTTCCAGACCTATGGAACAGTAGCGGGACTAAGTAAAATGTCGAGTGGCTCTTTGCTGATTGAAGCAGCCAGCAGGGAGCAATCCGTCAAAATCGTAAATTCGAAAACCCTGGGTGTTTTCAGTGTTAAAGCAGAGTTGCATAAAACACTGAATTCATCCAGAGGTATGATAACTTGTTTTGATCTGGAACACCCCAAAGATGAGGAAATACTGGAGGGCCTGAAAGACCAGGGAGTTATCGCCGTTCGAAGATTTTTTCGTAAGAAGAAATCTCCGACCGGGGCTGAAGACAGGCTGGAGTTTACTGGAAGCGTGATGCTCACGTTTGATCAACCTGAGCTCCCTTCTAGTATACAAGCGGCCTTTTATAAAATAAAAGTGCGTCCTTACATTCCTCCCCCCTTGAGGTGCTTCAAATGCCAGAAGTTCGGACATTCGGCTGCAAGGTGTAAATCGGCACAAGAGATTTGTACTTGTGGTTATCCATCACACAGTCCTGATCCTTGTCCGCCACCCCCCAAATGTCCGAACTACAATGGAGCCCATGATTCCCGTTCAAGAGAACGCATGGAATATAAAATCGAAAAGGAAATAATGAAAATGAGGACTGAAATTAAAGACCTTACGTTTCCTCAAGCTAGAGCCTTAGTAAATAGCACCTCTTATGCCTGGAGAGGTACCTACTCCAGTGCTGTTAAAAATGGTCATGAATTGAAAAGCATCCCGAAAAATAGAAGTGTAAATACAAAAATTAAAGACTCAAAACCGCCCCCAAAACACCCCATACCTTCCCCTATTCCATTCCCCTCTCCACCTTACCCCTCCCAAATTTACTCCCTCCGCCATCCCTACTCACCCTTCCTTCCACTTCATCCACTCCGGTGGACGAAAACAATGAAATGGGAAATAAAATTCCCCCAAACCTGACCGAAAAAGGCGTGACTGGACCCGTGCGGACTCCCTCGATCTCCGATGCTGATGGCGTCGAAGATACGGGGGATGAGGGTACGGATTTCACGCCTGGCAAAAACAAGAAGAAAGGTTGGCCCAAAGGAAGAAAACGTGGGCCAAAGAAACAGTCTGCTGATCTGGAGCAATGACACAACACAATCAAATCCCAAATATTTCAAATGACTCAATTAAACAAATTTCTACAATGGAATATACGAGGATTTTCGGAGCACAGCGATGAATTACGCTATTTATTGAAAATTTACACCCCATCGGTCGTGGCCCTTCAGGAAACTAAATTTCCTGCGGGCTTTGCCAGGCCGTTGGCAGGGTACAACTGTGTACATAAAGAGCCCAATGTCTTGCCTGGTGGGCGTAGCCATGGAGGTGTGGCCCTGTACACCTTGGAAAACCTTGGTGCCCAGGTTGTAAGATTGGTCACGCCTCTGCAAGCAGTCGCTGTTCGTCTGAAAGTCCCGGTAGACGCAACTATATGTTCGCTGTATCTCCCGGATGGCAGAAATTATGAGGTTAAAAATGTGATAGACCAATTACCAACTCCCGTAATAGTCCTCGGAGATTTTAACACACACCACGTTGCCTGGGGATCCAGGCGGTCCACCCCTCAAGGTCGTCTACACTATTGCTTGAGGAGATGGACCTCCTGGTACTTAATGATGGATCCCCGACTCATTTTTGTGAATCCTCAGCATCACTCGATTCTATAGATTTATCCATAACAAGTCCCTCTGTCATAAGAAACTTGTCATGGAATATCCTGAGTGATCTGCATCGATCGGATCATTTCCCAATTTTAATTACCCTTGTCGGCAGATACAACGAATATAGAAGACCGATGAAATGGAACATTAAAAAGGCTAACTGGGATAAGTTCAAAGTATCGTTTATTGCTCCGGACTCAGCAGACACAACAGACACGGCCCTGCAAATGCTATCAACGTCCATTAACAATGCAGCAAGGAGTGCAATCCCTCTTTCCTCATCTTGCCCAGGGAAAATCCCAGTACCTTGGTGGGATGAGGAATGCTGGGAGGCGAATAAAGCAAAAAAGAAAGCTTTTAACTGCTTTAAAAGACATCCATCAGAAATTAACTTGATCGCATTCAAGAAAGCTAGAGCAGTCGAGCGCCGATTAAAAATTAAGAAGAAACGGGAATCGTGGGCATCCTATGTTAACACGATGACGAGGGGTGCGTCTCCATCTGATGTCTGGAGGAAAATAAGGGCGATTGGGGAAAGGACTACAAAAAACCAAACCCCTATCCTATTAAGCGCGGGCAATTACATTAGCGACGCACAAGCTGTCGCTGATGTGTTTGCTGATTACTTCTTTTCCGCATTTGGCCTGGACCTTTATACAGAAGACTTCCGGATCATAAAATCCATTGAGGAGGCCATTCCTCTAGACTTCGGACCAGTAAACGACATCTCTCTAGACTACAATACTCTCTTTAAAATGATGAATTGAACAGGGCACTCCAGGCTGCATCTAAGGAAAAGTCCTCTGGGTGCGATGAAATGCCATATGAAATGTTACAAAATCTCCCAGACGACGGAAAAATTAAGATGCTAGAGTTATATAATCGACTCTGGACCAATGTAGAGTTTTCCACTGCTTGGAAGGAAGCAATTTTAATCCCAATCTTGAAACCCGGCAAAGATCCGAAAGACCCAGGGAGCTATAGACCCATCTCACTTCTGTGTTGTATGGGAAAGCTCCTGGAGTCTATGGTGAACTATCGGCTAATTCACGAATTGGAGAAAAGTAATCTTTTATCGCAGTACCAAGCAGGATTCAGACAAGGTTTTTCCACCCAAGACCAGATACCATTGCTGGAGCATAATATCCAGAATGCTTTCTTCTCCCGTCAGCATACTACAGCCATTTTTTTCGATATGAAGCAGGCGTATGACAGAGCATGGAGATTTGACATACTCCGACGCCTTCATGGATGGGGGTTTAGGGGCAGATTGCCACACTTTCTGGGGAGCTTCCTCTCAGGAAGAACCTTCAGAGTACGAATTGGCAACGCCCTGTCCTCCATGAAAATACAAGAAACCGGAGTCCCACAAGGATCTATCCTAAGCGTCACCCTGTTTCTTATCGCAATTAATGGCTTAGCTGACAATATAAATCCAGAAATTGGTAGATCTCTGTACGCAGATGACCTTGCGCTCTTTGAGACCCACCCAGCTGAAGTTGCCGAAGCTCACGGACTACAGGAAGCAGTGGACTTAGTGTACGCCGCTGCGATAAGACGTGGATTCACGTTTTCCGTGAAAAAACCGTGGCCTTACATTTCTGTTGACTCGGAGGCCTCACAACCATCCACACATAACACTGGGTGATTGTGAGGTAAACTTCAGAGAGCAACATAAGTTCCTGGGTCTAATAATGGATACAAAACTGAGATGGAAACAACATATCAATTATATTGTTCAAAGATGTCCTCTCTGAATGTTTTAAAAGCCTTGTCAAAGCTGCAATGGGGTGCGGAGAAAACCATTCTTTTAAAAATATTCGATGCTCTAATTAGGTCCAGAGTCGATTATGGATGTGCCATATACGGTTCCGCTCGCAAATCGTGGCTCAGGCAGCTAGATAGGCTGTATAATGCAGGGCTGCGATTTGCGATTGGAGCCTTTCGCACGAGTCCATTGGATTCTATCTATGTGGAGGCAGGCCACATGCCCCCGATACGTAGAAGAAATCTGTTGACTCTGTCTTACACGTCAACATTACGAGCAAAGAAGAATCATTTTATGCAGGGAGTTATGAATGATAACACAATGACAGATGCATTCAGTTTCAGGCGTTCTGTAACCAGGCCATTAGTGATGAGGTCACAAGAAAACTTGTCTTCTTACGGTGGTGCCTGGGTGCATCTAATGGATATTCGAACACCGATCGTAAGTCCGTGGATGCTCCCAGACCCTCAAATAGATCTCTCGCTGACTCGGCTGGGGAAAGGAGATACTGCCCCTTCGATTTATAGAAAGATGTTCCTTGAAAGGCTACAGCTGTATAGAGAACACATTGTTATTTTCACAGATGGCTCTAAAACGACAATAGGAACTGGCTGTGGGATGTTTATTGATAACCACACCCAATTGGCAGTTCCCGTACATCAGAATACAAGTGTCTTTCATGCGGAATTACTAGCTATAAAAATAGCGCTAGAAAAATGTGAACAATACAAGAAACAAAACATCTTATTGTGTACTGATTCCCATAGTGCTCTTGTCGCACTGAAAAATAAATTTACCAGGGATTCATTATTGCAGGAAATATTAATATTGTTAAGCAATCTTACTTCCCAAGAAAATAAGGTAACATTTCTCTGGGTTCCTGGTCACGTTAACATCGAAGGAAATGAAAAAGCCGATGAGCTGGCTAGGCAGGCATCATCTGCAGCAGCAGATCCTGCCTCACCAGTTCATATCGGTGACCAAAAACTATTCCTGAGAAACCTCGTTAAGAAAAAGTGGCAAGAGGAATACAGAAACAAAGATACATTCCTAAAAAACATGGAGGATTTGGTTGCGACCGAGTGCATTACTGCTAGTATGCACAGGCGTGAGGATGTGGTAATGACCCGATTACGGATCGGTCATACCCGCCTCACGCATGGGCACCATCTGGTGGGACGAAGGTGGCCACAATGCGAACACTGTGACAGCATTCTCGACGTTAGACATATCCTAGTAGACTACCCTGCTCTGAAAGATGCAAGGGATCGACACCAACTCCCAATTGTTCTTAAGGACCTATTGTCGAAAAGAGAAGCATCTGTGAAAAAAATTATAGCATACTTGAAAGACCTGAAACTGTATAACCTGATAAAGATATTAGCTTGAGTATTTATTGTATTTTCGAAAAGAGTATATATTGCTCAAATTGGTTTATCATCTTAAATTTATTTATTTTAGTGTGAAAGTATTTGTAGTATGAGTGTACTAATTGTGTGTATGAATGTACAGTGTAACAGTATTTATTATGTTTGTGTGTGTGTGTGTGTGTGTGTGTGTTGTGCGTGAATGTGAACTTGTATGTGCTGATGAATTTATGTTCAAATGTAAATATCCTCTTTAGGCTTAGATTTAGGTTTAATGTTAGTTTTGAAATATGTTAAAAGGAACTAACACAACTTGTATATAGTTATTTTAGCATTAGAGTTAGAAGTAAGTTGTATATAAATGTGTGTATGTATGTATGTATGTATGTATATATATATATATATATATATATATATATATATATATATATATATATATTATTTTCACGTATTTCTGACCTTTATTTACGTATAATTATTTATTCTTTATTTATGGCCGAGGTCAAAAGAATAGTACTCCATTTCTCTTTGTACTATTTATTGTTTGTACGCCCTACACGTTTCGTGGCCTTTATGCCACCTCCTCAGGGGCCATTACATCCCTATGTGTGGATAGCTCGCCACCCATACTAAGACATAGTCTTAGTATGGGTGGCGAGCTATCCACACATAGGGATGTAATGGCCCCTGAGGAGGTGGCATAAAGGCCACGAAACGTGTAGGGCGTACAAACAATAAATAGTACAAAGAGAAATGGAGTACTATTCTTTTGACCTTGGCCATATATAAAGAATAAATAATTAATTATATATATATTTATATATATATACCTATTAAAAATTGTTTCAGCATATGTTAAAAATGAAACAATATTCACGGAGCTAATGGCCCTAGGAGTCGATGCACCCAAAAAAAAAAAAAATTGGAAATAAATTTATCTCGATCCAGTCTACCAAAGATTCTATAGTTTCCTGCCTCTCACTATTTAGCGAGATTTATGACGTCATACTAATCTAACATAGAGATTCGACTGATTCGAAAACTTATATGGTTTGTTTTTGGATTTTTTCTTGATTTTGTTTTCTTTTTAACTATTTAAACATGTTTATTTTTAGAAATTGTTGTATTTGAACGAAGTAACTATGCCTATTATATGCTTATAAATAAACGCAGGAATAAAAAAGTCCTCATAACATGTTTCGTTGTTATTCTGTCCCGAAATTGTTAACTTTTTGCTTTACGAATCACATTAAACTTCAAAAGTTACCTGGGGTTCAAAGGAATACGTTACAGCTAAATAATAATTCCCTAATAAATCATTTTATTTCAAGGAATTATGCTAAAGGAAAGAACAAGCTCAAAGAAGATAAAGGTATGTAGAAATAACTTATTTGTAACAGTTATTTTTCCTCGAAAAGAGAATTCGTTTATTGTTCGCCTTTTATTTGAATCATACTGGTTTATATTCTACCATTTGTACTATGACATACTTACATTTTTTAGTGCTAGGAATAAAGTTAGATTTATTGTTATTATAATTTATATTCTTCAAGTTGAAATATAATTAAGGTCCTTGAGTGTCATTGGGATGCTTTTCCCATTTATATCCTAATTTTAACTTCCCTTTTTTGTATGACTGTTTTTGTTTTGTTTTTTTGTTTAGGGATTATCTATAGGTTAGTTGCCTCCCCTTTCTAGTTAGGGTAGGAGTAATACATCTTTCAAGTTCATCACTTCCCTATGCAGAAATTAGGATCATAAATTATCTGTAATTTGTTTAATTTTTATTTTAGGAGCTTCGTAACAAGGCGATTTTCTTCTTCAATTTCATAATTAAAATTTGTAAAGATTAAAGTTTTGAATATTGCTTGAAATAAATTCATAAACATTTGGGTAAATAACAAATAAAAGGAAATTATTAAAACAAAATTAATGGGTCTCCCCGTGTTCTAGTGGCTAGCCCCTTAGATTCCAATGCAAGAGATGGTGGGTTCGAGTCCCACCGGCAGCAGGAATTTTTTAATCTCACGGCTCATTGAGAAAATTCCTTGCTGCACCAAGGATGTCAGGGCTAATGGCCCAGATGTCTGTGCGCCTTGAAAAAAAAAATCATCACATTAAAGTAAAAAGAACAAAATATTTATAACAATTCTTACGGCTCTACACAGTAGATATTGAGGAGAATAGAAACGCTATTTATTTTTTATTTTGTGTTCTTCCACTTTATTCCTAATTCCAGCCTGTGTTCTTCCATTTGTCGGAGTGTTTTTTCCTTTACTTCTTAATCCCTTCACCTTTTCCACCGTTTTATCATTTGGATTTCCTTTTGGAGTCCTTGCCTTATTTGCTTACATGTTATTAGCTGCTCATCAAGGGCCATTATCTTCTATGGGGGGGGGGGAAGATCTAAGTGAATATCACTATTTATCGAGGTGGATTTAAAAGCACCCAGTGATTCCAGCAGTTCTAATCTCTCAGCACTTTTCTTTAATAACTTATTCTTATCATAATTATAATTCTTTATTCACTTTTTATTTAATTTAAGTCCAAACCCATATCCATCAGTTCACCATTTCTCTGCCAAATATCCTGGGTCTCTTGTTTTCCAATTTATGTAATTAGAGTTTCAGTTTTTGGTGATTTTTTTATCTCTGGGCATGCTACTTTTGTTTTCTGAGATTTTTATTTCAGCTGGCATGTTGCTACAAATTCCTGATGAAGTTCGAAGATTCTTTTACTTGGTCAATATGCAGTAGAGGTGACACTCATGAATCTTTTGTGTCATAAGACCTCTTAGAAACCAATAAAGACGCTTAAAAACTTTTCCTTAAGAGCTTTAAGTTTAGTTGGCTGTATCTGAAGGCATAGTAATTATCTCATCCAAATAAAGTAACTTGTTGCAGGCATGAGGTACTCATCAGCTTTCTACTCATATCTGCTTTCTCAAAGCAAAGGAATTGATCGGGCCCATCACCTACACTCATTTCATGTGAATGCTTTTAACTCGTTGATGGAGCTATAAATTGTTTCTTTTACCCCTGCTATCAACAGGATATTAGGTTGGATCTATTTCTGGAGCATTGTCTTCATAAAGAAACATTTTTTTAATTTTTCAGGATGGTTGTGTAGTGGGCTTTTAAACATGAAGAATTAGGTAACCTTTTCTTTTTTTTTTTTTTTTTTTTTTTTTTTTTTGAAAGGCAGTTCCTACCAGTCTATGTTTCAAGCTCAGTTCTATTTTCTTCTGCTCAGTTCTTGATACAATCCTCCTCTGTCTTGACTTTTCAAGAATGCTCGTCTTTTTGCTAGCCAAACCTTAAGGTCAAATTTGATAGAATCAGCCTTTCTAAGTGCAGTTCTATCTTATAAGGGAACTGAGAGATATTTTGTGTTCTTCTATTGTTTCCACAAATAGCTAAGTTGTTTGAGCCTGCACTAAAATAATGCTTTCTGCAGAAAACCTATGTTAAACTATTTTTTTTTTTTTTGTTTTTTTTTTACGGCGCATCGACATAAATCTTGGCCATTAGCGCTGGTTAAACTGTTGTTTAGAAATTAAGAATTGGATGATAAATGTACTACATCTTCATCTCAGAGAATGTTCTTCTGTTTTCTTACAATTTGAAATATATTATAAATTTATGGGTTTACCTATTTTTGAGATGATTTTTTTTTATTGAGAAAAGATTGGCAATGGGAAAAAGAAAAAGAAAAACAATTTATTCCCCAATATATTTTTTAATTTAATAAACTATTTATTAATTTTTAATGTAGCAATGTCATTTTTCTATTTTAGGCAAAAATAAAAATAAAAACATTGTAATAAATGAGTCATTCCTGGCTGAAGGTATTAACTTTGAAAAATTAAAGACTGAATTTGAGAATAATCTTACAAGCATGAAAGAAGTTTATACTTCACAGATTTCTCTTAGATCAACCACAGGTAAGGCCTTTGTTTTTACTTTTTAATTATTTTACATATTTTATAAAAATCTATTCAACTTAATGGTGCGACGAGATACTGAAACGTTGTACAATTGCAGTGACGGATCCAAGACTAAATTCGGAACAGGAGCAGTTGCAATTGTTGACGACAACACTTACCTACTGAAACTACCCGACGAAACGACTGTGTATACAGCTGAACTGCACGGAATACTGTTAGCACTAACAAACGTTCAAGACAGAATAAATCAAAACATAACTCTTTGTACTGACTCCTTAAGTTCGTTATTCTCCATACAAAACATTGACAGTACACATCCTATTATCAATAAGATATTCTCACAAATCTATAAACTACAAAACAATAATACACACATTATACTGCTATATACTGCTATGGTTACCTGGACACGAAGACATCAAACTTAGTACTACTGTCGATTTGCAAGCAAAACTAGCCACTAAAAGACCAACCCTTGACTTACATACTGTGACTTCATCGGACTTATACAAAACATTACTTACTCACATTCAGTACGAATGGGAAAGTGAGTGGTTTAAAGCAGAAACAAAGTTGCGAGAAATTAAAAATACAACGAAAGCCTGGTCAAAGGAACACTTCTCTCGAAGAGATGATGTTATTTTAACCAGGCTTCGAATTGGACACACTCTACTTACCTATTCGTACTTACTAGAAAGAAAGGGCAGACCAACTTGTAAATACTGCAATGAGACTCTGACAGTTAAACATATACTTACAAACTGCAGACAACTCATTAACTTAAATATGCTCCACGACTTGCTGACAGAAGGTAGCCCACACATCCATACACTACTCAAATATTTAAAAAACTCAGTTATACATCAAGCTGTAAATAATTCATTGGACTTTCTCAAAGAATATTTTGAAATTTCATCTTTTAATCTAATTATTACTTTAGTTTTATTTTTTATTTTGTTTATTATTATTTTTTTCTTACTTTCTTCTTTTTCACGTTTTTGTTAAGCTTTATGTTCCTAATTTATTTATTTACCATTTTATTTGTTTGATGTTTCTTTCTTTTTTTTTTTTGTTGATTTTTTGACGTAACTTGAAATGAGTTGGTCGCCAATTTTGCGAACCTCAAGAATCAAATAAAATAAAATAAATTATTTTACTAATTTACAATTAATTATTTACATTACACCGGACACCCTTCTAAATACAGTTAGAGATAACTAAGAGGTATTGGTGCCATTGGCCAAAGCAGTCGACGCACCATAATAAAATAAAATAAACTAAGAGGTATATAATAATACCAATAGTTGGTGCACTTAAACAATACGTAGTTATTTTAATTTTAACATACTTTCTGCCTAACTCTACAATACTAGATGAACCATGACCTCTGATAACGACTTCCTCCACTCATCTCTGTTGGCTCCGAAGCACCTGTAGTGGCATACACCGATCCCCGTCTGGTTTCCATAAACATTGTCCAACCATCATCTGGATGGACTTTAGATAGTATCTAAAGTATCTTCCACTTCCTGGCATTCCATTTAGGAGCTTTCTTGACATTCTTGTGAGGTACATCCTCTCTAACGTCCAAACTTTTGCAGTCTGATTGAAAGCTCTGCATAAAGATCTCTTAACTCTTGATTTGTCACGATACTCCATACTGAGTAATAAATTTTACAAAAAACTTTTCTCTTATACCTGAAGGATCCTTTTGTTTTTTAGTCATTGAAATCTTTTCAATTAAACAATCAACCATATTGAAGTCAAAATAGTATTCAATTTTAGAATATTTGTGTTTCAGGTTCGATTGAAAACTTGCCTGTAACATTTGAAGGCAAAAAATTTACTATGATTGAACTGGGGCACATTATAAGGAAAAATCCGAAAACCATAGTAATCAACATGAATGCATTTCCTCAAGCAATACCATCAGTACTGAAGGCTATTCAAAATTCAGGAATGAATTTAAATCCACAACAAGATGGAACTAGTTTATTTATCCCTGTTCCCAAGTAAGTTCTCCGTTGCACCTCCTTAAATATATATGAATTTGTTAAATACATAACCTCCAGTAAAAGCTGAATTTGGCAAGATTCGAATTTTGGAGAACAGGAGGTCAGATACTGTTCACTTGAACAGATTTTAATTTTTAAAAGATTTTTTTTTTTATTGTAATGAAGTTTTAACTTTTTTGTTCTTAGAGTTACCCGAGAGCATCGAGAAGCTCTTGCAAAAAAGGCTAAAGTACATTATATAAAGTGTAGAGATAATATTCGTGATACTCAGAACAAATTTTTGAAAGACTTAAAAAAGAAAGAAAAAGAAGGTTTATCTGAAGACACAGTACACTTGATGTCCGAGCAGGTAAATATTTAATATTTGTCCTGTATTTTTTTTTTCCATAATTTTTCTGTACAAGATAATTTGTTTGATATAAGCAACTTGGTGTAATACAGGTCATTTAGAATGTCCATGCAGTTTTTGATCAAATTAAATATTACTTTTTTATGTAGAAACCTGAATTAATTTTAAATGATGTATTCACTTTTCTTCTTTTTTTTTTCTTTTTTTTTTAATTACATTCTGCCAACAAATTGAAAGATCAAAGATGCCCTTCTCCAAGAAAGGCTTGGGCTTCTTCTCTAATAAAATGATCAAGGTGGTCGCTCTTTCATGGCATCCATTTATGGAAATTGTCCTGCTAATACATTTTGCAGTAAAAAGTTGATACTCCTTTGGTGCAATGTCAGAACCATAAGGAGGATGTGGCAAAACATTCAAAGGAAACTCCAACAACTTCTCCGAGTGCTCAAAGACGTGTTTGGCCTAGCTAGCGTTGTCATGTAGAAATATTAAACTTTGTTGACCAATTCCGGGCTCTTCTAGGTGATATTTTCTCTCAACCAGTCAAGTTGCTCACAGTACTTAATGGGAATCAATGGTTGTAGTAATTGAAGGAAAATAGCCAGGGTTGACTAACAGGAAGTATGTAATAATAACAAGTCACCATGGCAATGCTCAGCCTCATGTCTTCAGGTTTTAACTCACACACACTACGAGGTAAGGTCCAAAAGTTTCCGGCCTGGGATAGAAGGAAAGGTGAAAGAAAAAAACTGGTTTTACTGTTTTTCAATATATTCTCCTCTGAGTTCAACACACTTAATATAACGCTTTGGCAACATTTCTATACCATGAAAAAAATAATTTTCATCTTTGTTAAAAAAATGTTCTTCCACTGCTGCTTGGAGCTCTTCGTCGGTGTTAAATCGCCTTCCACGAAGGTCAGATTTTAACTTTGAGAAAAGGTAGAAATCGCTAAGGGCCAAGTCTGGGCTGTAGGGTGGATGAGAGATTTCTTGGAATCCACAGTCCTTCACAGCGGCCTTAAAAATCAATGCTGTGTGGACAGAGGCATTGTCGTGAAGGAGGCGGACACCTCTGCTTAACTTCCCTCGCCTCTTCTCTTTAATGGCGTCTCGTAACCGGTGAAGTAGGGCTGCATAATACTCACCATTCATTGTGGTATTCCTTTCTTTAAAATCTATCAGTAGTATTCCTTTACAGTCCCAAAAAATTGTGGCCATTACCTTTTTTGTTGACTGTGTGACTTTTGCCTTTAAAGGAGGCGCTTCTCCTGGTCTTCTCCATTCCATGGACTCTCTTTTGCTGAGTGGGTCATAATATAGAACCATTGTCTCATCCTCAGTTAGAATTGACTCCAAAAAATTCCTTTGGTCGGCATTATACTCGCGTAAAAATTCATTGCAGCAGTGAACTCGTTCCTGTTTTTGAGCAGCTGAAAGAATTTTTGGAACCCATCTTGCACTAACCTTGTTCATATGCAAATATTCTTTGATGATCCTCAAAACACTTGTTTTTGAAAGCCCTAACCTCGCTGCTATTTCCTTGGTGTTTAGTCGCCGGTCAGACAGCAATTCAGATTCCACAAGTTGGATTGTTTCAGAAGTGACAGCTTCCAATGGGCGACCGGGACTTGTGTCATCTTCTAGACCCAACTTAAATAATTTTGCCCATTCTTTCACTGTGGAATACAAGGGGGGAGGACTGCCAGTATACACAATCCAAGCACTCTTTAATTTACGCAGGAGTAAGACCCTCTTTACAAAAGAATTTAATTACCGCACGGTACTCGAGTTTGAACATTGTAAAAATGGGGAGTTTCCTTCAAGACTGGACACTGACTGACAAGACTGAGGAAGTGCGGGCGATGGGTATGGAGTGAGCAGGCATGGACCTGCATAGGCGTGCAGGTCCCGGCACGTTTGAAGGAGGGGAAGCAGGACAGGCCGGAAACGTATGGACCTTACTACGTACTTGCCTGACATTGCTACTTCATCATTACCACTTTTTCTTTTCCCTCCAAAATTTTCTGCAGGAGGAATCCTACACTATAGAAGAAGACTTACAAGGGATCTTACATTGTTCTTAGACCAAAATGAAAGTTATTTTTATCAAATGGAAATAACTTTTTAATAATTTTTATGGAATCTTTATTTTTTAATAAATTTCTCTCCAAACTTTCCACAGAACCTTATATATATCAGGCTATTCTAGGGAGGTTATCAGTGTATTTATATGCTGATATTTCTTTCTATTAAGATATTCGTTTTGTTTTGATATTGTTGTATTAGCTCTCTTATTTAGGTTGTTCACTTTGATCAGGTCACTCAGTATTATGCGTACATAATTAAGGTGTACATGCATTGCCATCTTGCCAAGAACTAAGACGTTTATGTTCAAGAAATTTCTATCTATGCAATTTTAGTGTATTTGGAGGGATTAATAAGAAATTATAATTATAAATATCCTTTCCATTTACTTTATATTTAGTTTGTTTATTTCAGATCAAACACTTTGGGGACCAGTTTGTTGAAGCAGCTGAAAAATTATTTAAATTAAAAGAGACAGAACTAGTTGGAGAGACATAGTGCTGGAAGACCAAAAATAGAAAGTAAACTAAAATTGTTAAAAACATTTTTTATATTTAATACACTAAATTTATTGTGCAAATTTTATTTTGTTATCCCTCAAATATTGATGATTACTCAAAATTATTTTAAATTATAAGTCGACCCGTAAGAACTGAGTCATCTTAGAGCAGTTTTATAATGTTCCAGGGTGTCTACTGCATGAAAAAGTCATGAATTTTGAAAGCATGTCACGAAATTTCAGTTTTACCGGGGTCTAAAATAATCCCGTGACTTCCACGCTTTCGTAATTGTCGCTGTTTTCGTAGAGTGATTTAATTCTATGAGCCTACCCCACCCCCTCCTCTGTCAGATACCTTTGTTGTATTATTTACACATAAATTAAACATTATTTACATATATTTTTATCTTTTCATATTCAGAGTTCCCATGTAAGGTTGCAAATAATTTTGAGCTAAAAGTTAAAGCTTTTTATTATTAAGTGAAATTATTTTCTTTTTAATAGGCATGAAATTTGCATTTCAAGTCATGAAAATGTCACAAAAAAGTCATGAAATGTGTTATCTTACCTAATGTCATTTTGAAAGGTTGGAATAGAAAAAGTTAATAGATGTTTTGATATTTTATGAAAAGTAAAAGACCCAATCCATTATCTAAACAAAAACCTACAGTAGTGGAACTTACTCATTTGGAATCTTCGACTTCTGCTCAGAAGCTATATTACGAAGAACAACAAATTGTTTCTCATTTTAATTATCCTGTTTTACTAAAAAAATAATTTTACTGCTATAAGCAATTACAAAAATAACAATCACTAAAAAATAGGACACGAAGAACCATTCTGTTAAGGAGGAAAACAGACAAAAAAGAACCAGTCAAAGGAATGAAACCCATACTTTTGTAGATTTAAGTTCTTATTTCTCAAATTGGGATTTTCCCATCGAAAATTACTTAGAGAACCATTTTTGTAGGAAATTTAGTAAGCTTTCGAAAATGCCAAAACTCCTCATATCTGTTATTAAATTGTTTTGTTTAATACTTCCAAGCGTAATCATAATTGATATTTCTTGGTTCGGATGAATGTTAAAATTGTACCTAGAAGCCTATGAACACAAAGTCGTAAGCCCTGCAATTTTTTTATGTGAATTTTGCCTAAAAAACAGTGACCGAGGGGAGGTTTCACTGGTCAGCGAATTTGACCTTTTAAATCAAACAAATCATTTTTTAACCAAATTAAATTTGGATGAAATTTTCATCTAAATCAGATGATTTATGAGGCAACTAGAGATGTTATCTAGGCGCACGGTAGTGCGCCAGGCCAAGTTCAGGTCTAAGCATACTGTGTGTATATTACAGGCGGTCTTAGAGCCGATTTTTACCCTCTCATAACATTCAACCAGGTAAAGATAAAGTTATGAAATTCTACACAGATATTATACTACTACATGTGAGTAAAACTGGAAATTTTCATAATTCTACATCGAATAGTTTCTGAGATATAAGCGATCGAAAATCGGGATTTATAGGACTCACTCACTCACTGACTCATCAAAATTATTAGGCACTTCCCATTATGCTAGAGACTTGAAATTTTGCATGAAGATAGATATGAAGACGTTATTAAAGAAAAAATCGGAAAATCGTGAAAAGTTGTGTTTGACTCCGCTTCCGGGCGGGGGCGTGCCAGTTTTGTACTGCCTTCTGAAACCCATGATGTGGGGTATCAAATGAATTGTCTCGGTATGAAGAACCTATATTTGATGTTTTAAGAAACAATTAGACGCATATAGGCTCGGTAAAAATCTTATACCAGCTGTCTGTCTGTATGTTTGTTCCTCTTTTAAATCCGTACCGTTTGACCGAACTTGGCACACAGGTAGGCCTTGATCCGGGGAATGCACTGATCTAGGAAAAAAGGGTCTTTCAGCTGTCTGTCTGTATGTTTGTTCCTTATACAAATTCACACCGTTTGGCCTATTTTGACCAAACTTGGCACGCAGGTAGGTCTTGATACGGGAGTGTCATATTACCTATGACGTTTTCTACTTTTTGTTCCATCGAAATGCCATCATTCCTTCTGAAACCCATCATGTGGGGTATCAAATGAATCGTCTTGGTAAGGAGAACCTATATTGGATGTTTTAAAAAACATTTCGACGCATCTTAACAAAAACAGTGACTTCTTTCTTAAATGTAGTAAATAAATTCGTAGGGGTTCACTGCATAATATACTAAGCAGATACTAAGTTTTTCAAAGTCGAGCCATCTAAATTACAAAGTTTAGGATCACAAACCCAAAATGTATCGTCTTTGTTCTTATATTTTACTTGAAGGCCTTCTGCACTTTCCCTATTGCGATCTTTATCCTCGGGATAAGGCTCCTGTGTTTTACAGTGTAATAGTTTAGTTAAGAGAGCAATCAATTTGTCCTCTAGAGTAATGTCATCTGGAAGAGTTTCTAACATTTCTAGACTAGTCATTAGATGTATGTAGGTTGATTATTGGTATCAAATATCAAGCAATAAGGAGAACCTTATGCAGAATCCAAAGACTCTGGTTTTATATGAAGTACAAAAGCCAGTAGGTATGCGGCAACTAAATTCTATTTAATACTTAGAAAAAAGTAATGAGATCCCAAAAAAAAACATAAATGTGAAATAGAGGCCAAGTTCCTGCCCCCACAAAGAAACACTCCCTTCCTCAAAAATATTTCCCCAAAAACGCCGTACCATTCTACACTCCAAAAAAGTAGTATGAGTTGGTGTATTAATTCAACCAAAAATATTTGCCACTCCAAGAGATGATACAAGAAAGAAATGTCCAAGTTCATTACTTGGAAGACCTCAGACTTACTAAGAACAGTAAAGACACTTCAACTGACCTTTAAAAACAACAATAAAAATACTTATATCCAGTTACTAAAATATCACTTTCCTCAACCAGGTATATTCTTAAACTTGGCAATGTTTAGTTTTTCTCTAAAGATAATTTCGGCACAAAAAAAACATTGCCAAGTTTAAGAATATACCTGGTTGAGGAAAGTGATATTTTAGTAACTGGATATAAGTATTTTTATTGTTGTTTTTAAAGGTCAGTTGAAGTGTCTTTACTGTTCTTAGTAGGTAACTATGAGGTCTTCCAAGTAATGAACTTGGACACACACGCAAGCACACACACACACACACACTACAATAGGATACGATATAGACTTTGAGCCGTCGAATCCTTGGCCATAGCGACCCCCATTGGTATATTGTGACTCTCTTTCAAAATTGCAACCCGTCACATAAAGCTTGAAGTCTTTGGGAGTATTCTTAGCTATTTCCTGGAGCATAACAATTGCTGTTCTTCACAAAGGGACAAATTTTGTCTGGATGTAGTGGTTTTTCTGTTTCTAATTCAAGCAAAGAGTTTATAAGATTTTTCTGATAAATAATTCATAGTTGCCTGTTCAATGTAAAGGTCTCAATGCCTTTCCTGGTCCTAAACGAGATATAATCAGTTTTTCTAGTGTTTCATGTAAATTTTGTTTGTTCAAGCAGTTTTTCAAATAGTCCTACAGAAGGGAGGGTTACAGAGAATATTTTTCTTAGACGTTCCTGCAAGTGCAATTGAACTTTTCCATCCATATAAAGGCCTATAGTTTCCACTGTAAACGCCCATGATACAATAAAACTGTGCTTCCATCTTGGGACATTAAATTGACTTCTGTAATGGCAGCTGACTGACGTCCTACCATCATTACATCATTGCTGCCCCCTCCTTATAAATCATATCATGTTGGCTCTTGCTCGCTTTCTTACCTATAAGACTTGCAGCGGTGCCCCCTCACTGAATTTGGCTGGAGCTAATCCCAATGGCATCCCTGGAGTGCATCCATCTAGGATGCTTTAAAACACTGCAGTCGGATCTACCAACAAATTAGCTACCGCCTGCTTACGTTCTTTCTGTAGCTACATGTTCCGGATTGCTTGCCCCTAAATGCGCCTTTCTCACGCGCGGGTGACCCTGAATAAACCGGCTGACGATTTTCCACTATCAAACAACGTCAGATCCACCCAAAACCATGAAACTTTCACCAAGCGCAAAGCAACCTTTAACAGGCATATGGCACTTTAATCGATCGCCCGTACGATGTCATTGGGGGAAGTGATGTATTGGCGTATCTCTCTATGTGAATTTCACTGGAGCTACCCATCAAAGGCAACACGGAAGTGGCATCGGCTAGGCGGCTCTACTTTACAACGCTATATCCGGTTCCAAAATCATATTACTGCCTCGGTAGCTTCCACGTTCATCCGAAACCTTTGTGCTTGTGTCCGGTAAATTAGCCCGATTCATCGTCCGGTTCACTAATTTTCTTGTGAAATGGTAACACACTTTTGCATTTATTTATAAATGAACGCAAAATTGAAGAACCAAATTTTTATTTTGAGAAGAATGTGATGTCAAATAGACCAGTGGCTCAAAAGTTGTACGCCGTCGTACATCGGCCTAACGCTGTATGAGCTTCTAATGCTGGAACTTATTTGCGTAATTTCTGTAATACCTCCAACAGAAAAGGGACACATTGATTTGTTTAACTCCTTGTTGGCTCAAAAATACCTTTAAACTATTCAAGTAAGTTTTAGTGTAGTACAGTTGTCTTTGAAAGCCCAGTATTTTTACATAGGGAAACCGAGGAAAAAGTCTGAAATATTTAGAGCCCGAAAATGAATAGACTAGGTTATTGAAGAAAATGTAAAACGATGACAATAAAATGTTGGATCGGCATTGTATTAAAAATAACAAAACACGTGATTGACTTATGTTGTCTAGATTCGCTTTTATAGTGGCTTAGAAAAATGTGTATTTACGTTTAGTAGCTCAGTTAAAGAAGAACAAATTGACCTTTTCAGTAATGGCTGTGACTGCAGGACCACAAACGGATGAAGTTCCGGCTAAAGGTTATTGGCAGTCTCCTCAACAAATTTACGATGCTAAGAGAACAATGTGGCGTAAATATGAACGAGAACCATTTGACCTTGAGGTATATTTTCTCGAAAAACGAAGTTATTTCTTTGGGATAGTGAATATTTTCATACTCCGGTACACTTCTTGCTAGGGCGTGTACTCCAAATGAAGACTGGCGCAATAAGGCAAGCCAAATGATCCCTAAATGAAGGAAAAATCGACGACTCAATGATGCAATCTGTAAGAGCTGACGAGACATGTAGCCATTTCGTATAGATCATATACATATCATATCATATATATATATATACTTCTATGGTAAAAATGCAGTTTCCAGCCCTCCAAACCGATTTCTTTCAAACTTTGCACAATAACGTATTTTGATGCACTAAACACGAATACGATAAAAAAAAACGTCGGATTTAACTAGGAAAGAAGTTATTAAGCACTTAAGTTCAATGTTGTGCAGGTTATGAGAGCTAATGTAAACAACTAAATTTGTGACAACTTTAAGGCATACATGACTTTAAGGCATAAATGACGACTTTAAGGCATACATGCTATGCGTTTCCGCTCGCTACGCTCGCTCAAAAAGATAACAAAACCCCAGTCAAACCAACTCGCTAAAATTAATAGACTATAATATTAAGCACTAAAGTTAGGAAGGTTATAAAACTAGGCGTCATCAGCGTATTTGTAAACACGCGCATGCGCAGATATGTAACATTGGGAAACAGAGAACTGTCATTTGAAATGTTCAGAAACCATTTATTCAAATATATTGTTAATTTTAAGGGCATCCTCACCCGTCGTCACCTGTCGCTTAAGGGCATACGTGCTATGCGTTTCCGCTCGCTCAAGAAGATAACAAAACCCCAGTCAATCCAACTCGCTAAAATTAATAGAATTCTATTAATTTTAGCGAGTTGGATTGACTGGGGTTTTGTTATCTTTTTGAGCGAGCGGAAACGCATAGCATGTATGCCCTTAAAGTCGTCCTAGACATTCTTCTAATCCTCCAAGACATCTCTCTTAGCTTAGACAATTGACTTGTTGACAATTGAAGTTTGGTTGGCGCGAATTAGAACGATAATTATAAAGGCATTAGCTAATTATTAAGGGATTTCTGATGTATAATACTTTTCATGAATGAAACAAGAAATGTGAAGAGTGTTTCATTATTTAAAAAAATGATTGTAAATAAATAACTGCTGATGAATTTCGATAATTTATGGTAAATTTCAATTAAACTTTCTTATTACGAACTTTTCCATACCCGCGCATGCGTATGTTGACAAATTTAGTTGTTTAAATTAGCTCTCATAACCTGCACAACAGTGAACTTAAGTGCTTAATAACTTCTTTCCTAGTTAAATCCGACGTTTTTTTTTATCGTATTCGTGTTTAGTACATCAAAATACGTTATTGTGCAAAGTTTGAAAGAAATCGGTTTGGAGGGCGGGATACATATGTACATATATATATATATATATATATATATATATATATATATATATATATACATATTTATATACACACACACGCGCACACACACACACACACACACACACACACACACACACACACACACACACACACACACACACACACACACACACACACACACACACACACACACAATATACATGATAACAGTTTCTTAACTGGCCACGAGGGGCAGATACTGTAGAGGTACCTGATTCTTGGACATACAGCAGTGAGAGTCCTGATTTTCTTCAAGGCTGGACGAGTTTAGAGACCCCGACTCCGATCTTCGAACGATGGCAAAATAAGTACATGTGTCGAGTTCTATACCACTGCGCCAAACTCGCCCCTTATGGAGTTTTATTTTTTAAAGGCTTTTTCAAGTTTTTTTTTATACATTATCTTTTGCAGGATTCAAATCCTGTTTTACCTGGCCGTTTTCTGGTTCGCTAATCGAAATCTAGACCATTAGTGGCGGGCTATCCATAGGTTGCCACTTTTCCTAAACATCCATTGTGGAACAGGAATTTAAAAAAATAATTAATCTTGGGGTCTCCCGTGGTCTAATGGCTAGCGCCTTGGATTCATAAGCGGGAGATGGTGGGTTCGATTCCCAACCTCCGGCAGGAATTTTATCATCCCACGGCTCGCTGGTAAAATTCCTCGCTGCACCCTGGATGTCGGCGCTAATGACCTAGATGTACATGCGCAATAAAAAAAAAAAAAAAAAAAAAAAAAAAAAAAAAAAAAAAAAAAAAAATTAATCTTAATTAATGGGTCGATTCCTACTATGGGGTGGTGGCCTTTCTTTAGAAAAAAGAAAAGGCATCGGCCCTATCCTGGCTAGAAAAGGGTGGTAACCTATAGATAACCGGTCCTGAAATTCTTAGTTAAATATAATGGACGTTAAAATTTAAATAAATAAATAATTTTAAAACGTTAAATTGCTTTGTGTTGCGGTAGAGTAATGCAGGACAAAATTCGATGTAGGTTTTAGCCTCGCCGGGATCTCCAAACCTATCAGTTTGTTGTTTCAAGTTACTCAAGCCTTCAAAACTGTTGTATTCAATATATTGTTTTAATTTAAAGCCTATGTTTAAAATAAACGCAATGTCAAAATTTCAAATGCTTCTATTAACATCGGCGTAGCTGACAACATAATGTTGAACGTACAGAGACGTTTTGTATGGATGGGTTTGCCGTCGCTAAGGTTTAAAAAGGGTACATAAAGAAATATTTTCCTCTTAGTGAAAACTATCTCTGGTTACACATATAATAAGTGACATCTATGTACAATCTACAATAAGTAATCCTATGATTGATTTCCTAGTCGTTTAAGAAAGAAGAGCAGTTATCATATTTCAACCGGAAGAAGGCTACAGATGAAATGAGTGATTATGACAGAATGTTTCGCATTGAAGAATTTGACCCAAAGAAGAAAAGAGAAGACCGTCAAAATATCATTATTGTGAGAAACAGAATTTATACAGAGGTAATATTTATACATGTATCAGAAAACATCAGTAAAATTATCATTATTTTCTACTAATTCATCATCCTTCGCTACAACTCATGGTAATAGCAATCTCACTTTTCAGGAAGAAGAACGTATATTTCCGATCGTCATGTCGCATCTTTATGGTCATAGAAGAACTGACCTGGAGGGAAAAGCGTGGTTGAATCACAAAAGGGTTCAAGTTATGAACGAAACTCGGCGAAGATGGTATACAAACCTGAAACCCACGAAGAAGCTTCCTACGCGAAATAATATGGATTACTTATAATGTATACATCCATCCTCCATTCTCAGGAATATGTTTCGCATATTCCTGCGAATAAAAAGCTTTTTTATAAAAAGCATAATTTTTTTGCAGTAAAAAAGTTTAAGCAAATTATTCAGAAAAACTGATGAAAATAAATTAGCATTTAAATAGCATTAGGGGACGTTTTTGAGAAATATGATCAATTATTACTCACGCCATTCATTCAATTTTATTAAAAACCTTTTATGCAGCGTTCGCTTTCTGCTTCATACGAAATATATATATATATATATATATATATATATATATATATATATATATATATATTTAAAAAAAAATACGAATAAAAACCACCCCAATAATATTATTAAAAGGAAATAAGACGCGAGAAAAAATTATTATGATGTATCAAACATTTAAAACACAATTTAAAGATCTTTAACCAATTGGACATTGAAGATTTCAATTTTTTCTGACGAATTTTTTATAAACGGAAATAATACCTCTTTGGAGAAAAAACATCAATTGAAGCATTGAGTTAGGAGGGAGTCTAAACGAAAGTTGAAGCCTAAAATCGGCCATGCCAGTGTGACCAAGGGCGCGTGAAAAGGTGTATTTTTGAATATGATTGTTAACAAACAATGAAATTAAATGTATATATATAAATATATATATATATATATATATATATATATATATCGTATTAGTATTAATTTATATATATTTATAAATATTAACAATACGAATATATATATATATATATATATATATATATATATATATATATATATATATATATTCGTTTAAGTTGATTTTTGTTTACATTCATATTCAAATTTTCGCGCGTCAGTAGTCACACTTGCCTACACTTTTTTTTGCATTGGAAGATAGATAACACTCCCTCCCCTAGCTACTAACTCAATGGTGTTTACCATAGACGTAGCACCTGTAGGCGCAGTTATTATATATCATAAACACCGCCACAGAAATCATTGTAAGATGAAAAAGATTGGTTACATTCAAATGAGGTCCAATATTCTGTGCGCGATATACTCGTAGGTCTCAGTCTTTGTAGTAGCTCCCTTCACTTAGCAATTTAATTTAATCGTATCGTCTGGTAATATGACACCTCATGCAGCCTGTAAGTAGAAGTTTTATCGTCTTTAATTAAAAGTATATAATTATTCTTAACTTAAGGAATGAAAGCTTTAGACATTTACTTTAAAAGCGATATTAAAAATTAACCAAACAAAATTGAACTGTAATCATAATGGCAATATTATTTTAAAAAATGCGGAATAAAACACAAAAAGTAATTGATAACAGAAAATAAACTTAGCAAAAAGTAAAAAATAAATAATAATAATATTTATTTATCTAAATTTTAACTTTATACATAATCAGTTTATACATAATCACAGTCTTTTAGGACGGGTTATCTACATGTTACCATCGTTTTCTAGACAGGATCGGGCAATACCTTTGCTGTCCAAAGAAAAGCCACCAACCCTACTGGGAATCGAACCCACAATCTTAGGTACGGAGTGCTCATGTATTATCACTTCACACCATCCAGTCTTCAAATAATAATAATGATAGTACAAAACAATGATTGAACAGTGGTCGTTACGAATGAATTATCTTCAGCCATATTATTTAATCACACATTTTTGGGACGAGATAGGTTTGATGCCTTTCTTTTCTTTTAAAAAAATAAAAACCTCCGTCCCTAGCGGGAACCCACCCATCCTAGGCTCGGAGGACTCTCGCCTTAGCACTCAAGGCACGGGCGTATATAGGAAATAATTTGGGAGGGGGGCTGGTAGCATTTTGGGGGTATGGAATTCTAACAATAATGATCTTGGAATAGTTGGCCAACCACAACGCTATTACACCCAAGAAAAGTTATTTTTTCTGAACTATGTGATCTAATTTAATTTATTTTTAAGGGTTTTATGAGACGTAGCCCCTCCCCATTTATATTCGCCCATGAGGCCCCCCGGCCTCCAGTCCTTCAGGCATATATGGGGCTCTGAATTAATGCCAGGTATGTCTAATGCCAGGTACGCCTATAATCCTCGTACTTTGAAGTCCTGGGTTCCATAATTTTCATGAAACTTCTTTAATTGGGTATGCATTTGTTATTGGTTGCTTCTCTTTATTATTTCACCAAGGATATCACCATTGCCTCAATATCGAATTTTTGGCTGTAAAAATTTCGAATAATTTACAGCTTAATGGCAACAATGAATTATTGAGGGAAAAAATAGGGTCCTTACAAATTAGAAGTTAAATCCACTCTCTTGATTCATTTTTAATGGATATTTCTTCATAATTACCGTAGACTTGAAGTAACAATGTACAAATAAATAACAACAAACTTGGTGTCATATGTTAAATTGACTATATGCACTTTCAGTTTTTTATTTGCTTTAACTTAAGTGCTGGCCAGTTTTGTAGAGGAGGATTTTTAAGTGAAAGAAAAACAGGGAATTATTTTATGCTGAACCAGCAATGGCGCAGACTGCAACCCCTATAAATAAAAATGTTCCTTCAAGAGGTTGTTGGAAGCCTCCACAACAGATTTATAACTCTCAAAGAATAGTTTGGCGCAAACTTGAAAGAGAAGAATTCGATCTCGAGGTATTTCTTCAATGCTTTGAATTTAGAGAAACTGTGTAGACCATATTATGTTTATATCCGGTGAAATTCCGATTGCTCAAAACCAAACCTCTTAATTTTCAACTTCAAAGGAAGAAAGCCAGCACTTTCCAAACTTGGAATGCCTTTTTGAGAACGGTGCTTCAGCTTCGAATCGATCAAAGTAGAATGTTTTTAGATTTTGGAGCGACCATATTCCACTTACCACGATTTCATCTCCTAAGTGGGAAAATGGCGACAGAAAATGTGTTAAAGAAAGAATTAACGATAGCGTTGTAGCGGTGACTCGCTCGCGTACTATTGCTTCATGTTAGCGGAAGTTAACATTAAGGTCATTGGGCATCGTTCGCGAGCAAGTCATTCGCTAGTTACAAACCATTTGGAAATTCGTCTTAGGTATTCAGTTGGGTGTATCCGCAAAAGTGCCATTTTGTTGTGTTTATTTATAAACGTTTTAATATACAAAAGTATAACATATATTTGTGTATTTATTGACTTATGTGCTAAATACGCAAAAGCGTTTTAGGCTAAATGAGAAGAGTGTACGGAGTAGGCACTGCTTTTTAATCCCGTTTCTCCATATCGGGAGGGTAGAACGACTCACTCCACGTAATTTAAAAAATGTATCTTCATGGAACCTCATTCCTCCATGTTCGCTAAATATTGAAATGACATTAAAATGGTCCTAATAACTCCACAGTTCCCATGAATATAAATTATTTGTAATAAACATTTGGGCATGTTCTTTTTGAGTAAAATCAGAACCACTTTAAAGTTCAAACGAAATTGATACTTTCAAGTTTATGTATTACTTGCAGGATTTTCGAAAAGAAAAACCTTTGTCATACTTCAACGGAAAACCATTTAATGATGATATGAGTGAATATGATAGATTGTTTCATTGCTCTGAAGAATTTGACCCTAAGAAGGAGAGGGAAGATAGGCAAAATATAAATATTATAAGAAACAGAATATTTAGTGAGGTACAATAAACATAACATAACAACTTAATTACTACCCCCCCCCCTCAGGATTGGCCAGGTTTTGCTCTATACTGCTGTACCCTGCATAGACAAAACCTCTAATGGTGTTGACCATATCCTGCTTAAATATATGTATATTTTTTTAACACATACATATATATATATATATATATATATATATATATATATATATATATGTGTGTGTGTTTTGTTGTAATGCGGCTTCTTTCTCCGTCGGTCTTGCTCCTCCTTTCATCCTTGCTAGTTGGTAAGGGAACCAGCAAGGATAAGTGTCTGCCAGAAGAAGCCCGAGAGGAAACCGGCGAAATATTGCGAAGGAGGAGCAAGACCGCTGGAGAAAGAAGCCGCATTAAAACAAACACATGTAATTCCCAGCGAACCAGTTTAAAAGAAAACACACACACATATATATATATATATATATATATATATATATATATATATATATATATATATATATATATATATCCTTGTTTATATTTAAGGAAGAGAGCAGAATATTTCCTGTTTTGTCTTCGCATATTTATGGCCATAGGAAAACAGATTTGGAGGGTAAAACATGGACAAGACATAAAAAATCTGTTCACTAGGATGATATCGAAGGTGCAACATTAATCTGAAGCCTACAAACAAGTTGCCGATTTCAGTGTTATGAGTATCTAATGTTGGTATCAGTGGCATACCTCTTTGTACAACAGTCTATGCTATGCAGTTAGTCCTAATGTAATAAAGTGCTTACTTATGTCTTTTTGGTGTCTCTATCAATCACACATATAACATGGTGTCAGAAGTAAAGTCAAAATGTTTTAGTCGCGTTTATGTTCAAGATACGTCTATTTATTTCCAATCTTAATTAAACTTATGTTAGAGCCAATTGGTAAGACTCAGTAATGGCTGAAGCACGTGGTAAGAGTGCCACCATGTCGTGTAGCATTCAGCATATGGACTTCAAAAGTCCTAATTTGTCCTATAGCTGGAAAAAATGGTTAACACAATTCACCATTTTCCTGAGGGCCACTAATTTAGACAAAGAAGACGACTCTAGGAAGGTTCGCTTCTGCTTCATCACCTGGGACAAGACGCCTTCGAGATTTTCAATTCTTTTAATGTCAACCTAGAAGAGGTAACATTTACAGCTTTAGTTGAAGAATTTGACAATTACTTTACGCCTAAAAAGAATATCTCTTTTGAGAGACACAATTTCTTCACCAGAAGACAAAAGGATGGTGAAAAACTGGAAGATTTTGTGACAGCTCTTACAAACCTTTCACTATCTTGTGAATTCGGAGATTTGAGAGAAAGTTTGGTCAAAGATTTATTTATATGTGGACTTTGAATGTGTCAAAACAACAAACTTCTCAATTGTCAAATACTTATAAACAAGATTTTGTTGGTGCTGTGCAGTGGAGGAATCGTGGAAGGTCTCAACAACGTTTTCCTGCAAACAGAAATGTTAGTCAAAGTAGAGGGAAATCACCTAGTCAACTAACTGGAGAAAGCCGAGGGAAATCTCAAAATTTACAAACCAGAGGTCATCAATCTACATGTAGTCGTTGTGGGCAAGTACATCGTTCTAAGTGTCCTGCACTAGGGGTAAGTTGTAATTATTGTCACAAAACAGGGCATTATGCTAAATATTGTTTCAAAAACAAAATGGGAAACAATTACTCTGTAAAAACTGTAGAATCTGATTTGTTTTTAGGTATTGTATCTACTCAAGAAAGTAAGTTTGAAATAAATTCACTTACTTGGGATGTACCTGTATTCATAAATAATGTAAGAGTAATTTGTATCATTGATACAGGAGCACAAACTAATGTAATAAGTTTAAATAATTATAACTCATTAAAACAGTCTACTAATAGTAATAAAATCATGCCAACAGATAATGGAGTTGTGACATTCAGTGGGGAACGACTAAATGTGATTGGTGAGGTTTTATTGAACTGTATTGTCAAAGGTAAAGAAAATATTGTTAAATTTCATGTAGTGGAAATTGATTGTAAAACAATACTTGGTCTCAAGACATGTGTTGACTTAAAATTAGTCAAACGTATAAATAATGTAACATTTTCAGATCAGTCCGGCAATAATTTTATTACTGAATATAAAGATGTTTTTGAAGGTCTAGGTCGATTAAATACTAAATGCCATTTGTCTATAGATAAGTCAGTAACTCCAGTTGTGGAACCATTGCGCAAAATACCATTTAAATTATTACCAGAGCTTAAAGATGAGTTAGAAAGAATGGAAAAATTGGGGGTAATTAAAAAAGTTGAAGAACCGACTATGTGGGTTCATAGTATTGTTATAACTAAAAAACGAAATAATAGTCTCAGAATCTGTCTAGACCCAAGAAATCTGAACAAAGCCATCTTAAGATCTCATTATGCTTTCCCTACTCTTGATACTGTAAAATCACAACTTAAAAATGCAAAAATTTTCTCTACTCTAGATGCAAACTCAGGGTTTTGGACTATCCCATTAGATGAGGAATCATCAAAATTGTGTACTTTTATTTCCCCCTTTGGAAGGTATAGATTCCTTCGTCTTCCATTTGGAGTAAGCTCTGCTCCTGAGATTTTTCATTCTACTATGATTAACCTTTTTAAAGACATCCCTAATCTCATTATCTATTTTGATGACATTCTTATATATGCTTCAGATGAACATGAACATAATACAATTTTAAAGCAAGTGTTAGAGCGTGCAAGATCAGTCAATATAAAATTTAATTTACCTAAGTCTCAAATATGTCAAACTCAGGTTACTTATATGGGTCATAATTTTTCTTATAAGGGAGTATTCACCTGATAAAGAAAAAGTAACGGCGATTCTAAATATGCCGGAGCCTATAAATGCTCAGGACTTAAGGCGTTATTTGGGAATGCTAACATATTTGTCCCAATATATTAAAGACTTTTCAGAAGAGACAAAACATATGAGGTCTTTATTGAAAAAGGATGTGGCATGGCATTGGGATGATATCCATAATAAGGAATTTCATAAGTTAAAGTCTCTTATTACTAAAGCACCTGTTTTAACTTATTTTGATCCGTCTAAAACATTGACACTTTCATGTGATTCATCACAAAATGCTGTTGGTGCAGTTATTTTACATGACAATAACCCTATAGCATATGCGTCAGCCACATTAACAGAAGCTCAGAAAAACTATGCACAAATTGAGCGAGAACTTTTGGCAATTGTTTTTGGTTGCATTAAATTTCATCAGTATGTTTATGGTCATAAAATATTGGTCTATACTGATCACAAACCATTAGTTCCTCTTTTTACTAAACCTTTGTACAAAGTCCCACCTAGGTTACAACATTTAATGTTAAAAATTCAATTTTATGATCTTGAAGTTGTCTATATGCCTGGAAAATTTATGTATATTTCAGATGCTCTATCTCGAGCTCCTCTTACAGAAACATGTCCAGAACTAGATGTAAATGTTGATGTTCATGTCAATTTGCTTATATCCAATCTTAGTGTCACGCCTAGTAGGCTGGATCAGTTTAGAGATGAAACAAGTAAGGACCAAGTTTTACAAACCATTATAACTTATTGCAGATTAGGATGGCCAGGAAACAAGGCATCTATTCCTCTTGATATTCGGCCCTATTATAAATTTATTGATGAGCTTCATGAAATCAATGGGCTATTATTTAAAAATGAATGCATAGTTGTACCACAGTCCCTAAGACAGGAAATGTTAAAAATAATTCATGTTGGTCATTTTGGGATGACACGTTGTATTGAATATGCGAAAAATTCTCTCTTTTGGCCAAATATGGTAAATGATATTAAAAATATTGTCAAATCTTGTAGTGTCTGTCAGCAGTTCAGTAACAATAACAGTAACCTTCCCTTGTTACCACATGAAGTCAAAATGTTACCTTGGAATAAAGTTGGAATTGATTTTATGGATTTATGCTCCAAAAAGTATTTAGTTTGCATAGATTATTTTTCTAAATATATAGAAATTGCTCTGCTCAATAAAGGATTTACTGCGTCTATTGTAATTCAGGAACTTAAATCAATTTTTGCTCGTCATGGAGTGCCTGCAGTCTTAGTCTCTGATAATGGTCCACCTTTCAATTCACATCTCTTTAAAGACTTTGTTAATTCCTGGGATATTGAGCATGTAACTAGTAGTCCATATCATTATCAATCTCATGGTCTAGTTGAAAGGTCTATTCAAACACTAAAAAACATGATTATTAAATCCCTCGAGTCAAACTCAGATCCTTATCTGGCTCTTTTACAATATAGGTCCACTCCAAATAATAGTCTTAGTTCACCGTCCCAATTATGTATGTCAAGGCAACTTCGTACAACTTTACCTACTGTAGAAAATAAACTCAAGTCTAAAATAATCAATATTAAAAGGCATCGTGAAGGGATAAGCAATAACTATAAAGCAATGAGCAAACATTTTGATATACATTCTAAGTCTCAACCTGATTTAAGGGCAAATGAGGAGGTCCTCTTTAAAAAGAATCCCACAGATAAGAAGTGGCTAAAATTGGTCCTGAACCTAGAAGTTATACCATTAAAAGTCAGGAAGGATTATATAGGAGAAATAGAGTGCATATTAGAAAGTTTATTTCAAATGAAAATGAAGAAAATAGCCTAGAACCAACTTATTCTAATAATTATGATAATTCAATACAATATTACTTAAAACCGACTTATTCTGATAATGTTGATGATATTCCATGTCCAAAAGATGACAATGTTATACATACCAGGTCGGGTAGAAGAGTTAACCCACCAAATAGATTAAGTCTCTAATTATTATTTAAGATCATCTCATTTGTATTGTTCATTTGCTGAATTTAATTTAACTAATTTATACTTTATTATGTAGACAAGTCATTTGTTATGTATCACATTTTAAATTAAGTTGTAAGTTGAGCTTAAGTTAATTTGTAAGTTACATTTGTATGTGTTTCTTGAATTTAATGTATTTCAGTTGTTTTTGTAAAAAAGGGAAGATGTTATGAGTATCTAATGTTGGTATCAGTGGCATACCTCTTTGTACAACAGTCTATGCTATGCAGTTAGTCCTAATGTAATAAAGTGCTTACTTATGTCTTTTTGGTGTCTCTATCAATCACACATATAACATTCAGAAGAGTAGTTACAATATTTTATTGAATACATTTTTAATGCTTTATACAAAAATGTAGATTATTTACTTTAAAAATAACAGCTGAAAACAATTCAGCACAATACTACTTAATAAACAATATTATCCCTTGCTAACCAACTACATATAATTAATTTATATTGGAAATTTTACTAATACTAAGCTGGAATTCGTTTTCAAAATTCGAAGGTTGGAAATATATTATGTATTCCTGTCTATTACGTATGCCTGTTTGTTTCAGTGTAATAAGCCACTGAAACGTATTACTAAATACAGAAGAAGATGGAATTACCAACTGCCGTCAACAATAAATTTTAAGCAATATCAACTCCTTAAATTGTTGACCTGCTAATACAAATATCAAATTTTTACAGAGATAGTAAACACAGTAAAGAGCCAAGGGGAAAGGTATTGATTGAGCCAATTTGTGAAAAAGCACTTTTATTGTAACTAGCAAGGACTGAATAACAACATATGATTATAAAACATCTGTCTTGAGTTTGGTAATACTGGGTAGCTCCAAAACCTCCCCCCAAACACAAGACTCCAAGAGGCCTATTATTCAAGAAGGATGATGCTGGTAGACTCTTCTTAAGCGGGTCTGCCAGCTGGTAGTTGCTTCGGATGTGCTGAAGTTTTGTTCAAAATCCACATCCTTTTTCTGGATATAACCCTTCATGACTAAGCGGGCCTTCTTTTGATCATCGACAGAATCATTAGGCTTGGTCTTGACTTTCAATGTCCATTTATTTCCAATGACTTCCTTGCCTGGAGGTAGACTGTCAAGATCCCAAGTCTCATCTTCTGCAAGGCAATCAAACTCATTTCGCATTGCCTGCTTCCGAACTTTACTCTCACCTGTCACAGTGAGCCCCCGACGCTTCATGACTGATTTCACATGCTGCTTGTTCTGATGGCAAAGACATTGATGCCACAGCTGATTGGAACCAGTCTTCGATGGTAACGGTACTTCTCCAGCCTTCTGTAGAGCATGGAATTTCATGTCAAGGACGTACAACCCATTTGACATTTTTCTCCCAGTCAAGCATGTCTGACTTTCTTTGGTTAGCTTACAACCATGTTTGTTTGCAAAAAAAATTCATATCCCCATTCCAAAGAGCGGTTCAAAGAAAATAAATTCCGACTCACATCAGGCATATACCAAACGTCCTTCAGATGATTAGTGGTCACCTTCGCACCAATCTTCATATCAACCAGTATGTCCCCTTTTCCATATGCCTATATGACATTGTGATTCCCAACCTGAATATGCACAGGCCTCACAAATTTCTTGAAGCACATGAAGTAGCGATTCAGATTCGTCATATGCTGTGTCGCCCCGGTATCAACTACCCATAAATCATCATCTCGACGGACATTCAGATCACCACCACAAATAAAGGCATGTCCTTTTGAGTCCTTGGACTGAGTGTCTTTGGTATTATTTTTACCTGTTTGCACTTGTAACACCTGGATGGAGGGAAACGCTGACCTCGACGTGAGCCTGATGTCTTGTCACGCGGAATAATAAATTTCTTGGAACCGGGTCCTTCACAGCTCCCATCCTCCTTATTACCCTTTTGAAAGTGCAAGTTGTTGATCTTGACTGTCTTTTGAGGGTAAACGCATTTCTATTAATCTCAATCGTTCAGTTAGACTGCAAAGAGTTCTTTCAGCAATGGGTACACTTTCCCATACACTTTAAAAATTCGAAATAATGAGGGGGGAGTGTTGACATGACTCGTCCCATCAATATTATATCAGGAAGTTCAGCCTTGGAGAGCCTTTTCATTTCCACATTGAGTTCATTGAAATCACGCTGAAGTCGTGCTATATGGTTCACAACCCCTTCATCTATACTCATAATGCCATATGAAAAGAATAATTCCAACAGGCTACCAACTCTCTGGCTTGAACTCGATTCATACACAGATGTTAAAATGTCCCATACCTCCTTAGCAGTCTTGCAAGATGAGGTAAGTTCCTCGTTGGTAGGATTCAGGGTGTTCACCAATATCAGCTGAGCAAGTGAGGGTAATACTGAAGGAGAGTGTCCTCAGCACCGATTTTCTTCAAAATTTGCACTATAACGTATTTTGATGCACTAAACACGAATCCGTTGAAAAAAAAAGTTGCTCGCAACTAGGAAAGAAGTTATTAAGCACTAAAGTTCACTGTTATGGAGGTTATAAAAGACGGGGTAAACAGCTTATATGTAAACACGCGCCTGCGCAATAGTCCTTAATGACGAAGTGTAATTGAAATTTAGACTCACCCTGTGGTAGCTGACTTGGTCGTAAACTGTCGCTTTTGGGCATACGTGCTATGCGTTTCCGCTCGCTCAAGAAAACATCAAAACCCCTAGTCAATCCAACTCGCAGAAATGAAAAGAATTCTATGCCCAAAAGTCGTCCAAGGCAGTCTTCCCTAACCTTCATAACAGTGAACTTTTTTTTAAAATAACTTCTTTCCTAGTTGCGAGCAACTTTTTTTTCAACGGATTCGTGTTTAGTGCATCAAAATACGTTATAGTGCAAACTTTGAAGAAAATCGGTGGTGAGGACACTCTCTTTCAGTTTTACCGAAACTTTATAATGCTTCAACAAAAGAGTAATTTGTCTCTTCCAACGTGACCAGTTACTTTGATCCACCAGTTTCTCCACAGAAGCCTTGAAATCAAATGATCTTGATGTGTCCATCCTCAACATACAGTTGAAATACAGTAGGAACTGTAACTCACCAACACAATTTAGGCACTTCAACACAAATAAAAATTCACAGTTCACGAAAAATCTGGGCCCATAACCTATTGATGAGCCAATTTGTGAAAAAGCACTTTTATTGTAACTAGCAATTGTTGGACTGAATAACAACATATGATTATAAAACATCTGTCTTGAGTTTGGTAATACTGGGTAGCTCCAACAAAAGAAACATTTAACGTTTAATATTTATAAATGAATTATTCAAGCGTATCGTATCACGTTTGGGATTTAGCATTGGATCAGACGATATGAATATTCACCCAAAGGTTTTGATTATGTAAACAATAGAGACAGAGAAAAAATATTGCTTTAGTGCATACACTATTAACGTACTTCAGTCACATAGTTCTAAGTAGACGTCAGTTTTTCCTTTAATTTTAACTCTAAAAACCCCAATTACAATTTTCCCTAGCTACGATTGACAAAGATTCACAATCATCTTGCTTTTCTGAACATTTTGAGGAAAGCCAAACAATTTTTTTTGGAGGTATAGCTGAAAATGAGTTAGCAGCCAAAGCTCGCTGACGGCATCGCCTTCGCTACAAATTGATAAAAAACAAGGCGTCAAAGAAGAGTTCGCAGTAAATGGTGATCCACGTGGACAGAAGTACCTCTTACGAACTTCGGAGAAGTGCTATGAGAGGTAATAGATGTGAAGCTAATTTTAACGAGGATAAGAATAGCCCAGATCACCTGACCAATGTACATATCATAAAAAATAAAAAACATCCTACTTTGGAGTTCCTACTACTCGACAAACAGCATCGGCACTGTTACAGGACTCGTCAGGGCGGTTAGTAAATTGGTGGAAATGTTAACGCATAACAAGTTGAGTCATAAAATGTAATGAATATATAAAAAAGATAAGAAATATAATTCATAAACAAAATAGCAGAGGAGCCGGAACAGACGTGTATTTAAAGACCAAGTGACTGTGAGGCGGAATAAACCTGTGATCGCCCAGAAAATTCTCAACCCGTTGTAGTTAAGTTTTATATGTGTAATGAAACACAGAGATTGCAAACCAACGAGGTTCGAAGAACGAAATGTAATTATAATTTGATTTTTAACTACTTCTGCCTGTCAGGTAGTTCCTCTATGGTTATCAGTTATGGCTTCACCGGCGCCTAAGTCACCTGAGCAATCTGATAAATCAAAAAAATATGATAGACAATTGAGGTAATTAGTTTTTGAATTCGTTTTCATTACAGAGTGTTTCATTTGATTTTAAACATTTCTTTCAATTCAGATTATGGGGAGATCATGGGCAGAGTGCTTTGGAGAACTGTCAAATTTGTCTAGTTAATGCAACTGGTCTTGGAACAGAAATTTTGAAGTCTTTGGTTCTACCTGGGATTGGAGGGTTTACAATTGTTGATGGAAAGAAGATTACTATTGAAGATCTTGGAACAAAGTTTGTATGATTTGTTTATTTGGTCATTTTACTATTCTTTCAAAGAAATTAACATGTATTTGTTTTTTGTTTTGTTTTTTCAGTTTCTTTTTAGATGTGGATAGTGTGGGAAAACCGAGAGCTCTTGTGGCAACTCAGCTTTTACTGGAGTTAAATCCTGATGTGAAAGGCGATTATGTTGATGAATCCATTGAGGAGCTATTGAAAAACAATCCCAGTTTCTTTGGCAATTTTTCTGTAGTCATTGCAACTTCACTTACTGAAAGGTTTGATTTATTGTATTTAAACAAACTAAATCACCTCACTTTTCTGTTCCTTTCATTATTAAGATTTCAAGTTAAAATGCTTACGATCTCAATAAGTGGTTGTTGATAATTCACTAAATCTTTTTATTTTATGTAGAGATAATTCTTCTGTTCTTATTTTATTTTTCAAAGATCTGTACTAATTTGTTTATGTTATCTCCATGATTGTAATCTCTGAAATTTGTCAGATGACTATTCACACATTTTTAACTCCACTGATTTTTTGTTTATATTTTTTTTAGGTGCAATCCAAAAAATTGTTTGATAATAATTTTTGTGTTTAATTTTTGTTGAGAATTTGCTGATAACTCCTTCTTTTCCAGGAACATTGTACTTAATCAATAGAATTAATTAAATTCTGTACAATCCTTCTAAATATGCAAATTCAAAGACTCAGTCATCTATTTAGGACACTGCCCCGTGCTGATAAACTGCGCTTCACATTCTCTATCTAGTCTATTGAAATAAAATAAGAATAAATAAATATATAAAAAAAATCTTTGGCCTCAGTCACACGTTATCTTGGCCCTATGAAAAAATATCCAACATAGCCAGGAGAATTTTATTTTCATACTTAAATTTTCAAATCAATGAATTTGTTAATCACATTGATTTGTTGGATAATAATTACACTGCATTACTAGCAATGAAACAAATAAGCGTTCCAAGCCGCTGATTTTATTTGCTTTTTTAAGTGATGCTTAAAGATTCACTGGTTTAATCTTCTTCTTTCCACATTCCAGCTTCTATCCCCAGTGGTGTATCTAACGCTAATTTTTTGGACACCGCTGGGGATAGAAGCCAGAATGTGGAGAAATGAACAGAATCCCAGCAACAAAGCTTAAATGAATATAGCTCTATCTTCTATGTTGCTTGTTGAATTAAATTCACTGAAAATTTGTAAACATGTTCTTTATTCTTTTTAAATATTGTTTATTTGAAATTAATATAGGTTTGGTAATAATTAATGCAACATTCTGACTATTACTGTAAAAAGTGTGTACCCATGGTGGCTGATTGTTTAGTTTATTATCCCAATGACCATTCCTTGAATACACTGGCTCCTGTTGATCAATAAAGTTAAGCATGGACATGGTCAGTACATGGATGAGTGACCACCTGGGAAAACCACGTTGGCATTATAAAAACGTGGCAACCTGCATATAGCCCAGCAGTTAATACACAGTAAAAAAATCAAACTGAACCAGTTTGAACCTTGGATAAACTTGTTTGAGTCCAGTCTGGGTAGATCCTCCAGTAATAGCTAATAAATAAAAATGTTAAATTATTAATAAAAGTAGTGAAATATTAAGTAAAAGTAACAATCTGTTTAGAGAAAAGGAATAGTATATGACATTTATGAATGAAGGAGCGTAGTAAGAAGGAGCTCTTACTACGCTCCTTTGTAAATTTATTTTGATTACGACACTGATGCAGAATATTGTAAAATTATTATTGCACAGGTTGTAATCACGTATTACATACAAGTAAATGAAACAATGCAATTCTATATGTTAAATATATTTAAATTTTAAGGAGTCCCAATGGTTGTAAACGTTAAGGCATGAACACTATGTCAAGGGCCCTGCATTCGATATCCACTAGGGGCAGTCGTTTTTTTTTCTTTTAAGGAAGGGCATCAGCCCTATCCTGGCTAGAAATGGTTGGTAACCCACTCCAGGAAAGTGACAGTTTTCAAGGGATGTTAGAAATTAAAATAATTTTACATCTGTGCTTACATTATGTTATTTAATACATTGCGACATACTTCAAAAATATAAATATTATTTCATATCTTTTTTTTTTAGAGCATTATTACCTCTGTCAGAACTGCTCTGGGATCTTGGAGTCCCTCTCCTCATTGGGAGGAGTTATGGCTTTCTTGGTTATTTGAGGGTGCAATTGAAAGAACATGTTGTCATTGAATCTCATCCTGACTCACAGAATCCTGATTTGAGGCTAGATAAACCTTTTCCTGCTCTGTCACAATTTGTAAATTCATTCGATTTAGAAAAAATGGATCACACGGAGCATGCACATGTTCCATATGTTATTCCATTAATGAAAGCATTGAACGATTGGAAGGTTACCCATAATTCTTCTATCCCATCTAATTTTAAGGAAAAAGAAGAACTTCGGACTTTAATCAGGAAAGGTAATGTTAAGTAATAATTTTGACTTGCTATTTATATGTATAGATTGATAAGTATTAGTGCTCTTAGTATAATTTTACAGCTAATTCAAAAGTCATTAATTAAAAGCTTGAACCAAACAAATAAGGGGGTGAAATGAGCACCAGAATAATTTCTCTCCAGTTGTTTAAAGATAAGTTATGTACAATGTGAATATATCAGGCACCCCTGAGTCTGGGGCCTAGGCCCATCCTGGGGCTTGTAATTGTAATAACAAATTATCATTTCTGTGATATTTCGGATTTTGTTTCTCGGCTCCTATATGAACTTAAATGCTGTAAAGTCACAGTATTAGCGCGTTTCCCCCCTCCCTCCATAAGGAGGAAACGCGCTTATGACGCAATCCGGAAGTGCTGACTAGAAAATTTAACGTTTCAGAACCCATAGATCACGAAAATACCAGCAGTTCAAATGGTCAGATTTGTAAGAAATTTGGTTAAAAAAACTTTCGTCTAATTTGTAAGGTTGAGTTCGTTAACCAGCAGGTTCTGTCAATCGGAAGATGGTTTTTGGTGCGAAATTTGCACAAAAAAAATGTTTTCATGTGCTTATGTTTTCAAGTTAATATGCTTGCAGGTACTCTTTGTTAGGTTCTTAAACATAGGGAAACGAATGAAATGATTTTCAAGGTGATAACTGTAACTGTTTTTGAGAAAAGTAGATAAAAATAGTTGTTCAAACTAAGTTTTGGTTTGGGTGCATAGAATCTTTTGATTCAATTGAAATATTTTCCTACATGTTTGAAATTTATCTGACCTAAGATATTTACATTTTAAAGATATTTAGAGATAAAAAGGGAAACGGGCTAACACGAAGTAGTTCCTGCGAGTCAGAATTTTTTTAATTGTTTTAAAAACTGCTGCTGCTGGTGCTAATGACCTAGGTAGTCGAAGCACTTAAAAAAAAAAATAAAAAAATAAGTAGTTATAACAAATGTTACTATATTGACATAATCATTTTTTTCTCTATGTAGATTTATAAACCTCTAACCTTTTTCCTCGAAATTTTTGAAATGTTGGAGCAGAAGTATAAATTATAAGAGTATTTAAGTAAAAAATAAAAGCGATTGAGCATATGAAATTTTTGTTCCATTAAATAGTCCCATATTAAAAGACAGGCAAAAATATGGAAAAGACTTGTTAACACCAAGCAAGTTTACCATATTTTAATAGAATTGTGATTCATAAAAACTTCAAAATTCTGAGTAAACCTCCTTCCATCACCTTTTGAATAAAGCTTTCTTGGTAAATGTGAAGACGAGGGTTCTAGGCACCGATTATTTTGAAATTTTGCACTATATCGTATTTTGATGCACTAAACACGAATCCGTTAAAAAAACAAAAAAACTCGCTCTCAACTAGGAAAGAAGTTATGAAGCGCTAAAGTTCATTGTTATTGAGGTTAAAGTTGGCAGCATATTTGTAAACATGCGCATGTGCAGACATGTAACTTTGGGAAACAAAGAACTCTCATTTGAAATGTTGATAAACTATTTATAATCTCCATAAAATCGGAATTCTATCCATAACAGCATGTTGGATTGACTAGAGTTTTGATACCTTCTTGAGCGAGCGGAAACGCATAGCACGTCTGCCCAAAAGTCATCCTAGACATTCTTCTTAATATGCATGGTTATGAATACGCTGTTTACGCCAACTTTTATAACCTCCATAACAGTGAACTTTAGTGCTTCATAACTTCTTTCCTGGTTGAGAGGGAGTTTTTTTTCCGGATTGTGTTTTAGTGCATCAAAATACGCTATAGTGTAAAATTTCAAAATAATCGGTGCCTAGACCCCTCGTCTTCACATTTACCGCTTTTTTTTTTTTTTTTTTTTTTTTTTTTTTTTTTTTTTTTTTTTTTTGTAAAAAGTCCCATGACGAGGGATCCTAAGTTTCAATTATGAGATCATTGACAAAGGACAAGAAATATTTTTAGACATTTATTTATGTCATAAAACATGTATAACAAATGAAAATGAACTTCATTACAAAAATTTGTTAATAGTGGTTTAAGTTCACTATATAAACCACCATGAAGACATTTTTCTAATGAGGAACAAACAAATAATTAAGTGTAGTCAGTAGAATCATTGTCAATGTTAACAATATCGTGTCTACTTGAACACACAATTTTTTTGGTTGGGGTCTTGTTGAAATATTTAGTATAGGCTTGTTTAGTTTCAGAAGGTGAATAAATTTGTGTTATAATTTATTTTTATAGCATATGACTTTTCAGCACTTATATGTTATCATGAGGTGCTAGATACAATAAAAGTGACCTGCATAGTTACCAAAACTACTGGCATTAGTTAGACGTAGCGAGCCAATGGCACACTGCCAATACTTATTTTCTCCACTTGGTTCCCAGTCTCCTGCTTGGGTGATGTTCTGAAATATAACTCGTCTTCCCTGCTGCTCAGCCCTCTCCATTGATTAGGCACTTTCACTTTGGGGTTGAGAGGCCTTTGTCATTTTGGATATTATTGAGTCGTTTATAGAATGGCCTCTCTTAGATTAATTGCCAGCTTATGGCATAGCATTTCCCGTGTGTGGCCACTTCAGAAGTTTTCAAGTTAATATCTTAAGCTCTGAAGCCCCACGTCTCTAATCCAATGTAGGTTTAAGATCCAGCTTATTGCTAAACATATTATTTAATCAAAACGATATGGTCATATGGTGGACTTTATCCTAAAGGTGGTCTATTGAAATTATGAAATGACGGATTAAAAAATGAATATACTTAGATTTATTCTGAAGACCATGTTGTAACATATTTTCTACTTCAGATTTAGTGACTTACTATTTTAGTTTATATTTTTTTTTTTTTTTTTTTTTTTTACGGTGCACCGACTTCTGGGCCATTAGCTCCGATATTCCTGGTGCAGGAAGGAATTTTCTCAACTAGCCGTGAGAATTTAAGACGTTAGCCACTAGACCACAGGGAGACCCTAGACTATTATTTTTACTATTACTTCATTTTTGTTTATTATGAAAAATATAATCATGGTTGTTTTAGGTGTTCGGGCAAATAGTGATGGCGTTCAAGAACTAGAAGAAAACTTTGAGGAAGCTATCAAGGCTGTGAATTTTGCTTTAGGTCCTACCATTGTCCCGTCTGATATAAAGAGTATTCTTGATGATGACTGTTGTGTAAATCTTACTTCAACGGTAATTTTTATATTACGCAGTTTATTTATATTTCTATAACCAACAACCCATATATATTTCTATGGGGTAAACTGTCCAATATGATATTTTTAAGAAACCTAAATGAAATATCTTGAATTATTATTCAATATTTATATTTTGGCAGAGTAAACCTTTCTGGATTTTGGCCAAAGCTGTGAAAGACTTCGTCAAGAATGAAGGGGAAGGATGTCTTCCACTTAGAGGTTCTTTGCCAGACATGACAGCTGACACTACAAAATATGTAGCTTTACAACAAATGTATGTCCCATTTATCTAATCGATACTTAATATAATATTGTGTGTTATTGTTGTATTTTATTTAATGTACTAAATTTATAAGTATTTAGTCTAATTCATAAGTATTAAACATTTTTTTTTTTTTTTTTTTTTTTTTTAGATATTTACAAGAAAGTTTAAGGTGTTCTGACATAGTGCATCGAAGAGTGCAACAGCTACTTCATCAATTGGGATTGAACACTGATTTAATTTCAGAATCTGATACTAGATTATTCTGCAAGCATTCTTCAAGCCTGGCTGTTGTCCGTGGATCCAAACTGGCTAATGAATATGACAACAAACTTGTTAATACTTCTTTAATATGTATGTAATTCATTTTCTATCTTGAACTATTTCATCTGAGTTAGCTATTTACAAATTCTAAATAAATCAATTTTTTTAGCACAAGAGTTAGACAACCCTGACAGCCTTATGGTCTATTACGTAATGTTGAGAGGCATTGACAGGTTTTATTCGGATTATAATCATTATCCTGGAGAGTTTGATGATGAACACGACATTGTGAAATTGAAGGTTTATTATTATTGTTTTTTAAAATTCCTTTGTTTAATATATAGGATTTCCAAGACAGATTCAGAATTTTCCAAACTATGTTCAGAATTTTCCAAACTATGTTCAGAATTTTCCAAACTATATTCGGAATTTTCCAAACTATATTCAGAATTTTCCAAACTGCATTCGGAATTTTCCAGACTACATTCAGCTCGATCAATTGCAGGGTTTTCTTCAATAACATTTTCAATAATACCGAGAACTTCTGTGTTAAGTTTTTTCGAACGTGGACCACCTCCTTTGCTTTCCTCCAAGGAGTTACCAGCCTTCTCATATTTTTCTTTAATGCAATATGCGGTTTTCAGTTTCAGTCCTGAATTGCTGCTGCCTCCTTTAAACTACGTCCATCTTCATAAAGTCTGATGAACATTTCCTTTTTATCTTTAGAATATTTATTATAATTTCCTCTTCTAGAATTCTGCTGAGGAAGCGCAGGTAGAGATTCTGTACCCTCAGTCCGTACTGGTGAACTGTGAGAGCTGCAACTAGGGTCACTCATATTAGATTTACTCGTGAGAAACTAACAAATATGCTGATTATTAAGTAAACAGAATCTAACATTTGATCCTAATTCCTAAATCTATTATTAAATGCCTCTTATCTAATTTGTGTTTACTTGCTATACTGTTGTTTACAATACTGTTTTGAAGAACAAAGTTTATTTTTATTTACGATCACCTGGTTCCTTCAAGCCTTCTTTCAATTGAAAATATTGTCAAGATAGTATGTTTGAGAAAATTTATTACATTCTGAATTTGAAATGGAAAAGTCTGAATTTGAAAGTTCTGAAATCGTTTTGGAAAATTCTGAATTGAGTTTGGAAAATTCTCAATCTGGTTTGGAAAACTCTTAATTTGGTTTGAAAAATTCTGAAATAGGTATGAACAATTCTGAATCTGTCTTGGAAATCCTATATAAAAAAGTATTATGCTTAAATAGAATAGCTTTGCCTCTAAAGTGAGCTTCAGCATTTCAACTGGTGAAGCCAATTAGGCATTTTTGAAAAGTTTAAAGAAAAGATATAGAATATAAAAACTGCATTCCATAAAAGCTGGACTTGCAACAATACCGTATATATCATGTCCAGGTAATAAGAATGATGTGTTGTCTAAGTAAGCAAAAACAGTGCTTTAGGAAGGAGATTGATTTGATTGATTGATCTGATGGTGCATAATTTGTGTTCTCTCTCAACAAAACTAATGATAGTACATTCAAAACTAATAAGCAAAAGTAAGCATTTACCACCAAAAAATATATATTTGTTAGTTTATTGAGTCAGGTTGAAATTGTCTGGTTGAAAAAAAAAAAATACAAAGGAGGTAAATTTTTTATATTTGTTATATTGATATCTGTAAGTTTAAGTTCATTACTCAGCAATATGGCTTAAATTAACAACCTTGCTGAATGTGTTTATTTTATGCAGCTCATGTGAGAAGGACATTTTTAGTTTATAAATAATAATTCAAATTTTGTTAATTACATTAGAGCTTTTGTTTTATTGTTTAGGCCTGTGTTTCTAAATTGTTAACCGAATGGGGCTGCAGCTCATTGTCTAAAGATGATTATGTTCATGAAATATATCGATGTGGAGGAGCAGAGTTACATTCCATATCAGCCTTTTTAGGTAATATTTATTTATTGTGATTTTTTTTTTTTTTTTTTTTTTTTTTTTTTTTTTTTTTTTTTTTTTTAGAGAAAAAGTAACTTTATTTGTTGGAACTTAAGTTCTTCTTTATAAAAGAAAAAGAGTGCAATTTTTAAGGTACTAGAAAATGTAAAGTTTATTTTTAATGGATATTTGGGAAGGGAGAGAAGACATGCTCCCGTAATTCTATATTATCAGTAAAAGTCTGCCTTCTGTACCTAATAAAATTTTAAAATCACTCTTATTAGCAATCCAATTTTAACCTGTATAAAATGTAATTAATATCAATCCTTTTTCTGACAATGTTGTCTTGAATTTCATTTCCAGGCTAAAAATTTCCCCCCTAGAGCCAGCATTAGGGAAGTTTAAAATTAAGGATTTTACTCTAGAATTTTGTTTTATGTGTTTGTCTGCATGGTACTGAAGATGGATCATTGCTTCTAAAAGTGGCTCTGCCATTTGAATCTAACATTTGTGGCCTTTGATTTGACCTACATTCTAATTATTGATTGGTTCAGTTCCACCATTTTATTTAGAGACCAGAAATGCTGAAAAATCTATCATACTTTGTAAGTTTACATCTCCCATTAGTTCTTTTAACAAATTATTTTCATGTTTCAGGTGGAAGCATTGCTCAAGAAGTCATTAAACTTGTTACTGGCCAATATAAGCCTCTTCACAATACATTTATTTATGATGCAATTACCTCAAGTACTCAAACACTTATTTTGTGATTAGCTATTAATTTGCTTATTTATTTTGTAAATAAATGTTTATAGAAGTTTATTTATTGTTTTTTTCTTGAAATGGGTCTTCATTATGTTAGCAAGAGAAAATTGAGTCCACTAACATTTATGCTATATAAAATCTAAAAAATAAACTGTTTGGTTGGAGACTCACTTTCCGATTGTATACTTTATTTACTTATTGGTATCTGTAATGCTTCCAGAAATAATGTTGGAATTGCGCAGATTATTGATATATGGCATTATGAAGTATAATGTGGAAGTAGGTCGAAATGTTTATGGGAACTTTCAGAATAACTTCTATTTATTTTTAATGGTACTTTTGTCTATCATTAGTCAAAAATGCTACTCTTTAACTTGTGGTTGTATGAACAATAATACGTTCTTTAATGTAATTTCAGAGTTATAGATTGTTTATTTATGCATTCAGGGGCGAGGTTAGCTCAGTGGTAGAGCACTCGACTAATGAACTGGAGGACCAGGTTCAAAACCCGAGCGTACACTAAAGATTTTTTCTTCTAGTGCCGTCGTTCGAGGGTTGGATTTGGAGTCCCAGATCGTCCGTAGGCCAGCCCAGCCTTTAATTAATTTATCAATGGTTACCTTGGTGCTAATGACTCTAGCAGTCGAAGCAGCAAGGGAAAAATCAGGCGGCCGGAGCATAGTATTGACCACACTATCTCCCTAGTGTGCCGTATGGTCAAGAATCAGATACCTCTACAGTATCTGCCTCTCTGGGCCCTTGTGGCCTGTTACGGGACTGATTTTTTTTAATTTTATTTATGCATTCAATATAACCACAATATTTTCCTTGTACATTATGAATGTAAGTGAACATATTTCAGATCAAGTTTTTTTTTGTGTGTGTTTAACGGTGTATCAACACTTAAAAGGGTTGCCACCCTTTTATAATACCAACAGAACGTGGTTGGTCACCCATTCAGGTACTGGCCACGGCCGACGTTGCTTAACTCCAGTGATCAATGGGAACCGGTGCATTCAAATCAAGTTATTTCAGAAATGCTGAAATTGTTGTTATTTTTTAGGCTAGGCTACCTTTTTAGGTCATCAAGACCAATTAGTATTGTAGTATTTACCATATTCAGAGAGTCTAATAATCATGTCTGCTGTTTTAGGGTGAGTTGTATCTATTATAGGAGTTTTGTTTTCCTTTTAAGGGCAATATCAATCACACTGGGTCATGGTCACCCTGTGAAAGTTAGACCCAAGAAGGTATAGAGAAGTTGTCATTTTAATAAGAAGAACTAGTTATTCATGCAAAATGTTAGTTGCAATATGGAAACGTTTGAAGAGCATAATTTATATAGGATGATACTAGAAGATAATAGATAATGATTTTTTCTGGATAATTTCCTAGAATTTCGTCTAAGGTGCCATTAATGTTGAATCGATGCCTTTCAAATTGATATGCTAAGCACTCAGTAAGTATATGCTTACCGTGAGGACTCCACAGCTTATACAGTTGGGTGGTTCATCTTTGTACATGAGATATGAGCGAGTAAGCCACGTATGCCCTATTCGCAACCTGGCCAACACAACCTCTAAAAAAGGTGCTTTAATTATATTTAATATTTGTTTGATCGTAACTTTAAATAGGTATGGCAACTGATTAAAAAAAAAAGTCAATGAAATAGAAAAAATGTTTGCACTAATTTATAAATAACCCAATGCCAAAGTGGCAATACAGCCATCGAATATGATATTCATGGATTGCTGAAAGAGCAGAATTTCCAAGAGTATCTAAATTGAGGATATGAAACATTTAACAGGGCATTCTGCGATTTCAGCTTGGGCTGTGCCCTCAATAGTTTCCTTCATTTAGCTGTTAAAATGTTTTCCTTAAGTTAGGTATTATTTTCAAACAAAATAAAATCATTTACAACCTGTAAGAAACACACAGAATAAATAAATGTCATCTTTTCAGCAAGGACAAGCTGAAAAAAAAGTAACGTACATAAAAATGTATTTTTTTTTTTATGCGGCTGTAGAGACCTCAAAAGTAATATGTAGACTCAGAATATAGAATATTTGTATTTATAAAATAGATTCAGCCCAATGCTAGTAAATAATGTTTAACGCTTTCACCGATAGCTTCAAAAAAACTTTCCATCAGGGCCTAAGTCATCTTTTTGTATAGTTATTTCGGCAAACATATACAAGAAAAAAAAAATAAAATAAGTGAATAAACTTTTAAAATGATGTACTTTTAGTGGATTAATTACAATTTAGTATAATGTCAAGTACTAGTGGGCACGCTGAAGGACGTTTTCGGGCGGATTCAGTATCATACGATACTAGACCCGCCAATCTAACCGGGAATACATCATGAGGTCCCAAATCAATTACAAACCATATAGGACAAGGCCCAGAGTAGCAGGATAGAAAGAAAACCAAGCTATCTGCTGAATCATATGCCATGACACTGGGCCCGCAGAACACATCTCTCTGAAGCATACGCCATGACGCTGGGCCCGGGCGTGTTAAGCAACACTTGGAACTTCTGTCAACAGACATGTAACATATTAAAATCTGTAAAAAAAAAAAGCTGGGATGGCTAAGTGCAAGGAGATATTTAATCAGAAAGGGCTAAATCCTGCAATAGGCCTCTTACAGGGTGTCTACTACTTTTGTGAAGGCCAATTTCGGGACTTTTACGTGACATTTTAAATTTTTTTTGCAGAGTGAAATTGTTATGTTATTTTCAGTTATTTGTATATATCTATTGTAATAATCTTATTGTTGAATTAAGAACATAATAAAAGGCTTATTATTATTATTACATGACATTTTAATGATTTGAAAAGCAAATTTAATGCTCATTAAAAAGAAAATAATTTCAATCAAAATGGAAAAGCCTTAACTAGTGGCCCTGTGTGTAGAATTTCAATATTTAAGTCTGTATATATTTAAAAAATGAATAATTGATTTGTAAATGCATACAAAACGGCGACAATTACCAATGCGCCAAAGTATTGGGATTACGTTACACTCCGGTAAAAACTGAAATTTCGTGACTCGGCTTCAAAATTCATGACTTTTTCATGCCCTATTTTAAATTTTGTGACTTTTTCGTGTAGTAGACACCCTGTCTTACCTTTTAAGGTCCTTTACTTCACCATGGATAGTTAAAATGAACGGCTACCAGAAGACTAACACAATAACTGAAATTATAGTTTCATTACTTATCCATTCAAAACAAAAATATTCTCAACCGGCAAAATAAAAACAACACATATTGACACTAGATAATCTCTGTTCCTATCCTAAATTCAATAGCAAATGTATCTTAATAATTGTTTTTAAGCAAACAATAATGGTTTGGTTTGTTTGGTGCTAATGGCCTAGAAGTCAATAAAAAATATTGTTTTTATATTTTTTTTTTATATAGAACAATATGAATTATGCCCTCAATTAAAGATTAAAAGTAAAAAAAAAAAAAAAAAAAACAAGAAAAAAGTTTTTGAAGGATTTTTTATTTTCATATTTCAACCAGATTTTTTTTTTTTTTTTTTTTTTTTTTTTTAAATGAGGTCCAAAGAGATAATACAAATGATTAAAACCATACAACAAATACACCTTTATTCAAATAAAGTTGAAAAATAACTCAGATTATAAATTTTAAAAGCTTATCTACACAGTAAACAACTAAGTCATCTAATATATAAATATCATTATTATATGCACTCCAGCGTTTTGTATTATATATATAACAATTAAGAAGCATGACTAGGAGCCACTTTTTCATATATATATATTTCTTTCTTCTTTTTTTTCAGTCAGACTACTTATAGAACAATTCGTGGAGCAATTAGGGTTGACTACATGGAATATGAACATTTTAGTACATAGTTTACTACATTATATATATTTATATAAGTCCAATACATTCTAACTTTTCCTTTCAAATATAAAATCCATCACAAACAAAAGTTATTCATTAAAATAAATAAGAGAGTAGTAAGCATGATTATATCAACAACAATATAAAGAATTTATTTAGTGAATTACGTACATAACATACCAACGTTTTATACAGTATTAAGGCACAAAGCCAGAAGAAAGGTGCATAACATTTACATTTAAACAAAACAAGTATACACATAATGTATTAAACCGTTAATGATACAACAAAAACATCTTAATAATGCTAATGGGGCAATCCTCTAAAAATGCAGATTTATACGTTTAAACATTTGCAAGACTTAAGCTTCAAAGGCTGTGTATTAATCACATCATTTGACAAACTTTTCATTAATAAATATAATAAATCAGTAGTTAACATAATAACCGAACTGCCCTGAAAGCAGCATCGCATAGGCAGTCCAAAAATATACGATGTATTTTGTTAATTTCAAGTGATCATACAGACATTTTTCCATTATCTTCTCATACCATATGACTGTATGCTCACTAGAAATATTGACTGCTTCTTTTTTTTCTTTTTTTTGCCAGTAAAACCATGTTTTTCTTTTCCTTTTTTTCTAAATTAGAATATTTCAAAGAACAGTTTTTAGAGTAATATTAACATACCCACATTTTGTTCGGAATGGAATAAATAGTGTATCAACCATTAATGCATAATTAGAGAAAGTATAAGTGTTAAGTTTGGCAGTATTAACAAAGCACCATACGAGAATTTAAAAAAGAAAAAAACAGCTATATTAGTATTGATCTGGCCCATTAATCCAACTTTCTACAGAAATTCAATGTTTCAGCTTAATTAAACTGTTTAACTAATAATTTTTAATCTGAAACTCAAATTATCATAAAAATAATTCGTTGAATAATCGAGGAATTTGAATATCTCCAAATTCATTTCAATAAGTAGCGCCATATTAAGTGGTTGGCCTAAAAAACAGGATTTATAACAGAGAATAAATGAAAAAAAAACAAAACAGAACAATAATAAATTAACATATAAAGCAAAATTTTGCTAGAGAATCTTAAACATAAAAATTCCCAATTGTTAAGTATAATTCATTTATAACAAAAAGATCTACAGTAAACATTTATAGTGAACATCTAGGTAGCTCATAGTCCGATTTAAAATCAACAGGAAGTTATGTCCACAGAAGTAGCAGCGGAGAACTACCCAGAGAACTGAACGTGTGGACTAATTAAAGCTTTATATTAAATGTAGACAAAAGAGAAAGGTCTCTCTACACGCCGGAATATCAACATGGTAATACCAGCTCTCATAATAGTAAAATTCCTTACTACAAAGTACTTATTATATACAAAGAATACAGAAAGTAGATGTTGGAAAGATAAGAAAAAAAGTATTTATTTTAATTTTAATTGTATTCATAATGAGTGGTGACGCCTACAAGCAAGTCAAAATTATTAGCACATAAACCAATCAGAATAATAATCCTGACTCATTCTCTCAAAAATCAAAAGGGTCAAATATATATAAAAAAAAAAAAAAAAAAAAAAACTCAAATAGTTTGAAATTATTTTTTTTAATAAAATTAATGAAGCATGTTTATTTTGTAGAATACCTCAATTTTTATGAATGAATGGAGGAGGAAGAGACAGAAATTAAAATCAATAAATAAGTAAAATTTGACAAAAATACAAGTAAATTGATCAAATAATTAATTAAACTTAATATACACAGAAAAGAATAACACTGACATTTAAAAAATGCAGATTTATTGATAACTGCAACAAAGTCCATTAAAAAAAAAATATTTACAGGAATAATCACAATGGCGAAGAAATAGATGAAATCCGATTAATACTGAAAAAAATGGTTGGTTTCGCATAGTAGTAATGATGTACATACTTTGTATCTGTTATTGGAGAAGCTTGCCCAAATATAAATCCTTTGATCCCTGACTATACATTATAAACAACTTTTTACATGAATAATCGGTACTATTATTTTTTTAAATTTGGATAGACACAGGTGTGAAATTTCAAACTATATAAATAACGATAAATAATAATTAATTTAAAATGCCGAACAAACGTTTCATGAAACTACACGAAACACACTTAAAGAGTTCAATAGTATTGTGGTTTAGCAACAGATGTCCATATCTAAATGTGTCATGTATGATAGATGAGAAGACCTCAATTAAAGGTGGTAGGTAAGGTTGAAGGGGATAGTGAGGGAAGAGGGCAAGCAAGGAGAGGGGGGAATGTGCTAATTACATGTGTGTAGTAAGGAGTGAAGGGAGTCGAGAAGAAGCCTTTCAAAGGAGGAACTTTCCCAGGATGATCCCGATGAGTCCAGTGAGTATTGCTGCAACAATAAGGGGTGTCTGGTTGATAGGTTGTGGCTGCACTGTCATACAAGCTGATTTCCTGCTCTTTCGGAGAGTTTCAGTTTCCTTCTCGAGCATAGCAATTTGTTCCTATAAAAGTATACCAGAGGTTAATAGATGTAACTCTAAGAAATATTAAGTATTGAAAATGTATTAACTGACAAGGGGAATGGTGGAGGGTTCACCGATCTGGTCCATTTTTTTTTCTGGTGATTCTGCATCGAAAAATAGTTGCACTTGTCCAAGCGTTCCGTCCAATACGCCTTACGAGCCAAGAAATAAAATAAAATGGGTTGAAAATGTTTTATTTTATTTCTTGAGTTAAGAAAGTTATATCGACATTAGTCTTCAGTTGTTTTAGAGAGTAGATTACGGGAAAAATACAATAACTTATACAACAATAATTTATACGTTATAAGCAAAAACGTTTACATCTTATTTTTATTTTCCATTTTTTGCAAGTACCTTCTGAGATAATTCAATAGTGATTTATATGTTTAGAAAAAGCAGTCTTTATTCTTTTGAAAGAGCAGAAGGACGTAAAAATTGGATTATCTTAAGGCGAGGTATTGAATTTCAAAATGTCATGTTACTTTTTCGCATAGTCCAAGAGCCAGTAACCGCACGTTTCATGAAGTGTTTTATGCACCTTGAAATTTTGCTATAATGTACCTCTTGGGTAGATAAGAAGGTAAATAAATGTTTCCTGGACATACCTTGGAACACCAGGTACTGCGCATAGGGGAAAGGTGCAAACAAATATTTCCCAAAAATAGAGTTTTAATCAGAAGCCAACTATCTTTAATGTAAAATTAAGACAATTTTACAATGAATAATAAATATGGCAGACACTTTTAAGGGGTATAAAAAGTAAAAAAAAAAAAAAAAAAAAAAAAAAAAAAAAAAAAAAAAAAAAAAAACTTATTTGGTTTTATTCTCATATTAAATGAGAGTTTTATTCGCTCTGCCATTTAAACCGGAACAGCTGTACAAGATCATTTGAGCAAGAACCAATGAGAGCGCAGAGAATAACCACAACTGCGCGGTGCTGTCATTCACTCTTACGGTTATGCGCAGTGTATTGCAGTCTATCATAACTTTTATTTTTATGTTTCCTGATGATTAAACCCCACAAAAGTGTCTGCTCTTTTGTAATTATTTTCAAACATGTTTATTGAAGAGGCTGTTTAAATCACAGCGTGAATAAAGGACTTCATTTAAAATTAAAAATAAATACTAGGTACTTTGTTTTTTTTTTTCAAAATTTTAACCCCCTTAAAAGGGCCTGCCTTATTTATTATTAATGTTAAAATTGCCTTAATTTGCCATTTTTTTCATTAATAATAGTTGACTTCTGAATAAAACTCTACTTTTGGGCAATATTGTTTTGCACCTTTCCCCTATGCGCAGTACCTGGTGCACCAAGGTATGTCCAGGAAACACATATTTACCTTCTTATCTACCTAAGAGGTACATTATAGCAAAATTTCAGGGTGTATAAAACACTTCATGAAAAGTGCGTTGCCAGCTCTCCGACTATTACAAATTTTTAGTCTCTGCCGGACTAGTTTACTTGATAACAAGAGTATATTTTTAAATTTATTTGACAAAATATAAAATATTGTTTAACGATTGTATATTTCTTTTAATCTACTCTCTAAAACAAATAAATTGGTAAAAGACTAATGTTGTTATAATTTTCTTAACTCAAGAAATAAAATAAAGCATTTTCAATCCATTTTATTTTATTTCTTGGCTCCTAAGGCGTATTGGACGGAACGCTCGGACACGTGTTGACTATTTTTCAATGCAGAATCACAAGAAAAAAATGGACCTGATCTGTGAACCCACCTCTGTATACTCCCCTTGAGAATAACAAGTAATAAAGAAATTAAAAAGGTGGAGATAGTAATGATATGGTCATAGTAATTGACTAAAACTAATTTTTTTGATTAAAAAAAAAAATGACTTTTTATATATGCCATTTTGGCTTGATTTTTTTAACTAAGGAAATTTCTCAGCAGGGTGCTGGATTATTCAGCTTTAAAGAATGTGCTTGAAATAACCTATACAGATGAAAAATAAATATAAATAAGAAGTCAAGGAATGATTGGGAATGGCTAAGAGAAAAGATTTTAACATGCCTCTTCAGGAGCTAAAAACTAAATACTCAAACCCAATATGTGCTAAAACACTGCATGTAGGCAAAACTGTTAATTATTTTGTAGATAAATGATATCTGTTACAATAAAATAACAAACCAAACCTTATGAACAGACAGATATTTTTAGTTTTTTTATTTGTTTGCTATAAATTACCAAACCCTGTAATCGAAAATATTCTTAGGCATTTGATCAGTGATGTGCATCATCATAATTATGATTAAAATTATTATGTTTTAGGCTCTCTACCGAGACGATTCATTTGATACTTCAAACGATCAGTTTCCGAAGGAACAACAAGTACAAAAGGGCACCCCCCCCCCACCCGGAAGCGGAGTCAAACATAACTTTTCAGGATTTTTCTATTTTTTTCTTTTAATAACACCCTAATGTCTATCATCCTGCAAAATTTCAAGTTTCTACCTTTTTGGGAAGTGCCTAATAATTTTGATGAGTAGTGAGTGAGTCGTATAAATTCCGATTTTCCATTGCATATATCTCAAAAACACTTCAATGTAGAATTATGAAACTTTCCAGTTTTACTCATATCTATTAGTTTAATACCTGTGTAAAATGTCACAATTTTATCTTTAACTAGTTCTAAGATATGAAAGGGTACAAATCAGCTCTAATACTACTTGTAATATACACACAGTGAGAGGAGGCCTGGTGCACTACTGTGCGCCTAGATTATAATCATAACCATAGTAATCAAACCTCCAGGGTCTGCGATAATAATCGTTATCGTATCGTACTTTGAAAGCTTGTGGTGGTAATCGCAATTATGATTATAATTATCATTGATCAAAGTTGGGATCACATTTTTAATTACAGAAAAAGTTGTGATGAGAACCGTAATTACAGAAAAAAATTGTGATTACAGTATTTCACAATGGATGACAGAATTGCAACCAATAGAAAGCTAGAAACAACAAGCTATCATTATTGATGAAAAATAACAAACATGTTGATGCACTTTTAAAATGGTGTGACAGTGTTTTTGCCGATGTGCGGTAACCACATAAACAACCCTCTCTCCCATTATTTATTACTATATTTTCTAATAACAAAAAAGAAAAACAAAAATGTATTTCTCTTAAGTTACCTTTAATATTGAATTCTCTTGACGAAGGTTACTTTCTTCTTCTCTAAGAAGTTTTAATTTCATTAATTCTCCCTCTGCATTATTTGTCTGCAAAATACATAATTAACTTTACTGTAGTATAATTACAATGAATACCTAAATATTGATTTATTGAAGCCTGTGCAAATTGTAACAACTGAATGAAGAATTCTCTCCCTAAAAAAAAAAAATCCCAGTTGATGATGACTCATGCTGATTCTTTTGGGATATTTATATGGGGCCAACATGTCATCACTCAAACAACTTTTATTTAGATAAGAGCGCTTTTAGGGCAACAATCCGGGAGCCTGATTCGAGGATAGCCAAGGTACAGCTGTCCAAGTCATAGAGCGCTAAGTATAGGGGAGTTGCTCTGAAAGCGCTCTACAAAAAAATTGTAATACGTTTCTGACCTATTATAGCACCCCTAAGGAATTAATTTAAAAATCTTTAGAGTAAGTTGTAGAACAGTTTCTAACTGATAGAGAATTTCAATTCTTCAACACAAATACTCACTCTCTGATTTTTGATATGTCGATGAAATAAATGTTAAAAAAAAAAAAAAAACTGCAGAACCTGCAATGAATTTTGATTCAAACAAATATTTTCTGAAGTGCTTTTAAAACAAAAGTATAGCAATTACTCTCCCATGGTCTCAAAGTATACCAATTGTACATAAATAGGGGGTTTGTTATATTTAATCAGTCCAGAAAATTTGGGAAACGGACAGTAGCTTGGCACAAAAAATAACAACAGAATACTGAAGAAAAAAAGGACTTAATTGAAAACATGACCCAGCAAGGATAGACTTTTAGGAGGTAAAAACAATATTCGTGGAAAGTAGTCTTTCAGTGTCTCGACCAGAATACCAATTTTTGGTAAGACGAATTACAATAAATACACTTAAAGCTCCGGGTACACCATGTCAGTCATATTGGTGGATTAAGCATCAGTCCAATACTTCATATTGATCAGCCGTTATTTCAGTGACTTGGTCTCTCGATGAATGTTCTTCCACGCTTCTTCTAATGTTCTAATTGTTCACAATAATCAATATATCATCCTTAATGGAAAACCTCGAGGATTCAGAGCAGCCTCAAGGTTCCATTTCAAGCAGAAGAATTGCCATAAACCACATACAACGTCATATTTAAGTTCTTATAAGGTCTATAGGCAAACAAATTTAATCCTTTCCTTACTAAAGAGTTCTGTAGAAGTCGAAGCGTGCCATGCCCCTGGAACGAAGGACTTGTACAGCAGTCCGACCCTCCTCTCTCATTTACCGGCTCCCTAAGGCTGACTTTTCCAGGAGTTAGACGTTGGGGCTATTAAGCAAAGACTGAGGGAAGCTTTAGCTATTCCTTTCACTACTAGTTGTCGGGGGTATTAACTATTTGTGTCGAGGGAGCTACGGATTATGGATATCTGGGTCAGGCTCGAAAAAATGAACACCACCAGTGATAGATCCAACTCAAAAAGCAGGATGGATTTTTCTTAGTTTTAATAAAAAAATAGGCTATTTATTTATTTTGCTTTATTGATCCTATATCATAAAAAAATAATATTTTTCGGACTAAAAAATAATTTATTGGAGCATCTAATTATATAATTCAACCTAAATATTTAGAGCTAAAAAGAAAACGTAAATAAATAACTTCGTTTAGAGCCTTCTGCTCAAATTCAGGAACATAAATATTCTTTAGCTCCACTCGACAAACCTGTGTAATGTAGTGTATAACATAGTCTTCTTTTTCGTACATGGCCACCCCGCCAGCGCACACTTTTTTGTAACGTTTTTTTTCCGGTTTAGTCATCACTAAAGCATATTTATGCTAATAATAAAATAGAGTTTTTGTACAATTAGAAATTTTAAGGGAGGAAATTATATGAACGTTTTCACACATATGTCCATCATGGGGGGGGGGGGGTTGGTAGAATTTAGCTAATGAGATAAGATTGTTTTAATAAAACATCAGGGGGTATTTGACAAACGGCTCTTTGGGTATTTTCTACAAAAAAAAAATATAACAAACCTGCTTTTTAAGTGTAATTTGGAGATTTGGTAAAACATATTGGTAATAGGAGAAGACTGATAAGAATGGTTGCTATGTGATATCACTAGATGATAAGAAGGAGGTAACACTATGGTTATAGATGAAGAACCTTTGATATATAAGAGGAAATGATAGATCATAAGAAAGAATAAAAAATGAAAACCCATAAAATAACATGCATTAGGTTCTAACTAAAAACTCATAAATAAATATTTTTGCAGATAGCAAATACAGTAGTAGTTCTTGATTTAAGAAAATACCTATATTAATTCAGATTTTTATGTAACTTCATATTAGTTTTTAGTTAGAGATATAACACGTGCAAAGCATCAAGATTAAAATACTAACATTACAAACCAACTTTATTTTTCATTTCAGCTTTTCATGTTTTTATGCAACCTATCTTTTTTCTAGCCTCCTCGTAAGCCATAAATAACATAGGCCAATTAATTTGATTATTTAACCCAGAACAATAAAGTAAGAGCACTAACTAACTCTTTAATAATACAACTACAAAAAATAATAAAATACAACTTCATATCATATTCTCGGTAACAAGTCGACAATAAAACTGCAAAGCAGAATGATTGGAGAATCAATTTCATATTGTCTCCTAACATTTCTCTTGAGATCCCTAAGATCATTCTTTAAAGCAATACAGACCCATTATTAAAAACTGAAATCACAACAGAAAAAAACAAATGAAACAGCAAAAGAAGAAGTAAAACATTGAAAAATGTTTTCAAAAGAATCTGGTAAGATTAAAGCTTTAAAAATAAAAATAAAATGTTAACAATTTAATCTAATCAATAATAGTGCAATGAATGAATCGCCTCAATAAAAAAAATGAAGAGATGACAAATAGTGACTTCTTTGCTTCAGTGACTCAACTAAATGTCAATATATACCAAGATTTGTCCCAGGAATTAATATAATGGTTCTTTTTAAAATAAAAAAGTTCCCACCTTTACAGGCTATCAATTTACTTTCTGACTAAATATAATTGCTTTAGAATGCTTAAAAAAAATGTAAACTTCGAGGGAGTAAATCATTATAGTCAAAATGATAGACTTGTGACTAAATTATGACCGATATTTCATTTATAAAAATTATTAGCAATTAATAAAAAACACATTAAATAAACATTAGATTTCATACCGAGTCACCACTGTTTTTAGATTCAACTTCCCGGGTTGTATCAGGTACAGTAGTGCCAACTTCTTCTGTAGGCAATTCAAAGACACACTTCAATTTTGTATCCATTAAACTATCTGGATTGGCTTCCTTCCACTAAATTAACAGGAAAATACAGATAAGTATTCCACAAGTATGTTGATTCCAATAAATAATGAACTGAATAACTAACTGACCAAAGTTTCTGGATTGAATTCACCTTCCGGAGCAATCATAGTTTGAACCATAAATTTATGTTTACTTTTCTCATTTGGATCATATTCAAATGGTTGGAGACAAACTGTAAACAAAAAACGCTGGGTCATCATAAGGAAATTTAGATATCTAAGCATAAATATTTATTGAATTTAAATTATATTCATCTAAAAAAGGGAAATATTTTAGCAAGAATAACCAGCAGAATCTAAAATAATACAGATTATGTTAAAATGTAAGATTATTTGACAGAAAAAATGACCAAACTGTCATGTTCTCAATTGAAAGTCAAATAAAACTGTACAGGGAAATTATTGAATTAATTTATTTCTCCTAAAATCTAAAGTGAGATCATTTTTTAAAACAATTTAACCATATCATTAGAAATAGAAAAAAAAAAGTCAACCAATGAAACATCATGGGAATAAGTAACAAACTTTTTATATTAGTTTGCAGAAGAATCCCATATAGTTTAAGTTTTACATATAAAACCATATTAAAACAATTTGTTAAAATCTACGATAAAGAAATGAATTAGACAGCTGAATAATATAAATGACAAATAGAAGCTTATAATTAGGGAAATACATGCTTAACTTTTGCTACACAGGTTACAGAGTAATTCTAGATAAAAATAGTTCTCTGATAAGAAGTTTAGCTAAAGTTGTTCTGTATTGATGCATTGTTTTTGATCTACAAATGATAACTTACAAACTCAGTTTCGATAACAGCTTATCAGAAGTTTCTTTCTTTTTTAAAAAAAAAAATCACCACAAAAATGAATTGTTCTAGAAAGAAAAAGTAACCTACCTGCTACCATGACATTTTCCTTTGGAGGAACAACACCAGAATTTGGCCTCACACAATACTTTTTAGGAGCAGTTGTTTTAATTTTAAAACAAACAGAGTGATCTGTGGGATTCTTTAATTCAAGATGAGAAGTACTCATATGTTTAAATGGCCCTAAAATCATAAAAGGATTCGATTACATGTTACTGACAAAATATAATGAAAATATACTTGTGACAACATGGAACCATCAAAGAAATATATTATGAAGTTTAAAATAAATAAAAAAATCTTACGATATAAAGAAACTTAAAATTGTTTTTTAGAGTACAGTATTTATAAAATAAAACAACTAATAATGGTTCAGTTTGATTCACACAGAATGGAACTATCATCATACGGGGCGGCTGTTTGTTATGGATAGGAAAAAGGCTTACCACGAAATTTGAGTTCATGTTTCGGCTCTATTATTAATACTTGCTCGCGTTTTGCCATAACGAAAACTTGTAAAATACTTCAAAACTTAAACTTGTATTAGTCGGTAAACCTCACACAAGATCCGGAATATTGGACAGAAAATCCTCTCAGTACGCATGCGTTTTTTCCTTACTGCCATCTATTCATGTGACGTCATGCAGACTTGTAGTTTCTCAAAATTTACTATCATCGAATAAAGTTTTCGCTTTTAAATATTTTATATTCTTTCCATTATCGTACAATGAAACCTGCAAAATTGGGGTTAAATTATTTCACTTTCGTTTTTTGTAAAATAAGTTCGTATTCTATCAATTTTTCCTAAAGTGATCTAGTCAGCTGTCTCCCGTATGGCCGTACCCTTTAGTGGGGCAAATTGTCAAATTCTTGTGTTTTATGCGGAAATTTGTTGACAATTATTTGTATTAGAGGAATTAATTCTTTAAAGCTGTCATTACCTTGCGATGACAGTTCATTGTTCTAAGGTTTTAAATTGTCTAGGAATATTTAGTTTACATTAATATTTAGTCAATATCCAACCTTGCCTATATTCGACTTGTCTTTTATGATATGAGATATCAAGTGGATTTCAACTGCTAAGCAGCATAATAAAGAAGTATGTATGGCTTATTATTACTTTGGGCATTATTCTGTATCATTTCGGATTTTTGTTTTGTTTTTTTAAAGAGTGAAGCTATTTTAGGGGATGGCACATATAATATATATGAATATATTTCTTCATCTAAATTTTATTTATTCATTCAGATAATTTCTTGCAGGCACCTCTAAAATCAATTATGAGTACTGGTGGCACTTTGCAGGTATGTAATGTTTTAAACTGGATTTTGCCTTTGTGATAAAGGGCTCTTTAAGTTTTTTTTTCATTTACAGAAGGCAATCGATCTTGTTACAAAAGCTACTGAAGAAGACCGAAATAAAAACTATGAGGAAGCGTTAAGATTATATGAGCATGCAGTTGAATACTTTCTTCATGCCATTAAATGTATGTATATATGTTCCTTTATCTCTGCCTTAGAGCACTGACATTCAAGTCAGTGACTGTATATCTTATGTTTGCTAGCCATGAGTCACTAAAGTAATATTGTAGCTATTAATAATAATTCCTGATTTAAAATATAATCAAACAATAATAATAAAATTTCAATTCAAAAAACGTATTTTACACATATTGTTAAATGTCTAAAATAAAATAATTTATTTTGTAAATATATAATATATTTAGACTGCCTGCGCTTATCCAAGTACACTGTTATTTAAATATCAGGTTTTAAAAAAATAAATAATTTCCTCTTTTGTTTTAAACTTGTTAATCCCTCAGTATTTATTTAACCATATACTTAAATATACTCATATATATATATATATATATATATATATATATATATATATATATATATATATATATATATATATAGCAGACTCTTTAACCTGCTTTGACGCTAATACGTAAGTACCTATATGGTTAAATAAATACTGAGGGATTAACAAGTTTAAAACAAAAGAGGAAATTATTTATTTTTTTAAAACCTGATATTTAAATAACAGTGTACTTGGATAAGCGCAGGCAGTCTAAATATAATATATATTTACAAAATAAATTATTTTATTTGGTAAAATATATAACATAAATATATATATATATATATGTTTGTTGTAATGCGGCTTCTTTCTTCAGCAGTCTTGCTCCTCCTTTCTTTGCAATATTTCGCCGGATTCCTCTCCGGCTTTCTTTGGCAATCACTCATCCTTGCTGGTTGGTAAGGGAATGGGCTCGTCAGCGGTTTGGGCCCTTCTTATCCTTCTTGGTTGGAGACTATGCGAGCCAATGAACTGGGAGGGATCTGGACCAATTGGGTTTTGTCTGTCTCTATTTGCTTCTTCGGTCATCCGTCATATCATCTCGGACATCTCGGGGCGCTGTTGGTCTTGTATGAGTGGATTCTCTTCAGGACTGAAGAGACTGCCAGACAAAGCCGGAGAGGAATCCTGTGAAATATTGCGAAGAACGGAGGAGCAAGACCGCTAGAGAAAGTAGCTGCATTACAACAAAAACGAGTAATTCCCAGCAAAGCAGTTTAAAAGCAAACATATATATATATATATATATATATATATATATATATATATATATATATATATATTTACTATCTGATGGTGGGGTCTGCCGTGGTGTAGTGGCTAGCGCCTTGGACTCATAAGCGGGAGATAGTGGGTTCGATTCCCATCCGGCGACAGGAATTTTCTCATCCCAAGGCTCGTTGGGAAAATTCCTCGCTGCACCCTGGATGTTGGCGCTAATGGCCTAGATGTTGATGCGCCGTTAAAAAAAAACAAAAAAAAAAAAACTATCTGATGGTGTATCTGAACTTTGAAGATGTTAGAACTATAATGATGTGGTATTATTTAGCAAAATTTAATTAAATATTTAAATGGCTGTCTATTCATTAAATGGGATCACTGAGAAAGATAAGAGACTGAATTTTAATTCTGTCGTGTTAGAATTTTTGAAACATTTCTTCGGATTTAATCAATTCCACCTATGAGTTTTGTCCAGTTTTGTTCTTTCACAGCAAATCATAGTATAAAATAATTCCCTAATAGAAGAAAGGAGTTTGTTAATTAGCAAAACTTATCTCTTAGGAGGTGGACTTCAGGCTGAAATATTAATGCTCTCCCTAGGAGCCAAACTATTTGTTTCCTTGAAACAAAACTAGATGTTTAACATCCATAACTAATGAGAGACACATTCTGAAAAATAACAAAAAAAGAAAACAAATAAAATAATCCTTTAGGAGTAGGGGTGTACCTGAACCCCTATTCCAGTCATTAATAATATGTCCCTAGTGCCTATAATTTTTTATATCTTGCACTGAATCTAGCTGTATAACATTCTAAATTAACTAATGAAGTATTAAACTCCACGAAGATAATATAATGAAGATATTATGAAGTATGTTGCAAAGGATACTAATATTTTGAGCTACAGTGATAGAGCATATTTATACCTAGACCCACTAACTTATATTCTCTTGCTTCCTTTTATGTCTTTCAACTGAGATAGACAAAAAAGTGTGACTCGCAGTAACTGCGTCATCTTTATTATCCTTTATTCTCATCCATATTGTAATTTAGAAAGGTTGGAATAGAAACAGTTATCAAAAAAGTGACAGTCCCCTGAGGGACTGGTAACATTAGGCCAGTCTAGTGTTTCTGCTACTGGTGACATTGGGACCTCACTTTTCTTTATTATTTATAAAGTTTTCTTAATTGTGGGGGAAAACAGCCAAGGAGTCCCTCAGTTTATTCTTTTTCAGAGACTAAATCCCAACTGAGACTTGCTGCTAGAGTAAAGTCTAGGAGCGAGACTCAACTGGACACGGAACAATTCATGGGCCTTGAAAATTAGACTTTACTCTGCAAGGATTTATGCAAAGAATAAAGGACTGGAAATTGTTCAATGGTTTTTCTCATGACCTTGTGCCTGTTAGTTATACAACAGTAGTAGAGCTTCTCTTATGAATTATCTAAACAAAAGTCCAGCCCGTAGAAGCTGCATAACTTAGCACATTCCTTAAAAATTTGGTCAGTTTGTTGCAAATTGCTGATAAATGCCCTCGCCGGAGCTAGCCAAACATTTGTTTCATGGTATTTCATTGAATGGAAGTCAAAGAAGTAAAGATATATGTTTCATTTTAGAGCCAGTAACTTGGGTTTTTACTAAGAAAATGTTTCTATAAAGGCACCTGCGGCTGGAACGCCTGATTTTAGCCAATCTAGTTCAAACATTCATCGAATGCAAGTTTTAAAATTAATTAATTTTAATAATATGTACTATTTTAAATATGCAATATTAGAAATGGTACATTTTATTATATCCTCAAATAAATAATAAGGTTTTTCACGTATGTAAGTGACCGCTTCTAACTATTCTCTAATCCGACTGAATCCTGGTCCCGATGACGTCGGATTAGGGAGAGTCTACTGTATATTTATACATATATATACCCAAAAACTAATATTTAAATAGAGTCATTTACAGTATCTAGTAGATGGAAAGATTTGAAGACATTTTTTTATGATGCCAACCTCAATATAGCTATATTCTTTCAGAAAGTGCTAAAATGCGTCTACGACTGAATATATTTAATTACATGTTTACTTTTGTCCCCATATTTGTTAATCACAATTTTTTTTTTTCTTAGATGAAACCCAGACTGAAAGAGCTAAGGAGAGTATAAGAAACAAATGTTTGCAATATTTGGAAAGAGCTGAAAAATTAAAAGAATACTTAAAGAAAGGAAAGCAAAAGAAGCCGGTGAAAGATGGTGAAAGCAATCCCAAGTATGTTGTTGAGAACTCTGTGCAGGATTTGTTTTAAGTTAATATTTGTGCAGTATTACATTTTAAGTTAGTTTGGAAGTTATCTTATGCTGCTTATAGACCATTCATTGCCGATGCACATCCCAAGACAAGACAGAACAGACAGGCATGTAAATAATTTAACATCTCAATTACTATAATATTGAAAAAGTGACTACTGTGTCAAAACTCGGTGGGAGTCAATATTTAGATGAGATTTTCATGTGCTTGAAGAAGAAGATTTAAAATTTAAGAAGAAGATATAACCTTATTTAAGTCAAAATATATATTTGTATCAGAAAATTATTAATCTGTATAATTGAATCGGTGAGGGCAAAACCACTTCAGGCCAAAAAATTTGAAAATTTGTTTTTCATTGAAACAAGCCCTCGGAGGCAAGATGCGTGCTGAGTGGAAAACGGGTCAGTTGGGTTAGTAGTTCGAAAGATACAAGGCCTCTCTTCTGAACGTTGAGTACAGAAATAACGTGAGTCAGTGACTGACGTAGTTTATGCACTCAGCGCTAGAGCGCATTATCTTTTGCTCGCAGGATCATGTGTTCACATTCCGTTTGTTTTACAGCATAAACAGCTGTTTTTCTTTATTCCACGTTGTTTTTTTGGGGTCGGAACAGCTTTTATTGCTCTTTAGGCGTCCGCAAGTAGATACCTAAAAAATGTAGACTGTAAAAATCAAGAGCTACTCAATTGGAAAAACAGCTGAAAGGGCTCCTCTTACTCACTCAGAACGTGAAGACACAGTCGCACTTTCATTTTCTTTTATGTCACGTCCCCTCCCCCTTCAGTGATCCTAGTACTAGCTATTTTTTACTTGAGGCAACTTTCGGAGAATTGTTTTCGGATAAAGAACCTAAAAACTAAAAAATTGATAGATCTTTAACAATAGGGATTGCGGAGGTAGGTTTAGTTACGGTTCGGTCTTGGTATCTTACTAAAACAACATTTTTTATAAGAAAATGTGTAGTTTTATTTTTGCCGACGTTTCGGCTTGAAATTCAAGCTTTCATTAGGGCTGGAAAAAAACAGAGCCCCGTCTTGCTTTAGAAGACTGACTTGTTTTACAAGCCTAATGAAGTCTGTTAAGTTTTTTAAATTCCCGGTTTCTTATGATTTTTTTTTTTTTTTTTTTTTTATTTTTATTACAAAGCATGGTTAGAAATGGTCTATAAAGAGCTTGATCATTTTTTCAATTCTTGTGTTATAATGATACAGCAACCGATTCTTTCTTTCTGATAAAATCATGAATAAATATGAACTTCTAATGTATGGTAATTTTTTTCTCCAAGTCTAAAAATCAGTTGTGTGCAAACATATCGAAAGTCCAATATTCATTTAACATTTTCCTCAGTCCGATTTAAACCATAGAAACTGTGTAATTTTTGCAAGGCAGCAACATAAATGCATTTATGAAGGGGGGAGGGATGTTCAATTATTTGAAAATTTGAAGGAGTTATGATGTTTTTTCTCTGTCCTGAAAAATTTGAAAATCTTGACTTATGTTGTTTCAGCCCTCACTGATTCAATTGGGGTGAATAAATTCATACATTTAGAAACACACCGATTAACACATGAATACATATCTTAATTTGGCAGGGCGGTGTGGTACTGTATCAAATTGGAAAAAGTCTGTCACACTTCATAACTTAGCACTTTCCTCAGAAAGTGGGTAGTGCACACTGAATTTCTGAATTCAATGTAGGAATCAATGGCTTGCTACAATAATTACAGGAACAAGAAATCCAAGAGGAATATGGATATAGGTTAGTTGAAGATATGGCTCCGTTAACATCTCTTGCCTTTGCTGACGACCTATTGTTGATATCGAACGGAATTGAACAGGCAAAGTCTTTATTAAACCTTGTTCTTTCCTTCTTATGTAGGATTGGCCTATCATTAAACATTGAAAAATGTAATGCTGTCGTAATAGAAAAGGGTAAACTAAAAGAAAGATTAATTCAATGCATTGACGGGACAGTAATTAGAGGAATCTCAGGAGAAGAAACCATCAAATATTTAGGGATAAATTTCAAAGAGGAAATAAAATTTGACGAAAAAAACACTATACTGTGCCTCAAAATCCAAATAGAAAATTTTACATCTTCTCCACTCCTAAAGGCTGACCAAAAAATAAACATAATGAACCAGTATATCTGGCCTAGCCTAATCTACCCCTTACAGTGTGCTCCTGTAACTAACTAACTAACTAAAGACATAACCCTTTCCTTTCTGGATGTAGACGAAAAAGGAGATATTGGCACTACTCATTGATTGCCGAGATGCAATGTTATATGCTCCCAGAAATGTTCGCGGTCTGGGCCTTGTCAAGGCGAAATGGGAAGCACACCTCCAGCATATAAACTTCTAGAAGATGGCAATGAATATGTCTTGAAAACTAGAAAGCTGAAAGAGGAAAAGGAGCAATGTTTTAAGAAACTAGGCAAAGAAGGGGATGAAGTCAGCAAACTTCGAAGGAAATTAAGGGAAGACTCTTTTCATATATGGTGTCAGCTTCCGTCAAAGGGTAAGGGCGTGATTCTCTTGCAGCGAATGGACAGCCATCAAGCTGAATTGCAACTCAATTCCAGTTCAAACGATTCCTGGCAGGATTCCGTTGCAGAGCCTGCAACAAGCCTGAAACTCTCCCCCACGTCCTGGGCATTTGTCAGAAATGAGAACTTCTAAGAATAAATCGACATCATAAGGTGCGAACCTATGTTGCTGATTTGTTCAGGAAGAAAACTGGATTTGAGGTGTATGAGGAAGTGAGCTGCATAGCCGAAGATGGTTCCACAAGAAGGGCAGACATTGTGGTCATAGATCACCAGGCATCCATCGGAATTTTTTTAGATCCAACTGTGAGGTCTTGACGGGAATCAGCCCTTATCAGTTGACAAAGAAAAAAAATCCATTTACGAAAAGCGTATTCCCTATTTCCGTAGAAGTTATAATATCCAAAATTGGGAAGTAATCGGCCTTCTCTTTGGCGCAAGAGGTTCCATGCCTTCGTTTGTCCAAAATGTTTTTAAAAGATGGGATATTAAATGCGACTACGAATCACTCGCACGCTCCATCCTGAAGGACTCAATAAGAATAGTGAATCACCACCTATATGGCTGAAGAAAGAAATATGAATAGCTATATGAAACTAAAAAACATAATAAGAAAAATCAGAACTACTTCGGAACGAAAAAAAAAAAAAAATTAATGAAATAAAATAAATCATGAAACGAACTGATGGCTTATACATATGCCGCAAGCTTATTATCATTCCAAGAAGAATAAATTGTATGCAGAAAATAAATAAATTTAAAAAAAAATTTTCCTTGGATTGATAAGAAAGCTGTCACCGATTATGTTCAGCCATCAGTTTACATGACTGTTTTTCTTCCTTGCTTAAAATAACCAACATCAATAAAAAAATAAAAAAAATGAATAGCTTTGCACTTTTATGTTAGTAATGAACAGCTGGTTCAATGGACAGCAGAAACCGCATACAGTGCCCATGTGAAGCGCCCTCTTGTGATATATGTAACAACTAATGCCGAGCCGGTTTGGCAGATTAATTCAATTTTAACATAATACCAAATTTTTAGGGCTGTGGTTAGAACGATTTTTATTTTAGAATCTGATGAGGAATTAATTTGAAAGTAGGTTTTCAATTTGTTGCATCCTTCATCACAATCATTTTTTATGTTCAATTTTTTAAAGTAGTAATTATTATTAGAACTTCTTATTCAATTTGTTTTCTATTTACAAATTATACTTAGCTAACCTCACTCTTGATCGATCAAAATATATGATGACATACGATTGGGGAAAGCAAATATTGTTCAAAGAAACATTTTTACTCTTCTCCCTTTTGATAATTGTAATAATTGTTTTATCAAAAAATTCCTGTCTTAACTATGTCTATACAACATTAAAAACAGAATGAATTTTACTATAAAAAAAAAAAAAAAATAATCCCTACCACTCTGAGCCTGTCAGCTATAACTGAAAAACATAGAACATGATTTTAGCGTGCGTTTTGTCTCAAGTAACAGGTGTACGTCAATTCATGACATAACGAATTTGTAATAATTACATGGTTTATTTAATCAACTCATTTAATTTGTTCTATACGATCATTCGAAGTACGACTCAATGTACAATTTAGACATCAAATAGTCTATGTATTGGTCAAATCTATTCTATTGGTCAGAATAACAATCTAATTTTGGGAGTTGCCACATGGTGGCCATAAACATACAAAGGTGTGACAGTTTTTTTTTTTTTTTTTTTTTTTTTTTTTTTTTTTTTTTTTTTTTTTAGAGATGAAAAGAAGAGTGACAGTGATAGTGATTCTGATGATCCCGAAAAGAAGAAACTCCAGTCTAGATTAGAAGGTGCAATTGTTGTTGAAAAACCTTGTGTACAATGGTCTGATGTGGCAGGACTTGAAGGTGCAAAAGAAGCACTGAAAGAAGCTGTAATTCTTCCTATTAAATTTCCACACCTCTTTACTGGAAAGAGAATACCATGGAAGGGAATACTGTTATTTGGTGTAAGTTCTTCATTACTGATTGTTTTATATTAATTTTGCTTGTGAGTTACAGTTTTCATTGCTTTTAACATTTCACAAAAGTTGACTACAGTTTATGAACATTTTTAGGCAATTCTGCATTGGAAATAAATTTTGTTTTCCTTCCCATGTCCACAAAAAATTAAGATTTTAAAATATATAAAGATTATTATTCATATTTTAATTAGTTTTCTGTTGTTTCAGCCTCCAGGAACAGGAAAATCTTACCTTGCCAAAGCAGTTGCTACTGAAGCAAACAATTCAACGTTTTTTTCAGTTTCATCATCTGACTTAGTTTCTAAATGGCTTGGAGAATCTGAAAAACTAGTAAAAAATTTATTCGAACTTGCTAGAACCCATAAGCCAAGTATTATATTTATTGATGAAGTAGATTCTTTGTGTTCTTCAAGGTCTGATAATGAATCCGAGTCTGCCCGAAGGATAAAAACTGAATTTTTAGTTCAAATGCAGGGTATGTATGGGATTTCAATGCATTATGAAAAAACATAAAGCTCTCGTTAACTTTGACATTTCAGGCATTTTTGAAAGTGTTTTGGGACCATCAATAGTTTTCAATAGATGTTGGCAACTTTTCATTGTTTATTGCTTTCTAAGCTTTTTCCATTTAAAAATTTTTGTGTGCAACAGAATAAGTGATACGTGGAATAGAGAGAATTGTCCAAAACACACCATCATTTATTGTGATGGATTGGATGCCTGCTTTTGTTTTGATTTGTTTGAAAGACAACACCCTTCCCAATTGCCAATTCTGGTAATTGTTTTGAATTGATTGATCCAATTTTGTAATTGTGGGTACTTTAATGTCGTACATTTTGGATGCCTGATGGTGGCAAGTGTTAATGCATTAAGTCTATGCCTCAGGTTGTGGGTTCAATTCTTACTAGCAGCGATAGCTTTTCTTTTGGGGGGAAAAAAAGGCATCTCCTCTGCCCTAGCTAGAATAGATTGGTAACTTGATCCTAAAAAATTTGTTATTTATAAAAAGACCTTAAAATAACAAAATATTGGGTGGTGTGATTAAAACGGAGTTGATGCTACCACTTCAGTATTTCGAAGTTGTAACTACCTTTGGTGTGATTAAACCGGTCCTACAACTACCCCCTGTAGATATATCTCGGTTTTCCCGGAGAGGTAGTTACAACTTCATTTTTGGTGTGATAAAAGAGAAGCTACAACTACCTAGGTGTAGTTACATCTTCGTTTTCTTGAAGTCTAAGGAAGAGCAGACTTCACTTTTGTCAGCTATTCTTTAAGATCAGGATTATTACTATATTTATTATTACTTTGGTTCAGGGGCGTACATAGGAAATAATTTCGGACAAACAGGGGGTTTGGGGAACAAAAAAACAATTTTTTAACCGATTAAATCAAATTAAATGTCGGGGTGGGGGCTTTTATATACGCCCATGCTTTGGATTATTATTTTTTATAATTTAATTTACACTATGATCTTAGCAAATAGGCCGAGAAGCATCGCCCTTTCTCTCTCTCTCTCTCTCTCTCTTTTTTTTTTAATCATGATTTATATCAATCTATCATATTAAGATTTATTATTATTATTTAATGATAAAATTATTATTATTATTATTATTAAAATTATGATTAATAATATCAGGATTTATCTAATGTGTAAATATATTGCATCACCTGTATAATGCATTTATATGCACAATTTGTATAAGGTATTTTTTATCATCACAATAGATAGTTTTTTTTGTTGTTTTTTTTTTGGGTGCATCTATTGCAGAGGTCATTAGCACTAGATAGTTTGTTATAGAATAAATCGCCAACATCTGCAAAACTCTCAATAAATAAATAATTTAATTTATGGAAAGAAAAAGGATTTCAAAGAAAATCACAAGGTTGTAAAAGTACAATAATCTCCAGTTTGTCTGTTGATTTCTCTACAAATGTCATTTATTTTTTTTATTTTAATTTTAACGTCCATTTATTATTAAATACGAATATGAAATAATATTAATTTTTTTTTTTTTAATTCAGTTTTAATTTTCTACGCATTTTACCAATAAAACAAGGGTTTCTGCCACTACACTCCCAAACTAATCTCTGTCAAAATATTTATTTATATATACTTCCAGAATTGATATGTGCCTAGCAGAGACTGACAAGGAAGAGTACTAATGAAAACAGGAATTAAAACCTGTATGGATAGGAAAGGGTTGGCCCGTTCCAGCATGGAAGGTAGATACTACTACAGGGTAGTTGTATCTACCCCGTAGTTGTAGCTTCAGTTTTTCCAGCTACCACTCCATCTAGGGTAGTTGTATCTACGGAGTGGTAGCCTTTCTTTAATCACATCAATCTCAGTTGAAGCTAAAACTACACCGTAGTCTCTACTAGGTAGACACTTTGTTTTAATCACACCACCCATTGTCTTCATTTTTAATCCTGCTGGCAATAGTTAATAAAATATAACACCAAATGAAAGGAATTATCTTTGGATACAGTTTTGCTTTTTATGGCTCACTTCTGGTTGTTCAAGATTTCTGCACATAACATTGTTGTAAACTACAAAATATTCAACAATTTATGTTGACTTCGTTAAACAAATCCCTATCTTGCTTATTCCCCAGTCCCTTCTAAATGAATATGCAATTACCCACTTTGGTCTTAGAAAATGGGGAACCGATTTCTATCGGAGCTTATGCAATTGCTTTTCCAAGCTTGTTATTTAGGCAAAATGCAGTGTCTTGCACTGATTTGGAACTATTTTAATACACGATGGCCTTAAAATCACTGGTTTCAATCTCATGTGGGAGACCAGACTGTAGAACAGGTTATTAAAAAAATTATTAATAACTTCATCTCATTTTATTTATGTATAATTATTCTCTGCTATTGAAACTATGAATAAAATATTTGTTTTATATCCTTTCTTATATTTCCTACTCCTTCCAGGTGTGGGTAATGACAATGATGGCATTCTTGTTCTCGGGGCTACAAATATACCCTGGGTTCTAGACGCAGCTATAAGGAGAAGATTTGAAAAGAGAATCTTCATTCCCCTTCCCGAAGAACATGCAAGGCTTCTTATGTTTAAGCTCCATCTTGGAAATACATTCCATCAGCTGACAGAAGAAAATTTAAAGGAACTTGCCCAAAAATCTGAAGGGTATATAAATTTTTGACTTTCTACAGATTTATATGGATTTAATTGTTCAAAATTTACAATTTATAACTTAATGCATAAAGGTTATTAGATATCAAAGGAATTTGATTTAATGATTATTAATGTAAAAGGTTTTTCAGCTATATGCCTTCATTCCAAGATTTTTTTTGTATGTATAATGCGGGGAATTAATAATAAATGTTTTATTTTTGATTAGATATTCAGGAGCAGATATTAGCATAGTAGTCCGTGATGCATTAATGCAACCTGTTAGAAAAGTCCAAATGGCAACACATTTTAAAAAAGTTAGAGGACCTTCCCGGACAGATCCGGAAAAGATTGTTGATGACCTCCTTACCCCATGTTCTCCCGGAAGTCCTGGAGCAGAGGAAATGTCGTGGATGGATGTTCCTAGTGATAAACTCTTTGAGCCTCCTGTAACAATGGTTAGTTCACTTGAAAATGATTATTTATTTATTTTTTATTATTATTATTTTCTTGCGTGATATTTTTCTATCTGAGGATAAACAACCAATCTGTAGACAAAATTTCCCCTCAAACATATTTCAACCTAAAACTAATATTTTGCTTAATATTAACTCATAATCATTATTAGAATTAAAAGTAGATTGAAGTGAGGGTGGGGAAGGATCAATGGATTCTTGAAGAAAGTGCCAGGAGTTGCTCCCCAAAATTGTTTAAATTATTAGTTTATTTTGGCGATGTTTCATCCACTCAATACATCATGAAGGATTTTACCCGGATTTAATGTTCACTCTCAAAATTTAATATTTGTGGATTTAAAATCACAATAGATTTAACACAACTTAATTTTTGCTTTCATTTTGTTTGTTTTTTTTCACTATCATTTCTTTCATAACTGTTATTAAACATTAACAAATGTTATCAAAGGAGAAATCCTCATTTTTCCTTTTAGCGCGATTCCTCCCTCCCTCCATAGGGAGGAAACCCACCCGCTTATGAGGTTGACCTCATGACACAATCCAGAAGTGCCGACACGAAAATTTCATGTTTCAGATCCCATAGATCAATAATATAACGGTGATTCAAATTTGAATATATATATATATATATATATATATATATATATATATATATATATATATATATTTGTCTGTTTGCGCTCCTGACAGCTCAAAAATTGTTTGATTTTGACGAAATTAGGTACAAAAATATTTCGTCTAATTTGAAAGGTCAAGTTCGTTAACCAGCAGAATCTGTCCACCGGAAGAACGTTCTTGGAGCGAAATTCGTGCAAAAAAAGTCGGAACACTTACGTTTCGAGTTCATATGCTTGTAGGCACTCGTTTTATAGGTTTATTCATCTAATATATGGTAGATAAATTTTGGTTCCGTTTAGAGTTAAGGAAGTACTAGAAATAAAATATTTCTTTCACAGGCATGAAAAGGTTTGGGATTTTCTAAAATATCTCGAAAACGGTTGGGAAATCATGGTAAATGGAAGGTGACCATTCAAAATCTTACTAAATTCCCTAAATAAAAGGTTTAGATGCAATTTTCAATGGAGCGATGTCAATCCGAGAAATAAGTGCTTAAAACCTCAAAATTGTTGGTTTTGTTCTTTTCAACAGGGTTTTGTCACTGTTTACCGAACGTTTTAATTGGTTATTGTTTTTTTAATTGCATTTAATACTAAAATTAGTATTTTACTAAAATAAGGTATGAAAATGAGAAACGTATTGGTAATAGTGTTTCCCATGGGGAACGTTGAGAAGGTGGGGGGAGTAATTTCCATTTAGAATACTATCAGTTTCGTGTTGTGACGCCTTAAATCTTCCTTCTCTTTGAGATGTAATTTTATATTTTTCACAAAATATCAAAACCTACCAGTAACTGCTTCTAGTCCTTTGCTAATGCCACTAAGGATATGAACAGAACCGTTATAAGATGGCGCAGTGCAAGTCAGACTTTTTTTTTATATTTTCCTAATAATGAAATTTTTAATGTTTCACTCTTTGCTTAACTCACTACAATTAATTTTCAACATAGCTCCCTAGAGAGCCCTAAATCTATTCATTTCTTTGACTTTCTCTAATTTTAGACTACTCTGTGCCATGATTGTTTGTTTTTTAAACTAATTTCTGGCTCTAGTCAGAGTTAATAACATACAGAATACAATTTATTTAGTTATTTATACGGTCTTATACAAGATAAATATTTTATTTTCCAGAATGATATGTTGAGGTCACTGGCAACTTCAAAACCAACTGTAAATGATGAAGATATGGTGAAATTAGACAAATTTAAGGAAGATTTTGGACAAGAAGGCTGAAATTATGAAAATGACTATGAACTGTTTTTCTTTCCTATGTATTTTTACAAATTCCATGGCTTATTGCTTGTAAAAAGGATTAGTTAAGAATCAATGAATTTGCTTTCTACTTACTTGTGTATAACTGATTATTAGGTCTAAATATATAAAAAAAAAAAAAAAATGTAATGCTATTTTCATAAATATATAAATTATATGTATGTAAACCCTTAAAAGAAAGAAGAGGTCTCAAGAGACAATAATGCGAGTTATGGAAACTGCATTATTTTTATTTAATGATAAGATTGTTAATTATCTCTTGTTGTTGTTTTCAATTTTAAATATTTTAATTGTATACAGGTATGTATTTTGTTTGTTTAGCTTTACCATGCATTTTAAATATGTATATTTACTTCCAAATCATGAAATTATTTTAGTGTTATAGATGTGTATATTTTCTTTTTTAATATCTTTTGGCTTATTATATAGTAACAGTTAATTTATTTTTTATTGACCATTTTCTGTACACACATATATATATATATATATATATATATATATATATATATATATATATATATATATATATAAATAAATAAATAAAAATTGCATATATATAAAAGATTGCTTCAATAGGTAACTATTTCAGCAAAATTAAATTTTTAAGAACTCTATATTATCTTTTTCTTTTTTAATGGCCACTTTATGGTTTGGGTTATGTCTTCTGGTTTTGTTATCGAACTATTAGATATTTTCGGTTTAAATGAATCTGTTTATGATGTTTACACGTCTTCAAGAAAATTTTCAAATGCTATGCATAATTGAAGGCTATTTATGTACATGAACTCTTTTTTTGGGTGTTGATAAATCTACAATTCTTAACAAGTTTCCCTATTACCTACCTAAGATTAACAAAATATATATTTATATGCACATCAGAAAGTTATTTTTAAAGAAACTTATTCTTTATTGAAACATTTTGTTTGATAGAATGCTGCACTGAAATTTATGCTTCTACAAATAATGTTTGTTAACAACATTTTCTTGTGTACGTGTTTAACATTTTTTTTTTTTTTTTTTTTTCTAAATTTCTTGTAACAATAATGGATCATTATAATTTTATAAGATTCCTCTTAAATTGTTTTTTTGTTCAGGCAGTAAAAAGTATTGACCCAGTACACTTGCATAAACTTTTTCAATCAAGTATTGATAATTGCTACATTATTTTGTATGAAAACAATTAAAATGGAATGTCTGATGATACGGTCTAAAGTCACCAGCTTTTTAACAGAATTTCTTTGACTGTATCAACTGGAACATGCTTTAGCTGTTACCTATATACTCCAAAATGTTACGTGGAAGTGGAATAAAGAAAAGATTAGAAGCAAAATATTTCAGGTAATAGGAGGAGTTTTAGCAGAAAACTATACAGAGAAATGTAAAGAGAAACACCAGCATAAACAATCGAAATCAGAGAATCAGCAAGTTGAAATGGTTAACTAGAAAAACTGATCAAACTGAAAAGAGTATAAAGAAATATGCTGAAAATGAGTGCCCAAAGCTTGTTTTTCTGTTCTTTTAAAATGCTCTTTCGTTAGGCTCGTATAAAGACTTTTTGCCTTTTCATGAGAGCATAGCAATTTCAGGTGCTGTACCGAATGAGACACATACTGCTAAAAGACTAAATCATTAGTTCTTTATTAAATTATTTATGTAAAAAAAATAATAATAATAAAATAAAGTTAATGCTATTAAATGATGCCAACCAAATTTGGTACTCAATCCACTCTGACATATCCTTTATTTACAAGAGGTATCACTATCCTGGAATGTCCCTGCCTTGATATGTCTTGTTCAGGAACTGACTTTTTTTAATAAGATTATTTTCAATTTGATTTTTTGTTTTTATTGAGACAGTAGAAACTGTCCAACTGATTTTTCGATTGTATAGTGCTGAGAAATGTATTTACATTTATTAAATATTGTGTACGTTAATTACAAAATTTCTATTCAGCAGATAGACAACAGCAAACACTTTTTCTTTTGGAAATTGGTTGACTATTTTCGTGATTTTATTTTTTTTCCTAATAAACCCTTTCTCTTCCTAAGAATCTATTTCTTGCTCACTCATATTCTATCTGGATTGAATAGTTGTTCAACTTATTTTCTGTGGTAATTTTTTTGGTTGATTAAAGAAGTTACTTGGATGGGTCCAGATTGTACTGGTACAATATCTCATTCTTTGATATTGTTGCAGAGTAGGGGAAACTGTTGTACCTTGGATCATCCTTTAGTTTCTTGGCAGGTCCTGCTACCTACATGGTGGAACTGTACTAGACAATGTTTACTTAGTAGAGACCAAGCAATGGGTGAGAATATTTGTCCAAGTGCTACTGTTTTCGTGTAAAATAGCAATACAGTTTTTTTTGCTCAAAAAGTAAAAACTTTTGGTTTTACTGTTTATTTTTTTACAAGTTGGCAATTGTGTTCTGGGTTTTAAATCAAATTCTACTGAATAACTGCTTATTTGTGAGTAATTTGTTATGCTATGTTTCAGTTTTAAACTTAACCTAGAATGTTGAGAAGGCCAAGTTTGTAAAAGCATACCATCGTGATCTTTGGATCAAAACAACATCCTGTACCACTGATCAATGATCATAGGTACATTATGTTACGATTATTATTTTTTTTTTTTGTTATTTGTCAGTATGCCACGAAGTAAAAGTTGGAAAAAACGAAATCCTATAGACCCTGAATCAATGAAAAAAAGCGGTTGAAGTTGATACTGGACCCCCAGAGAGGAGGATATCTGTAAGAAAAGCTTGCAGAGTTTTCAATGTAAAATTTGCTACACTTGTACAGCATCTTAATGCTTTCAAAATATCTGGTGCAACAAACTTTGAATATAAAGATAGATATGATGTCAAGAAGGTATTTACGGATGAAGGAGAACTAAAATTAGTTGATTATATTAAAACTGTAGCAAAAATAAATTATGGCCTATCAAAAAAGCAGGTTCGCGAATTAGCCTACAAATTTGCTGTGGAAAACAAAAAAATGTTTCTCTCTATATAGAACGAAAGTCAAATTGACGGAGAAGAGTGGATGAGGTTATTTTTGAAACGGTATTCCGTGGAAGGTGGTTTAGCCATCAGAAAACCTGAAAAGCGAGTATGTCACGTGCAATTAGTTTCAATAAATCAAATGTAGGTAGATTTTTTGATATTTTGGAAGATGTCCACAAGCGCTTTGGACCATTCCCTCCGGAAAGGATTTGGAACCAAGATGAGACTGGCGTGACCACGGTGCAAAATCCTTCAAGACAGAATCTGAAGAAATATTTCATGTTGTAGCAGAAGATATTGTGGTAAAACTGCCAACCCCAATAGAATTAAGTGGATTGGCAAGAACTGACGGGCAGTTGTGGATCCAAGTAGACTTTTCTAGCTATAACGTTAACTAATTTTGAGTCTTTTACATACCTAATTTTTCTAATTACTAGTTTTATGGATCATATTGTAACTAATTTGCACATGTTCGTAAATAAAAATTAGGCTAAACTTTAATACAATCTTAATTATGTGTCAAATGAAACAATAAAATACAAATTTCTATATAAAATGTTGTTATTAACACATATTATCTTCCTTATAGGTACTTGATGTTGACGATCCAAGGTACACTAGGGCGTGATCAATGGTACATTATGGTCTTGTACCATTGATCACGTTTAAATAAAAGATAAATATATTTTTTTCTTTACAACCGTTTAATATTCAAATTCTCAAAAAATACATATTGTGTAGGAATAATTGTGTCATCAGGAGCGAGTTTTTCTGTTGGAATATTTTGGAAAATGGCTTTTAAAAAAATATAAAAGTAAATTTTGATCCAAGGTACAACAGCCTCCCCTACCTACTAATGTATCATACATATATATATATATATCAATTAAATGGAATATTTCTAGAGAAAGATTTGATCATAGTATGTTCTCCAGCTCGCTTACTACTTTGGTAAGGATGTGTACGTGTACATAGCTGCTGCCTGGTTATGGTAAATTAAAAAATCCATTACATTCCGTAAATCACCCAAGTGTATTTACTGAAAATTGCAGGATCTCTGTTCATGCCTATTTCAATTCTTCAGTTTCAAGAATAAAAATGGATACTGGATATCATGAGTTTGGCTTGGAGGAGATCTTATCAGTGAATCAAACTGATTGTATAGTGGTTATTAAATTGCAAAGGTCCTAGCAGCAAATATATAATGCATTGAAAGTAAAGGTATATAGTATTAAGAAATCACATTGAGTACATAGCGAACAGAGATTTTAAAATTTATTCTATTAATTTTGATTTATCATATCGCACTAGTATTTCTAAAGTGACACAACTGAAAATGTGTCACTCTTGCCTTTGTAAGGGGCCTTAGGGTTAAGACAGACAGGGTGACACAAGTGTTCTCTGGGGTACAAGCCCTGGGTACATTCAGTTTTGATTGTTGATAGAGAGATATTTACCATGTCTTTCATAGTCATAACTATGACGCCGTCAATAAAACTGATTTTTGAGTTGTGACACTTTAGAAATACTAGTGCGATATATTAAGATGAGAATTTAAAACAAATATTTATTTAAAACCATAAGATCTTTTAAGGACATTTAGTGTGGCCATTAACATCAATATTTATAAATTTGGAAGGTAGGTTTGAGCTCCTGAGTTAAATATTGCTTATGTTTACTTCTATGGAATAAACTAGCATATTCCACAAAATCGACTCCAGTAAATATTTAATTATCCTGTTAATCCAAAGTCTTGATCACTTAAAAAGAATAAGAAGAGATTAGGTCTAATATACAGTCAATGATAATTATACCAAAATGATTGACACCCTTTTCCAATAAGTCAGAGCAGTATTGTTCACATTACCTACCAACAAGTTTCCCCTTCATTCAAAAAATATAGATCCAATTCAAATAAATATAGGCTACGCCCGTCTATATTTCTAAACCCCATTCTTTTTACAAGCTCATGACCTATACATTTTTAGCACTTTCCTCCGAAGGAAAGTAGCTATTGAGGTTGGACTCATGACGGAATTTTTGGAAAAATTCTTCAAATCTTTACTTAGTAGACACCGAAAATGACCCCCGTTGAAATTTATATATATATATATATATATATATATATATATATATATATATATATATATATATATATATATATATATGTCTGTTAACACGATAGCGGCCAGAGTATTTGTTTTTTCGTCACGAAACTTGGTATATAGCATTCAATTAGCAAATGATTGAACGAGTTCGTTAACCACCAAAGTCGGTCCACCGGAAGAGGGGGTTTACCTCGAACCCAAAACACTAATTTGACCATGTCAGCCGTCATATTTGTTATATTTCAACGAAACTTGGTATTCGTAGTGGTAATATAGAGAGAAAAGTGAGATATAAAAATCAACTAAATCGGTTCATTAGGAGGGGGGGTTTACTCCGGACCCACAATACCAATTCGCCACTCCACTACCAGCCGTGATTTTTTGTATATTTCGACGAGACTCGGTATTCGTAGTGGTAATCTACAGGTAAATATGTGTTGTAAAAATAAACTAAATCGGTTCATTAGGAGGGGGGGTTTACTCCGGACCCAAATTACTAATATACTCATACCGGTCGTAATTTCTGCTGTATTGTAACGAAACGCGGTATACATCGTGGGTAACTCTTGAGAAAGAAGTGTTGTAAAAATGAGCTGAATCGGCCAATCGGAAAGGGGGGGGGGGGTTACTTTGTAATATATTTCAATAGAAAAGCCCGCCAGACGTAGGTTCACATAGCCGCCGCAAGGAGCGCTTTCTACCACTATCCTGTTCCTGCGTTAGATCAAAATACGATAATATGAGGTTTTTTGTATTTTTTACGTAGTGTAGTATAGTATTTATTACCATGTGTAAACATAACTCTGGAAGCAAATTAATAATTGATCAGTTACTCATTACAAAATTAAAAGAGAACTATTCATGTTTTTATTTTATTTATGTAGGATATTTTAAGCAAATTGTTCTGGAAAGCAGTCTAAACTACCCAAATTCTGAGGAAAGTGCTTAGTTATGCAACTCCTGCATGACGGACTTTTTCCAATTAGCGAGGCCCGGCCCGGGCTCGGGACAACAGTACCCGGCTGCCCCCCCCCTCCATTTGGCGGCCCTGGTAAACAGAGATAAAAACCAGAAGGATGAAAAGAGTTCAAAACACCACAGGCATTTTATTATTATTGCAGAACTTTTTCAGAGACAGCTGGGGCTGCGTCGTCATTCGAATTAACTTTTCTTCATTACCTTAATAGGGGGAAAATAATGACATAAAATATGTTAAAAGTTTCAAAAACCTACCTTAAATTTGAGAAAGTTTGAGAGTTTTTTGAGTGTTGAAAAATAGCGCGCCTTTAAGGCTAGAAGGCGCGGCTCCTAAAAGCTCGAGCTCCCAGAGCTTGGACAGGGCTCGATAGAAGGCGCGAGCCTTGAAGGCTCGCCTCGGGAGAAGGCGCATGCTTTGACCTTTAAGTTGAAGTTCTATGTCTTCATTATAGATGAATTGTGGGATATTAGAAATTACCAGCCGTTTTGATTTTGCCACAAGTCTACGAGCCGGTATAAACTGCTCATCGATGGAAATTCCTTTATGAGTATTCATGAATGCATCTACACAGTCAGTACTCGATAGAAATAGTGATATACGGTTGTTGGATATTCTTGAGGCGTGGGTTATGTTTTTCGGTCCGATGAGTTGACCCACTCCAAGCGAGAAGAATTCCATCAACAGCACTGAATATAATTCCCTGGTCTTTGGATGTAACATGAGTCGATTTATTCTTTGCAGCGTTAGCGTAGTTCATCGTTGAAAGTATCGGTACTTGATCAATGTTAGAGTCGGTAGTCATTGGTTATTAGAGGTCTAGAAAGCCTCAAATATGAGGCTTTATATGAGTTACCTGGTTTTAATGATTACCAGTCAGTAGCCTCTCCAGAATGTTCTATTTCTTCTGATTTTTTAGTCCAAATAAGCTAAGTTTTCAATGAGAATATACTAATATATTTTTTCAGAAAATGTTTCGTGTTTTCATTTTTAAAGATTTGTTAGTGTTCCATACCAACCAATGATCTTAGCCCCCCCCCCCCTGAAATTTTGTAGCCTCCCTCCGGAATTATTTCCTATATACGCCCATGCTACGAAGCTTACCTCCCCCCTTACTAATCCTGAAGGGTTATTCAATAACCATAATCCATACATCCTCGGTACTATAACACGTTTAGACAGACAAGGAAAATATGAAGGAGCGCGGTCTCCACACCGATCCTTTTGAAATGTTGCACTACAACGTATTTTGATGCACTAAACACGAATCCGTTAAAAAAAAAGCTCGCTTTTCACTAGGAAAGAAGTTATTAAGCACTAAAGTTCACTGTTATGGAGGTTATAAAAGACGGGGTAACAGCGTATTTGTAAACACGTGCATGCGCAATAGTCCTTAATGACGAAGTGTAATTGAAATTTAGACTCACCTTGTGGTAGCTGACTTGGTCGTAAATTGTCGCTTTTGGGCATACGTGTTATGCGATTCCGCTCGCTCAAGAAGATATCAAAACCCCTAGCCAATCCAACTCGCTAAAATTAATAGAATTCTATTAATTTTAGCGAGTTGGATTGACTAGAGTTTTGATATCTTCTTAAAATTTAAAAAAAAAAATTAAAGAATGTTTTATTATTTAAAAAAAATATTTTTGAATAACTAACTGGAGATAAATTGATAAATAATTGATGGTAGATTTCAATTATTACGAACTTTTCCATACCATGTGCATGTTGACAAACATAGTAGGTTACATTACCTTTCAGAACCCGCACAACAGTGAACTTCAGTGTTTCATAACTTCTTTCCTAGTGAAAAGCGAGCTTTTTTTTTTTAACGGATTCGTGTTTAGTGCATCAAAATACGTTATAGTGCAACATTTCAAAGGGATCGGTGTGGAGACCGCGCTCCTTCACATTTACCTATTTGCTAAGCCGCTTAATGGACAAAACTTTGCACGAGACACTATAAAAACTGATTATTTCTCGTTTAGGACCTGGGAAGGCTATGAGAGGTCTGACAATGGATACAGTGTTTAATGTTTAACAATACTTAGCCAAAGCAAAGGCTGAAAACAATTTAAACTATAACGTTCCTAATTCTAAAGCGGTCAGGGTATCAGTTCGTTTTGTGTGGACAGTCGTGAAGGAAGCGAAAACTATTTAAGCTAAAATACCCAACTACTTAGTATCTACTCGTCGGCGATCTATTTAATATATCACGTTTAAGATGTCCATTTCCTTGATTTAAATTTGTACAGAGTCTGTTTCATAGATAATGACATTGTATTTCGGTTACGGAGTAGATATGAACAACGGGATTATAAAATATTGTCGACAATTACCCACGACCATTAAAGTCTCTCTCTTTATTAAATCGATCAAAAAGAAAGTAATCGATTTCTTATCTTTGCCAAGTTTGTTTCTTATCTTGGTGCCTTGTAATTATTATTCTAACGTTACTTCTAGACTCGTTTGTATTTTGCTTTGGGGAGTATAATGTTTTCTAATACGTTCTCGCATGTTTTTACTTTAATTTACTTAGTTATTCTTACTTATGACACAGTATATGAACCAAGGTCTTGTTGCTAAGCAACAGAGCTGATAAACAGTGTGACAGTATTGTGTCGAATGGCGCTCTATTTAATGTCTTACAAATAAGATGTCCATTTCCTTGATTTAAAACTTTACGGAATCTGTTTCATAGATAATGACATTGTATTTCGATTACCGAGTAGATCTTGGAGACGTTCCTCCGGGATCTTCCTACACTTGTGTTGAATGGCATCCCCAACATCCACTTCTTGCTGTTGGTTTATTTTCTCCGATGAAAGGTGGAGCTGTGTATCTTTGTGATGAATTGGTAAGAAAACAAAATCCTTTAATAACGCTTGGCGGACAATTAAAATTGGTTTTCAGCATCAATAGGACAAAATTTAGCTCAAACACCTGTGGACATTTCACACTTCTTGAAGTGATTGTGAAAACTGTACTGTTTGCTACATTTTCAAAAAACAATTCTGTACTTTTGAAGTTATCTATTCTGTAATATGTCAGTTAATAATTGTGTAGGAAGTTTTCTCCAGAAATGCAATAACACAATTGTTATAGCATTGTATTGCTGAGTTTATTTTGATTGTGTTGGATGTAATTTTTCATTAGGTGTAAAAGGTTGTACATTCTTATAAGAAATGTGCTATTATTGAACAGAAAAATAAAATTTATTTTAATTATGTACATGCCCGCCCCAAAAATCATTTTCAATTATAAGTGGATGTTAAAGTTTAAAATAAATAAATAAATTGTGTACTTGTAATTTACAGATGTTATGGTGGGGGGAATCAACCCTGGTAACTCAAGTTAAAAAAAAATAATAAATGAATAAATTACAGCACTAGTCATCATTTCCTTTTTTTACAGTTTAATAATCTATTTAAACAAGTGTAATATAAGAAGCCATATTAATACCAATTATTGATAATGTAAATTTAATTTTCTTCCTTACTGCCTGAAATGCAGTAGTTGGTACATTGTCATTAAGTGTATGCATGGCTACCCTGAGAAATTTTCATAAAAAGTTCAATGAAATATAGTTTTATGCCAATAATGTTTTGTTTAGGTTATTTTGTTAATTTTTTCTTAGTTTTAGAGATATTTGGAAGTTTTGAACCTTTAATTATACAATATTTAATGCCACCCTTATCTAAATACATTGTATACATTCAATTCTCCTTTTTTAAGGGTGAAAAGCTAAAGGATGTTGAACCAACCCTCCATCCTGTGTCTGAAGTTTCCTGCTTGTCCTGGCACCCGAGTAGGAGGACACTAGTCATTGCTTGGAAGAATGGAGAAGTTAGAATCTGGAATGGAGACAAAGACTATGCACTTGCACCAACCACAAAACCTTGTGCTATTATTTCTGCTAGGTGGTCTCAACAAGGCAGTAAATTCATCACCATTGATTCGGTATTGTTACTTTCCGTTTAAACTTTTATAATGTATAGTAAAAGCAATCCTTTTACTGAAGTTAATTATGATTCAGGATGGTGAAATTTCTGCTTGGAGGTTAGATGCTAGAGGTCAGTTGGTTTCCTTGTTTGTTATTAAACCTGATGTAGGACGAGCCACTATTTTGGAAATGAGGATAGTCAAATCAGGAATGGACCTTGCTGGTCTTGCCAAAAAAGCTGTAGCTGGTGATGAACGTGCTCTCGATATTTTCAGCGCTTGGCGCCCTAGAACTGCTGGAAGAAGAACAGCTATTGCCATGGACACGACTGCTTTTTTTGTTGCTACTGATGCTGGTATATTAACTTAGCTATAAACAAACGTTTATAATATTGATATAATGTTGTTTTGTTCAATGAATGTATGTTTTCCACTAGTTTGTGTGAGAGAACAATGTTTTCCAAATTTTCTAATCTCTTATTCCTAACTTTAAGGACTGTACCTCATAGATAGGCTTTATAGACTTCTCAAACTTGTTGATGACCAAGTATTGCAAAAAAATATTGGAAAACTTGATTTTTATATGATGGTTTAAAAAACAATACAAAATCAGTCTCTTAATAGACCACATGGGCCCAAAAGGGGCAGATAATGGTAGAGATGCCTCATTTGTGATCATAAGGCATACAAGGGAGATATTGTGGTTAGTAATATGGTCTGGGCCGCTTGATCTATCCCTTTGCCAGTACACATGAAAGGCTGGGTGTGCCTAGGGACGACCTGGGACTCCCAGACTTAAACTATGACTCTAGGAGATAAAATATTTCAGAACATGAATGCTCTACCCTTGAGCTGAACTCACCACTCTGGTGGATTGAAAGTTTCGTTTTTTTTTCCGTTTTTTTGTTGTTGTTTTTTTTTTTTATACGGTGCATTGATCGGCGATGGAGTCGATGTCCCAATGAACAAGTATTTTTTTTATGAAGGGAAAAACATCCTTCCAAAAAAAAAAAAGTTTCTTCTTTACAATTTTAATAGTATTAATACAAATGGGTTTATGTGTGTATGCTTTTGTATTTACTAATATTTTCATTCAAATTGCGAATTAAGGATGATTTTAAAGGAAAAGTGATAATTATTAATTAATTTTTCAGGGAGTGTCTTTCATATAAGTGAATCAGGAACCAAGAAGGAAGTTTTATCATCAATGGGGAATATTCAGAATCTTCTACACCATGAAAAAGACGACTACCTACTCGTAGTCGTTGAGGGGCTTAACATGAATTATTATTCAATTGATTCGACTGGATACCTACATGAAGTTTCAAAGGTATGTTTAATAAAAAGATTGTCTTCTTTAAAAATTGTTTGTAATAATCCTCTGAAGAAATGGAGATTCTTTTTTTATTCGAGTTTGCTCATAATATATCTACTGAGTAAGGCCTCTTATAAAATCTATTATGAACACTATGGTGCACAAGAAAATCATTCATTAGAACTAGCTACTTTTTTTCTTTTTTTTTCTTTTTTTTTCTTTTTTTTTTTTAATGGCGCTTCGGTGTCTAGGCCAATAGGGCCAACATCCAGGGTGCAGCGATGAATTTTCCCAACAAGCCCTGAGATGAGGAAATTCCTGCCGCCTGTGGGGATCAAACCCACCATCTCCCGCTTATGAATCTAAGGCGCTAGCCACTAGACCATGGGAGACCCCTTTTTTATTCTATTGTTTTATTTGTTGCGTTAACACTTGAAAAAATTATTATTTCCACAGAAATAGGTCCACTTGAAAGTTACAACATTGTCAAAATTTTTTAAAATAAATCAATATGCTTATTTCTTGATTACATTTTTTTTTTATAAAAAGAAAATGATTTGGTTTCAAAATTCTTATTATTCCAGGTAAAGCTGAGTGGTAATGGAGGAGGTGGTCAGACATTAGTATGGGCTGGAGCTGGACTTCTAGCTTGTGCTGTTGGGGATCTGACTGTGAGATTTTGGGAACCAGCATCCGGGGATACTTATTCCATTGTAATGTCTCGGCCAGAAGGACTCCCTCTCTCAAACAGAGAAGCCATTGTGGCTTTGTCTTTTTCTAAAATAAAAGGTAACCAAATTACATTAAATGTTATTCCTTTTACTAAAAAAAATTCTCTAAATAATTTTATTTTACATTCTACTCTCCCTCCACACTCTTCTTCTCTGTATGTATACGTAGATATATCGCACATTCATGCAGGCACTTATTCACTTATACACATTCACAAACATAAAAAAAAAATCACACAACTAAATAATACGAAAATTCCACATCAAATCAATGAAAGTAGATAATGAACTTTATTCACATCAAAGAAGGAATACAAACTCAATTGGAATGAGTCCAAACTCAATGAGTATCTAATTTTGGAAACATTAAATTTTAGTAACATGTTAGTGTTATGCCTTGAATACCTTGTGAGGCAAGAAAGGTGAAACAGAAAAAAAATATGATTATTTATTTGTTTTTGGAGCTCCGCAATGAAGGCGATTTGCTCTACATTTAAACAAGGATCGTACACAACAAATTTACATATTGGTAGTTAACAAAAAAGTGAAACATAGTGAAATATAAAGAAGTATGAACAAAACATTATTTATTTATTTAAAATATTAAAAAAAAGTGATTTTAACATACATAAGTATAACCAACTTTGACAGTTGTGTTATTTTCTCTTTTGTTACTATAGTAAAAATATCTAATCACAGCAATAAAAAAAAAGTCCGACTCGCAGGAACTGCGTCATCTTAGCGCGGTTCCAGTTTTTTTTTTTTTTTTTTTTTTTTTTTTTTTTTTTTTTTTTTTTTTTTTTTTACGGCACATCTACATCTAGGTCATTAGCGCCGACATCCAGGGTGTAGCGAGGAATTTCGCCAGCGAGCCGTGGGATGATAAAATTCCTGCCGGAGGTTGGGAATCGAACCCACCATCTCCCGCTTATGAATCCAAGGCGCTAGCCATTAGACCACGGGAGACCCCGGTTCCTGTTCATATCCCTATTCTTATTTGAAAAGCATAGAATAGAAACAGATAATATTTTCCTCGGCCTTTGTTCAAAGGGTTTTATGGCTATACCTGGGGTCAGGTCGGCAAGACCTTAGAAATCTCTTCTACCGATACTTCATTTCATACGTTTCAATGAATTGGAAAATATCAAATATTTTCACACATTCCTGTGTTCTTTTACTATAGTAATAATTCTACAGATAAAATCAATTAAAAAATAAAATAAAAAAACCAACAGCATAAAGGCAATTGAAAATATTCAAAAGACGTCAACGAATCTTTTTCTCTTGGCAAGCTATATTTCTAACAATGAATTTTTTTTCTTATTTTGCCTAATCTGTTTTATTGTAAAATACATTATCCAACTATAAGCAATTAAAAAATAACAAGGAATAAAAACAGACAAAAAGAACAGTTCGAATAAGCAAAATCAATTACTTTAACGTTTTAAGCACTTATTTCTCCGATTGACATCGCCTAATCAAAACTTTCATCAGAACCTTTTTTGTAGAACATTTAGTAAGCTTTCTAATGGTATTCTTTCGTTTACCAAGATTCTCAACCTTTTTCGAGATATTAAGGAAAATATACAAAGTTACCAAAACTTTTTAAGTCTGTTAATAAAATATTTTATTCTAACCCTTCCTTAACTCCAAACGTAACCAAAATTTCAACATATTAGTTTTGATGAAAGTAGAACATGCAGAACATGTTTCAACTGAATCCCATGATTCTAAGTACCCAAACCAATTTTTAGACAGGAGTGCAAATGTAATGATATATTACATTCTTGAAAATATTTTTAAATTCAAATAACCATCGATACTTTGAAAAGCCCGCGCAAATCACAAACCAGATATACAAATAACATCGTATTATATACGATCAAAATTAATAATGTTTTTGGACAATACTGGTATACAATATATCCATATTAAATGTACATCCAGATAACAATAAATTAATTATTTGTATTACAAAAAACATAATTGTTATCTTTATATATAATCCGGTAAACTGCGGAAGTTAAGAAGCAAGGACGCTAAACTTTCCCGCTTGCTCGAATGGCGTCAGTCTACTCTAGTCTCAGCAGCCATAGGGAGAACAAGGAGTCTAGTCTCATCATTCAGAGGGAGAAGAAGGAGTCTGTTCCCCGCTCGAATATTGTCTGTTGGTTCTCAGCGTTGGTCGAAGTCAGAGCTTTCCTCCAAGGAATACCAAGTGAATTAAGGTTTTGTTGGAAGCGGATTGATTTAGAGGTAAGAATTGTTTTTTTTGTAGTGTCGATTATTTTATTATTATTTGTGTGTGGTTTAATATTGTGTGTATCTCAGAATTGTCTGGAGATAAGTATTATATCGTCAATTCACTCGGAACTTTGATGCCTGAGATTAATTTAAATTAATATAATAAAACTAATTAAAATTTCTGTATTTCTTATTGTAAAAATTAATCATTACATTTAATGGCGCCCAACGTAGACGGCCGAGTGAATTGAAATTAAAAACAGTAAATAAATATTAAAAATAAAACTTTAAAATAATTTTTTTTTAAAATAAAAATGTCTGACGTGAATATTGAACAAATTCAAAATAACGGTGAGGAAAATAGTGTAGAATCACCGGAATACGTATTTTTTACAACACCGGGAGAAATAAATATTATAGTCGAAACACGTGAAAACGAATTGCAGGAGGATGATGCAATAGCATTCAGAGAATCGTCGGCGGGTTCCTTAGGAACGGAAATTCTATCCAATGACTGTACTTCCGAAAGGGATAATGAGATGCATCCTCAAGGCCTAGAACATTTGATGAAGCTATTATTAGAACAAAATAAAGAACTAAATCAAAATATGGTTGAGCTAAGTAAAAACAATAAAAAATTGGAAAATAAAATTGACGCAAATAGGATCGAATTAAGTAAAAATAATAAAATATTGGAAAATAAACTAGATGCAAATAGAATAGAACAAAATAAAAAATTAGACGATTTATGTAATGCTTTAAATAATATGGGTAAAAATCAGAATGAAGAGACGATAGAGTTGGAAAAATCGAATAATAACCTTTTTAATAAAAATAATATAAGTAGTGAAGAAATTATTGAGATTAATGAAAATAATAATGAAAATTTAATTAAAAATGCCGAAAATGACGATACATTAATACATAATGACGATTTGGATGAAACAATAAAGGACAATTTAGATAGTAGTGATGGTAGTAATGACCAGATATTTGAAGATGATAAAATGTTGATTAAAAATAAAAATGACTATAATTGTTTAATAAATGAAGATAATACAATTCAAGAATTATTAAGTGAATTAAATAATAATAATGAGGGTACAAATGAAATAATTAATAATAAGATAATTAATGATAATTTCAGAAATATAATAAGGACAGAAGTTATAAATAAGATTGTGAAACAAAATAACATTAAAAAATTATCTGATAACTATAAATTCAAAATAAATGAAAAGAGTTATAATAAAAGAAGTGGAAATATACCAATGAAGAAACTAATTAGAACTATTAATAATAATAATAATTTAAAGATTTTGAATGTCAAATTTGGAAATAAAATAAAAATTCTTTATAAATATAAAAGACAACTTGGAATAGAAAAAATTTCAAAGCTAAATCGGCCTCCAAGGAAAAGAATAAAACATTTTTATAGAAAGAAATTGGACAACTGCAAAATAAAGTATTAAGGATCAGGCATAAATTCAAGGCAATTGTTAAACTTAGTTTTAGATTAGTGAGTTTTTATAAAAATTATTAGTTTAGCATTTTTTTTAAGAAAATAAGATTTATATTAATATAAGATTTAATTGATAATAATAAGATTTAAAAATTTATCATAAATTTAATAATCAGATTAGTTTAGGATAAGATAGTTTTGATAATGATAATGTTTAAAAATGAACAATGAAAAATGATAATTTAAATTGAGAAATGATAATGAATAAAAATTATGTAACGAAATAAGTTATTGAAAATTTGAATAAATAACAGGCTGACCAATCTAAATAATGATTCTGTATCCCGAAACTTCAAATTAAAAAATTCAATTTTAAATTTATTTTTTATACCGGACTAAAAACATTTTTTTTTTAATTTTTTTTTTTTAGACAGGAGTGCAAATGTAATGATATATTACATTCTTGAAAATATTTTTAAATTCAAATAACCATCGATACTTTGAAAAGCCCGCGCAAATCACAAACCAGATATACAAATAACATCGTATTATATACGATCAAAATTAATAATGTTTTTGGACAATACTGGTATACAATATATCCATATTAAATGTGCATCCAGATAACAATAAATTAATTATTTGTATTACAAAAAACATAATTGTTATCTTTATATATAATCCGGTAAACTGCGGAAGTTAAGAAGCAAGGACGCTAAACTTTCCCGCTTGCTCGAATGGCGTCAGTCTACTCTAGTCTCAGCAGCCATAGGGAGAACAAGGAGTCTAGTCTCATCATTCAGAGGGAGAAGAAGGAGTCTGTTCCCCGCTCGAATATTGTCTGTTGGTTCTCAGCGTTGGTCGAAGTCAGAGCTTTCCTCCAAGGAATACCAAGTGAATTAAGGTTTTGTTGGAAGCGGATTGATTTAGAGGTAAGAATTGTTTTTTTTGTAGTGTCGATTATTTTATTATTATTTGTGTGTGGTTTAATATTGTGTGTATCTCAGAATTGTCTGGAGATAAGTATATCGTCAATTCACTCGGAACTTTGATACCTGAGATTAATTTAAATTAATATAATAAAACTAATTAAAATTTCTGTATTTCTTATTGTAAAAATTAATCATTACAATATATATATAAATAAATATATACACATATATATATATATATATATATATATATATATATATATATACACATATATATATATATATATACACATATATATATATATATATATATATATATATATATATATATATATATACATACAAATTTGAACCACCATTATTTTCGGTCTCTAGGGGTTCTGAAACGCGAAATTTTCTAGTCGGCACTTCCGGATTGTTTCATTGTATCAACCCTATAAGCGGGGTTCCTCCGTATGGGGGAGGGAGGAACCGCGCTAAAACTGTACAATCCACAATTAAAAAACTGTTTCTACTTTTTCTTGGATGGCTTTAGTTTTGCTTTGGGTGTCATAGATTCTTTTTTCCCTGTTTTTTCAGAGTTGTCCGAAGTCAACTTGTGCATATAGTGTTCCTTTTCTGTTCTTTTGGCGATGCTGCTCTCAAAGAAGTATCTAATGCCTCAGAATTGTGTTCTACACTTCCTTCTGTCCCCATCTTCCTTTCTTCAATGCTAGGGTTAGCTTCACTTGGAGTCTGAAGTTCTGATGCTCCGTCTCTACGGGAATCAGAAATTGTTAACAAAGCTTTCTCTAGATTTTCCATCCTTTTATATATATATATTTTCTGCAGAATTCAATAAATCACTCAAATCTTGTTCTTTTTGTACATCACCTTTACTTGTATTTTCCTTTTCCTCTGGCACCTGTTTCACTATTTCAGGAGGGAAATTTTGACGTCAGTTTTCTACGAATATTATATTTTGGTCGTTTGTTGAACTGTGAGAAATAGGTATAAATTCTTCAGGTTTTTGAGTCAGTACGGAAAATTTGTTCATAGAAGTATAGGTCTTTGTGAAAGCTTTATGCTTGGCAGCATGAGGATGATCTTGGGAATTATCGGTCTTAGTTTTATGTTCTTTGGGACATGCAGTTGCTAAAGGATGACCTTTACATAAAAAATAACTGATTTTTTGAGCATCAAAGAATATTTTCCACGGTTTCCTTCAATTATGATAACCATTGAAGAAGGTAGCTTTTCGAAGCCATCAGGATTGATAAACAACTGCCTCCTATGACTATCTACATGTGCTAATCACCGATCATGAAGGCCAGCTCTTAAAAGTATGACAAACGACACTACTTCAATTCCTTGCCTCTTCAAAGTTTCGAAGCAACTTTGGGTCGAAAATCATTCGACCTAACTATTCTCTTTCCTGGCTCTAACGCCTCAATAAAATATCATGCCCACGAATATTTATATGCCGCTGTTTGTTGACTAGTTTTTCTACTTCGATCTTACTATTAAAATGTAAACAAAACCTGCCTCCTGAAATATAGGAAGCAAATTATAATAGTTTGATTATCAACTTTATCTGCCACACTTGATATGTATTCTTCTTGTTTTATGCTGTTTATAGCATTTAAGACTACAGCGTAATCACTAGTACATAAAGAATTGTCTAGTAACACCATAAATTTTATTTTTTAGACATTGTATCACAATTTGATTGAAAATGTTTACTCACTCAACTTTCATCAATGATCCACTTTTTTGTAAAACGTTTCTTTCACTTAGACTTCACTTTCTTGAAGAAAAGTAATTCAATTTTTCTTGAATAAACTATATGCATGTACTTTTTACATTCAAGCACAGCTGTTTCAAAAAATAAATTAAATAAAAATATGATTATTTATTTTTTAATTTTAACGTCCATTGCTATTAACTATGAATTTTGGGACGGGTTATCTATAGGTTACCACCCTTTTCTAGCCAGGATAGGGCTGATGCCTTTTCTTTTTTCTAACAAAACGTCACCACCCCATAGTGGGAATCGAACCCACGACCTTGGCACGGAGTGTTAAGTACTCATGCCTTAACACTCACGGCACCGGGCCTCCAAAATATGATTAAACAAAAAAACTCAATTATAAATATAACAAACAAAAAATAGTTTAGATAATGAATGAATGGTAAATTTTATTATATTTTTTATTGACTAAGTAAATATTTGAAAAATATCCAAGTCTGCTTCTTGGACCATGTCTTTTAAAAAAATAAAAATTAAGGTTTAATACAAACAAATAAATTAGGAAGCTTAATTCTTTTTTATTGCAATTAACTGATAATTTAAATTGCCATATCAGTTGAAATGTACTGCCTAAATGACTTATATTTGGGAAATTTTAAGTTAATCAGTTCTATTTCATGTATGAATGTGTTAACATAAGTGTCAATTATTCTATGTATAATGTGAATGTATTGAAATTAATTTTCCTCTTTGACAATGAAAATATTACTTGTTTGTTAAAGGCCTTCTTTGTGGATGTACAAATTCCGGAACAATTATGATATGGAAAGTGGTTGGTGAAGGATTTGATGGATGGCAGCAAGTTGCTTCTACAAAGGTGAAACAAGCCATCCTCCAAGCTGCTTGGGGCATCAACCAGCTCGCTATTAACACATGCAATACCGTTTATGTGTTGAAGGAGCAGACCCTCTCTGCTGTGTACCAAGATGGGGTATTTATTCGATTAAAATTTAAATAATGTTTACATTTACGAGTACAGGTATACTTTATCTTACATCGGTAATTTGTTCCAGGGGAGACAACGTAAGTCAAAAAATGACAAATCAAATTTAGTTACCTTTAAATTTACTGTAGACTCTCCCTAATTCGGCGTCGTCGGGACCAGGGTACAGTCGGATTAGAGAAAACACCAGCTTAAAGAATTCAGTTAATCAGAAGCGGTCACATATGTATTTGAAAAACCTTATTATTTGAGGATATAATAATATGTTCCATTTTTACCAGGGGGCTGCTGGTAAAAATGGAATATATTATTGAGCTGTTCAAGAGCTCTTAACTTCTGCTGGATAGACAGAGTTATCTTCTTCCTTTTTGTGGCCATAACAGAGCAAATTAAAAAAAAATTTGTTTGAAACTTGAATGAATGTTTGAACTAAACTGGCTAAAATCAGGCTTTCCAGCCTCAGTAGGACCTCAATACGTTATTCCCGGTTAGGTTTGCGAGTCTGGTATCGTATGATACTGAATCCGCCTGAAATTCCTTCAGCAGGCCCGCTGTCATGGCGTAGTTGACACTTTACTAAATTGTAATTAATCCCCTAAAAGTACATAATTTCAAAACTTTCTTCACGTATTTACTTTTTTTATATGTTTGTCGAAATAACTGTACAAAAGGAAGACTGATACAAAGGGAGCCCTGATGGAAATTTTGTTTGAAGCCATCGGTGCTGAACGTGCTTCTTTGGGGCAGGGCAGATCTTAAAGCCGGGCTCAGGACCAGATCATGGGTCCCCACTTTTCAGAGCCAGACTGAAAACTCTAGTACTTTGCTATAGGACTTTGGACATTTTAAAATTATTTTAATCTTGAGTTTTGAGCGAAATGAGAATAAAAGCTGACAATCGGTGCAGCAAAGGTCACTTTCGATACTTGTAGTTTTATTACGACTACTAATGAAATATACTATTCTGGGACTGCACTTGTTTTGTCGTTTATGTATATTAAAAAAAAAAAATATAGATCCCATTCCAATAAATATAGACAACGCCCGTCTATATTTCTAAACCCCATTCTTTTTACAAGCTCATAACCTATACATTTTATTCCAATTAGCGAGGCCCGGCCCGGGCCCCTGAGGAGCCTGGGCCCGGGACAACTGTACCCGGCAGTCCCCCCATGTGGCGGCCCTGCTTTGGGGGCATGACTGCAGTTAACTAAATTAATAATCTAGACAATTTTTTTTAGAAAAATTATGTTCCTCTTTTTGAAGGCAAAAAATGGCCATTATTTTCTTGCGTGCGAATAGTTTTGAGTGGGTACTTTTACTAATTAAATTTATTTTGTGATGTTTTACTTATTATTTTTAATTTTTATAAACGTTATTGTTATGATATTTAGCGATCCTTTAATTCAAAGAAAAATAGGATTTAGACTATCCTAATTTTTAGTAAATTTGCAAAATATTGGTTGTGCAAGTACTGTTGATTGCCACTGTATATTTTAAACACTTTTATAGTGAAACCAAGACTTGAATGTTTGCGACTAAGAGTACAAAGTTGAATAAAATAGCTTTAATTTGATTTTTATTATTCAATATATATATATATATATATATATATATATATATATATATATATATATATATATACAGGGTGTTCAAAACTCGATTGACTCCCCCCTTTTTTTCCACAATTTTTGAAATTTAGAAACGAAACTTGGTGGGTTTTAACGTGGTCGAATGTACTTGCAGTGGACCTAATGCACGACCTCTCAACTTCGTCCAGTTCTTCTCCAGAGACCCTAACTCTGGAATCTCCAATGGAAAGGGGTTATTTTTATGACGGATTATTGTAGAGAATTGAATTTTATGTAGATTTTATATCAGTCATTTTTTCGCTAAAGCGCACCAATGAGTAACAAATTGCGAAAAACCTATAAAACGCTTGTTTCTCGTCACTTTTCTGCCAATAACGAAGAAACTATGCCCTTAACGAAAAAAGTAGTTAATATAAACGTTGTAGAGGATTAAATTTACTTTCCAAAAAATACATTTAAATGCCTAAAATCTTAATAGGAATGGAGCAAAACACACTTTTGTTTTTGAAGTTTTCAGAAAAGTTTATTATCAACATGATCTATGCTTCAATAAAACTTAATAAACATTTCCTCAACTATTTTTGCTCCACCTAGTTTTGGATTTAAGAACGTTTGAAGAAAAAATAAAATTCAATTACTTTATAAAGGCATTAAAATAATAAATTTAAAGCAATAGAACTAGATTAGAATTTCATAGTAATTATATTTGTGTTGGACAATTTTTTTTTTTTTTTTTGGTTTTTGTTTTTTACGGTGCCTTGACATCTAGGCCATTAGTGCCGACATCCAAGGTGCAGCAAGGAATTTTCCCAACGAGCCGTGGGATGAGAAAATTCCTGCCGCCGCACAGTGGGGCTAAACTATGTACTTTTCTTGTTTCAAAAAGGCTACAGACTCATCATTAGGTGAGTTCTATTGCTTTAAATTTACTATTTTAATGCCTTTAAAAAGTAATTGAATTTTATGTTTTCTTCAAACTTTCTTAAATCCAAAACTAGGTGGAGCAAAAATAGTTGAGGAAATGTTTATTAAGTTTTAATGAAGCGTAGATCACGTTGATAATACACTTTTCTGAAAATAAAAGTGTATTTTGCTCCATTCCTATTAAGATTTTAGGCATTTGAAGGTACTTTTGGGAAGCAAATTTAATCCTCTACAATGTTTATATGGACTATTTATTTCATTACGGGCATACTTTCTACGTTATTGGCAGAAAAGTGTCGAAAAACAAGGGTTTTCTCGGTTTTTGGCAATTTGTTACTCATTTTTGCGATATAGCGAAAGAATGACTGATATAGAATCGACATAAAATTCAATTCTCTACAATAATCCGTCATAAAAATAACCCATTTCCATTGGAGATTCCAGAGTTAGGGTCTCTGGAGAAGAACTGGAGAAAGTTGAGGGGTCGTGCATTAGGTCCAACAAATGTACATTCGACCACGTTAAGACCCACCAAGTTTCGTTTTTAAATTTCAAAAATTGTGGAAAAAAAGGGGGGTGTCAATCGAGTTTTGAACACCCTGTATATATACAGGGTGTCCCGTAAATGTCGAGTCATATTGTGGGAGGTGATAGAGGACCTTTAGGGGAACAAAAAATGTTCTATGACGATTTTTTTAATTCTCACAAATAAGGGAGAAAATGTTGTTTTATTGTTTTAGCGAGACAAACGTGGTTGTTAGAAGAATAATCATTGTAGCTCTGGCCCAGGTGGTTCTACTAGAAAGGAATTGAAACCAATCGAAAGCTGAGTGAATTTACTCTAAGACTAGTTGATAGTAAACGTAAAAATGAATGAATGTAAGTATGTCTATCTTACCAAAAGAAAGCTATTCTAAATTTCCTGACATTTTTTTAATATTTCTTACCAGTGTTACTCCTCAATGGGTAGGATCTGAGATTTCCGGGTTTCAGAAAAACTTCCTCATTTAACCAGCTTTCCATTCATGTATCACAACCCTGTTTTATTGAAGTATGTGAACGATTTAGGAATAAAAGTTTAAATCTTCCACGAAGATAAAAAAAATTCCTAAAACAGTAAATAAATAAAATACACATTTATTTTAAATGTTATAATTACAGTAACTAATACTGAGTCCAGGAGGTGGCCATTAATGAACTCCATTAATGAAATTATTATTTTTACCTAGATCACGCATTTGAACACATTTTTACAGATATTTATAAATAGAAAAAAATGATTTACCTTGAATTGATACTGATGAGCCCATGTGGGTTGGGTTCATTAATGGCCACCTCCTGGACTCAGTATTAGTTACTGTAATACAACAAATGTTAACAAATTCAAAATAAATGTGTATTTTATTTATTTACTGTTTTAGAAATTTTTTTTATTTTCGTGGAATTAACTTTTTTTTATTGTTTTATGTAAATATTTACTTAATATTTAAGTAAATATTTATAAAAAAAAAAATAATTCATTTAAGCTTTTTGAATAAACTGAAGACAAAAATATAATTTTCTTTTCACAGATACATGTTTGTTTAAACCTTTTGTTCCTAAATCGTTCACATACTTCAATAACACAAGATTGTGATACATGAATGGAAAGCTGGTTAAATGAGAAGATTTTCTGAAACCCGGAAATCTCAGATCCTGCCCATTGAGGAGTAATGCTGGTAAGAAATATCAAGAAAATGTAGGAAGGAAATTTAGAATAGCTTTCTTTTGGTAGCATAGAGATACTTACATTCATTCATTTTTACGTTTACTATCAACTAGTCTCATATTAAATTTACTCAGCATTCGATTGGTTTGACTTCCTTTCTATTAGAACAACTTGGGCCGGAGCTACAACAATTATTCTTCTAAAAACCACGTTAGTCTCGAAAGAACAATAAAACGACGTTTTCTCCCTTATGTGTGAGAATTCGGGAAATCGTCACAGAACATTTTTTGTTCCCCTAAGGGTCCTCTATCACCTCCCACAATATGACTAGACATTTACGGGACACCCTCAGCCCAGTCAACGAACAGTTATAGATGGAAATTTTTGGAACACAATTTTTGACTTCGTAACTTTGTTTGGGCTGGATAGGAGGTGAACATATCAAAAGTCCTCGCCCCTAGCCTTTAAGCCGGGGGGGAGGGGGGGTTTAGAAGGTCCCAATTTCCGGGTTTTTACTTATATCTCGGAAACCCTGCGTCCTAGCGACATGACTATTCTATAACAAATGAAAGCTGATTAAATTTCCTACAAGTTCTATTCAATAAAGTTTTTCGAGATATCTTTAGTTTTCGAAATATCCGCTCTTGAAAGTCTGTCATTTTGGGGAAAAACACTTTTGCAGCATATTTTTTCCCCGTTTTGACCGGATAACTCTTCAACGATGTACCAAAATAATAAATAACGGTTATAGGGTTGTAGAGTATTGCATTCCCTTCAATAATATATATTACTTTGCTATTTTATGTATTTTCCTTCAAACGTAAAAATAATTTCAGTGTTCATTGTGAAATCTGAAATGTAGCGACTAACAGCCCAGGAAACTAAGAGTTATGGGTGGAAATGTTTGGAACACAATTTTTAAGAGCCAGGGGGGCGGGGTTTAGAAGGTCCCAGTTTTCGGGTTTTCACTTATATCTCGGAAACCCTGCGTCCTAGAGACATGACCATTCTATAACAAATAAAAGCTTATTAAATTTCCTACAAGTTCTATCTAATGAAGTTTTTCAAGATATCTTTAGTTTTCAAAATATCCGCTCTTGAAAGTCTGTCATTTTGGGATAAAACACACTTTTTTCTATTCTCGACCGGATATCTCTTCAACGATGCACCCAAAAAATAAATGTCGGTTATGGGGTTGTAGACCATTCAATTCGCTTCAATAATATATATTACAATACTATTTTATGTATTTTCTTTCAAACGTTATATAAGAGCTCACTTGGTCTTAACAAAACCATTGCCAATATAATGGTCAAGATTTTATATAATTGAGTTTGAATAACTGGTCAGAGGCCCAAAATTATATATTTCGTACTATTTATACTTCCAGTACTACCTATATTTACATAATGGAGTATATTTTGGACAATACAACGACTGGAAATGGTGAGAAATTGAACGGTTCATTGGTCGACAGTTGTTGCAAGATATCACGATGAACACTAAAACAGTTTTCACAGTTGAAGGAAAATAAATAAAATAGTAAAGTTATATATATTATTGGAGCGAATTGAATGGTCTACAACCCCATAACCGACATTTATTTTTTGGGTGCATCGTTGAAGAGATATCCGGTCGAGAATAGAAAAAAGTGTGTTTTATCCCAAAATGACAGACTTTCAAGAGCGGATATTTTGAAACTAAAGATATCTTGAAAAACTTCATTAGATAGAACTTGTAAGAAATTTAATCAGCTTTCATTTGTTATAGAATTGTCATGTCGCTAGGACGCAGGGTTTCCGAGATACAAGTGAAAACCCGAAAAATGGGACCTTCTAAACCCCCCTCCCCCCGGCTTAAAGGCTAGGGGCGAGGACTTTTGATATGTTCACCTCCTATCCAGCCCAAAAAAAGTTACGAAGTCAAAAATTGTGTTCCAAAAATTTCCACCTAAAGCTGTTTTCAAGCATTCGTTGCCTGGACTGCCTGTATATATATATATATATATATATATATATATATATATATATATATATATATATATATATGTATATATATATATATATATGTATATATATATATATATATGTATATATATATATATGTATATATATATATATATATATATATGTATATATATATATGTATATATATATATATATATATATATATATTATATATATATATATATTGTTATAATATAAATTAATAAGTTTTATTTTTAATAAGTTTATTTACGTTACGCCTCTACGTTAGGAGCCAATATAATAAACATTTTATAATATTTAATTTTAAAAACTCTTTATCTCAGGGGTCGGGTTCGAGTCCAGTAAAGTAAAACAAAGATAATTTTAAATAATAAAAAACCAAAACAAAAGAAAAATAAACTCATAGATAAGTTATATCCAGGCATAGATAAACAAGCATTACCTGATATAAAGCCAGCTCGGTATTAACTGCATAGGACAGGATCTTCTTTACAACTGTATCTTCTTTTCACTGAACTGCACTTATGAGACTGTATCTTCTTGTGAACTGAACTGTAGAGATGAGACATGAGACTGACGCTTCCTTTAACAGACTTCAACTTTATGTGTCTGTATCTTCCGTTACAACTCAACAGACTGAACTGCTTTCAATAGACTGACATATGAGACTGGAGTCACCTTTCTACAGACTGGCTTGTAACAGACTGAACTAACTTTCATGGCGGGAGCGTCCTACCGGTATTCAATGCTACCTGTATCCACTGCTAGACAAATATAACCAATAATATTTGTTTATTCCAATTGAATTCAACATATCAATGAGCTTTTTGGATTTTCAGAATGTTCTGTGTTAATTTTAAAACTTTTAAATATGTAATGTAAAATATCATTACATTTGCACTTCTGTCAAAAAAAAAAAAAATAAATAAATAAATAATAAAAAAAATGATTTATGCTCGGTATTAAAATAAAAATAGAATTCAAAATTTAAATTTGTTTATCGGGATTAGAAATATTGGTCAGACTGTTATTATTTATTCAAATTTTCAATAACTTATTTTGTTACATAATTTTTGTTCATTATCATTTCTCAATTTAAATTATCATTTTTCATTGTTCATTTTTAAACATTATCATTATCAAAATTATTTTATCCTAAACTAATACGATTATTAAATTTATGACAAATTTTTAAATATTATTATCATCAATTGAATCTTATTCTAAACTAATTTTTTTAACAGATGTAAATTCTAAACTAGTACTACATTTAAAAATTGTCCTGGATCCACTATTTATCATTAAAATTTTTTTTTGCATCTGTCCGAATTATTCCTAAGGATTTGTTTTATTCTCTTACGTGGGGGCCGATTTAATTTTGCAATTTTTTCTATCCTATTTTGACATTGATACTTAAAAAGAAATTTTACTTTATTTCCAAAATTGATGTCCAAATTTTTCAGATTATTGTTGTTAACATTTTTATTCATTATATTATTTTGATTATTACCATTATTATTACTATAACTCCTTATTTTAAGATTAATTATATGATCATCAACTAATTTTTTAATGTTATTTCGTTTCAAAATCTTTTCCATAACGTCTGTACTTATTTTATTTTTTAAATTATCATTAGTTATTTTATTTTTAACTATTTGATTTATTATCTCATTTTTATTATTCAAATTACTCAATAATATTTCTTTACTTTTACCATCTTCAGTCACTAAACAAACATTCTCACTTTCATCTTTAGTTTCAACAAATATTTTATTTTCTTCAAATTTTTGATCATTAATACTACAATCATAATTCAAATTATCTTTTATTAATTCACTTAAATCATCATTACATTCAATTAAATTTTCATCATTTTTGTCATTATTTTTATTAAGAATGTCATCACATTTTTCATTGCATATCTGTACTATTTTGGAAATTTTTTCTTCTTGTTTAAAACCTTCATTTTTTATATCAGCAATATTTTTTGTGTTTACTTTTTGTTTTTGATCTAACTCATTAATAGAATTTTCTGATTTTTTATCATGCCCATTTATACCTTGTTTTAGCAACTCGATGTTAATGTCTATATTTTTAGATATTTTCTTTTCAATGTTATCGAATGATGTTCTAATTTGGTTGCGTAGTTCTGTTTTTAATTGGTTATTTGGGCTTAGTAACATTTGCAGGACCTCGCGCATAGTAACCGCTATTGGTTCCACGTATTTAACTTCCTGTGTAGGTTGTAGGAACTCGCGCCTAGCAACAGCCGTTGGTTCAGCGTATTCGACTTCCTCATATTGGATGACGTCATCACCAGACACGTTCTGGCTTCTATTCGAAATATTTAAAATATTATTTTCAGACATTTTAATTTATTTATTATTACTTTACTTTGCCAACAAGTTGGACGCCAAAATGTTATAATATAAATTAAAAAGTTTTATTTTTAATAAGTTTATTTACGTTACGCCTCTACGTTAGGAGCCAATATAATAAACATTTTATAATATTTAATTTTAAAAACTCTTTATCAACAAGAAAGCTCCAATTAATTCATTCTGACCTTTTTGGGCCGACAAGTGTCCCAAGCTGGGGTGGAGCACGATATGTAATTACCTTTACAGATGATTTTACTAGAAAAACATTTTGCTACATGATGAAAAATAAACATGAAGTTTTTGATAAATTCAAGGAGTTCAAATCCTTAGTAGAAAATCAAGGTAATGAAAAAATTAAAATTCTTAGAAGTGACAACGGCGGTGAATATGTGAATTGGAGATTCAATAAATTTTTGAAGGAAAGCGGTATAATCCACCAAAGATCAGCGCCTTACACACCAAACCAAAACGGGACCTCCGAGAGGGTTAATAGAACAATTATTGAGAAAGCGAGGACTATGCTGGAGGATTCTGGTTTGGATAGGAGATATTGGGCAGAGGCTGTCAATACGGCAATGCATTTGAAGATCAGAAGTCCTACAAAAACCATCAAAGGGATGACACCAGTAGAGGCATGGTCTGGCAGGAAAGTTAACTTGAGTTATCTAAAAGTTTTTGGGTGTAAAGCCATGAAGTTAATTTTAAGTGTTAACAGGAAGAAATTTGACTCAAAAAGTGAGGAATGTATCTTTGTGGGATATAGGGAACAGTCAAAAGCTTATAGACTCATTAATCCCAAGGACCCAAAACGTGTTATTATCTCAAGAGATGTCAAATTTTTGGAAGACATTCGTGGCGTAGACGACCTAAATTTCAAAATAAGGCCGGTAGAAACTCAAGAGCAAACATTTGTTAAATTAGTTGAATCAATAGATCACAAAGAGAAAGTTATTGATCAACCTGAAGATGGGAATGATAAGAATTCACCGAAAACTGAATCAGATGAAGAAGATTTCCTAGGTTTCGAAAATCCAGAAAATACGGATGAAGAAGGTAAGGGCAAATCTACCCTTAGAAGATCAACTCGAAAAATCGCTAAAAAGTCATGGCCAAATCATGAATTGTATCTTGCTCAGACTAATGAATGTTGTTTAGATCCTGAGGTAGTTATGAAGGGAAACGAAAAAGAAAAGTGGCAGCAGGCTACGGAAAAAGAAATGAAATCTTTAGTAAAAAATGATGTAGTTAATCAACGAACCAAACATATAGACATAAGACATCATTTTGTGCGTGAGCATGTTTCTAAAGGTGAAGTTATAATTAAGTATGTTCCGAGTGAAGAGATGGTAGCGGACTTCCTTACCAAACCATTGAATAAATCACAACATCAAAAATGTGTTAAGAATATAGGCTTAATTAATTAACCTATAATGTTTGTAATAAATTAGATTTATGGGAGGGTGTTAGATATATAAATCATATTTATGTTTTTATGTAATTATTTAATATATAATAGATTTAGATGTATTTGATATAGATGGCATGCAGAAGTCAGCCTATGTGTTGTATGTTCAAGATGGCCGATGTATATCTCTCCCAGCTAAATGCGTTGTTATAATATAAACTTATTCTCAAGATTGATTGTGTTAATTTAACCCATTTACTTCCCAAAAAGTAGAAACGAAGCTCTAGTCTCATACATGCAGTTCAGTTGAATGGAAGATCTAATCATACGATAGTGCAGTTCAAAAGAAGCTACAGCCATTCCTAATGCAGCTCTAGTTCAGTGCACAGCTAGTCTCATATGGTCATCAGTTTTCATGAAGCCTAGGCTCAGTAATGGAGATACAGTTGTAAAGCAGATCCTTTCCTATGCAGTTAATACCAAGCTGGCTTTATATCAGGAAATGCTTGTTTATCCATGTGCCTGGATGAAGCTTATCTATGAGTTTTTTCTTTTGTTTTGTTTTTTATTATTTAAAATTATCTTTGTTTTACTTTACTGGACTCGAACCCGACCCCTGAGATAAAGAGTTTTTAAATTTAAATATTATACATTTTGTCGACCCAGATGTGGCGCAATTCTTTAATTTAAAAATATTTTAATTCATTCATTTTATTTAAATTATAACATTTTGGCACATCAAGAAAGCTTATACTTCCTTTTGCATTTCCTCAAAGCTTGAAAATGTCTCCACAGATGAGTGTTGTCCAGACTTCAGCTACTCAAATGGTGGTTGCTAAAGGAGGTGAGACATCTGAGCTAAATACAGACATACAAGCACTAGGAATTTCTCTTTATAAAGAAGTTATTGCAGTTTGGAGTGGAAAAGTTATGGCAGTCTATCATCTCAATCCAATATCTTCGATTAGTGTTATTGGTATGAAACGTATTATTTTTATTTATATGTCATGCTGAAGAAAATGGGAAAAAATTGAACTTATTTTCAGTTTTACTGTGTATATAACATTCTTAGTGGTGTAAATAAAACTTTGTGTTAATATAACACTTAGTGAAAAGACACTCAGTTCCTTCTCAATAACTGATTTAATGGTCTCACGAGATTGTTGAGGGATCTAGGTTTTATCCTATTGAAGAGATTGAGGCAATCCGTGCACATTAAATACATGGATAACATTTTGTTTCTTTTAGTAGTAGGCTTATCATTCATAGAATTTTTGTATATTTTTAATTTTTGTATATAAATTTTTAATGTCCATTATTATTAACTAGGAATTATGGGACGGGTTATCTATAGGTTACCACCCTTTTCTAGCCAGGATAGGGCTGATGCCTTTTTTTTTCCTAAAGAAAAGCCACCACCCCATAGTGGGAATTAAACCCACGACCTTTGGCACAGAGTGTTAAGTGCTCACGCCTTAACACTCATGGCCACCGGGCCTCCTAAAATACATTAAAGGCCGATTCACGCTAGACCGTGTCGGGTCCAGGCCGGGCCGGGGTCGGGGCCCGGCCGGGAAGTGGTGAAACAGTCACACACGCACGAAAAACACGGACTCTGCCCCGTTTCACCATGTCCCAGCCGTGGCTCGGCCCGGACCCGGCAAAGTCTAGCATGAATCGACCTTAATTCTGTTTTTTATGATACAATTAAAATTTCATTAATTTTATGTAGTTTATTAAAATACATAAGCTTAATATAGTACATAAAATTAACGAAATTTTAATTGTATCATAAAAAACAGAATTAATAAGAAAAATAACTTGTTTAAAAATTAAAATTATTTTTTAATTTTCTATATTTTAGCTAAGAAAGTAGCTGTGAACTGCTTGCTAAGATAATATGTTTTAATGTAATAAAAGGCCATTACTGTGTCTGTAAAAAAATGTTTAGTAAGATTTTAGCTCAGACGCTTATTGTGAAACTGACATGTTGTAAGTGATTTCAATGCACCAAGAGCGCTTAGAAAAGTGGCATAGTAGTAGAAGATTAAAAGTTTTTGAAGATGAAGAATTAAAGCATTTGCTCGATGTAGACAATAATGCTTTTTTTTTTTTTTTTTTTTTTTTTTTTTTTTTTTTTTTTTTTTTTTTTTTTTTTTTTGTAAAATTTGTTTTACAATAAAGATTTGAATTTTGAAAAAAAAAAAAAAAAAAAACAAGAACAAAAAACAGAGGAAACAAAGCTGTGCTGAGTAAGTAAATTGGTATTGCAACCACTAAACTCTCGCTATGGGGGAGCTCCATTTCCAGCAGGAGCATTGAAAAAGTCCTGGAGTCCACTGGACCTCGAGTGTGATTTAAGAGTTAAATTAGACACTTTTTCTTCTTTGGATTTGCCTAATAAGAATGAATTATATAATTTAATCATTCTGAAGTTTATGTTGTTTTTTTAAAGATAAGTGTCTCCTATAAGTGTGTCCTATTAAAAATTCAATTTTTGTAGTAATTATGTATTAACTAGAAATGATTTTCCTTTTTTTTTTTGTGACAGGTTCATTTGAGTGTGAATGTCTCTCTGCTGGAGTCTGGGAACAAAGTATTGTTATCCTCACAAATTCAGGCCGACTTCATGTTTTAACATTACAAGGAACCGTAAAACAAAATATTGAGACAGATGGGCAGCCGATCACTCTAAGCTTGACTGGTCACTACATGACAATATCTACTATAACTGGGATATTGCAACTATGGGACCTATCAAGAAGGTTGTTTTTTGAAATTATTTTTTAGAAATGATTTTATTACTACTAGATTGTTCAGAAAATTGGAGCATTATGAAATATTTCAATAGAACACTTTTAGTTTTTTTTTTGTGGACATTATTATTTTTTATTTCTGTTGATGCTTATTTACCTGCTATTTTCATCCGAATTTTGTTCTCTTGTCAGCAAGTCTTATGTACTTGTGGCGGAGGAAGCTTTTTCTGGGTACAAATATAAAGCTTATAATAAACACCTGAAAAATTGCGAAAAGTTTGGGAAAAAAGTCATTTTTATAAAAGAAAAGCCAATGCAAGAAATAGAAGGAGAAAAATTGTAAAAACATTTTATTATAATAAACCTTTTTTTTTTTTTTTTTTTCTTTTTTTTTAGTATTCACTGTTTACCATTGTTTAACCCTTTAACGCACAGAGGAACATATATGTCCCACTTAGATCCATGGCCTTTGCAAGGCCTTGAAGAGGCTCAGAAATTAGGATCTATCAGAAGGACATATATGACCCACCCTGTTTCATGGAACCATATTTTTTTCAATACAAAAAGTCCGACTCGCAGGAACTGCATCATCTTAGCGCGGTTCCGTTCATGTCCCTAGTGTCATTTGATAAGCTTAGAAAAGAAATAAAGTTATTTTTTTTATATATCTCGTGAAAATTGTCAAAATCCTCTCGAACATCTCGAATAAAAGTGATATTAAGGCGTCAGGGAGACCGACAGTAGCTAACTTATACATAGAAGAGGAAATTACACAATCCGGCTCTCATTCTAAAGCAAAGCTCTATAAATCAATACAAAATATGCCTAATAAAGCCTTTCTAGTGGATACAGAAGCATGGGTGTATATGAGAGGGGGCTGCAGCCCCTCCTGAAATTTTGAATTGATGATAAAAACTTGTCGTAAAACCCTTAAAAATAAATTAAATAAGATCACTTAGTTCATAAAACATATTTTATTTTACGTTTAATAGCGTTTTAGTTGCCTAAAACTATTCCAAGCTCTAAATATTTAGTATTCCATACCCTGGAAATGGTCTCAGCCCCCCCCCCTCGAAATTTTCCCAGCCCCACCCGAAATTGTTTTCTATATACGCCCATGTACAGAAGGATCAAGAAGAAGTACAAGAAAGATTGAGTAGAATACCCTGCCTAATAAAGCCTATATAGAATAATATGCCGAATAAAGCGTATCTAGTAGATACAGAAGGACAAATAACAAGCCTTGACGAATAACGAGTCAATATATAGAATAATATACCTAATTAAGTCTATGGAGTAGATACAAATGGACCAAAAACAAGTCTTGATGAATCTTGTTTTTTTTTCTACTTAAATACTTTTTATCAATATTTAGTATATAACCTGTGTTGAAAACTATTGATTGGTAATTGATGAATCGGGTTACAACTAAGTAGTCTTTATGAATATTTAGTATATAACCTATGTTTGGATCTGTGTTTTTGGGGTGCTCTCCGCCTAGGCTTTGTATTTGTGTCGGCAGATACCTGGGGTATATTTACAGCTCTTGAGGATTAACTCTTAGCAGGTAAATATCCTGCGGACCTTATGTTTGTACGGGCACTGACCCCACTCCCTATTCCCTCATAGTATCTAACCGTTGTGAAGTTTATTTTTTGGATTTAGGACTTAATATAGATATGTAGACTAAATCATAGCAAGAAGTCAACCTCCGTCGTCGGTTCTTAACTATGTAGACTCGCTAATGTTACCCAATCTTAGACACATCGTAATTAAAATCCACAGTAAAAACACGACATTTCACCAGAATCCCCTGCTAAATAAAACATATATAGAATAATATGCCAAATAAAGCCTATCTGGTGGATAAAAATAGAGGAAAAACGCCGTTCGTGTGGTAGAAAATCTTAAAGGCATTTCGCTCAGAAATCTCTGAAATATTGTTACTAATTTTACGTATCCTGTTTTATAGCCAAATAGATTTATATTCTATAATCAATAAGAAAAAAACTACTAACAATAAAAAACTATGGGCAACAGATGAAAATAGGGAATACTTAGAACAATTCAACACCAGTACTGTAATCTAGATATTCATACGGCATCTTCGAATTCTAACAAACAAAATATTGATTCTATTTATACGTATCCTGTTTACTGACAAAAACATTTGACTGCTATAAGCGAGTACAAAAATAACGAGAAGTGAAAACAAAAACTGCGGGAAACACACAAATAGATCCGTTTAAATAAACGAAACTCCATCAAACATTTCTTCAAAACATTTTTTGTGGAAAATTCAGTAAGCTTTCGAACTGTTATATTTCACTTGCCACGATTTCCTAACCCTTTTCGAGATATTAAGGAAAATATACGAAGGGGGCCTAATAGATATTCATACGGCATCTGAGAATCCCAAGATTCCGCAAAAATAAAATATCGTTTCTAATTATACGTATCCTGTTTTATTGTCAAATACATTTGACTACTATAAGCAATTGAAAACACTAGGGAATATGCCAAAGAACTTGGAGTAGGAGCCTCGACAGTTTCAAGACATTTGAAGGAAATCGGCAAATCCAAAACTGACATTTCATACGGTACAGCCTGATATATTTTTAACAATGAATTGTTTTTCTTATTTTAATTAATCTGTTTTATTGTCAAATACATTATCCAACTATAAGTAATGAAAAAACAACAAAGAATAAAAAAAAAACAAAAAGAACCGTTCGAATAAACGAAATCAATTACTTCAAAGATTAAGCACTTATATCTCCGATTGACATCACCTAATCAAAACTTTCATCAGAACCATTTTTGTAGAACATTTAGTAAGCTTTCGCATGGTAACTCTCCATTTGCCAATATTCTCAACCTTTTTCGAAATATTAAGGAAAGTATACAAAGTTACCAAAACTTTTTATGTCTGCTAATAAAATATTTTATTCTAACCCTTCCTAAACTCCAAACGTAACAAAAATGTCAACATATTAGTTTTAATGAAAGTAGAACATGCAGAAAATGTTTCAACTGAATCCCATGATTCTAAGTACCCAAACCAAAAACGGTATTCAAAAACTATTTTTCCAATTTTCTCGAAAACGGTTAAAGCTATCGCCTTGAAAATGGTTTCATTTGTTTTCCTAGCCCAAGAAGCCTATAAAACGAGTACTTACAAGCTTATGAACTCAAAAACGTAAGCGTTACAATTTTTTTTGCGCGAATTTCGCCCCAAACGCCATCTTCCAGTGGGCGGATTCTGCTGGTTAACGAACTTGACCTTTCAAATTGGACGACGGATTTTCGTACCAAATTTCATCACAATCGGACCATTAGGGAAGCCAGAAATGAGCGAACAGACAAATATATATATATATATATATATATATATATATATATATATATATACAAATTTGAACCACCGTTATTTTTGGTTTCTAGGGGTTCTGAAACGCGAAATTTTCTAGTAGGCACTTCTGGATTGTTTCATTGTATCAACCTTATAAGCGGGGTTCCTCCCTATGGGGGAGGGAGGAACCGCGCTAAAAGTACAGATTGGCAGGTGTTTTGCAAATTTAGCAGTTTTCTATAATTTTAATTTTGGCAAGCTGAAAAATGCTGATTTATTTTCTTACCATTTTTAGCGCGGTTCCTCCCTCCCTTCTTTGGGAGAAAACCCGCTTATGAGGTTGACCTCATGATGAAATCCAGAAGTGCCGACTAAAAAATTTCTCTTTTCAGACCCCATGGATCACAAATATATAGGTGGCTCAAATTTGTATTTATATATATATGTTTGCCTGTTCGCACTCCTGATGGCTCAAAAATGGTCCGATTTTGATGAAATTTGGTACTAAAATCTTTCGTGTGATTTGAAAGGTCAAGTTCGTTAACCAGTAGAATCTGTCAACCGGAACATGGCTTATGGAAAGAAATTCGCGCGCAAAAAAAAAAAAAAAAAAAAAAAAAAAAAAAAATCAAAATACTTACGTTTTCGAGTTGATATGCTTGCTGGTACTCGTTTTATAGGTTTCTTAACTTAGAAAAATGAATGAAACCATTTTTAAAGAGATATCTATATCCGTTTTCAAGAAAAATTGAAACACCTGCTTTTCCAAACTAATTTTTAGTTTGCCTATTCAGAAGCGATTAATTTAGTCGAGACTTGTTCCAGGCGTTTAATATTCATCTAATCTAAGTTAGATAAATTTTAGTTCCGTTTGGAGTTAAGTAAGTACTGGAAATAAAATATTTCATTAACAGGCATGAAAAGTTTTGGGATTTTCGTATATTTTCTAAAATATCTCAAAAACGGTTGGAAAATCGTGGTAAATGAAAGGTGACCATTGGAAAGCTTACTAAATTCCCTTCAAAAAAGATTCAATTGTAATTTTCGATGGGGCTACGTCAATCCGAGATATAAGTGCTTAAAATTTCAAAATTGTAAGTTTTGTTCTTTTCAACTGGGTTTTGTCACTGTTTACCTTATGATCGAATAAGTTGTATATCTCTTTTCTCTTTCTCATTCGATACACCCCATTTTCCTTAATTGGTCCCATTATTCGTCTCAGCACCTTTCTCTTGAATCTATCAATCTTTTCCGATAGATGTTTGCGTAGGGTCCAGGTTGCACAGGCATATGTTAGCACAGGTCGGATGATAGTTTTGTACAGGACTATTTTTGTAGCACGGCTTAACAGTTAGCTCCGGAGGATACTTCTTAGGGCAAAATATGGTTTATTGGCCCCCATTATTCGAGTTTGAACTTCCTCCTCTTCGTCCGTCCGATCATTGACAATGGAACCAAGATACTTAAAACTGGACACACATTGGAAAGTATAATTTCCCACTACATAATGCTTTGGCGGGTTTTGAGGCTTTTTCTTTCTGAGGACCATAACCTTTGTCTTTTCTTCATTTATAGACAGGCCCAACTTCCGGCTTCTCTTTCCAACCCTTCACAGTTCTCCTTTATAGTCTTGAGGGACAGGCCAATCAGAGCCACATCATCGGCGTAACCAAGCACTTGGCTCTATGCATTATCGCTAATCAGTTATATAAAATAACAGAAAAAACTTTATAAGCAGTGTTGAGCAGGCTGATTCCTCGGTAATTGTTGCAGTCTGTGGAAGCACCTTTCTTCTTGAATAAGGGTATGATGACCGACTCCTTCCAGCTATCTGGCATCCTCTCAGCAACCCAGATATTCATGACGAGGTGTGATATTTCTTCAATAAGTGTTGCCCCACCTACCTTTAGAAATTCTGCCGGTATGCCATCTGAACCTGAAGCCTTGTTATTCTTAAATCATTTATAATCAGGCCAACCTCCTCTGAATCTGGCGGGCTCACTTGAAGGTCATTTTCCCCATCTGGAAAATCCAAGTCAGGATACTCACCATCCTCCCTAGGGTTTAACAAATTCACTGCCCCTTAAAATTTTAAAACTTTCTACGGAGCCAACTACTTTTTATCTTATTTTCATTAATAAATAGCTAATAGTATAACGTATAATGAGTTGAAATGCATTTTTAATGACGCTAACATCCAGTTTGAAGCATGCCTCAGGAGCCGGGGCGTGGGCACCAATTCTAGTCTCACACAGTTACCTGAAATGGTTCGTATCATTGTCTTTGTTGGGCCATTCATTGTAGAAATACCAATAAAGTGATATTATACCTATTTTCGATGGGGCTACGTCAATCCGAGATATAAGTGCTTAAAATTTCAAAATTGTAAGTTTTGTTCTTTTCAACTGGGTTTTGTCACTGTTTACCTTATGATCGAATAAGTTGTATATCTCTTTTCTCTTTCTCATTCGATACACCCCATTTTCCTTAATTGGTCCCATTATTCGTCTCAGCACCTTTCTCTTGAATCTATCAATCTTTTCCGATAGATGTTTGCGTAGGGTCCAGGTTGCACAGGCATATGTTAGCACAGGTCGGATGATAGTTTTGTACAGGACTATTTTTGTAGCACGGCTTAACAGTTAGCTCCGGAGGATACTTCTTAGGGCAAAATATGGTTTATTGGCCCCCATTATTCGAGTTTGAACTTCCTCCTCTTCGTCCGTCCGATCATTGACAATGGAACCAAGATACTTAAAACTGGACACACATTGGAAAGTATAATTTCCCACTACATAATGCTTTGGCGGGTTTTGAGGCTTTTTCTTTCTGAGGACCATAACCTTTGTCTTTTCTTCATTTATAGACAGGCCCAACTTCCGGCTTCTCTTTCCAACCCTTCACAGTTCTCCTTTATAGTCTTGAGGGACAGGCCAATCAGAGCCACATCATCGGCGTAACCAAGCACTTGGCTCTATGCATTATCGCTTGAAGGGCAATATTAAAAAGAAGCGGCAAAAGAGGGTCACCCTATCTAACTCCTGATTTGACTACAAAAGGTTGGCCCAGCTTCCCATTTATTTTTACTTTACTTACACTCTCTCTTAGAGTGCATGCTGTCATCCGTATTAACTTCGGTGGGATACCTATCTCTTTCATTGCTAGATACAGCTCGTTTCTTATAATGGAATCATATGCAGCTTTAAAATCTATAAAAAGGATCCATATAATCTTATTAAAATCCTTCATTTTTTCCATGATTTGCCTTAAGGAGAAAATCTGGTCGATAGTTGACCTATTCATCCTGAAGCCACCTTGGTAATCCCACAACCGAGGTTCTGCAAAAGCCACTAATCAGTTATATAAAATAACAGAAAAAACTTTATAAGCAGTGTTGAGCAGGCTGATTCCTCGGTAATTGTTGCAGTCTGTGGAAGCACCTTTCTTCTTGAATAAGGGTATGATGACCGACTCCTTCCAGCTATCTGGCATCCTCTCAGCAACCCAGATATTCATGACGAGGTGTGATATTTCTTCAATAAGTGTTGCCCCACCTACCTTTAGAAATTCTGCCGGTATGCCATCTGAACCTGAAGCCTTGTTATTCTTAAATCATTTATAATCAGGCCAACCTCCTCTGAATCTGGCGGGCTCACTTGAAGGTCATTTTCCCCATCTGGAAAATCCAAGTCAGGATACTCACCATCCTCCCTAGGGTTTAACAAATTCACTGCCCCTTAAAATTTTAAAACTTTCTACGGAGCCAACTACTTTTTATCTTATTTTCATTAATAAATAGCTAATAGTATAACGTATAATGAGTTGAAATGCATTTTTAATGACGCTAACATCCAGTTTGAAGCATGCCTCAGGAGCCGGGGCGTGGGCACCAATTCTAGTCTCACACAGTTACCTGAAATGGTTCGTATCATTGTCTTTGTTGGGCCATTCATTGTAGAAATACCAATAAAGTGATATTATACCTATGCCCAAGTTAATATAATATGCATTTATTGTATAAATCAATATGTGATGTAGGTGTAATTTATTTTGCATTATTACTTTATTTTATTTATTTTCAATTTGGTCTGCTGAGTCAGATAAAACCTTTCTCAAAATATTCCTCTCCTCATTTACTTCCCTTCCTCCAACCTCAGCTGGAATGTTTCCTATACCTCTTTCAATATCTCTCTGAAAAACATACAGAGTTTCCTCCAGTTTCAGCTTTTCTCTTACCCAGCTAGTCTGTGGTTTACTCTTTTCATAAATCATTCTCTTGTATGCATGGTTGATCTTTGTGACTACCAGAAAATGATCAGAGTTAATGTCTGGCCCTCTAAAAGGTCTCACATCATTAACTGTATTAAAGTGCCAACTAGAAACCAGAACGTGATCTATCTGCGTTGCAACTCCATTTGGCGAGACCCTTGTTTGTTTGTGCTTTTCTTTGTGAGGAAAGACAGTATTCATTGCGGCTAATGATCTGGATGCAGCAAAACAAAGCATTCTTTCTCCATTATCATTTGCATGTAGGCTCCATTATGATTGCATGTAGGCTATGATTGCCAATAGTAGGAGTAAGTCTAAGCTTCCTTTCGAACCTGAGCATTAAAATCGCCCAGAACTATTTTCATATCAAAAGATGGAAAAGCAGCTATTGCCCTTTCTAAGTCCTCATAGGAAAAGTCCTTTTCCTCTTCATCTTTTTCTTCTGTTCGTGCATGTACATTTATTAGCGTTATGTTAAACTTCTTTCCCTGAATCCTTAATTTACATAACCCTTTGTTTATAGGTTGGAAATCAAGAACTGCTTCCCTCATCTGCTTTGTCGCAACAAAGGCTGTCCGAAATTCATGTCTGTCCTGGCTTCCACTGCAGTAAATATCAAACTCCTTTCCACTTCGCTTTCCAACTCGGTCCAGCGAGTTTCCTGTATAGCAGTTATATCCAAATTAAGTTGTAGCAGTTGTGTCTTCAATTTCGTTAACGCAACAGGTCTGTAAAGTTACATTCTAAGTTCCAATCTTATTAGCCATAGTCCAAGTTCTAGGTTGTTTCCTTGAATCCGTCCAAAATCCGAGGCTAGACTGTTGAGAATATGTAACCTGTAGCTTTTTTATAAAGAGCGGGTAGTCAGCCTTCCCTTCAACCCTCCTCTTTTATCCGGGCTTGGGACCGGCTGTGGTCCTTGTTAGCGTCTCCCACAGGCAGAGTTAGAAATTTTAAGTTTAAATTTTGCAATTAGATCCTTTTAGCCTCCATCCCAATTTAGGGTTTCTTGAGATTTTTAGTCTTTGCGGCAATGATTATTTAATTTCAATAATGAGAATTGTAATATTGATTTTTTTTTTTGGTTGTTTTAGAGAAGCTAGACCTCATTCGAAAGTAAAGGACCTGATAGAAGGAATTCCTGACTTCAGTGAAGTTATATGTGCTGTTTGCAATAGCAATGGTACAAAGGTTGCTCTTACCATTGCTGGAAACAATCTAACACCTACTCCTGCTATATTTGTCTGGAATATAGATGCTGACAATATTCAGCCCTATTTCTTTAACAGCGATAAGTAAGTCTAACTTTCATGTCTATTTAACTGTGCTATTAACTCTCTGAAGACAGCAAGCCACTCTAAAGATAGAGACTGAGCAGGCTGATCCATGCCACTTTAGTGACACAATTGTTTCCTTATCCTTAACCCTCCGTTGACCACGTGGGAGAAAGTTACACCGTCGCCCACGTGGGGTCCACCAGGACCCCAATTACATTTATGGTGGTAACGTGCTAATACTTCATAAGACTACCTTCAAAAAATATTCAATCAATTTTTAGGTGTCTGTGAAGATACCCTCCAAATATGGAGTCTCAGGTCCCAAAATTGTGGTTGTAGGATTTGAAATTGCATACAGAAAGACAATAACACAGGAAAATGAAAATGGAATCCTTTTGTCAGATTGTATAATTTAACGAATTCAGTTTTATCTTGATACCAGATACTATCATGATGCAAACTAATTAAATTGGAAAAATAAAATACATGGAAATATAAAATAAAAAAACTTATCACGGAAGCCCACGTGTGATCCACTCAGACCCTAAAGCAGTTTTTCAACAAACAATAATGAATTTGAGGCGTGGATTACTGTATGAGCGACTTGACAGTACCGATCTCTGGAGCACTACTTAGTAGGAAGCTACTCAAAGAACAGGAAGGTAGAGATACGGTGGATGTAAGGGAGGGGGGAAATAGTGTGCGTGGGGTTCGCCTAGACCCCATGTGGTCGACGGAGGGTTAACCTTAATGAAAGCCCTGAGAACCTAACAGCTTTTAATTCCTACCACCTCTGTTAAAAATTCATGATTGAAACCAAATCAAATAACTCACTATCTTTCCTATACTACTACTTACTCCTTATTAGTAGAGTTGGGCATAATCACAATTACGATTATGATTATAATCACAGACCCTTGAGATATGATTATGATTACATCATAATTACAAGAGTAATAACAATTACACTTGTAATCACATCTTTGGTTATAATTACACTCGTAATCACAACATTTTTCTGTAATTACACTCGCAATCACAATATTTTTCTGTAATTACGACTGTAATCACAGCTATTAAGATTAAGTTCGTTATCACAGAATGGTTATGATTACAGCTGTAATTACAGAAAAAAATTGTGATTTCAGTCATAATTACAGAAAAATATTGTGATTACAGTCGTAATTACAGAAACAGCTGTGATTAAGAGTGTAATTATAATCAAAGGTCTGATTATGAGTGTAATTTAATCACTCTTGTAATTACAATATAATCGTAATCACTCTTGTAAATACAATTATAATTGTAAATCATTACTGAAATTACAATTATAATCGAAATCATAATCATATCTCCAGGTTCTATGATAATAATCGTAATCTTAAAAACCTGTGATTATAACCATAATCCTAATTATGATTATGATTATGCCCAACTCTTCTTATAAGTAAGGATGGGACAATATCCACCAATTGGTACACTAAACGCTTCACTGAAGTTCAGATTAGACTTGATTATTATTCTGGTTAAGTTTCAATCTGCTGTTGGCTTAGACAAAATTGAGTTATTTTGGTAATTCAAAATGATATTCTCAAAATTCTTGTTTTGTTTTTAGTGACGCTATTAGATTTGTTACATCAATTCATTGGGATTCTGATGAGCCACAATTATTAGCTTGTGAAGCAAGGAAACCAACCATCCAGGCCTCTAAGAAGATTTCTGTTAATAGTGCAAAACAGCAGTGGTCAATACCTACTGCGGTAAAAACCATTCAGTTTTCTTCTTATCTGTTTCTTCTTTTCATTAATATAATTTTTATTATGCCGAATGTTTTCATTTTAGATATTGGTATCTTTTTTGTGTTCTTCTGATCATGGATTACTTTTAAGGGATTCTCTTCCCATGGAGGATGAGTTTGTTTCTTTGGTTGGCCTCAATTTGCCTCATTTCATTATTGTCAATAAATTTTCTAATCCACAGGTTCGTATTTTATGCTTAATTTTTTTATATATGTTTATTTCTAAGATAATTTGATTGAATTTGTTTACAGAAAATGTCCATAGAAGAAATTGTCATGAAAGATTTTGAAGGACTTGAAGACTGTGATTCTGGAACAAAGAATGCTGTTATCACATTCAGTTTTAGCTTAAGCATTGGTGACATTGACCAAGCATTTAAATCTATCCGAAGTATTAAAAGGTAAAATGTTTTTTGATTTATCCTCATTTTATTTTTTGATTCATTTTTAGATTCCACAGTGACTAACAAGGGGAGTGCAGGACGTACCCCTCACCGAGTCAAACGAGAATTTTTGTATATGTAGTTTCGAACTAGAAAAAGGTTCTGTTAAAGTGAGAAAACGCTCAAGGATTCATCTAAAAAAAAAAAAAAAAAAATGTTGTCAATTAACCTTGCTTTCTTAAGATGTTCCGAAATAGCTTAACTCAAATGCCCCGGTAGCTCTGTTGGTAGCATTCTTCTTTATTACCCCAAGATCGCTGGAGTATTATTAACAAGTGCATATGCATGTAAAGGTTTCAAGGAATAAAAATATGTAAACAGTTAAACTAAATAAAAAATATTTAATTACTAACAAAATCACACATGTATGCATTTATTATTACAATATCAAAAACTAGTTACATGGAAAATCAGGTGTTCCAGCCCAAGGTGCCTTAGTAGAAACATTTATTTTTTTTAGTAGAAATACAAGTTCCTGCCTTTAAAACGAAACATATATGCTTTCTTTTACTTCCATTCAATGAAATACCATGATACAAATGTTTGGCTAGCTAGGAAGGGCAGGTTTTCTAGTAATACTCGAGCCGATCTAGCTCCAGTGATTTCCGAGATCCATCACTCATTACTCCCGGAGACTGCTGAATTAAAGAGAGCAACAGATAATAGAACGCCGGATAAGGGAGAGTCAACTGTATAATTAAACATTTTTACTGTGGAGAATTTCTAAAAAAATTATCTTCATTACTTAATAAAAATTATTATTATTTACAAATGAATCATTATTGAATTATTTTGTTATTTTGGAGCTATAATATAAACTATTATTATTAGTGCTGCAATATGGAGAAGCCTAGCCAGAATGTGTGTAACATCAAGGCGACTAGATGTGGCCAAAATATGCCTTGGCAACATGGGTGATTCTAAAGGGGTTTCTGCCCTTGCAGAAGCTGATTATGAAGAGGAAGAAGCAGTGAGGATCGCAGTCCTAGCTATTAGGCTAGGTATGATTGTAAGTTTTGCAAAAACAAGCTTCTATTTTATATTGTTATTATTTAACGCGTTGGCTTTGGTACGGGACATGTATGTCCCGTACTGGCTTTCACTGTATTACGGCAGGGAAAATAGCCCAACTCCCTTAACTTACAATGCCTGTAACTAAAAAAATTTTTGTTTGTTATCTAATCCCACTCGTGCTTCAAAATAGTTATCATATAACCTTCAGTAACAAAAATATTAAGCTATAACCTTCAGAAATTTTTACAGGACTCATTTTCCCTATACCGCTCAGCAGTTGGAATCCCTATGGGACACATGTGCCCCGAACCAATCCTACGAAAAACCGCTGAAATTTCGCGCCGAAGCCAATGTGTTAATTTAGTCTTACTTTATTCACTGAATCTTTATTTTATATTCTGTTCGCTGTTAAATTATAAAGAAGATGTAATTTATCAATTTAGTGTATTAATCGATTAAATTATCTTTTTAGGAAGAAGCTGAAAAATTATATGTGGAATGTGGTCGTTATGATTTACTGAATAAACTTTATCAAAAATGTGGGCAGTGGGATAAAGCCTTGGAGATTGCTCAGAAATTTGATAGGATTCATCTGAAAAATACTTTCCACCAGTATGGCAAGTATGTATTTTTAAAGTTAATTTATTTGGTTTGTACAAAAATAAATAGATATTTATTTCTCGATATTTTAATTCCGAAATTACTATTTTTGCTAGATTTTAATGTTTAAAACAGCAGCTGGTTTGATATTTTGAAGAAAACCTCCAATTGTCTACTCTACACAAATAATTCAATTATCCTCAAAATAGTTAAAATGAAATATCAAACAAAGGTGAGAACTAGGGAACGGACGCTCATGTAAAATGAAATTCAAAATATGTACATATGTATTTAAGTATTTATAATGAAATAAGTAATAAATTTTTTTGTATAAAATAATAAAATATGTAGTAAAAAAATACCTAAAACTCTATAAAATATTGAAAAGGAAAGCATAAATAATTAGTACGAACTTTATTAAAAATGGAAAGAAAAATATGACTAAAACTGTATAACATATTGAAAAAAAAAAAAAGCATTAATAAAAATTTGAAACTCATTTAAAAAGGGAAAAAAAGACATCGACAAATTTTTACAGAACAATATTTTGGAGTCTTGTTTTCAACAACATGCATTTTTAAATTGTCTTACGTGAAATGATGCCGGTCTGATCTCATAAGGGGAATATACAGTGGTGGGGTCACCGATCAGGCCCATTTTTTCTGGTGATTCTGCATCAAAAAATAATCGACACTCGTCTGAGCGTTTCGCTCAAATTAGATAGGTGCTGAGAAATAAAATAAAATAGGTTCAAAATTCATTATTTTATATCTCCAGTTTTGAAAATAATATGGACAAGATTCTTTTATTAGTTCATTTGTTTTAGAGAGTATATTAAAGGAATAATACAGTTGTTAAACAATAATTTGTTCTATATTTTTTTAAAACGCATCTGCCCCTAGACCATTAGCTCTGGGGAAGCTTCTTGGTTTCCCCTTCCATTAAAAAATGAAAAGAATATCAAAATATGTATCAAAAATATGGATTATGGCAGAATATGTAAAAATATGGGTTTTTGACAAAATATGTAAAATAAAAACCTGTTTAAATGCTTTAAAATCACTTAAAACATGCAGAATTTTATCAACACTTACGATTTAAGAATCAGAAAAACACTACCTACAACTGTGAACCAAAGAATGGCTGGGTTTGTTCTATTGAACTTTCCAACCGAACAAATGTTGACAAAGATATTTCATTATAATATAAAATATGAGAACAAAACCTTCAATTGAGTGAGTCTCTTTGATGGATCTGCACTTATATGAAGGAAATAAAGGTCAGAAAAGTTAAGAAAAGTGGCTTCGTATTTCTGGTACTGAGAAGTGCAATAGCTCCTTCAGCGACAAAACGAATAATCCTCTGAAGATTCCCAATCACTGATGCCTTTTAACATATTTTCTTTTTCATCAACTAAAATTAACATAGAAAAAATCATTCTCTCTGGGTATCCATACTGGGTACACGAATCAAAGACTACTGGAGAAAGAAGCTGAGTTTCTACACCAAGTATAAAATACTTCATATAGTTTTAATTTAAAATAAACCTCAACTCTACAATAATTATATTTTAGCCTTACTCATCATTTAGTTGTATATAATTATAATAAGTTGTAGGGGGTCTCCCGTGGTCTAGTGGCTAGCGCGCTAGATTCATAAGCGGGAGATGGTGGGTTTGATCCCTACCGGCGCCAGAAATTTTCTCATCTCAGGGCTCGCTGAGAAAATTCCTGTCTGCACCCTGGATCTCGGCGCTAATGGCCAAGAATTAAAAAAAGATAAGAAAAAAAAAAATAAAAAAATAAGTTGTAAAGTATTTTGTTTTTCATTCACAGATTTTTAGAAAATGAGGGCGATAAAGAAGCAGCAAGCCATATGTTCTTTCGAGCAGATACTCACAGACACGAAGTCCCTAGGATGCTGCTTTATAATTCTCCTTCTCTCGAGAAGTATATTGTTAACAGCAAAGATCCGTACGTCCTCCATTATCTATGTAATGTTATAATTTTAAACATACTTGTAAGATTTTATTAATATTTATTTTATTAAAACTGAATAAACAATTATTCAAATTATACTATTAATGTTCCACTAAAAAATCTTTAATATTAGGTGATAGTGCACATTATTTGTTATACTGTATATTCCGTCACAAATTTGGCTGTCTGGAGTGTTAATAGATGGGCATTGAATGATAGCCCAGGGGATGTTTATTTGACCATAATATATTATATTTTATTGAGGGAAAACATCCTTCGGTTCTAGTGGTACATACTAAGGTCACATATTTCTGCATATTCTTCTAAACTTCATCTGATCAACTAAAAGTATGCAGAATATACTTAAATCCTTTGTATTATCATCCCATTATTGGAAAGAAAGATAGGAATCACTTTGATATACCATTTATATATATATATATATATATATATATATATATATATATATATGTATATGTATATGTATATATGTATATACAGTAGAACTTCTTTATACGGAACTTCTATATAATGAAAATCTCCATTTATCAAATTTTCTTTAAATCCCCCAAGTCATTACATAGAAAACTGTTTCCTTATATTGGAAAAAAAAATCTGTATATCAAATTTTTTGATTTATTGTCAAGTATTGTTAGCAAACAGCTCTACCGGAAGTAGTTTATCATTTGAAAAGAACTTCATTGGCAGTGAGTGAAACTAGATCAAATAGTGTTGTAAAAACCGAGCCCTGACTGGAGGCTTCAGGCCCGAGCCTTGAACCTAACCTTCACATCCCGCACTCTGAGGGCTGGATGAAGGCTCGGGAATGAGGCTCCATCCTAACCCTATCAAGCCCTGAAGGCTCGGCAAGGTTCTAGCACCAGCCTTGGCCTTAGAGCCCTTGGAAGGTAGAGCTTCGGCATGCACGGTTATTGTCAAAGGCTTTCTTCTGGTTTACTATCTTATGTCTATAAACTAATAACTTACTCTTTAATAATTACTTTTTGTTAATTTAGAATTTTGGTGACATTTCTCACCATTTATTTCACAATAATAAATATCAATTTTTAACAGCATTTTTATTTACAAAGGGAGGTAATTTCGCTATTATCTCTGATAATTCTTATTTTGCTTCATTAGTAGTTTATAAAAATTCAACAGAGTTCAGTTTATTAAGTTAATTATTAAGCTAAATAAAGGGCCTAAAAAAAGTTTGGTTTTGATTTTGTTGATGTTTGTAGATAAGATGAAGGGAATAGTTTTTGAAGTTTTTATGAGTTGTATCTAACAATGAAAAATGTGAAAGAAAATACTGTTATATTCGTTTGCGACATTTTTTTCATGTTTTTATTCTTATTTAGGGAGAAATGAATAAGTATGCGAAGTTTTATGAAAATCTGAGTTGGGGTACTAATTTCTTAGAATTACCTTCAGACAAAATACAGCAAGAAGGAAGCATTAAGTCTTGAGACATTTTAATATAACATGATTTTCTCACTCTGAGGGCATACGTTAATATTTCAAATGTTGAGTATGGCAATGGTTAAGAAGTACGACAGTGTTGCCATCACCGTCTGACAGAAGAATTTATTTTTTAAGGAAAAATTTCTATTTTTAACCAAGTAGGTAGTAATCCATACAAACTAATTTATCAATGTCATGGTAAATTTAATTGCCAGCGAATAATTTATTGTGGCGGAAACAATTTAGGATGAGTTGAGTAAAGTCTATTTCATGAAACAGCTGTTTGCCCGCCATCTGCCATTTTGGAAAATAAAAATAAAAGGCTTCAAGGCTTGTGCCTCCGCCTGAGGCGAGCCTTCAAGGCTTGCACCTTCTACCAAGCCGAGCCTTCAAGACCCGCGCCTTCTATCAAGCCCTGAGAGGTCGAGCTTTTAGGAGCCGCGCCTTGTAGCCTTAAAGGCGCGCTCTTTTACAACACTACGATCAAATCTTTCAGACCAACGATGATGTTGCTACTGCCGAGCACCCTGCTGACGACGGCATTCTAACTTCTAATCATAGTGAGTAGACTGATGACGAAGAAATTAATGAACAGCTCATAGAGCTTGTCAGCTTTTGAGACGATTCATCGGGAATTACAGTTGCTAGATCATGTTCCAGACGACTCATTTTCCGGGCTTAATAAGTGCAATCAAAGAATCAAAAGATATGGTACAAACAGACATAAGATATTTTTTTAAGAATATGTAACTCTTGAAAGTCATGTTATGAAATTCGTATTATGTCAGTAAATTCCTTCTTGAACAGTACATATGTTTGTTTATATGAGTTGTACGTTCCCATGAATACATGTATTTCATTTTTTTCTTCTTTATTTTTATATTAGTTACACATGCAAAGTACATCCCTTTGTTAATTATTTATCAGGTTTATAATTTGCAAAAACCGAGTGTCAACTAACAATGTACATGTGTTTCCATTTATCCAAATTTCCTTATATCACATTTTTACAGTTGGAACCTTCACTTTTGATATAAGGAAGTTCTACTGTATATATTTACATGCATACATGTATGTATGTATTCCATAGCATTTCCCAAATCCTGTTCAGTTCAAAATATAATTTCCTCCATTTTTCTACTTTTCCTTTGACTGTGCTGCATATATTGCTGTCATTAGGGATAGTTATATCTATTATGGAGGAATCAATTATGCCTCATCATGTGGTCTGTTAGAACAGTTTTATCCCAATAGAGAATAATGTTTTAATTTTCAATAGCAGGAGGTGGAACATAATGGAATTTGATACTTTTGCATTATTTTTCAATAGTTCATGCTTGAGAGCAAGTTCCAATGCTTATTATTTTTGTCAGACAAGGATGTCTACTGTTATAATGATATTATTATTATCAATGTTGTTATAATGATGATATTTTTTCACAGTTACATTACTTTTTTTATTTATTTCTGTTGAATTGATTTTTTTGTTAGGGTTCTTCTTAAATGGTGGGCTCAATATATGGAATCAACTGGGCAGATGGACATTGCATTAAAATTTTATGAGGAAGCTGGGGACACATTATCCCTTGTTCGAGTACTATGCTATTTGAAAGAAGTGGAAAGGGCTACATTACTGGCAGAAAGTAGTGGTGATAAAGCTGCCTGCAATCATCTGGCTCGGAGTTTGGAACTTATGGGTAGAATTCATGAAGCAGTACATTTCTATACTCGAGCAACAGCTTACAATAATGCTTTAAGGCTCTGCAAGGTACACTTTAAATAGTTATTTTTTTAGCTAGAAAGACAGAAATGCGAAAAAAGGTGTATTATAATGTTTTTGGACAATGACCTTATCTCATGTCCTGTGACACCAATGTGTCACCTGCAACACATTAGTAATTACAAATTGGTATCATGTTGGGCGAAGTCATAGTTCAGGGTGTCTTATGAAAGGCCTTTTCTACCAGAACAAATTTAATTAGTGCAGAGTGCTTTCAGAGTGTATGCTTCAACATCAGTGCTCTGTTAACAATAAAATAAAAACAAATCAGAAATATGAAAAATAATTGTTCCTGAATAAAATAAAACTTTCATTAAAAAAAAAAAAAAGTTATACGATTAATTTCTACTATTCACAGTGACAAAATAAATAATACTGGAAAGGTTTGTAAAATAATATAATTAATAATATAATAATTAATAATTATTAATTAAATATTATAATTAATAATATAATTGGGTAATTTAATGACCAAAGTGTATCAGTCCCCCACAACAGGCCATGATGGCCCTGAGGGGGAAATACTATAGAGGTATCTGATTCATGACCATACAGCCCACTAGGGAGATAGTGTGCTCAGAACTATGCTCCGACCACATGATTTTCCCCTTTGCAGGTACCCATTAATAAATTAATTATAGGCTGGGTTAGCCTAGCCGAATGGCTGGGCTGGGTCATGGAGGCCGATCCAACCCACGAACAAAGGCACTAGAAGATGGAAATCTTTAGTGCTTGCTCGAGATTTGAACTCAGGATCAAGCTAAACAATTTTGAAATCTTTATTTCTTAGAAAAATCAGCTTGTTAGGATGGGATTTGAAAACTGATACTTCTGTTTTATGAGTATGTGCATTGCAAACTTAATTACAACCTAGCAAGTTAATTCATCTTGCTAGCAGGCTGAATTATCATTCTACAAACGGCTTCTAGGCTTGGTACGCTCAATTCGAAATCACATGGTAAGGCTGGAAACCGGGAGTGACTATATTATTGTGCAAATCCTGAAAGCTACGATAAACTGGCTTAGCAAAATACTACTAATGAACAATTCTTGCCTCACTCGGATTTGCTACAACAGGCTAGTCATACTGGATCAGTCTCCATCCAATAAGAAGAAATATAATTGGGTGACTCAAATTAAGAATATTTTCTATAGCATAAATAAGGAGAACACCTGGTTGAATCAAAATCCGTTGGAATTTTACATAAATAGCAACCGCATAATTGGTGCTTACAAATCTAATTTATAAACAAAAACCTTGAAGACAATAGAAACTCTGCATTCAGCCCTATATACACACAAATTACAGAGTGTTAACAGAGTCTCCACAAAATTACCAGAATATAAATTTGCCATTCCCAATAATAAAAATTATAGCCCAAATTAGAACTTCCGGAAAATACAATGTGCGATTCACATTTAAAAACCACTCTTACAATATAAACCCAAAGTTAAATTGCAAACATTGTAAAGTGGATGAAAATATCGTGCATGTTTTTCTATACTGTGAACTATATGAAAAATGTATAAATACATTTTTGACAATTAGGCCAAATTATATGGAGCTAGATTTGTTTCAACTGTTCAACTCCAAAAACCAATCCGCATACATGAACATCTACAGCTTTTTGTCTCGGGCACTAAAAACTATAGAGTTCTTTTTGAATAATATAGATTAATCAATAGAAAACATAATAAATACACACTTTTTCTTAATTGTTTATTATTATTTTTTTCTATTATAATATTTAGCATGGCTTAGAAATATTTAATCTAAATTAATATTAGACTAATCCATATTATATATGTCCTGCCTCATGCAATGAGGGTTATCCCTGTTACGCATTATAAAAAAAAGAAAAAAAAAAAGAAAAAGTTAATTCATCTGATGGTGCCAAAGTTTCAGATGTAAGGCACTGCATCATAGTTTTCTGGAACCAGACAATGTTATCATTTTTTTTTAATTTTTATTATTTGTTAATTATAGGTGCTCCGACTGCCTGAGTCATTAGCACCTGTTATTATCATCAAAGGCTTAGAGTTGGAATCCCTACTAGGAATTAAATTTATTTTCATAGCATAATACACTGAATGGTGTACACCATCAGTGATTTAATTTTCAAATTTTTATTTTGAGATAAATTCACTCACTAGGCTTTAATTTGATCCCAGAATCTTCCATTTTATTCTTGGATACATTACCAAATATTCTACCGGATTCATATCACCAAATTTGTCTAGAAAATAAAGATTTGAAAATTAAATCATTGATGGTGTACTCTGTCCTCTACATTATATAGTGGTTTAATAAAGCTAAACAATATCTCAGCCTCTAAATAATACTCCTTACTAGCTAAGTGCTTAAACGAAATTAATGTATCTATATAATAATATAGCAACAACTAATAGGATCATTTTTTGTCTTCAGGTTTCAGCATTTTATGTGCCTTTTCGAAAAAAGGCTCTCATCAAGACTTTTAAAACTATTATTATATAAGCAATTCTAAATGCTTGTTTTGTTTACTTGATCATTTCTTAAAAATTGATCAGCTCAATAAATTTAAACTGAGAAAGAAAAACCCTTTTCTATAAGCTTCCAGAATGCTGATTTATTTAAATAAAATTATTAAGAATAAAAATTATTCATTAATGTTTTGTGCAGGAGCAAGGATTAGAAGATCAGCTGTGGGCGCTTGCTTTATCTGCCGGTCCTCGAGAACAAGCTGAAGCAGCACGCTTTCTTGAAGTATCTCTACCTGACCGGGCTGTTCTTTTGTATCACAAATCTGGCATGCTGCACAGGGCTTTGGACCTTGCCTTTAGGTAAGCTCATCAAATACTGACATTTATAGAATGAAGAAAAAATGATATCCCTAGTGATTAATAATTAATGGCTGCTGTTGTGAAGAAGTTGTTTAATAAATTTTCAAGAATTCTGAATCATTTTTAGTCAAATCAAATAAAATAATTTATTTGTTTTTGAGAATGTATACCATACAAATAGAGTGTGTACTATTCATAAATACACAATATATATACATATATCATTTAACATTGACTAGTTCCATTATTTAACAATGAGAAAAAACTTTACAAACGTATAAATTAATTTAAAAAAAAATCTATATAAATGAATTTATGATATATATTGTAATGATATATTACATTCTCGAAAATATTTTTAAATTCAAATAACCATCGATAGTTTGAAAAGCCCGCGCAAATCACAAACCATAAAATACAAATAACATCGTATTATATACGATCAAATAATAATATTTTTGGACAATACTGATGTACAATATACATATTAAATGTAGAAGGTAGAAAAATAATGTCTCTCCACTGTTTTTCAAAGTATTTATTAGCAAAAGCTTTTCGAGAACATGGTTCTCATCATCAGTGCATCTATTACTCCACCGGTAGTACTGCTAACAGCCTCTCCGAACAGGTGTGAGGTAAATAATTACCTCACACCTGTTCGGAGAGGCTGTTAGCAGTACTACCGGTGGAGTAATAGATGCACTGACGATGAGAACCATGTTCTCGAAAAGCTTTTGCTAATAAATACTTTGAAAAACAGTGGAGAGACATTATTTTTCTACCTTCTACGAAATCGAGAACTCCACAAATAACGCTGCATACATCACAGATATTAAATGTACATTCAGATGATAATAAATTAATTATTTGGTATTACAAAAATATAATTATTATTTTTATATATGAACCAACATAATGCGGAAGTTGGAAATAAAGGACGCCAAACTTTCCCGCTAAAAAGGAGGCAGTCTATTGGTAGCAGCCTTGGAGTCAAGTCAGTCCATAGCTATCCTCCGAGGAGTACGGAGTCAAGTCAGTCCATCGCTATCCTCCGAGGAGTACGGAGTCAAGTCAGTCTATAGCTATCCTCCGAGGAGTACGGAGTCAAGTCTATTGACTCCAAGGGGGGGGGGTCTATTGAGTGCAGTTGTCGAGTGCGGAGCTAGAGTCTATCGCTAGCCACAGAGAGTACAGAGTGCAGTCCATTGTTATTTATCATAGAAGACGGAGTGAGAAGACAACAGAATCCTGAATTTCAAGATATCCATTCTATGCACGAGACCTGGCAAGAAAGCGTATCACCTTGAAGAAGGAATTACTGAAGCGCAGTATATTGAAGCTTTATTGGAAGTAAATTAATTTAGAGGTAAAATTATTTTTTTTTGTAATTGTTAATTCTTTTATTGTCATTTGTATTTATTTTAATATTGGTGTTTGTATCTCAAGATTGTCTAAAAATAAATATTATATTCTTCATTCACTCGGAACTTCTATCCCTGAGATTAAGTCAATTTAATATAATAAAACTTATTAAAGTAATTAAAATTTTTTCATTCTTTTTATAAAAATAAAATCATAACATTTAATGGCGCCCAACATAGACGGCCGAGTGAATTGAAGTTAAAAACGTTAAATAAATATCTTAATAACAATAAATTTTAAATAAAATAATAAAAAGTAAATAATGGATGATGCAATTGAAAATCGATTATATAGAAATGGCGGCAGCTCGTTCCAGGATCTGCTACCGCGTCACTAGGATATCATGTTAGATAACAGGAATTGAACTCAGGAAATGGATAATGAGATACATCCGCGTGTATAGGAAAATATAAGTTTATATCAGAATTGAATAACAAAATGGAGGAAAATATAATACAAAATGAGAAAAGTAATGACAATTTAACTAAAACTAATGAGATGCATTCTCAAGGCCTATTAAAATTGATGAGGCTATTATACGAACAAAGACAAGAACTAATATTTGAATTAAGAAAAAATAATATAATATTGGAAAATAAAATAGATGCGAATAGAATGGAACAAAATAAAGAACTAAAGTTCGAATTAAGTAAAAATAATAAAAAAGTGGACGATTTAAGTGCATATTTAAATAATATGGGTGAAAATCAAAATGAAGAGACGATAGAGTTGGAAAAATCGAATGATAGCCTTTTTAATAAAAATAATATAAGTTGTAAAGAAATTATAGAGATTAAGGAAAATAATGACAAAAATTTAATTAAAATTACCGAAAATGACGATACACAATTCAATAATGACGATTTAAATGTATCAAAAAAGGACAATTTAAATAGTAATGATGGTAGTAATGAACAGATATTTGAAGATGATAAAATATTGATTAAAAATAAAAATGACTATAATTGTTTAATAAATGAAGATAATACAATTCAAGAAAAAATATTAACTGAATTAAATAATAATAATGAGAAAATAAATCAAATAATTAAAAATAATATAACTAATGATAATTTAAAAAATAAAATAAGTACAGACATTATGGATGAGAATTTGAAACAAAATAACATTAAAAAATTAGTTGATGATCATATAATTAATTTTAAAATAATGAGTTATAATAATAATAATAATGGTAATAATCAAAATAATATAATGAATAAAAATGTTAACAACAATAATCATATGAAAAATTTGGACATCAAATTAGGTAATAAAGTAAAAATTATTTTTGTGTATCAATGTCAAAATGGGATAGAAAAAATTGCAAAATTAAATCGGCCACCACGAAAGAGAATAAAACAAATCCTTAGGAATAATTCGGACAGATGCAAAAAAGATTTTAATGATAAATAGTGGATCCAGGACAATTTTTAAATGTAGTACTAGTTTAGAATTTATATCTGTTACAAAAATTAGTTTAGTATAAGATTTAATTGATAATAATAATATTTAAAAATTTATCATAAATTTAATTATCATATTAGTTTAGGATAAGATAGTTTTGATAATGATAATGTTTAAAATTGAACAATGAAAAATGATAATTTAAATTGAGAAATGATAATGAATAAAAATTATGTAACGAAATAAGTTTTTGAAAATTTGAATAAATAATAACAGGCTGACCAATAGATCTAATCTCGATAACCAAATTTAAATTTTGAATTCTATTTTTTATTTTGAAACCGAGCATAAATCTTTTTTTTTTATTATTTTTTTTTTTAGACAGGAGTGCAAATGTAATGATATATTACATTCTCGAAAATATTTTTAAATTCAAATAACCATCGATAGTTTGAAAAGCCCGCGCAAATCACAAACCATAAAATACAAATAACATCGTATTATATACGATCAAAATTAATAATATTTTTGGACAATACTGATGTACAATATACATATTAAATGTACATTCAGATGATAATAAATTAATTATTTGGTATTACAAAAATATAATTATTATTTTTATATATGAACCAACATAATGCGGAAGTTGGAAATAAAGGACGCCAAACTTTCCCGCTAAAAAGGAGGCAGTCTATTGGTAGCAGCCTTGGAGTCAAGTCAGTCCATAGCTATCCTCCGAGGAGTACGGAGTCAAGTCAGTCCATCGCTATCCTCCGAGGAGTACGGAGTCAAGTCAGTCTATAGCTATCCTCCGAGGAGTACGGAGTCAAGTCTATTCCTAGCAGTTGTCGAGTGCGGAGCTAGAGTCTATCGCTAGCCACAGAGAGTACAGACTGCAGTCCATTGTTATTTATCATAGAAGACGGAGTGAGAAGACAACAGAATCCAGAATTTCAAGATATCCATTCTATGCACGGGACCTGGCAAGAAAGCGTATCACCTTGAAGAAGGAATTACTGAAGCGCAGTATATTGAAGCTTTATTGGAAGTAAATTAATTTAGAGGTAAAATTATTTTTTTGTAATTGTTAATTCTTTTATTGTCATTTGTATTTATTTTAATATTGGTGTTTGTATCTCAAGATTGTCTAAAAATAAATATTATATTCTTCATTCACTCGGAACTTCTATCCCTGAGATTAAGTCAATTTAATATAATAAAACTTATTAAAGTAATTAAAATTTTTTCATTCTTTTTATAAAAATAAAATCTTAACAATATATATATATATATATATATATATATATATATATATATATATATATATATATATGTATATGTATATTTGTTTGCTTAAACACTAATTGGATTCATTCTTCTTGCATAATACTTTTTATTGATGTTACTCTATTTATTAATTACATTTTCTTTAGGCATAATCATTATGATGCTGTAGAGCAGATAGCTATTGAATTGACAGCGGAAAATGATAAGGAACTTTTGACAAGGTGTGCCCAATACTTTATTGACCAACACCATTATGAGAAAGCTGTTCATCTATTAGCAATAGCAAAAGAGGTATGATTTTAATTGTTATTAAAGCTCTAATTACCGATTGAGGATTTCAGAAAATCACAGATGACGGGTGTCCATAATTTGCTATGCCTGTAACCATCTTCTCTATTGGAAATCTGGTAGTATTTAAAAATTTCTATTGCTTCTCAGATAATTCTTTCCTGTGTCTTGGGTGCCTTTACTAGGACTTTAGTTTTATTAAACTCTATGGCACTGGTTCCCATAGATCACCAAAGTTAAGCAACGTCAGTACCTGCTTATAAAAGGGTGGCAACCTGTAGATAACCCGCCGTTAATAGCCCAATAATTGATACACCGTTAAACACACACACACAAAAAAAAAAAAAAAGGTAAGAATGAAGTTTCATGCCCTCAAAACCGATTTGGATTGGGTTTCAGGGCAAACAACTTTGTGGTTCTCATTGCCCGATTTTTTTCATCTAGATTATGTTTTGTGTTAGTATAATTTGTGTTGTGCTATGAAAGAAATGTTGTGATGGTGGATTGTTTTAATGCTTTACGTTTATTTATTATTTCTATTTAACGTCTATTATATTATTATTTTTTCTTTTTAAATTTTATTTATGCTATTTTATATACAACCTTTTTTACTTATTATTGCCTACTATTTACATGCAATTTTTTTTTTTTTTTTTTTTTTTTTTTTTTTTTTTTTTTTACATGCTATTACATACTACTTACATACTACTATATACATATTTTTTTTTATTTATTTATTTTTTTTATTTTTATTTTATTTTATTTTTTTTTATTTTTATTTTTTTTTCTTACATGCTATTTCATACAAAACCTTAAATACTACTTTATACATAATACTGCCTACTATTTACATGCAATTTATTTTTTCCTATATATACGCTATACGGTAAAAAAAACCTTCGCATTTAACTAGGAAAGAAGTTATTAAGCACTAAAGTTAATAGAATAATTAATAGAATTCTATTAATTTTAGCAAGTTGGATTGACTGGCGTTTTGTTACCTTCTTGAGCGGAGCGTAGCAAGTGGAAACGCATAGCACGTATGCCCTTAAGCGACAGGTGATGACGGGTGAGGATGCCCTTAAAATTAACAATATTTTTGAATAAATGTTTTCTGAACATTTCAAATGAGAGTTCTCTGTTTCCCAATGTTACACATCTGCACATGCGCGTGTTTACAAATACGCTGTTGACGCCTAGTTTTATAACCTTCCTTACAGTGAACTTTAGTGCTTAATATTATATTCTATTAATTTTAGCGAGCTGGATTGACTGGGGTTTTGTTATTTTCTTGTGCGAGCGTAGCGAGCGGAAACGCATAGCATGTATGCCTTAAAGTCGTCATTTATGCCTTAAAGTCGTCATTTATGCCTTAAAGTCGTCACAAATTTAGTTGTTAACATTAGCTCTCGTAACCCGCATAACAGTGATCTTTAGTGCTTAATAACTTCTTTAGTAGTTAAATGCGAAGTTTTTTTTTAACATATTCGTGTTTAGTGCATCAAAATACTTTATTGTACAAAATTTGAAAGAAATCGGTTTTGAGGGCGTGAAACTTCATTTTTACCAAAAAAAAAATAAAAAATCAAACTCTATAGAGTGATTTGTGTTAAATACGTGTGCTGCAATCACTGATCTTTTTATGCCCATGTTTTTGATACTTTTTTTTATGTTCTTTGAGTCTTGTAGAAATCAGTCTTTTCGTCTGTCCTATGTATTACTTTTTTTTTTTAATTAAATAGTTTGATGTTAATTATGTGTAAAATTGGCTAAAGACAGCCAACTGTACCACTTTGATGATTCAAAAATATTAGCAAATCTACAAAAAGCCAAAAGATTAGAAGTTATAAATGATTTTGGTTCAGAAATAAATTAACATTAATTTTGTTGGAATAAACACATGTGTTTTTATTATTTTGTTTTAAATAATTGATGGTGAATTGCCAAAGTTGCAAAGCCGAATAAATAAATAAATAATTGAATTTATAACAAGTGGTCATACTATAATTAACAAGTATCAAATTTTATTTTTAATTAATGTTACGGTACTTATGTATTAGGTTCAACGCAGATTAAAGATGTGGGTCTCGTTCAGAGATCTGGATCATGGATAATGCATTTCTAGTGGTGAGGAATTCTATTGGTCATTGTATTTATATTAACTGTCTTGTTCCCTTTCTATTTAGAATGTAATTCATTTGTACATTGGTTTTTCTTTGTTTGTTGTTCACGATTTCCTAGTGTATTTAGTGGAGTTCATATGGCAAGAACACAATAGCTAGGATAAAAGAGACTGTTTCAAAGCAATGCTAAATTGCACATCGGACCATTATCCACCAAAAAACCATCCTTGATCTATATTATCAACGAGTTGGACTGACTAGAGACCCTATATAACCTTGAGCGAGCGTAAAGGCATATAAATTATGATATTAACATAATTGCTACGTGTTTCTGCTCGCTGATGGTTATATATCGAAACTCTAGTCAACCAAAATCGTTGATCCCATATTGGCAAAAACTGAATTGACGCCTTGATCCAGCTCTCTGACCCGGTGATGATCCAGATCTCTGAGAGCCGGTTCTTTAACCTGCGTTGAAGCTAATACATAAGTACCAATTTTAAGTACCAATTTCTAAAATAATTAATAAAGTCTTTGCATTTCAGTACGAACAAGCCATAAAAGATTGTTGGGACCATAGCGTATTATTGACGGAAGAACTTGCTGAAAGGCTTACTCCAAGTGACGATCATCCTGAACGCACAGATCTTCTGGAAAAACTAGGAGATTGTGCACTTGCACAAGCAAATTACCACTTGGCCACTAAGAAGTATACCCAAGCAGGAAATAAGGTATCTTATCAACTCTTCGTAATTTACCTTAGAAGTGATCGTTGAGATTATCACAATGGAAATAACCAGTGTTTGGTTTTAATAGTTAAATAAAACTATTTTTTTTACTTTATAACTATCAGTTTGTATTTGTACAAACATTTTATTTTGATTTTCAAGCTTTCATCAGGGCCATGAGGAAAGGAAAAACATTCAATTTTTATTAGAAAATGAATGTAGTTTTATACAACTATTATGACTGAAAACTGATCTCCATCTTGGTTGTTTGTAATTTAAGCTGATTCCCCCCCCCCCCATTTTGAAGACTAACTCTCAATGCAATCTATTAGTAAAATAAGGCCTGTCATATTCTATTTGTAATGATGAAACAAAACACTGGGTTTTAGTATTTTACAGCCTGTTCAGATAGTCTTTCATTCTCCCTTCTGATTGGCCATTTACAAAGCTGCAACAGAAAAATTGTTTTCAACTCCTTCCTTATAAAAATAAAGATGATAAGAAGAAAATTCTTCTTGAAGACTTGACAAAACAGATAATATAAATGAAATGTATGCTATTCAAAAAGTCATGCTAACTACTCGCAGTCTACAGAAACAAGTTTCAAATGAAAATATTTTTAAATGTAGTGTAGGATATTTGAATCAAATTTTAAAAATAATGGATTACGATTGGAGAAAATATCAAAATGAGAGAAACTTATTAATAGAGAGGGCAGATAATCATTATATTTTAAGCTGGCTCCTGCGGGATATGCAAAGAACGTGATGTTTTGAGCATATTTAAATTAATATATTGTATTCCTCTTACCTTTGACTTGCGGACATCATACCTACATTTACTTTAGAGGTTAAGAAAGAAAGGTTTAGAAAGGAAAGGTGAGGATCCAGACTGGTGTTCCGACCACAAGCAAAAAGAGCTATGGTCAGTTCGGAAGCTAGAGAGAGACTATAAGGGTACAAATCAGAACCAACCTTAGCAAGAGATAGTGGTGGGGATTTTAACGAAAAAGGCCAAGAACTCACGGACATTGACAGTATTCTAGACAGAATTAAGAATTACTATTCTACTTTTTATCGAGATGAAGAAACTGATGAGGAAGATATTACTGTAGATGTATGGAACAAGGAAGAAGAAGAGATCAGGTTGGAAGAAGTTGAAGAAGCTGTAAGGTGTATGAAAGATGGGAAAGCAGGGGGATTAGACGGTCTCACATCGGAGATGATAAAAGCAGGAGGAGAAACAGCTATATTGAAATTAAAAAATATTTTTAACCAATGTTTGGAGAATTCGACGTTTCCTGATGAATGGAGCACAGCACAACTGATCCTTCTTCACAAAAAAGGAGACAAGCGTGACCTAAGGAATTACAGGCCTCTAAGCCTTCTCAATTGTATGTACAAAGTCTTTGCAAGAGTCTTATATAACAGAATTAGCACTGATCTAGACATAGGCATAACGATGAACCAAGTGGGCTTCAGACGTGGGTTTTCTACTATTGACCACATATTCACCGTTAACCAATTAATTAGGAAAGCAAAGGACTATGGGATGCCATTATGCCTGCTGTTTCTCGATTATGAGAAAGCTTTTGACAGCATAAAGATTACTGCCATAATGCAAAGTCTGAAGAAGAGGCAGCTAAATAAAAGAATCCTAAAACTGATTCAGGAAATGTATAAAAAGAGCCAGGCAATATATAAGTTAGGAAAACAACAGATCCAAATTCCTGTAGCCAAGGGAGTTAAGTAAGGAGATATTTTCTCACCAAAACTTTTTAATACTGTCTTGCAAGATGTTATTGACGCCCTGGAATGGAGTGAATTTGGCTTAAATATAGATGGAGAGTTTCTCAACCATCTGGAATTTGCTGACGATACTCTCATTATCAGGAATTCGATTGAAGAAATTGCGACTATGGCAAAGGAACTAATAAGTGCTGGAGAGAAAATAGGCCTAAGGCGCAACTTGAGTAAGTGTAAAGTCTTAAACATCAACTCTTCAGGGGATGTTGTTCTTGGAGATGTCAGGATAGAAGAAGTCGATAGAATTATCTACCTTGGACAACTGGTTGATACCAATAGCCAGCTATGCGAGATATCCCGTAGGTGTGCGCAAGGCTGGAGAGCACTATTGAAGCACAGGTATTTATTCAAGTCCCAAGCAAATCCAGATATTAAGCGGAAGCTGTGGGAAAGCACCGTGTTATCAACCATGATATACGGATGCGAGACCTGGTGCATAAACAGCAAGGTAATACAAAAACTTAGGGTGACGGAGAGAGCCATGGAGAGGTACATCCTTGGAATCACCAGGAAGGACAGGAAGACAAAGAATTGGATTAGGAGAAGCACAGGATTCCCGGACATAATTGAGAGAATACACTACAGAAAGTGGTCTTGGGCAGGGCATATAATGAGGAAAACCCCCAACACATGGGCCCAAAAAGTATTTGAATGGTACCCAAGAGATAGGAAAAGACGCTCAGGGAGGCCAGAAACCCCATGGGATGCAGAGATGAGGAAGACCTGTGGTGGGGTAACCTGGAGAAGAGTTGCAGAGGAAAGAAAGGAATGGAAGAGACTTGGCAGCGTCCACTACCTCGTCTGGCTACAAGACCTATAACAACACAAACCGGACTCAAACCTCAGCATTAGCTGATTTTATGCTTAATTTGAGAGGCTATTAATTTTATGAAATATAAGTCCAAATATTATTTAATGTTATAAAATATATATATATATAAATATATATATATATATATATATATATATATATATATATATATATATATATATATAAATAAATAATTGTATATATCTGGAATGTAAGTTATTTCACTATTGTAAGTTGTTAGCATAAATAAAAGGTTTTCATTCATTCATTCAGTGGTGGGGATACGATGCATTAGGCGGGAACTTTAATTTAAAAAAATAAACGTCAAGTTTAAAGAGACAAATTTAAAAACCATTTATTCTCGAGTATAAATGACACTTCATATTATTTATTTTAACTTAAATTATAACGTTCATTGTTATTAACTAATAATTTTTGGATGGGCTATCTATAGGTTACCACCCTTTTCTAGCCAGTATAGGGCTGGTGCCTTTTCTTTTTTCTGAAGAAAAGCCACCACCCCATAGTGGGAATTGAACCCACGACCCTTGGCACGGAGTGTTAAGTGCTCATGCCTGAACACTCACGGCCACCGGGTCTCCCACTTCATATTAAAACATAATGAAAAATAAGGTTATATGATAGTAAACAAACAAGTGATAAGGTTATATCAGAGAGAATTTTCCTTCCAACTACACTATCTATTTGAACTGGCTATAGTTGTTTTGAATTTCTATATCTGCAAGGAAAAAAAGCTCATTTTGTGCTCTAAGGGAAATTGTCAGCTTTTACTGAATTTGTTTATTTCTATAAAGCAATATTAAAAAAAAAAAAAACTGGAGATTTATGTAAAGCCAAGGTGCTATTTTATTTTAAATCTTTATATTTTGTCTCATTAAAATTTGTAACCCTAGTGTTTTGATGAGAATGTATGACCATATTTCTATGTCTACCTACTGGGAATATCTTCTATAAACTTCCAGCATCCCTTCTGATTTCTCTGTTTTAGGCCACATATTTTTTCTTAACTGCTCTGTCAAGCTGTAGCTATAAGAATAATATTTATTAATTGCTAAATAAGTATTGCTGGACCATTTAATAAGATTTCTTTATATCTTTTGCATTTTAGATGAAAGCCATGAAAGCTTTGCTCAAATCTGGTGATACCGAAAAAATTATATTTTTTGCCAATGTTTCTCGTCAGAAAGAAATGTACATAATGGCCGCAAATTATTTACAGTCCCTGGATTGGCGCCTTAAACCTGAGCTCCTTAAAAACATAATCAATTTTTATACTAAAGGAAGAGCTCTTAATCTTCTTGCAAATTTCTACATTTCTTGTGCCCAGGTATGTTTCAAGATTTTATTTACCAATTTTTATGATTTTGTTTTACGGGTGCTTAATATGTAGAACGTAAAACATAGGAGAAAATTTAAGTGAATTGATACAATTTGAAAATGTACTGATCTTTTAGCTCCACTATAGTGTATAGTAACATAAGAATGAAGACTGGGTTGTAATTATTACATGCACTTTTGCGTGTTTTTTTTTTTTTTTTTTTTTTTTTTTTTTTTTTTTTTTTTTTTATGTGAGGGGCATTGTACTTATGTTTTAATTAATATGGAAACATTTTTACTTCTTCGTCATTTCCAATCTGCTCACTGAAACAATAACAGACTTTAGTAGAATAATAGGTCAAATCAATTACAATAGATAGAAAACCAGTAATTAAACAAAAAATATAATTAAATTTGCTTCAAAAAGTTTATTGTTGCTCTACACGTTTCTTGTCCTCTTCAACAGCTTATAACTATAACTATTCCAGTAACATGATTGAAATATTTGATGAATAGCTTCCACCAAACTTAGCCAAGTCAACTTTTTTTCTTATATCTTATTTTATTGGTTATATTGATTGTACACCTAACTCATTTAAGTTATATTTAGTTTCAAATGAGGCACGTTATTTTAAGGATGTGCAGGTTATGAAATGTAGTAGAAGTTGGTGAGAATAAAAAACAATGTCACTTTAGGTTTTGACATTTTTAGGTTTGTTTTTTCCTCTTTTTCTAATCATTTCAATCTCTTTTCAATTTGTGTTTTTTTTTTAGGTTGAAGTTGATGATTATAGAAACTACACTAAAGCTTTGGGTGCATTGAATGAAGCAGCTAAAACTTTGTCAAATACAGATCAACATTCAAATATAAAAGAGACAATAAATAGGAAAACTGCTCTTGTTAATAAGTTTTTAGACGCACAAAGGTAAATTGATTTCATAATACACTTTATAGAGTTTGTGAAAAACGTATTAGTTCATTGAAGCAATATAATTTATTTGGTAGAAAAATTAACTTGCCAGACTGGCTGAGTTGAAAATTGTTCTAGACATTTGAAATTCATCCAAACTAAAGTATTTGAACTTCGGTTACATTTGGAGTTAAGGAAATTTTATTAACAAACATGAGCAGTTTTTGGATATTCAAATATTTTTGAAGATATCTCAAAAACGGTTGGGAAATTGAGGTTAGTAGAAGGTTATTTGAATCCTTACTAAATTCCCTACAAAAACGGTTCTGAAGTAATGGAAGATCTCAGTGGGAGAAATGAGTACTTAAGGGTGCCCAATGGGCACTGCTCATACAAGGTCAGGCAAGAGTTGAACTGTACAGTCCAATGAGGCCAACCCCGACGTGTAAGGACACATAGAGGTGTAGGTTCACATAGAGTGGGTGTAGTAAAACGGGACTGTGGAGTCCCTGCCTTGGGGTTTATTAACTTATCTTGCGTGTCTTAGATCCTCTCAGTCCAAACTGTGCAGTCTCTGCCTTGAGGTTTGACTGAATGTGTTTGGCCAACTTAAAACTTCAAAAGCTTTTTTTTTTTCTTTTTTTTCCCCATTCTTCCATTACTTATTGTATTGTAATTGATTTTAGCTGTAAAGTAAATTTGTCAATAAAACAAAATGCGTAACATGAGAAACAATTTTTGGCTGTTTGTAATTGAGCTTTTCGAGCATAACTCGAAGAAGTTGAATGAGTAATTTCCACTTCTGTTTTCAGTACATACTAGTGTCTAAATCACTCTTATTCAAGATTTTATTGGAGTAGGTGTTAAATTTTTTACAAAATGCACTAAGATAACGCAATTGCTATAAGTTGGACTGTTTTAGCTACAGGATAGGCAGATTAAGTTCTTGCTGTCAGGAGATTATCGCTCGAGTTGTGAAACTTAAAAAAAATGAATTAATTTGAAATTATTTATTGTATTGCAGACATTTTGAAAGAGGAGATCGTGATGCTGGGCTTGAGACTTGTAAAGTGCTTTTGCAATCTACTGATGGAGATCTTGTTAAAAAAGGTGATGTGTTCGCTTTGATGGTCGAGAACTGTGTCCAAGAAGGAGATCTGGCTACTGCAAAAACTCTTGTTAATCAGCTTCAAGCAATACTTCATAATGAGAATATTGACTTCTATATTACTCGAGGTTTGTTTTTATTATTTAAGTCTCTTATGGTTTTTCGTTTCTCTGGAAATCAATGTTTTGTTGCAACTGTTTTAGCAGTACTGTTTTTTTAATTTCTCGGACGCTGAAAATGAAATGTTCATAAATCTTTCAAACAAGCATTAAAAAATTGTTTGAATACTATCAAAGCTTATTTTTTATTTATTTTTTCTTGTGTTAATGACCTTAAGGGTTGACACACCAATAAAAAAACAAAAAATTTTTTTTTGGTAAACCTATTGATTTATTGAGTTCCAGCTGGTCGTTGATGAATGCATAGATAGAATTTTGAGGGAACAGAAAATTCGTAAAATCTGACAGACTTATTTGTTAAAAACATTATCCTTAACTCATGGATCAGAGTCTACAAATTAAAAAGTCTGTCACACAGGAGCTAACATAACTTAGCACTTTCTGCATAAACTGGCTAGTGTATAGACTCCATTCCTGAATAATTTGCTTTGAAAATAACCTATATAAATAAAATAAAAACATGAATAATTCTGCTCTTTTACATTTGTAATTAGCAACTGTTTCAATAATTAATTTTGTAATTAATTTACTTCCAGAGTTTTGTGTATACATGGTACAACACTACTTAATAAATACACAAAAACTTTCGATCTGACACAGGAACAGGATACAACACCCTCATGATAGAAAGGAGAAGTAATATCAAGGCAGAGGTGCTCCTAGTGGCAGCTTTGCCAACCTACGTTTGACGGGAGAATTCTATTCAAACATTGTACAAAGTAACCCCCCCCCCCCCCCCCCCCCCCGCCCTTCCGATAGACCGATTTAATTCATCTTTACAACACTTCTTTCTCATTAGATACCCAGATCGTATACCACGTTTTTTTTTTTTTACAATACAACAGAAATTAGGACCTATAAGAGGAAATTAGTAATTTGGTTCCGGAGCAAACCACCTCCTAATGAACAGATTTAGTTTATTTTTATAACACATTTTTGTCTTTAGATGACCACAACGAATACAGAGTTTCATTGAAATAAAACAAAAATTACAGCTGGCAAATAATTACTTTAGATCCGGAGTAAACCCCTCCTCCAGATGGACCAAGTTTGCTGGTTAACAAACTCATTCAATCTTTTGTTAGGAGAATACTATATATCAAATTTCTTGACGAGAAAACAAAAACTCTGGTGTATATTGTGTTAACAGACACATATATACGCATATACTCTCACTATCTCTGAGTAAGATGCTCAAAATGTCCTTGTATATCAAATTTTTCAAACTAATGACTCTACTTGAAAAGTAATGTAAAGAACAGGCCAGTGAGTGTAAATGACCACTGAAAGGCCGTAAATGACACGAAATAGGAACAAGGGACAATCACAGGCAGCAAGGGACAGTTACAAGTTAGGTTTCTGGGGCTAAACCCAAACACTTTGAAAAGAGAACGTCCAAAACTGAGGCTCTAACATTTTGTAATAGAGCTAGGGTTTCATCTAGTGCCCTATGGGTAGGAATGAGTAAATCCAATAAGTGGCATTTAGTGCTGAGAGCTTGAAAGGCATGTGCCAAAGTGATGATTCGTCCTCTGAGAACTGCATGCCCACCATTGATATATTTGTGTTTCATGGTAAAATAGTTGAAGCCTATTTTTTAAGCTGAGGTAAAAAAAAATCTCTTTGGTCATACTGACAGAGAGACATTTTTTAAAGGATTCGTCAGTGTGTTATATGGGCTAGAAATATTTCACAAAACTGGTTGATTCTGTGCATTGTAAAGACAAATTCTTTATTTTATTTGTCTTCCCTGTGCTTCTCCAATTTAAATTTTTTTTTTTCCTGATTTTTAGATATTCTTAAAAGGCTTGGTCTGGAGTCGATTTTGAATGAAAGTGAAAAGGAATCAAGTTTCAAAGACCAGGAAGATGAGGTCATAGATGAAACAGTTTAATAACATCATTACATCCTTGTAGTTTTAGTCAATAAGAACATTTCTAAACTTCACTTAATTTGAACTATGTGTGTACAAATATTTTTTTAGGAGCAGGAGTTTAAATTGATTCATTTTTAATTTAACCATCTTCTCTTTATTTATTTTTTTTATTTCTGGCAGTATGAGAATGAATACAACTTTTTTATTTTTAGCATAACTTTTTATTTTTCCACTACGGTTTGAATTGAGTGATATAAGGATATATGTATTTATATTTACAGCAGAGTTATAACAGCAATTATTTCAATAGAGCATTATTAGCTTAATCACCCAATTTAAGAAATAATTAAGAGAACCTTAAACCAATAATTTCATTTGTTGAAAACATTTTAGAGAATTTTTATTGCGTAATCTAGCTCTTTGAAGTTCTTTATTACATTTTCTTTGAATTAGTTTATGATAAGGACAAATTTAGTTTTCAAAAATAAGCCATAATTAGTGAAGTTTAGAGATATGCCTAATTAACCACCGAAGTTAGGTTACCTATTATTGTCTGTGATTTATATTTTTTTAAGAATATTTATTGTATTATTTGTTGTAAATTAATAGATTTATTTTAGACAAATTTAAAAAGTATTAAATAAGTATAGTAAACATTCCGTCCTGTATTATACTATAATATATAATTCATTACAATTTTTATTTTTTTTTTTTTAATAGTTTTATTTTTTAAGATGTACTTGTGAGAAATATTTATCAACTAATGGTGTAAAACTTGTGATCTCTTATGAAATGCCAGATATATATTTGTAGTTTACAGTTTTGTATTCAAGGTATTTATCTATAACTATTTTCAACCTAACTAAGCTAACTTTCAGATCTTGAGTGTCACTATTTTTTCATAAAACCACTCTCCGAGTAAACTGTAATTTTTATTGACTACCTATCTAATAACATTTTGTGTTATTTAAAATAGTATTGATCTTGTGATGTCATCCAGTTAATGTATTTAGAGTTGCAAAGATGTATATACATTATTAGAACTGTGATTAATTTCTCACACTCTGATATTATGTGATGAAACACTCCTCTTTTAGGACACAAGAGCTTAGAGTTCAACTCTTTCTTTATTGTAGACTGCTGGAGGAGTTGAGACCCGCTGTGTCCCTAGATTACATAGATTCTCATCATCAATAATTCATAGAAGTGCTTTATCGTGCCATATTTTTAAAAAGAAATAGAATAAATAGAAAAGGAAATATTTATATAAGAAACTACAAAAAAAAGTAATATCATACTACAAACTAACTGTTTGTTCTTAAATTTATTTCATTGTTATACTACATGTTATAGAACATTTTGTCAAAACAAATGAAGTCAGTAAGTTACAAATTATTTCCATTTATTACTTGATGTTTCTTTTTCTTTTCTTTTTTTTTAAAAATGACATCTAAGTTAGAAATTTAATGAGATTATTAAAATAAAATGTTTGAAATAAAACTGCCTAGTTTTTGTTATCCTGTTGTTTAATTTAATCATTTGTTATAATTATAATTATACCTACTTAGCAGAGTAAATTTTATGGGTAAACTGGTAAGGACAATCATTTAAAGCCAGGTCTGTTGTTGTTGTTACACAACTCAACATTGTTAGTTACACAACTCAACATTTTTCAATTTATTAGGAGAACAGGAGTTAGTAGAAGCTAACTGGTAAGAGTCAACATTTAAAGCAAGGTCTGTTGGTTACACGATTAAATATTTATCAATGTATTAGGAGAACAGGAGTTAGTAGGAGCTAACCAGGAACGAGAATCATTTAAAGCAAGGTATATTTATTGTTAGTTACATGACTCAAAATTTTTCAATGTATTAGGAGAACAGGAGTTACTAGGAGCTAACTGGTAAGGGCCATAATTTAAAACAAAGTCTGTTGGATCAGGACTCAAAATTTTTCAATGCATTAGGAGAACAGGAGTTCATAGGAGCTAAGTGGTAAAGACAACCATTTAAATTTATGTTGATACTCGACTCAACATTTTGTAATGTATTAGGAGAACAGCAGTTAGTAGGAGCTAAGCGTTAAAGGCAACCATTTAAAGCAAGGTCTGTTGGTTACGAGACTCAATATTTTTCAATGTATTAGGAGAACAGGAGTTTGTAGGAGCTAAGTGGTAAAGACAACCATTTAAAGCAAGGTCTGTTGGCTACACGACTCCATATTTTTCAATGTATTAGGAGAACAGGAGTTCATAGGAGCTAACTGGTAAAGACAACCATTTGAATCTATGTCTGTTAGTACCCGGCTCAACATTTTGTAATGTATTAGGAGAACAGCAGTTAGTAGGAGCTAAGCGTTAAAGGCAACCAAGGTCTGTTGGTTACGAGACTCAATATTTTTCAATGTATTAGGAGAACAAGAGTTAGTAGGAGCTAACTAGTAAGGGCCATCATTTAAAGCAAGGTCTGTTGGCTAAACGACTCCACATTTTTCAATGTATTAGGAGAACAGGAGTTAGTAGGAGCTAACTAGTAAGGGCCATCATTTAAAGCAAGGTCTGTTGGCTACACGACTCCACATTTTTCAATGTATTAGGAGAACAGGAGTTAGTAGGAGCTAACTAGTAAGGGCCATCATTTAAAGCAAGGTCTGTTTACAGGACTCATATCCCTCCAAAAAGTGTCATTAGAAAGGTTTTTTTAGGAAGACGACCGAAAGTGTAGAGGAAGTGACTGGAAGTGTATAAGGAGATATATTACTAGTCCGAAGTGAGCGTTCTGAACTTACCTAAAAGGGTGCAATGAGTGATCTGAAGTGTACAGAGGATTGGATGTGATATGTAGATGCAAGAATTTTTGTTCAATTATCCTTTTAGCAGCGGGGGGGGGGGGATTCAAACTCGCATCTCCTCTATGGGAGTCCACCAGCATTTTAGACATCTTGCTATGTGAAGACCACAACTTTTTATTATTAAGTAATTAATGCCAATGGCCATAGCCACGTTGAATGCACCGGTTCTCATAGATCACGGAAGTTAAGCAATGTCGGGCGTGGGCAGTACCTGTATGGGTGACCAACCTTTAGATAGCCCGGCGTTAATAGCCAAATTGTTGATACACCGTTAAATACACACACAAAAAAAAATTAGTAGTTAATGATTTAGCTCTACTTTAAATATGATCACAATAAAAGTAGATTTATAATTTGAGTTTCTTATACTGAAGAGACCACTTTGGGTTGTTTGTTATTTTGATGCATTTAGTTTTATACCCTCGCCAGATAGTTTTGAAGATGAGTAAATATTGCCGAGTTTATTTTTTCAGATTACCCATTTTTCTTTCCTTTTGTCCCTGGCCTTGTAGCAAGAACAACATGACTAGTAGAGCCAGGCTAATACATTCAACATAGTTAAACCTTATTTTCTAAAAAGTAATGTTTATTTAAATGAATTTAACTTACCTGATCTCCCCAAACCATACTCTATGGATAAAATGGAATTATGGATAAAACAAAAATACTAAAATCAAAAGTGAATACTTTATTGATCCAAATATTTGTTCAATAACAATAAAACATTCAACACTGATTAATTCACATATTCCATTCAACGATTACAAAGGTTTTTAACCTACCATACAAATTATTTAATATAACACATCTTTATTACAGGTGTGTACCAATTTAATTGCTAAGCTAAGCTTCAGTAGTGATTATATTTTTAAGAATATATTACTTAATTTCCTAAGTATTATTATTGACTATAATGGTCATTTTATAACACCTTAGTCATATCAATACTATTATTTAACCAGGAATGTTACAATTACGTTTAGATAATTTTAAGAACTACAAAATTGATAATTTTAAGTATAGAATACTCATTAAAATAGATGCCGATGGCATCATAATATCTCTCTTGTGGATAATAAAAGTTGGCAGTCCTTAAAATAATCTTACCGCATAATCTGTTATAGTATTCTACAAAGGACAGTTGAAATGAACATTATCTAAGGTCCTTCGAATTTTGGCATTTGCTAATTATTGAAACAAGTGAATTATCCTCCATATTTTGTTTTCATACAAAATATTTTTTTGTGTAAGTTGAGCTCAATATTTTTTGAAGAATATTTAAAATATTTTCAAGTTCCTAGGACCATCAAGATTCTTTTTTAGCATTAGGCAGTATGAACTTCATACTAATTGAATTCTTCATACTATGAAGAATTTAATTATATAATTATCTAACCATGGAAATTGAAGAGACAAACTTGAACCTGATAACGTCACCTTCATATAAAACAAATGAAGAGAAAATTTCAAGAAAAATGAATTCAAATTATTCAAAACCAAATATCTTCTGGTTAATTTGTTTATATTAATAAGCAACTTTTATACCTTTAAAATCTGAGTAAAACTACCAACATTTAATAATTCCTTTCCTTAGTTAGTTACAAAAATAACTATTGCTAATTATTTTAACTAATATATAATTACAGTTCTTCTAAATGATTTTCGAATTCATAAAGTGTACATAAGTTAACAAATAAACAGATATAATTTTTTGTATTAAATTGCATTTGAATATTAATATCATATTTTGAACAGATATAGAAGGTATACATACAGTCCAATACGTTGATTCTGTGTGATCTGGTTTCCTGTTTACGTTTGCAAATATTTCCTGGAAAATAATTTTTTTTTTGTTGCTCGCTGAAGCTTGAATATAATATTAGGATCTTTATCTTATAGGTTACGTGATGGATGGACGATTATTTATTAATGATTGCTGGAGACAATTTACATACTTTTTCTTGTTTTTTTTTTTTGTTTTTTTTTGTTCTTTTGAACTTGTTTATATATTGCAATAATCATAAAACTTACAAACTAGGGTATCTCTTAATTTTTGAAATTAAACAAAAAATGTTGTTTTAAAACAAATGGAATATTAGAAATAATTGATGTTCTTATTAGCATAGGTATAGAATAAATAGTAAGGTTATTATATTCAAATTTTAAAGCATTTTTATTATTTTTAATTGATGGAAAATGGCATCACCAATAGTACATTATAAAAAAAAAAACTAGGCGTGTTAAACAATTTCTACCCGTTGTTACGATGATTTTGACCTTGTTTAAGAAACCAATATGAATATGAATGCATATGTGTGTGCCTATTTATAAAATGTCCCATATATGTGGGCTACGATTGACATATCATGGAAACTGTTACAGATATCGTACAATTGTTAAGGCCCAAAGTTGAAGCTCTCATAAAGATCCTTCATAATTTATAAACTCCAAAAAGTCTAGTTTTAAGGCTTAGGTACTCATTCAAAGCTAAGTGTTGCTCTTTATCCCAAATTTTAACAGAACCTCATTTTTTTTTGTCTTCTAGTTTTTGCCATAAAATAGTTAGCATATTCTTATCTATTTTCAATGGCAGAAGTGGAAAATTGTTGTCTATGAACATAAAACATGACTTTTTGGAATATTCCTTCCTTAGGTTCAATTAGAAATAGTTCAATAGTGATTAGAACACTCCAGCGATTATTTTCAGCATCAATATTTATTTAAAGAATAAATAATGATTTTTTTTTTTTTTTTTTTTTAAGAAAATAGAGTAAATAATCAGATTCTTTGTGTATTCATTATTTTACGTTTACTTACATTTCTGAAGGTCAAACCAAGAAAAAAGTGGCATACTTTTTATTCAGTGAACATAAAGAAATGTGAATTTAAACTGAACTACCTGAGCTTATTTATTATTTGTGTAGTTTTCAACAATGTATTAAAAATTTAGAGTAATAGGTTCACTGACTGAGTGAGTGTTTAAGCCTTAAAACGAGACTTTTGGGAATTTATGAATTATGCAGCTGTAAGATCTCTATAAGAGGAAATCTCTAATGATTTCCATGTTATTTCAATTGTACCCTGCGTATATCGGGCACCTTGTATAAATATAAAATCTTCTAAATAATCTTAAAAATGAAACTACATTTTATTTCTTTGATAAAATATGCAATGTGTACATCTAGTAGTAATATAAACTTTATTAAAATTACATTTTTAAACGGTTTTTAACTTTTGTGATCCATCAACTGAGAAAATCACTTAGCTTTCCTTGCCAGCTAGAAATAAAGTCAATGATTAATATTACAAAGAATTCCTTTTATAATTTTATTAGAGGCTTATTACAATTGAAAAAAATTGTATTATGTTGTCTTTGGGGGCAAAATAATTTAAAAGTGGTAGACTAAGACATTCTGTCAGTCGGAAATAATTATTGGGTGAGATCTGTGCTCAAACATGTGTGAATGAATAGGTTGTTTTTAATGAATGTGTATATTTTTTTAAGGCCCCCATAGACAAATATTTATAATTTTAGCTAATAATATGTTTCTAAAGTTGCCCAAATCTACTGTAGTTTTGATTTCATTTTAAGCATTAGCTACATTTTCTAGCTCTACCAACATTGTATATTGTATATATGAACTTTCAGATATAAGCTCATAATATTATGATTAAGCTTGTACAGTTTAATATAAGGCAATTAAGGATATCGAGTGTATTTTCAAAGGATTCAAGTTAATAATAGATGCAGATGAATTACTCTATTTGACCATTTTATCGTTTATTCATGCATGTACTGCTAGAGATTAGTGCAGTTAATCTATGAAATAGCTTGTAATACTTGGCTTATTATCTCAATGTAGCACCATTTGCCTTATTACAAATCTATTTCATCTTGTAATAATAATTAAAAATGTTAAGAAAGTTGGGCTGAGGTATTTTTATAATAAATAAGACCCTTGATATATGTTGAAGAAGAAACTGAGTACGTAAGAAATTTAAGCTAACACAATTAAATAAAACATCAAATTTATATCAACTTTGGTGGTTTATTTATTTTAAAAAAAATACTTATATAGTGCAATTATTTTTTCCAGAGCTGAAACTTTCTTTCCCCAGTGATTCACTTATAGCAGTCCTTAAGTATTCGCTAACAATTTGTAGAAAATATCAAAAAGCCTTTTAAATGTTCATCTAACAAATAAATAGTAATTTTAATTGTTGGTATTTTTCTAAAATAATCTCAATTAAAAAAAAAAAAAAATAGTGCATGTAAATCTATCTGCCAAAAGAGTTTCAGTTTTTTCTTCTTCAATTTTTTCCTCTTTTCTTTTGCATTTTAGTGATATTAATATTTTATTTTCATTGTCAGACCTTTTTCAGCTATAATCGGCAATATTATAACATTTCAGGCCTATGAAAGATCAAATTAATTTTGTGAATGATTTTTTGAAACATAAAATATGAGAATTCACCATGAAAATTAAGTTTTTAATAGCCAATTTAGAATTTATACTTCAATTTATGTTTTTAAGATTTGCACTGAGTATTGTGACACTTACCTGATTGTATATTTGCGCCAGGATCAAATTCTTTTACAGATATGAATCCAATTACCTTATCTTGGAAAATGTTATTTTTGTTGGAGCCCCTGATTTTCCAAAACTTTGTAGAAGATTAGAAAAATAAAGCTGTATATCTAAACTAGAGTATTTTTTGGGGGGCTGAAGGCAATAATAAATAATAATTTGTCTATTACATTAGACAAATTAAATTTCAGAAAACAATGACTTTTTGTTAGCTTTCTTAGGATTATAAATATTTGGTGAATGGATAGACAATTACTTAGAGATGAAATAATCACTATTCAGAAATGCTGTTGGAAGGAGCATGGAGAGTTTCAATAAATAAGTAAATTTGAAAAAAATATTGATATTTAAAACCTAGATATATTTGTATACTGAAGATATGTCACTGTTAAATTGGAAAACATTATTATGCAGTTTTAATTTCTCATACCGAATCCCAGGATTATCTTCGTTTAACACTTAAAACAATAAAAGAATCCAAAAGTTATGTGCTTTACACTTAATTTGAATATTAATACTCAGGTAAGAATTTTGTGCTTTCCCCTTTTTATTTATTTTATGTTTGTTCCACTTTGTAGATTAAGCAAGGAACAGTATCTTCAGAGTGATCAGCTTGGTAAATGTTCTTACTTGTGAAAATATAAGTGTTTAAGTTTTGGAAATTTTCCCCTTTTATCTTTGTTTCAAGAGTTTGAAATTCCTCTTCTATACTGAGATGTGTGTGTCTGCTTGGTTTCTTTGGAAATTAAACAGTTTCATTTCTTTAGACATGATTATTGCAACAATGTATTGTTGTAACCTGCAGCTAATTATCCTTACATATTAATGCAACATAAAAGTGAACAATAATAGGAGTTTCTTGAATTCCTTCAGCTAAAGAGTATATCTAAATACTTTTTTTTTATAAGACTGTAGTCAATGAGAAATCTGGACAAAATTTTCTTGCTTTTTTTCAGTTTTCCCAAATATTTTGTTATTTATTGGTGTTTTCAAATATTTCATCTCTATAAAATATATTTTCGATATTCTTGCAGGTCTGTGTTGTTATTTTTAAATGTTTTCCTTTACAATTTAATTTCAATGTATCTTCAGAATTTTGTAGAAACCAACACTTTACTTAAATTTGGTCAGTTAGGTACGCCATCCTGTGAGATGCCTGAACGTTACGTCCCTGTATGATATGTTCTGAATAAATACCCTGGACAAAGAATATTGTTAACAATCTCGTAAATTTTAAAAACATACTTTTTAAAATTTTGCTCTCTTTTAAGTCTTTAAAATTGTCAATACTAAGTATAAAATATTTAATACAACTAATAAAAGAAACAATCGTTAATTAACGAATGTTTCTCTAAAGCTAGTATCAAAAATCTGAAACTAATTATTATTTTGACATGCACTTTTATCTGACTGTACTACTGACAGAGAGAAATAATGGTGTTTAATTATTACTCAATTAAGCTATGCAAAATTAAAAAAAATATATATGAATTGCTTACTTTCTAAGTGTTTGTTGAAATTAATATCTCATAATTTTAATTGTAAAAGAAATTCATTAAGAATTGTGCATTAATAAAAATATTGATATGGAATTCAGAAATTATTTTAAGTTTAACAACTTTTTTTCTGAGCTTCGATGTGTGTAAATTAAGCGTGAGTAAAGGTTTTCCTAGCAATAAAGACATCAATCAGAGGCAGGCTATGCTCCGGTATTAATTTAAAGTCATTGGAATCGTTAGATTCTCTGTGGAAAAGAAAATCTATTTTTTTTCACAAAACCGTCTTTTAATGAGTAAGTTCAACAGTCTAAAAATGACTATGTCAATTTCGAGTAATGCTGTGCTATCAGGTAGGCCAAAAGAAACAATGTTTTGTCAAGGGTTCATTTTTATTTTATAGTTTACGGCATTTTCAGAAGGATAAGAAATTATTGAAGAAGAACCAAATGACAGAGCCTGGAGGGTTGTTCATCAAACTCTCCACGGCCAAAGAAAGCAAGAATGAGTAAGACAAAGATCAAATGTTGATTTGCTTTTTCGATACGCAGAGAATTCCTTACTTACGCCTTTTAAGCAAGAGGTCCTGGAAATACTTCAAAAAGCAGTAACATGCATGAGATTAAACATGAAGAACATGTGAGTGTTGCATCAAGACAAAGTGTTGACACAGTATTTCAATCGAAAGGTTTTTGGGCAGTAAAATTTCCATTCCTGTGGCTCCTGAACCTTATTCAACCGACCTGAGTCCTTGAGGCTTTCTGTTCCAGTATGTCATACCCAGAATTTCAATGAAGGATAGAATAACCTTCTACAGTGCTGTAATTTTGAAGAAGAAATTATTTAATAGTAATTTTAATAGATAATAAAAATTAAAGAAACAGTCTCATTACTTAATTTACACACCTTCTACTAGATTTAAAAATAAATTTCATTTAAAATTACTTGTAAAAAGAATCCTTGACCTAAAATGTATAGGAAGTTTGAGTATACACAACCCATGTGATGACACCCAGAGTAACATTAAAAGTAAACAAATTAGGGAATTGTATTAATTTTATGAATTAGGAATATGTTTATACAGCATTCCTGTATTTAGTATTATCACTTTTGAAAATTCAATTTTATTAGGATATTGGCTAGAACCTTGTTAATGAACATTTATTTATTTTGCTATAATTTGTTCTATAAAAAAAAAAAGAAGAAGAAAGTTTTTAAAATGCTACGACCACTGTTACCTAACTCTCTTTTACAGATATATAATAATAACTCTATTATAGTTATACAATGAAGTGGAAAAATAAAGGTATTATTTTTTTTGAGAGTAAGAACTTTTGTGCTCATAGTTTATTAGTAAATGTAGAATGATACAATTCACATAATATGGCTTACAAAATACTTATGAGTCTATTAAATTCTCTTTTTTTTTTTTTCAGTTTTTATATTATATTTTTGCTATGCATCGAAATTGAAGCAATTATTTATTTCTATATATACATTAGATAAAATTCTGTTTAGAAGCTACTACATAAATAAATGCCTACATCTTAGTTCAGCTAAAATGTAACAACTTCCAATAATTCTACTTTAATTATAACTATTAATAATAATTCTAGAGCTTAATAACCTATTTACAAAATGTTGTATATACAACAAATACTTTGCTGTTGTATTGTTAAATAATATATCAATTATATTTTCTTTTTTTATTTAAAAAAAAATGTGCTTTATGGACGAATAATAAGTAATAGTATCTACATAAGGCTAATTGCTAATCTACAATCTAGTAGCATAAAAATATGAAACAAATGAATTTTGGTTTTCTAGCTCAAAGTTTCACTTATCCTTGAATGGCTCATCCTTACGAACCTTGTGTCCACGGAATGATGCTTGGATTTTGGTAGCTGCTTTGTGGAGGTCGGGGTCATTTAGGTCAATGTCAAGTTCTTCTTCCTCGCCATCAGCCTGAAATCAATCATATTTAATAATACAAAGTCAAGGGATGGTTGGGATTCGTTAGGAGAGAAAAAAAACATCAGATCTTCAGGAAGAAATTTATATTGGACGTTTCGGCTGCACTTTGACAGCCTTCTTCAATTACTTACAATTCAACAATAAAATCAATTACTGATTTTATTGTTTACTTTTACTTAAATTTAATAAAGTTATTATATATAGATATAGTTAGCCTTTGGGGTGATTAAAAGTCATGGGATGGTTGGGATTCTGCTAGGAGAGAAAAAAAAAAACATCAGATCTTCAGGCAGAAATCTATACTGGACGTTTCAGCTGCAACCCTCCTTCTTCAGCACAAACAAATGCCTAGGGGGGAGGGAGGAAGACCAAGGACCATGGTCACATAACTGTCTTCTTGGTCTTCCTCCCTCCCCCTCCTAGACATTTGTTAGTGCTGAAGAAGGAGGGTTGCAGCTGAAACGTCCAATATAGATTTCTGCCTGAAGATCTGATGTTTTTTTTTCTCTCCTAGCAGAATCCCAACCATCCCATGACTTTTAATCACCCCAAAGGCTAACTATCTCTATATTTAATAAATTTATTAAATTTAAGTAAAAGTAAACAATAAAATCAGTAATTGATTAAACATAGAATAAAATTACAATTATAAATAGTATTTCTTATAATTTTATGTAAATATGAAATCCTTTTGAAGTAGACGAGTCAAACAATAGAATAGTTAGCTAATATTTGATTTTTGACGAAAATATAAATATAAGTTAGAAAGGAGCTGTGTAAACTAAACACATTATTCAGCAAAGTATCAAGTTTATATCTCATTGCTCAAGAATGTTCTTAAACTAATACATTCCAATAGAATAAATATTAAAAGTTTACCTCCTTTAAGCTTTTTGTCATCAGCTGTCATGGCTCTTGAATTAATAATTTTGATACGTTTTTCTTATATTCGTAATATGAATTCGCAGTAAAAGTTTACTTGTGTACAATTAGACTATATATAATGAAATAACCTTGTCTACCAACTATTAATAAAATTAGTAATCAAATACATTATTTATTTATTTACAATACTTGAGTATTTATAATTTTTGTCAAAAGAAATATTGACATGATGTTTGTATTGTTCTGAGTTTTAAAACACAAAGTTATTTTCTATATACACCTACGAAATAGGGCGTATATAGGAAATGATTTTGGAGGGGGGGGGGAATAGTAACAATCTAGAACTTGGAATAGGTAGCAAACTAAAACGCTATTAATCCAAAAAAAAAGGAGATTTTCTGAACTAAGTGATCTTATTTAATTTATTTTTAAGGTATTTATGAAACATTTTTACCAATTAAATAAAAATTTCGGGGAGGGGGGCTGCAGCCTCCCCCTTATACATTCCCATGTAGTATTTTAGTAAAAACAATTTAGTTTTGTTTTAGTGTTTAGTACTGTAAGGGACCGATTAGCAAGGCGGGATTTAAAGGAATAGATAATGGGGAAATATTTTAGAGAAGCGGAAATTCCTTTCAAAACTATAATTTACTCTGAGGTTACTAATGCATACATAAATATAATAAAACATCGCTAAGATGAGAGAAAAGATTGAGTGAGAGAGAAACAGCTACATAAGAGTTATCAAATATCATTTGGGAGGACAAGAGCATAACTTGGAACTGACCTACCTGTCATCGCCATCTCGGCCAAGACCTCAGGAACGGGCGTGGACTCTGACCCGTCGGAGGTAAGCTAGCTCTTTATACCCATTGTGCCCCACTCCTGCTTTAGCAGGTGGCTGGACTAGAAAATCTTGTCAGGTCTTAAATCTTCCGGGAATCTTAGGAATCAGCCACGTGCAGTTCCAACAACCAAGACACAACGTTTGCTGATTCGTGGCTCGCACACCCCTAGAGATGGACAGCCAACCTTTTCTCTCATCCTTATTCACTTAACAAAGACAAAGGGAAAACGGGGCCTTACAGTACTCTTTGTATCAACTTCTTTCGTCAATAGCACAGATTAAAAATATGTAAATAATTTTAATATTATAAATTTGACCATAATTAAGTTTGCTTTAATTTTACCTTTGGAGCTAACTTTTCCATCTTTTCACTTATTTCATCTTCTGGTTTCGGTTTCCTTGACATATGCCCCCTGAATGTTGCCTGGATCTTTGTTGCTGCATGGCAGAGCTCTGTAACATTTGATTCTTTTAATATTATATTTTGCCCCCCCCCAAAAAAAATAATAAAAAATCGAAGTATAGAAAAAATAAATAAAAATAATTGATTTTAGAAAAATACAGGGTTAATTGAGTTTTTCATTTGTATCAACTAAGATTTCTTCTCTTAGGCATGCAGTCATGTGAAGAATGAAAGACATTTTTCTTATTATAGTACTAATATCTTTGTATTTTCCCACACATATTTCTTCATGACTCTTCATGGGCCATCAGAACAATTTTAATCATTCCTAAAATTAATTCTTCTTAAATATGAAATATCCATATAAATATACTGGCCATAGCAGATATAGTTTAGTAAATATGAAAAGTTATAAAACTAACTTTTATACATTTACTTAACTAACTTTTATACATTATCTTGTTGTGTAAGATGATCTAAAACCTTAGTTCTAAAGTGGTCCAGGTGGACCCCCAGGGTTCTACGGGAGACTTGACTGGGGCCTACCTAGGCATGACAAAAAAATAGGGTTCGCAATTCATAAGTAGGGGTCCATGAAAATGTACCTGCTTCCGATAGTGAAGAACTAAACGTTGGCTTGGCTTCACCTATCGATGTATAGTCATATAATATTTTAAGAAGCCCAGCAACTGTTACTTGTACGTAAAAACTTATTATGCGTTATGAGCATGGGCGTATATATGAAAAAAATTCGGGGGAGGGGGAATTTCGGAGGATGGGAAAATTTTGGGAGAGGGGCTGAGACCATTTCCGGGGTATGGAATACTAACAATTTAGTTATTTAGTTATTTAGTTTAGTAAAGGTGCATAGGAGCCCCTGCAGAGTGGGAGATACTTTTCCCAGCAACACTCTCTATAGACAGTCAGCCGGCAGCCAGCCTCCTTGGCTCAGTTACTCCGTAGTCGACTCTCGGCTAAAGACCAGTGGTTCGATCCCACATTTTTCACAAATTTTTTTTTTTTACATTTTTTCTTTCTAAAATGTCTACGACAATGGACAGTGAGCAACAGTACACTTTCTTGGAATCTACCTCTACTCAAGACGGCGAAAATTTTACTCAGGGAAGACGTAAACGTCTTCGTAAGAAAACTTCTACTAATTTATCGCCTAAAGCCAAACAGCAAAAAGGATCAAAAATAACGGAAAATCAAAATGTATCTCAAATTAATAAAAATCTCCTTTCAGTAGCAAAAACAGACCAGAAGCCGCCTAACATCTACGTCAGAAACATTAAAAATTACAAAAACCTCTGCTCTCGTCTCAGTCAAGCTGCTGGAGAAAAATCTTTCTCTTGCAGAGCCAGATTTAATGACATAGCGATCAGTGCTACCGACAGCGGTGCCTACAGGGCAATTATTAAAAGTTTAAACCAGATGGAAGCCGATTATCACTGCTATCAATTGCCAGAGGAAAAAGCATACAGAGTCGTCATTCGCAATTTACATCATACCACACCTCCTGAAGACATCGCAAATGCTTTGAAGGATCTTGGCTATAACGTTAAAAGAATAATTAATGTTCGCCACCCGACAACGAAAGCACAACTTCCTCTCTTTTTCGTGGATCTGGAAAAGGCCGAAAAAAGCAGAGAAATATTTAAAGAACAATATCTTCTCTACACCAAGATATCAGTGGAAGAGCCCCGCCGTCGACGCGAATTAACTCAATGTCACAAATGCCAAGAATATAACCATACCAAAAGCTACTGCAACCACGCACCTAAGTGCGTTAAATGTGGCGAGCAGCACAAGTCTGAAGACTGCGCTAAACCCAAAGACGCACCTGCAACCTGCGCCAACTGTGGCGACAATCATCCAGCAAACTACAAAGGATGCGATGTCTACAAGGCCCTCAGAACTCTTAGGACTCAACGGCAGAGGACGAGCAGCGCAACCCGTCTGACCAACGTACAGGCTTCTGCCACCAAAGATGCCACACATACTCAGCCTCAGCAGCCATCCACATCAGCAACTTCACCTCGGAGGCCAAATGTCTCGTATGCCTCTCTTCTCTCCTCTAGGCAAAAGAATGTGCTGGTAAATCCTCAACCCAATCCAATGCCAGCACAAAAACCACCAACCACCCCAACCCCAGCACAAAACCTCACACCTCCTTCCCAAACCTCCCAGAAGAATATCCCATCAGTTTCCTCTCCTAAACCTATTAATGCTCCCCCTGTTCCTCCCACTCCTACACCCCAAGATCCCTTCAACCTGTTTTCCTCGTTCCTAAATAAGTTGGAAACATTACTAACTCCTCTTATCTCCCTTATGACCTCCCTAATTTCCGACATTCTTCCGAAACTTCTTAAATGATTTCCTTTAATCCCAATTCCCTCACCATAATCCTATGGAATGCTAACGGACTTATCTCACGACGACTCGAGCTTGAACTCCTACTTACAGAAAGAAACATCGACATCGCACTAATTACAGAAACACACCTACTTACCACAAACTACTTCTCAATCCCAGGCTATGTGTGCTACAGGGCAGACCATCCCTCCGATTCCCGGCATGGAGCAGCAGTAATGGTGAAAAGTTCTTTGGCTCACTTTTTGCACTCCACTCTCTCGACAGACAGCATGCAGGTAAGTTCAATTTCCCTTTCCCTTTCATCCTACAATATAATTGTTTCTGCGGCGTATTTCTCTCCAAATTTTACCATTTACCAACCTGAATTCCTCACTCTATTCCAATCCTTTGGTCCTCACTTTCTCATAGGGGCTGATTTCAATGCGAAACATCCCAGATGGGGAAGCCGTCTTACCAATCCTCGTGGCAGAATTCTTTATGACATCCTTCAATCCCAAAATTATGACACCATTTCCTCTGATTCTCCTACATATTGGCCAACCGATCTCTCTCGCACTCCCGACCTTGTCGATTTCTTCATCACTTCTGGCCTACGAGGAATATCATACTCAGTTCAGTCACTGCTTGAACTCTCATCCGATCACTCAGCCATCCTACTCGTCCTGAATACCTCTCCTCTACCACGCTCCAGCAATCCCACTCTCACACCAGGGCCTATGAACTGGGAGTTGTTTCGTCAACAACTCTCTCAACTCATAGATCTCAATGTTCCCTTGAAAACTTCATCCGACGTGGATGAGGCTGTTTTGATGTTCACAAAAGCCATACAAGACAGTGCTCTGAGCTCAAGCAGGCCAAGAACTCGTCTCCCTTTTCACCCTAAGCCTCAACTCCCAGACCACATCCTTAATCTCTTGTCAGCTAAGCGCCAAGCAAGGGCTCGCTGGCAGAGGTCTCGTTACCCATCCGACCACACTTCCTTCAATCGACTTACTCGTCTCCTAAAAAAAGCCTTATCCGAATTCCGATCTGAATCCTTTAATGATTACCTCCAATCACTCACCACCGAAGACAACTCTCTCTGGCAAGCCACCCGTAAAATCCTAAAATTCCATTCCGTTCCTCAACCTCTTCAACGCAGCGACGGAACTTGGGCTAGAAGTGATGAAGATAAAGCCGAACTATTCGCTTCCCATCTGGAATCTACTTTTTCCCCTCATCCAGAAACCAGCTCCTCCCAAGACCTAGAAATACAAGATTACCTGAATACCCCTCTTCCACTCTCCCTTCCTCCTAAAGCATTCCATCCTGCAGAAGTTAAATACATTATCAGACACCTCCCAAGAAAATCTCCCGGTTACGACCTTATAACAGCCCTAATCCTAAAAAATCTACCTCACAAAGCAATTATTTTCCTCGCCTACATATTCAATTCAATCCTACGTACTACCCACTTCCCAAATCCATGGAAACATTCGATAATAATCCTTATACCTAAACCTCAGAAATCTCCCAAGAATCCATCTTCCTATCGCCCTATCAGTTTGCTCCCAATTATATCCAAGATATTTGAAAAACTTCTCCTTAAAAGAATTCTGTCCACGATCCCTCCAAATTCCTTACCAGATCACCAGTTTGGTTTTCGTCCTCAGCATTCAACCATCCAACAATGCTTCAGCGTTGTTGACACCATATCCCACGCGCTTGAAAGTAGAAACTACTGCACGAGTGCCTTTCTCGACGTCGCCCAAGCGTTCGATCGTGTTTGGCACCCGGGGTTGTTATACAAAATAAAGCGCATACTTCCTCACACATATTTCCTAATCCTGCAATCCTATCTATCTAACCGCTCCTTCCAAGTAAGATCCGGTTCCGCATTGTCTAGTTCCCATCCCATTTCCTCCGGAGTACCACAGGGAAGTATTCTTGGTCCTCTCCTCTACCTTTTATACACCGCAGACATCCCTACCCACCCCAGCACCCACTTAACTACCTATGCTGATGATACAGCCATATTTTCCTCCTCTCCTGACCCCGTAACTGCTTCCTGTTATCTACAAGAACATCTGGAATCTGTCGAGCACTGGTGCAACAAGTGGAAAATAAAGGTGAATCCTGAGAAATGCTGCCAAATCACATTCACCCTCAATAAGAGAACCTGCCCTCCAGTCATCATATTCAGCCACGAACTCCCCATATCCAACGAAGTGCGCTACCTGGGATTATTACTGGACAGTAGACTCACTTGGAACCCACACACCCGACTGAAAAGACAGGAACTGAACAGGAGATACGGACTCTTACGACGACTACTGGGGCCTTCATCAAAACTGACAATACACAACAAACTCATTGTTTACAAAACCATAATCCGACCTATTTGGACTTACGGACTTGAACTCTGGGGTACAACTAAAACTTCTAACATACAGAGAATACAGGCATTCCAATCCAAAGTCCTCCGCAAAATAGTTAATGCTCCTTTCTATGTTTCCAATAAAACCCTTCATAGTGACCTCAACATCCCTTTCGTTCAAGAACTGGCAAAATCCCGCTTCCTAACGTTTCATTCCAAACTGTCCTTCCATCCCAATCCTAGAGCACAAACACTTTCCTCCCAAACTCACCCCAAAAATCCGCCTAGAAGGCTCAAGAGACATTGGCCTCGTGATCAATTAACTGAATAGGGACAAAACATTATTCTAAGTAGGAAGTGCCAGTATTGATTGGCTCCTTCCAAAAGTGTTATTATTATGGTGTTATTATTTTTATTATTATTTCCTATTCATTGTTTTTGTTTGTTTTGTTTTTTATGTACTTTTTCTTTCTTTTTTTTTATTTTTTTTTAATTTTTTTTTCTTTTTTATTTTATTTTTTATTTATTTGCTTATTTGTTTTTTTATTTATTTTGTATTTCAACTCAATTCTGTATATAATTATTATTTTTATCTGAGAGCAAACTTAACTAATGTACTCTCCAAATGTACAGATGTTAAATAAACGTATTACTAAAAAAAAAAAAAAAAAAAGCTTAGTAGGAATAGTTTTAGCCAACTAAACGCTATTACACCCAAAATAAAACATTTTTTATGAACTAAGCAATCTTATTTCATTGATTTTTAGAGGTTTTATGACACATTTATACCGATCAAATCAATATTTCGGTGGGGAAGGGGCTGCAGTTCCCTCAGCCCCCTTATATACGCTCATGGTTATGGGCGAAAGAGATACAAAATACATAATTTTTGCGATAATTTTTACATGAAAAAAATGTTATTTTTGTTATACTACCTCAATTATTGTTATTTCAGGTCTTCTGAAGATTTCCCTCGAACCTTAGTGTGCGCCCTTAACAACCAACTATACCTAGGTTTTTACAGATGCACGCTCAGTCCAGGCAACGAACAGTTACAGATGGAAATTTTTGGAACAAACTTTTTGACTTCGTAACTATGTTTGGGTTGGATAGGAGGTGAACATATCAAACGTGCTTGCCCGTAGCCTTTATGCCGGGGGGGGGGGGGGGGGGGGTTAGAAGGTCCCATTTTTCGGGTTTTCACTTATATCTCGGAAACCCTGCGTCCTAGCGACATGACTATTCTATAACAAATGAAAGCTGATTAAATTTCCTACAAGTTCTATTCTATAAAGTTTTTAGAGATATCTTTAGTTTTTGAAATATCCGCTCCCTCTTGGGGGAAAACACTTTTGTCGCATATTTTTTCCCCGTTTTGACCGGATAACACTTCAACGATGTAACAAAAAAATAAGTAATGGTTATAGGGTTGTAGAGCATTCCCTTCAATAATATATATTACTTTAAAGAGTTATCCGGTCAAAACACCAAAAAGTGCGTTTTTTTCCAAAATGACAGACTTTTAAGAGCGGATATTTCGAAAACTAAAGATATCTCAAAAAACTTTATAGAGTTGAACTTGTAGCATATTTAATCAGCTTTCATTTGTTATATGATGGTCATGTCGCTAGGACGCAGGGTTTCCGAGATATAAGTGATAACCCGAAAAATGAGACCTTCTAAACCCCCCTCCCCCCGGCACAAAGGCTACGGGCGAGGACTTTTGATATGTTCACCTCCTATCCAGTCCAAACAAAGTTACGAAGTCCAAAATTGTGTTCCAAAAATTTCCACCTATAGCTGTTTTTAAGCATTCGTTGGCTGGACTGGCTGTACTATATGAGTTTTTCTAATAGAGTAAGTAGTGATTTTGTTCGTTAACTTTAGTAAAATTAGGGTGAAACGCGTACCAACTTACAAAGGACTTTAATTGGCAAGTCGTATAGGGTTTTAGTTTAATCTAGTTCTGTTTCTGATCTAGCTGGATTGTTGGTTTAAGGGCTTAGTGTAAAGGTGGCTATTTAGTTAGGCTCGGTAAGGTTACGGGGAGTGAATTTGACATGGTTTATAGGTCGGCTGTTATTGGCAGAAATGTCAGCACCAAGTTCCTGCTATTGAAGGGGATCATTACCCCGAGCTCATCCAGGATCCGCTTCTGCATTTTAGGATTTATCACAGCAATCTAGAAGGGGCTCATTATAGCTCTTCCTACCTTCTCGCAATTCTAGTACATTATTGCTAGTCCTCCAAAAATACTCGAGGGGGAGGGAGGGAGAGCTTTGGTTTAGGTTAACGCAATTTTTATTTCATATTTTTTCAAGGTGTGAGTATTTTGTTATGATATGGTGGCTACCATCTCCAAATTCTGACATGCCGTAAGGAGTGAACAGTTTAAGTCGTAATTGAAAGTCAGTTAAGATATGTTTTATATTGAGATCACAAACGCGTGTTGTAAAAGTTGGTTTGATTCAGTTTTTGTCATGAGGTATCATGGGCGTATATAGGAAATAATTTCATGGGGGGGGGGCTGGGAGCATTTGTAGGATACGGAATACTAACAGAACATGGAATAGTTAGCCAACTAAAATGCTCTTACACTTAAAAAAAATATTTGTTTCTAAGCGGAAAACCCGCTAAAAGTGGGAAATTTCAAGTTTGCTGTTTATACCAGGGCAATAACACATGAATATACATTTCACAATATTTATTTTACATCACTATATGTTTCGCACTCTATTGGTGCCTCGTCAAGGGATTATGATTAACTATAACAGCTTCCGCATCACGTTGAGAGCCTTCCACTAGAAGGGCCAAGTTCAGACTAGTCATTGACTGAACGAATCCAATATGGTGGAAAGTAGTCAGGTGGTCGATAATCGATATGTCTCATGTTTAAAAATTAATTTTAATTTCAGATAAAAAACAAAAACAAAACAACAACAACATCCCTTTCTTTATTTTTGTCAAACAAATTAATATAGTATTATTGGCCTTCCGCCTATTTAGATAATTTATGTAATTTAAGCAAAGAGTCAGTTAATGATTAATCATATTTTCTAAGGCTCTAAGTAATTTGTAATGAACATAAACTTTCAATAATGCCATATAAGGACTATTTGCTTTACTTTATGAGGACACTGTAGGCATTAGGGAGCTAATTTATAAGCCGGTTTTGATATGGGAAGGAGCAAAAAACATGGTGGAAGTAATGATCCTTAATAATAGTCATGAAGGAACTGAATAATGGCGAGGGATTAGTTCAACAGGTGGCTTCTGGATTCTGCGTCCTTTATACGGCCTTCTTGAATAACTATTTCACGACAAATGCATTCAGAATAATTTTAAGTCTGTAAATTTAGAAAGATTACCTTGCCCGGCTCAGCAAGCTTTTTGAAGAGGTCAACAAAAAAAAAAAAAAAATTATTGCTGCGCTTAAAAATATCTATCCGTCAGATAAATTATTAACTCTTTCCATACCAAACTTTACAAACTAGAATGAACCGAGACATGCTAAGATAACGCAGTTCCTACGAGTTGGACTTGTGGGAATCGGTGGGAGCACCGGTTCCCAAGTTAAGCAACGTCGGGCGTGGCTAGTATCCAAATGGGTGACCGACCACGCGCCGTTTCCATTAAAAAAGGGTCGAAGCAACAGAGTTTCTTATGCATTAGTTCTGTCACACCTCTGAGGATGGTAGCGGCAGCTACTGATAGCTCTTCTGCGATATTATGGCTTTCTGAACGTTTTTCCTTCTAGTGCAACCACTTTCTGAGATATTTGTATCAGGAAAGCTTACTACTTTCATCAGGTTCCGAACGAATTACTTCTATGGCTGAATAACTTGTTTTACAACAGAGAAATAGCCACTATTTTTCTAAAAGATATAAAAAAAATAAATAAATGTTTTGAAGTAAAATTGAACAAATTATTTTCTTATTTTTGTAAACATTTTAGACAGATAGTGGAAACATTTTAGGAATTACCAGAAGCCATATAATAGGTATAAATTTCATATGACATCACTTCCTTAATTAAAAAAGAGTTCTAAAATTTCGGGACAAGAGAATATTTACATAATGAATTGTATATTTTGACCTTTTATATCACTCGAATTACAAACAGCCCACACACTCTTGACCTGTTCTATAACAGGTTAGCCTCACGTTTTTTTTTTTTTTTTTTTTTTTTTTTTTTTTTTTTTTTTTTTTTTTTTTTTTTTTTTGTTTAACTCCTGATGAGAGATCAGATAGAGAAACATGCAGACCAATAAAACAATTTTTGGAGCAGAATAAATTCTTTTTTTTATTACGATATATATATATATATTTTGGTTTTTCAGGTTGTTCATTTTCTTCTTTCGTGTTAGTGCGCCGTTTCTTCCAAAATTACTTTTTTCAGGCATAGAAAAATTGAAAGACTTATTTTTCAGATTGTTATTACATATGTTAGGCATCAGTACAACCATAAAAAGCATTCATCCGACTAGAGTAGGTGTTGAGAAGATATTAAAGGTGCTTGTAGATTTGGATGGGGACCAGATCCTAACTGGAAGAAAAGAGCCCTGTTTTGTAGAATTTTCCCTTCTGAATTTATCAACTATCTCTCGGAACCTTTTCTTCTTGTCTGGCACTCAGCCATTTTATACTCTAGAAGAATAAAATATTTTCTTCCGTTCTCCTACTTCCGAGAAATAATTTTTTAGAGTTCGTTCTTTTGTTGTTGATTTACGATTTTTTTTTCTGAAAGCATTGAGATGAGAGTGGTTCCGTTTGTAAGATGTCTGTACACATATCTCTCTCAGAAGGTAGCCCTCACATCTACAATATAGTGCTTTACTTAAAGAATACTAATTTATACAAAAACATCTAGCCATTCTTCCTTGTGCTTTCAATTTTAACTGTTTATTTTAATAGCCTATAAATCTTATTTTATTACGCTAACGTACCGTGAAATGGGGTCACATTAGTACCGTGAGGTAAAATTTGTATATACTGTATCGATCAACCAGTGGTCTCATTCGATTCAGAATAACAAATTACACAAAGAATGCATGGAACAACATGTTGTAATTAAGCGGATAAGCTTTGTTTGTTACTTTGCTTCACATACCAAGGAACTGAAAATCATTGGTCGGACGACCTACACTTCACTTAAGTAAAGATAAAGCTTCTGTATGGTCATATCAAGCCAAAAATGATTTCTTCTAAATAATCTGGTTTTAATCTTCCGATAAAACTTGTTAAGGAAATTCTTACTTTGTGAGCCAGCCAAAATTCTCTCCCATGATCTCATATTTTCCTGAACAGAACGGTCACTAGACGGATGAGAAAACCAAAAATTTTACTCTCCAAAAACTCTACGTTTTTTAGTTCAATGGACACAGACACTATTTTTTACCCCAAACTATTTATTTATTTATTTTTTTTTAAATTGCAAGCAGCACTATTCCTGCTTGTATAACGCATTCATTGTGGCTAATATAGTGATGCTGAACTACGAGTATTATCCTCCACCGATTCCGTCAACACAGCTACTATCCCTCGCAAACAAAGGAGGTCGCAGGTGGTAACAAATAAACAATGTTTGGTTTCATTCAGGAGCATGATAAGATCAAATTTAAAGAGTCGGGTAGAGGCCATCGTATTCTAGCTCTACAAAATATTGTCTTACTAGCTGAATACCAGTGCTTCGTCGCGGCAGATAAGTAGTTAATTTTTTTTTACAGTTGACCTGTTATCGTTCTAGCAACGCATGCTGCCTAGGCTTGCCTGCTCTAACTAAGTAAAAATTTAAGCCCCTCGAAAAATACTTAAAAATTTGAATATTAACACATCCTTTCTTAGTGAGTGTACACTTCCTATAGGGAGTGTCCATGCAAAATTTCAAAGTTTTCTGTCAAGTGGCTTGGCCTGGGCGATAATGGGTCAGTGCGTGAGTGGTATTTGACAAATATATAGTAGATTTTTACAGTTCTCTTCAAAATTATGACATCTAGTCTTGATGTAAGTATTGAAAAAAAAAAAAAAAAAAACAATTTTTAGCTCTTCGTATACGTACTTTCTTAAAATCTCGAATACTAAGTTGAAAGTGATTATTCAAATGCCTAATTAATATCATCCATAAAAGGTCAAACTTAAATTTCTATAAGACCTCCTCCCTCAGAGAAAATGGTCAGTTAGCTCCGAAAGTGTTTGTGGCGTTGCAAAAGTTTGACGTGTTTACTCAAAAGACTATTAATTCAGGGCAGATCTTTTAGCATGGAAATTACTTAGTGTGGATTCCACACTGTGGAAGAAGGTAGCATTTCATAAGTGAATATTGATAAATCTAGGTTTTAATATAAAAATTCTGCAGGAACTGCGTCAACTTTGTGCGTTTCCATTCATATCCCTAGTGTCGTTAGTAAAGTAATAGAAGCAGTTATTTTGTTTACTTTGATCTTTCTTGAAGTGTGGTCAGTACTATGCTCCGGCCGCCTGATTTTCCCCTTGCTGCTTCAACTGCTAGAGACATTAGCACCAAGGTACCCATTAAATTAATTAAAGGCTGGGCTGGCCTAGGGACGGTCAGGGAGGCCGAATTCAACCCATGAACGAAGACACTAGAAGAAAAAATCTTTAGTGCTTGCTCGGGATTTTAATTCAGGTCATCCAGCTTATTAGTCCAGTACTCTACCACTGAGCTAACCTCGCCCCTTTTATATATATATATATATATATATATATATATATATATATATATGTATATATATATTTGCCTGTTCGCTTTCTAACTCCCAGACGAATGATCCGATTTTGCTGAAATGTGGTACAAAAATCTTTCTTCTAATTTGAAAGGTCAAGTTCGTTAACCAGCAGAATCCGCCCGCTCGAAACAAAAATTGTTCCGCTTACTTCATATGCTTGAAAGTACTCGTTTTATAAGCTTCTGGGCCTAGGAAAACGAATGAAACCATTTTTAAGGCGATAGCTTTAACCGTTTTCAAGAAAATTGGAAAAATAGTTGTTGAATAACGTTTTTGGTTTAGGTACTTAAAATCATGGGTTTGAGTTGAAACATTTTCTGCATGTTCGAAGTTCATCAAAACTAATTTGTTGAAATTTTGGTTACGTTTGGAGATAAGGAAGGGTTAGAATAAAATATTTTATTAACAGACATGAAAAGTTTTGGGAACTTCGTATACTTTCTTTAATTTTTTTTTTTTTTTATTATTATGGTGCGTCGACTGCTATGGCCAATGGCACCAACTTTCTTTAATATCTCGAAAACGGTTCAGAATCTAGGTAAGCGAAAGGTTACCAATAGAAAGCTTACTAAATGCTCTACAAAAATGATTCTGAAGAAATGTTTGATTAAGCGATGTCAATCGGAGAAATAATTGCATAAAACTTTCGTTTATTTGAACTTTTCTTTTTGTCTGTTTTTATTTCTTGTTATTTTATTATTGCTTCTAGTAGGAGTAAAACAAGATAAGAAAATGGAAAAGATATTTATAATTTTTCACGAAAGATCAAAAAGAACTAATAATTGTATCTACTCCTCTTTTTAGCGCGGTTACTCCCTATCTCCATAGGGAGAACCCGCTTATGAGGTTGACCTCACGACGCGATCCGGACGTGCCGACCAGAAACTTTCTCGTTTCAGACCCCATAGATCACGAAAATATAGGTGGTTCAAATTTATATATATATATATATATATATATATATATATATATATGTGTGTGTGTGTGTGTGTGTGTGTGTGTGTGTGTGTGTGTGTATTTATATATATGCTCAAAAATGGTCCGATTTTGATGAAATTTGGTACAAAAATCTGTCTTCTAATTTGAAAGGTCAAGTTCGTTAACCAGCAGAATCCGCCAAATGGAAGATGGCGTTTGGGGCGAAATTCGCGCAAAAAAAATCGTAACGCTTACGTTTTTGAGTTCATATGCTTGCAGGTACTTCTTTTATAGGTTTCTTAACATAGGAAAACGAATGAAACCATTTTTAAGGCGATATCTGTAACCGTTTTTGAGAAAAGTGGAATCAATGTTTTCGCATGTCATTATTTTTTTGTGGGCACTTAGAATCGCGGGATTCAATTGAAATTTTTTCTACATCTTGGAAATTAATCCCAACTAAGATGTTTAAATTTTGGTTATATTTGGTGTTAAGAAAGTATGCGAAAAAAAAAGATTAATATACATGAAAAGTTTTCGGATCTTCATACATTTTTCGTAAATATCTCGATAACGGTTGGGAAATCGTGGTAGGTGAAGGCAACCATTCGAATGCTTACTAAATTCTCTACAAAAAAGGTTCTGAAGCAATATTCGGTGGGGCAATTTCAATCAGAGATATAAACGCTTAAAACTTAAAAAGTGTTTGTTTTGTTGTTTTGAACGGGTTTTAGCGCGGTTACTCCCTATCTCCATAGGAAGAACCCGCTTATGAGGTTGACCTTATGACGCAATCCGGAATTGCCGACTAGAAACTTTCTCGTTTCAGACCCCATAGATCTCGAAAATATAGGTGGTTCAAATTTGTGTGTGTATATATATATATATATATATATATATATATATATATATATACATATATATATATATATATATATATATATATATTAATATATATGCTTATCTGTTCAAAAATGAATTTGCGTTAAGGAAGTGAAAAAGACCCGAAAAGTGTTGTTTTTTTACTTTTTCAGGCAATTTTTTAAATTTTTCTGACCGTAAGAACCATCCTCGTACTTCAAGGAATATTATAAAAAAAGAATTAGCGAAATCGGTTCAGTTGTTCTCGAGATTTGCGCTTACCAAAACATTTAGCAATTCATTTTTATATAATCGAAGATGAAGCACATATTTACAGTTGATTATTACAGTGAAACGAATTTGCTAGTAAAACAAGGAACTTAAAATGACAACGAATTTTCGGTTGTTTGGAATAGACCCTTCTGAGCAGTAGTCGTAGAGTGTTTTTTATCTCTGTTTACCTTCGTTTTTTTCTCGGTTTGCCTTAGTTTTTAATATCTTGCTGTTATTTTGATTGCATTTTTTTCAATAAAACATAACAAGTAATTGAGAAGCGTGTTTCTATTTTGAATTGACTTTGCGAGTCTTGCTTTAGATTGAGGAATTTCCGCTCCTAACCTTAGGGCGTTAACAATTTTCATGAAATAAAAAAAAAAAAAAAATGTTTAGTTCTATTTTAAGCTATCCAAATAACACTATGGATGAGAACGGATACGTCTTAAGATGACGCAGTTCCTGGCAGTCGGACAATCTGCTGATAATGTGAACATTCTCCGTCTAGAGTCAGACATCGGCACGGGCCAGGTACTAGGCAGGCTTCAGGTGGGCTTTTATTGCACTTCATAAATCATGATGCATCCTAGGAGAACTGACAGATATTTTACCTGTAGTAAGTCATGCTGCCAAATACTATAGTAGAAATATAATTATATTTTGTGATTGTATGTGGCGTAGTACATTAAAAAATAATACTACTTTCTCATTTTCTTGTACAATTTTATTTTGTTTAATTGCATTTAACAGTAAAATGAGTAGTTTAGTGTTTTTAATTGCATTTAACACTAAAATGGATATGTTAGAAAAGCAAATTAAGTCAATTAGAAACATATTCGTAGTAGTGTCTTCGTAGAGCGAAACTTGGGACGGCGGAAAGAGTAATTTCCGCTTAGAATAGTTTCTTGTGCCTTGCCGACAACCTTGTTTTTCTTTGGATATGTATTTACATTAAGAATGATCTAAACAAAGTAATAACTGTTTCTATATATGAATGGAACCGCGCTAAGATGATGCAGTTCCGGCGAGTCGGACTTTTTTTTTTACCACGATTACCCAACTGTTTTCGAGATATTTGACCTGCAAGCATATTCGAACTTGACATGTAGACAAAGGATTCTTGCAAATTTCCCCAAAATCCTTTTTAGGGCAGCTACGCAGCGAATACGCAAACCCCCCCACCCACACACACTTATATATATATATATATATATATATATATATATATATATATATATATATATTATACGCATACAGTTATTTTCCTGATCTATGATGTGTTCTGAAACTCTATGTGTTCTGTAAAATTTTCTAGTTGGGACTTCCGCTGTGCGACAAGAGTTCAACGTTATATGCGTGTTTCCTTCCTATGGAGGGAGGAAGGAAACAAGCTATAACTGCTTTTATTGCCAACGTTTCGGCCTGAATTTCAAGTCTTCGTCAGGACTATTTCAAAGGAACGAGTTCATTCCCTCCACACTGCCCTGACGCAGTATTGAAATTCAAGCCGAAATTTTTAGACAAAAACTCATTATTATGTAAGATGTAGTTATTAACTATTAAGACCGAATCTCGACTATTCCTTTCACCAGAGCTTCCTGAATTACTTCAGATATAACGAACTTACTTCAAAAGTGTGCATTATATGGAAACACTCTACTTCAAGTCCTTTTTGACAACTGTTCTCAAAGCCTTTATGAAATGCTAGGCTAAGAACCCGATTTTATTTAATAAAGTAGCTTTCTGTAGAAACATTCGGGTGATTTAATTTCTAACAAGTCCGTTTGACAATTTCGATCCGTAAGAAAGGATCCATCGGAGAAGAGAGAAGAGCTCGCGATAAGTCCTTGAGAGACAAAGGCACTCGAGCGGAGCCTGTGGAGTCCTCGCACAATGGGATTCTTCGTCTTCTCAAACTACAAACGAATTATTTCTTGCTTGCCATGGCAGTCTTACGCTTACTATTTTATTTCTCAATAAAAATGTCTTGGAAATCTGTACATTTTTATTTGTTTACACGAATGAATTGACGTATCATGAGATTTTGTATCTACGTTAATATTATGGCCTTATAGGAAGCATGAATAACGCTCATACTTGAGTACCATACAAGAAAAAAAGTTTTCCTGTTTCTCCCAAGGGGAATCTAAAACTCTTTACTACAAAAAAAAATTATATTTTCTCCAGGCCGGGTAAAGCAAAGTTCATTGATCTCAAACTTCTATAACGTTATAGGGAGGAGAATATATTAAGTTGTCTACAAGATGGCGACTGTACATTACTGGACGGACCCAGAACAACACTCATAAAGGAGATCACCTTACAGGACGGAACTTGGCCCACTGACAAATCAGACTTATTACTTAAATATTTTCAGGAATTTGATGCATTTATTAAACAATTGGACCTAAACATTTTTAATCAACTCATCTAAATACCCAAATATGTATTATGTTATTACATATGTATATATTTTTATTTATTTACTTTTTTTTAATTATTATTATTATTTTTTAATTATTATTTTAATTTCAGTATTAATATTCATTGTATAAGGAAACATTATTTTATGTACATTATCAAAATACGTGTAGTATCCAGAGGATGGCGTACTAAATAAACTCCCACGATGGAGGGAAACTCCAACGTGGAAAACAAGAACGTTATAGGGAGATAATAAACATTTCTGATTATAATATATTTTTTTAAAGAATTATAGAAACATGATTAAAACTCTTCTTAAATAATAATTAATGTGGTGAGACTATTCTCCTTTCATATGTACTTATCTGCTTGAAAAAAAAACAAAAAAAAAAAACAAAACAAAAAAAACAACAGATTTTAAGTTCAACCACGTCCCATTTAAAATTACACTTTTTCAATATCTTCCATTTTAAATGGATTTATTAAATTTATCAAGTCTTCGTATTTTAACGAAATCAACTCTCCACGATGAGATTTAAACCAAAATTCTCAAAATACATCTTCAAAATGCATTATCTATTTCGCTACCAGACTTCACATCACAGCTTGAAAATTTCCTCCATCTAATGGAAGATTATCCCGTGTAGTATTTAAATTTATGGAGAAACTGTATAATATGTAGGTCGGTATATATTCAACGTTTTATTTATTTTTAAATAATAAATAATAAACTCAGGTGCACTCTGGAAACAATACCCTCATATAACAGCACTGCAATTTAATTCATCTAAAGGAACTAAAGTTCCCATGCTGAAATATTATTCCCTTTAATTGGCAACGAACAAAAACGTGCATAGGAAGATTCTGTCTTCAAATGCCAGTTAAGTTAATTAAGAAAAAAAATAATAATAAAAAAAAGCAGATTTGAATGAACATATTTCATCTCTACAGCCTGCGAATATAAATGATAACATATTAATAGCTTTCGTCATTATTATTACTTACTAATATTGAACATAAAATATTTAGTAAAATAAATATTCATTAAAAATGAAGAAGAATGCGTTTGTGCTGCCATAAAGCTTGTTTTTATTAGGGTTGAGGTAGGAGAGAAGGCTCTTCACCTCATAGATTCAAGACCACTCATGCTGTGGAAGGAATGCATCTTTAATGGTGAATATACTGGACCAAGAGGCTACTTTACTCTAGGAGACTTCTTCTTCAGTAGGCAGTAACCATAAAAGTCTGGCTACATTCCTGTCTTCAATATTATGCTATCCGTGCTAAGGCCATTTTTGGTTGAAACGACCAGTAAATGTATTAAACACACACATATGAATATATATATATATATATATATATATATATATATATATATATATATATATATACATATATATACCTAAGAAGGTTAGGTCTTCTTCTCCTCCGATCGGTGTTTATTTCTCCATGGTTTCGCCCCTTTAAAAAAGCGACATTTTAAGAGTTATGTAAGTTTTGTTGCAAATGTCTCTTATAAATAACTCACCCAGAGAGCATTCCTCTCAAAGCTTATTGTTCCTCAATCAAAAATAATTTTTAAACACACTTATTTTTCCTATCTCAAAAACTATTTTGTATGTAATATGAAACGTTTGTTTAAATGAAATCGCCCCGAAGTTTTAATCTGGTTGATTTTCCACTGTTAGCGTAGGAATTCTTTTTTTCCAGCTAAAATCGATCCTACACTTTTATGAGAACTAATGAGTTCAAAAGGATTAACGACAAAATGCTTTTATGATACTCATGTAGCTTTTAGATTCGATGAAAAATTATTCGTTGGATACGGCCATGTAGAAAGGGATTTAATTAGCATAGACGCTCCATTAATATTGCTCCCACAGGGAGGAAAGCCGCTTATGAGGTTGAACATTTCACGTTTCAGAACCCATTGAACTAGAAAATAACGGCGGTTCAAATATACACGTGTGTATGTGTATATATATATATATATATATATATATATATATATATATATATATATATATATATGTGTATATATATATATATATATATATATATATATATATATATATATATATATATATGATCGCTCTCTATCTAACTGAAAAATGGACCTATTTTAATCAATTTTGGCACAAAAATACTTTCAATGATTTGAAAGGTCGTGTTCGTTAAGCAGCAGAATCCGTCCACCGAAACAATCGTAACGCTTACGTTTTTGCTTTTCTTGGCTTCCAGATGCTCGTTTTAAGTAATTGGACGTGGAAAATTTCACGAAACCATTTCCATGGCCCTATCTATAACTGCTGTCGAGGAAAATTGAAAAACTAGATTTTGTCTTGGGATTTTCAGATATAATATTCTTATATATATATATCTAAACTAATTAGGAAATCGTAGAAAATGTATGCGAAATCTTGTTACAGATTTAAATTAGAAGCATAATTTAATTGTGGTCGTGAAACGTAATTGTTTGGAATTAGAGGAATCCGAGGAATAAATCAAATATTATATTTATAATTATATTACGTATTATTATAATAATTTAGTAATCAGAAATTTGGGACAGGAGTAAACCCCCCTCCTAATGAACCGATTTAGATTATTTTGACAAAATATTTTTCTCTGTAGATGATCAAAACGAACAACAAGTTTCGTTGAAATATAACAAATATTACGCCTGGTAGTGGCAAGTTGGTAATTTGGGCGCGGAGTAAACCCCCCTCCTAATGAACCGATTTAGATTATTTTGACAAAATATTTTTCTCTGTAGATGATCAAAACGAACAACAAGTTTCGTTGAAATATAACAAATATTACGCCTGGTAGTGGCAAGTTGGTAATTTGGGCGCGGAGTAAACCCCCCTCCTAATGAACCGATTTAGTTTATTTTTACAACACAGTTTTCTATTAAGATTACCACAACGAATACCGAGTTTCTTTGCAATACAAAAAAAGAAAAAAAGTAATAAATAAAATGCAGTCGGTATGAGCAAATAACTACGTTGGGTCCAGAGTAAACCCCCCTTAGATGGACCGATTTTGCTGGTTAAAGAACTTGTAAAAAACAAAAACTCTGGTGTGTATCGTGTTAACGATCGTTCATCAAATGTTCGACGTAATTCTTTACATTAGCATAACGTCTTTATTTACGAACCGATTGACATGAAATAAATACTAAATGTTAAGTAAAGTTCACCAAGATTTTATTTAAATTTTAAAGTCCATTATTATTAATTAAGAATTTTAGAACGGATTATCTATAGGAATCGAACCCACGACCCTTGGCACGGAGTGTTAAGGCTTCACGCCTTAACACTCACGGCCACCGGGCCTCCCAAAATTATTAGTGAAACGCGCATCTAAATCGGATAAGCTGTTTCTGAGATTAGTGTGATTAGGTTATATTTATATAGGTCATATACATGTAACCTCTCTATAAATTAAGAACAATATAAATCTCACTTAAATGTATTTAATTAATTAAATTTTAACGTCCATTTATTATTAACTACGAATTTTAGGACGGGCTATCTATAGGTTACCACCCTTTTCTATCCAGGATAGAGGCTGATGCCTTTTCTTTTTTCTAAAGAAAAGCCCCTAGTGGGAATCGAACCCATGACCCTTTGGTACGGAGTGTAAAGTGCACGCGCCTTAACACTCACGGCCACCGGGCCTCCTTAAATGTATTTTCAGTTTAACTAATAAGACGCGTTAACCTTACTTGAAAGCAAAACAAATATATAATAGATATTTAATTGAAGGCCTTATTTAAGAATTGGCTGGAGATAGAAAAACAAAGCAGATATTAGCCGTAACCTATAAGGTACGATAGCCTCTTGTATTCTGCAAATCGGTACTCTAGTTCATCAAATGTTCAACGCGATTCTTTACATTAGCATAACTTTTTTTGAATGAAACATACACTAAATGTTAAGTGCTAACCACAATATATTAGTGAAAACCGCATCTAAATCGGATAATCCGTTTCTGAGATTAGCGAGTACAGACAAACAGACATCGATTTGTTCAATTTTAGTATATGTATAGATTTGTTTAGTTACCAAAATCCGTTATATTTTCTTGTTCATTGATATTTTAAACGTGTTGTTAAATTCCTTCTTTTATCTCTCTCTCTCTCTCTCTCTCTCTCTCTCTCTCTCTCTATATATATATATATATATATATATATATATATATATATATATATATATATATATAAATCACCTGTCTGTTTGTGGGTTTGTTCCTTATACAAATCCACACCGTTTGACCGATTTCGACCAATCTTGGCACACAGGTACTTCTTGGTCCGGGAAGTCTCGTAGGCCAAGTCAAAAACGTCTATCAGCTGTCTGTGTGTATGTTTGTTCCTTATACAAATCCACACCGTTTGACCGATTGTCATCTAACTTGGCACACAGGTAGGTCTTGATGCGGGGAGAATCGTAGGCTAAGTCAAAAACGTCTAACCCCCCCTGTCTGTGTGTATGTTTGTTCAATCATATGGTCTTGATCCTGGGAGTGCCATAGGCTAGGTTAAAATCGTATAGGACTAACAATTCCGAGGTCAAGGATTCGTAACTGTCAACCCGAACAGTTTCAGAGTTGTGTTATGAGATTTTAATATTACTTATTTGGTTTCTAATTTATTTGGGCTTTTCTAGATGCAGAAAGTAGGTGTAGCGTAGCACGCCTGGTAACAGCTAGTCAAATATAAAATTCATTACAGTCTTTACAATTGAGATTAGTTTTTTTTTCAGTTATTATGTATTTTATCCCCGGAAAAATATTTTTTGTTTTATTATAATAAGGCCATGTTAGTTTTCCCACGTTTCCTATTTTTTATGATATGTATATTTTACGTCTCATCAAGTTTCATTCCATTTGGCTGTACATAGTTCAGATGGCTCATGAAGACGCATCTGATGATGCGAAACATATAGAGACATTTTTTAATGAATTGACGATTATGTTAATTTGGAATTTTATTCGTCGACCTTCCGCCTGCATAAGAAACATTGTTGAGTTCTGGAGCACTATTTAGATTGAATATGTTTTATTTATTTAAAAAAAAAAAAATCAGTCCTATAAAAGGCCACGATGGCCCTGAGGGGCAGATACAGTTGAAGTATCTGATTCATGACCATACGGCACACTAGGGAGATAGTGTGGTCATTCTATGCTCCGGTCGCCTGATTTTCCCCTTGCTGCTTCAACTGCTAGTGTCATTAGCACCAAGGTACCCACTAATAAATTAATTAAAGGCTGGGTTGACCTAGGGACGGTCAGGGAGGCCGAATTCAATCCATGAACGAAGACACTAGAAGAAAAAATCTTAAGTGCTTGCTCGGGATTTGAATTCAGGTCCTCCAGCATATGAGTCTAGTGCTCTACCACTGAGCTAACCTCGCCCCCGTTTTATTTATTTATTTGTATATCATAGCTCCGACTGCTAAAGTCATAAAATGTGTTTTGTATTATCCTAAAAGTTGATGACAATTACCTTTGTCGTCTGCGCTGAACTCAGCTTCTAACTGCTCCTTGGTTGGGTCACTAGGTTCTCCTGTTGCCATCTTTTTCCTAACTTGGTGTCCGCGGAACGCTGCCTGGATCTTCGTCACAGCGTCTAGCTCTGCTGGGTCGTCACCTTTCACCCAATCCTCGGCGGATTCGGTATCTGAAAAGTAATAAACTGTATTAGATTTTGTAGTCCAATTAACATTGGTTAGATAAATCATAGTATTATATTAGTTCTTGACACAAAAATGTCTATTGAGGAACTACAGAGGTTATAGAGGTATTGGCCAATGTAACGTGACGCTTGTGCACTCAATAACAAAAGGGTTTTTCTGCAAAGTTTGAAGCCGGTCAAACTTGCCTTACTTTACATAACGTCCCCAGAGGATTGGAACATTTAGAAGATACCTTGGATGTCCTAATATGTGATGAACCACTTTGGCAGTATTGAAAGAATTTGCAGAGCAAATCGATGAAATCTTAGAAACACTAAAGCAATCTAATCTCTTTAATAAAATATAATATGGTTATAAAATAAATTAATAAAGTACATTAATTAAATAGGAAATTTGAATAAAAAGTAATATTTACGAGGTAGTAAATAAGGAAAGTGTAGAAAAGAATAGACGAAAACTCGGTAAACAGTGGTCTGTTCATTTAATCAGACCCATCTGTCTAGATGTGTTTCGACGTAGTGAATCTGAATTGGAGGTTCGTATGGCACGTAAAACCTCCCAAATTACGGGCAAAAGGCAAAACTGCATTTATGGAGACGAAAAAACATTCATAGCTCTACATAGAGTAAGTTTTTCATGTGGTTCGATGCGCTAAATCGGAATCCGAAGTTTATTCGGCCGATCAAGTACGTTAAGCATATTCAATTTGTCAGTCGTTTACTTTGCTTATCTAGATTTTCTTTTGAATATTATTTCTTTTAATAGCTTAAAAATCTATATAAATTACATTTGAAGATGTGAGTAATCCTGGACTAAAGTTGGGCATGAAATCATCCAGTTTCCCCTAATTCTGATAATAAATAGAAAGTAAATTGTTCTTATTGCCGAGTTTACCTGAAACATGGACTGAATGTACAAACAACTTCTAAGGTAACCCCATCACGTAAGCAGTGTTTATCTCTCTGTCTTAATTCACTCCAGCCAATCAATAACTTCTTCTCTTGTCCTCTTTGTTTGTCCGAGTTGTTTTTTTAGCTGTCCAATTTACTAAAACTCATAATAACTTTGGTGTCTTTGAAGTTTAACGGATAAATATAAGTTCTTAATATCATCGCGTGCTGCACTTTAAACAATATTATATTTTCAAACAGTAATATATTTGCAATAATTCAGTTTATGCAGGTTATCATTTATTTCCAGCCCAGTGAGAATGAGGACTATATCCAAACAGGATTTGTGTTCCTGGTGGGACTGTTGCAACAAGAAGCTCTGTAGAAAGGAGTTTAAGTTTAACAATTACAATCACATTAGCTATTCGAAAGTCTTAATATAAAAAATAGTTACTCTAGCAACCATGAGCGCATATAGACAATAATTTCGGAGGGGGCTGGGAAAATTTCTGGGGGGGCTGAGACCATTTCCGGTGTATGGAATACTAACAATTTAGATCTTAGAAGAGTTTTGCCAACTAAAACGCTATTACACCCAAAATAGAATATTTTTTATGAACTAAATGGTCTTATTTAATTTATTTTTAAGGGTTTTATGAAATGTTAACCGATCAATGCAAAATTGCGGGGGGGGGCTGCTGCCCCTCAGCCCCCCCTTATATACGCCCATGTTAGCAACTACTCCTCACGAAAACAAAAACCTGCTACACTTGCAGAGGCTGCAGCGATGAATAAATCCTGTTATTTATTTTTTTACGGCACATCGACATCTAGTCCAGTATCACCGGGTTATCTATAGGTTGCAACTCTTCCTAAACATTCGTGGTGCAGCAGGGCATTTTTTCAACGGGTCCTGAAATACAAATAACTCAACCTGCTGCAGGCGGGACTCATCCCCATGAGAATCCAAGTTGTTAGTCACTGGCCCCCGGAAGGACCTAAACCTGACGGTGTATTGAAAAAATACTTATTTAAAAATATCTTCAAATCGTTAATTTGGTCCTTCCCAATATGTATCAAAAGAACAGAAACATCTATCTGCCTATCAATTTATCTATTCGCGCACACAGATAATATATTGCATATGTTTTGGGCTAAATAGAAAACTCCAGTAAATTCGGTAGAACTGCTTCTCCTTCACAGCCTTCTTAATAAAACACTCCTTTTACAGAAAAAAAGACTCACTCAACCAACCATACGCAAAGAGAACACATCGGAATTAAATTAAATTGACTCATTTTACTTACAGAAATTTCTAACAGACATGATATAGCCTTTGTTTCTACAAAGAAAATTATTTTTTTGGCGACGTTACTCAGATGTTTTCAAAGTCTCACGTCAGTCCCCAATTCCTTATATTAAATCAACATAGGACAAATTTGAAAAAGAAGGTCGAAAGTATTACACAACGAATAAACTTACAACTTCTCAGATTCGATTTTAATGTTGCATGCATCATGGAAACTTAGTCAATATCTGGAAACAAAGTTGGGATATCTAAAAGGGTTGGTGCAAAATCGTTCTCATTGTTACTAAACACAAAAGAACCCATTTAGTATAGGATATGGGTCTATCGAAATGTCGGTTTGGAAAGAGGTTTTGTCCTGAGGGACTAATTTCTTGCAATGGTTAGTAGGCGGGTAAGCGTTTTTCCTACGTTTCGGGTCCATTGTTCGTAAGCCGAAACCCACCCGTCAGCGTCCGCCTTCTTCGATTCTCTACAAGTTCGTTTTGTCTTGTTTTCCCATTCAGAAAATGATTGATGACGGAGTTCGACCCTAAATAGAACTGCGATTCTGAAAAGGGTGTTACTGGGACTCGTCTCTGGCAATAGACAATTTTATGTAGGAGCAGTGATTTATTCAGCGACAATTTATATTTGTAGATAATAGTACAATGTTTTAGTTTCCGAGAAAGCTTTAATTTTGTGAACAGTGCATTGAGGTATATTAGCACTTTCTGAATGAACATAGGTATAATGGTTGCACTCTTAACATATGTTTTGAAATATTTCTTCAAACCATTGTCAATCCTATCTGCTAGTGACACCCAAAAATGACACCTATTAAAATATATATATTTTTTCTCTCTACAAAACTTGGTGCAAATGCTATTTCAAACGATTGTACGAGTCCTGTAACCAGCAAAACCGGACATTTTTAGCATTAAAGATATTTTAATGCAGATATTTGTTAGGAATGCAGATAATAGAATCATTAACTACCTTGAACTTTCTTCAATGCTAGGTAATGGACATTGCAAAACCTAATATAGGTTTGAAATTTATTCTTCAATTACTTACATTAATAATAGTTTATTTACCTTTTTCTCTCAAGTCTCAATGTCCTTTAAAAAGATACCCAGGTTACGAAATTAATATGGAACACAGAGAATATATTAATTTAAACATTTTAAATTAAATTACATCCTTGACGAAATATACAAATAATATTTTATTAGAGTAAGCCAAGACAAAACATTTCGTAAACCTAGAAAGCGAAAAAAAAAATGATTCTTCAGCAATCAAGACATATAAGGAATTGCTGTCACACAAATTCCATTATTTCTATTGTAACCTTTTATCAAAATTGTTGTATTGTAAACATGGGCGTATATAAGGGGGGGCTGAACCCCCCCCTCGAAATTCTGATTTAAAAACCTTAAAAATAAATTAAATAAGATCACTCAGTTCAGAAAAAATAGTTTGTTGGTGTGTAAAATAGTGTTTTAATTGGCTAACTATTCCAAGCTCTAGATTGTTAGTATTCCATACTTCCAAATGCCCCCCCCCCCCGAAATCCTCCCAGCCCTCCGAAATAATTACCTATACACGCCCCTGACAAATTAATTTTTGATCAGGTGGAGAAATAAGTGCTTAACTCTTCCAAACCGAAGGAGCTTAAAATCTAACTTTTCAACCGGAGAAGGCGTTTAAATTTTTCGCAAGACATTAAAAATTGACAATAACGATAAGAACGTCAAGGGGACACGCTAAAATGACGCAGTTCTTCAAAGTTGGGCTTTTTTAAAAATATTTCCTCTACTGCAAACGTAATAAAACCATATATAACTTAGTTTTGATGAATATGTGACACATGAAAAAAGATTCGTCAGCATTGCGGTTTTGACTGACTGAGACCAAAACTTTAGTTTTACCGACTTTTCTCGAAAACGATTAAATATATCAGAAAGCGGTTTCATTTGATTTCCGACGCCTAATTTTCCAATAGACGTGCAGTTGGAGACCTATAAACACCAAACCGGATCCGTTAATCAGGTTTAATGAAACGCCGAAATTTCTCTTCAGTACTTTCGGACTGCGTCATCGGATCGACGACACTAGCTTTTCATCCCTGAAGGATTTATCCCTATAAAGGTGGAAGGAGGCTGAAAGTAAATCCCAGCTAGAAGGTGTTGGTTCAATGACAGAACGGATTGGTCGCTCCCTCTACCTTTTGTCTCGACAAACTAATTTCAGGGGAGACAATGGCTGGTGGATGTTGTGCTGTTTCCTGTTTCAGATTCACATCTATTCTAGCCCGAGAGCAAGCCGTCATCCAGGAAGCCCTGTAACTTATCGCCTTTTCACTTGCTACTCATTGTATTTCCAACCACTCCTCAAACTCATAATGATCGTTGGGAAGTCTATTCATAGCGATGTAAATACTCTTCCGTTGAAAATTATTATTCTCTTTAAAGCTCATTTATCTTCCTAAAGGCTTTGAGGGAATTTATTGTTTTATTTCAACGTTTATATTAATCTTTGATGCGGTTATTTATTGTTACTGTTGGTATATGAAACTATATAATTTTTTAGGGATTATTATTAAATGGATGGTGCCAATCTATAATCGGGATCAAATGAATTGTCACTGCATTGTGGATCTTTATCTTGGAGAATTTCAGTTAAGAGACAGTTTATACATAGATGAGGGTGAATGATACTCTTGGTAAATATGTTTTATAGCTAGAGCTTAAATTTAAAGATGGTTGATACAGATTTAAAACTTAAAATATGGGTAACATAAGAATAGATATAAAATTAATAACAGGATTATAAGAGGCTTAGTGACGAGAAGAGGGAGAACTATACCTCACGGAAATATAATCATTTCTGAGTCTGGCGAATCTACGGTAAGGTTGAGGAAATACCACCATTAAGTGTAAGGTTGTGGAACATGACAGGGGAGTGGGGTGAGGTGTCATAAAACGTCGGCAAAAATAAAAAGTCCGTCACGCAGGAGCTGCATAACTAAGCACTTTCCTCAGAATTTGGGTAGTGTAGACTGCTTTCCAGAACAATTTGCTTAAAATATCCTACATAAATAAAATAAAAACATGAATAGTTCTCTTTTAATTTTGTAATGAGTAACTGATAAATTATTAATTTGCTTCCAGAGTTATGTTTACACATGGTACCTACTACACTATGTAATAAATACAAAATCCTCATATTATTGTATTTTGATCTAACGCAGGAACCGGATACAGTCCCTCTAGCGCTCCTTGCGGCGGCTTTGTGAACCTACGTCTGCCGGCTTTTCTATTCAAATATATTACAAATTAAACCCCCGCTTTCCGATTGACCGATTCAGCTCATTTTTACAACACTTCTTTCTCATGAGTTACCCACGACGTATACCGCGTTTCGTTACAATACAGCAGAAATTACGACCGGTATGAGTATATTAGGAATTTGGGTCCGGAGTAAACCCCCCCTTCTAATGAACCGATTTAGTTTATTTTTACAACACATATTTACCTGTAGATTACCACTACGAATACCGAGTTTCGTCGAAATATACCAAAAATCACGGCTGGTAGTGGCGAATTGGTATTGTGGGTCCGGAGTAAACCCCCCCCCTCCTAATGAACCGATTTAGTTTATTTTTACAACACATATTTACCTGTGGATTAGCACTACGAATACCGAGTTTCGTCGAAATATACCAAAAATCACGGCTGGTAGTGGCGAATTTGTATTGTGGGTCCGGAGTAAACCCCCCCTTCTAATGAACCGATTTAGTTCATTTTTATATCTCACTTTTCTGTCTATATTACCACTACGAATACCAAGTTTCGTTGAAATATAACAAATATTACGGCTGACATAGTCAAATAAGTGTTTTGGGTTCGGGGTAAACCCCCCCTTCCGGTGGACCGACTTTGGTGGTTAACGAACTCGTTCAATCGTTTGCTAATTGAATGCTATATACCAAGTTTCGTGACGAAAAAACAAAAACTCTGGCCGCTATCGTGTTAACAGACACATATATATATATATATATATATATATATATATATATATATATATATATATATGCATATATATATATATATAGATATATATAAATTTTAACGGGGGTCATTTTCGGTGTCTACTAGGTAGGATCGATAAAGATTTGAAGAAATTTTTCAAAAATTCCGTCATGAGTCCAACCTCAATAGCTACTTTCCTTCGGAGGAAAGTGCTAAAAGCACTTTCTTATAGAAAATATATATAGATGTAGTTTTATTAAGATACCACACAACCGAACTCTGTCTATGTTTATCTTCCTTATTTGTCATAGTTTAATTAGAGAACACAAAGAAAGTTTTACTGAGCTTTGGTAACAAAATAGTTTTACCTAAAAAGTAAATGCTTTGAAGTTGCAGTAATTTAAATTTCGTAGCCACCTTTCGCCAAGTTCGTTTACAGTAAAGCATAGAGGATTAGCAAACCAGTTATTTATGAACACAGTTTTGTTCAAACATGAATCCATAATCTATTTATTAAAAGGAATACGATAATTATCTGCAGGTACAATCTGCTCTTTGGAGTATTAATGTGTAATTTTATATTTGTTATATGGCCGTGGAGTAATAATGCGACTTACTGTTGAACAGGATGTCCCCTTAGGTCTGACGGGCAAAGTATCCGAAACTTCAATGGGAGCAATTATTATCAGTAAGTGAAGAAATAAAAAAGAGGATCAAAACAATGTATTAAAAGAAATTAAGAGTAGAGCAATACATCTCACAATTCGTTGTAAGCCTATCATGACCCATTTGTATTACAAGATCCGCAACAGAATGTTATCCATCATTATTTATCTGTGACATATCGAGTTCGGAATGAATAAATCCGAACCAGAAAAATACGTGAAGAGAGAAACATCAGAGGACCTTTGTCCGCAAACGAATTAGTTTGACAGGACAAAAAGTTGGGGACAGCTACCAATTCACCCAGACACCTCGCTTCCATCCATACATAACAAGGCCTGGGGTTTTGGTCACTAACTTCCCTAACGAAGGGAATTCTATACTATGAAGTAAACTTAAAATCATTTCCTGATTTCAAAAATCGTTACATTCAATATTAAAATTTCAAATCACTCTAATTATCAAATTTAAAACTGCAGCAAAAATATAAAACATTTTTCTTATAAAAAATGTTGTTATATTAACCGCACTACTGAGCCATGACTGTATCTACCTTCGTAACCTGAACGGTCAACGATCTCCTCCCAATGAATTATAAAATTATTTTAAAGGCAGATATTGTCGGGGCTCGGCCATGTAATATCTCAATAACAATTTGGTAACAAAATATGTTTTAATTTTTGTCGTCATTTTGGCTTGAAAGTCAATATATAATATATATATATACCACCACACGAACGAGCTCCGGCAACAACTACCTTCGCAATCCCAACGGTCACTGATCTTCTTTCAATTTGTTTTTTTGTTTATGGCGCTTCGACGTCTAGGCCATTAGCGCCGACATCCAGGGTCCGGCGAGGAATTTTCTCAATGAGCCGTGGGATGAGAAAATTCCTGCCGCCGGTGGGAATCGAACCCACCATATTCCGCTTATGAATCCAAGGCGCTAGCCACTATACCAAGGGAGACCTCTTTATTAAGTAGTCTAGTAACTCTCATACCTTAAAAGAAAAAGTGTTTTTTATTTTTATTTCATCGCTTAGATTTAGCAAATTATACAGGAATGCAATGTACACTGCCTATTTTCTGAGTAATGAGCTTAGTTATGCTGGTACTTCATTTACATACTATATGTGTGTTTGCATGGAATTTATTATCTAGCAGTCAGAATCTATGGATTTTTGAAGAGATCTGATAAAAATCTCTTTCGTGAGTGCAACCTGAAGAGTTACATTTCTTGGAAATGTATTAAAACTGCAAAGGTAAAATCGCTTGGGAATGGCACGCTCAAACCAATATTAATCAACTTTTATTTACAGGGAGACAAACAGCCGGATATTGGAGCGCCCGACCCCCTCTCGACCAATCTGCAAAAACATGGCTTCATCACAGCAGGGGTAGTTTCCACCTCTTTCATTCTGAGCACGATTACAGTTCAACTTAATACTTCAGTAAAACAATTAACGCTATTTGAGATATTGGAAAGGATAATTATGTCCAAGTAGCCAGAAAAAATTAATCAAAGACTGCGAGAGACAAAAATTGAACTCGATATAAAAAAACCTCAAGTTAGAATCAAAAACCAGGACTATTTGAACCAAAAATGTCCTTCATGCACGAGGAAGACTACTCTTCTGAATAATTTGCTTAAAGTAACCTATACAAATAAAATAAAAACATGAATAGTTCTGCTCATTTACATTTCTAATGAGTAACTGTTTCAATTATTAATTTTGTAATTTATATCTTTCTAGGGTTTTCTGTATGAGTAGTACTATACTAAATAAAAAAAATTCCGACTCACAGGAACTGCATCATCTTAGCGCGGTTCCGTTCTTATCCCTAGTCTCATTTGGAAAGATTAAAATACAAACAGTTATTATTTTGGTTCCACCTTTCTTGGAAGGTCTTGATTTATGATCTTACCTGTATGGGTCGGCCAACCCCAGAAAGACTCTCGCACAGAGGCAGTTGAATATAGTCAAGGTCTTCGAATCTCCCTCTTGGAAAGCTATTTTTCTAACAGTAAATTCTTTTTCTTATTTTACTTAAACTGTTTTATTTTCAAATACATTATCCAAATATAAGCAATAAAAAAATAACAAGGAATAAAAACAGACAAAAACAACCGTTCGAATACACGAAATCAATTACTTTAAAGTTATAAGCACTTATTTCTCCGATTGATATCGCCTAATCAAAACTTTCTTCAGAAACTTTTTTGTAGAGCATTTTGTAAGTTTTCGAGATATTAAGGAATGTTACCAAAACTTTTCATGTCTGTTAATAAAATATTTTATTCTAACCCTTCCTTAACTCCAAACGTAACCAAACTTTCAACATATTAGTTTTGATGAAATTCGAACATGCAGAAAATGTTTCAACTGAATCCCATGATTCTTTGTACCCAAACAAAAAACGTTATTCAACAAATATTTTTCCAATTTTCTCGAAAAGGGTTAAAGCTATCGCCTTAAAAATGGGTTCATTCGTTTTCCTAGGCCAAGAAGCCTATAAAACGAGTACTTGCGAGCACATGAAGTAAGTGGAACGATTTATTCGCACAAATTTCGCTCCAAAACCCATGTTCCGGTGGGCGGATCCTGCTGGTTAACGAACTTGACCGTTCAAATTTGAAGAAAGATTTTTGTACCAAATTTCATCAAAATCGGACCATTATTCGATGTGCTAGACCGCGAACAGACATATATATATATATATATATATATATATATATATATATATATATATATACAAATTTTAACCACCGTTATTTTCAGTCTCTAGGTGTTCTGAAAGGCAAAATTTTCTAGTCGGCACTTCCGGATTGCGTCATGAGGTCAACCTAATAAGCGGGGTTCCTCCCTATAGAGGGAGGGAGGAACCGCGCTAAAACAAATTATCGTCTATGGATCATGATGACTAATAATATATATATATATATATAAATATATATATATATATATAGATATATAGATATATATATATATATATATATATATATATATATATATAGGGGAAGGTGTTGTACCTCTGACCGTCTTGTACCTTTGACCACCGAGTCTGTCGCGGCACGTAGCAACATTTTATAAATTTTGGTGTAATTAGTGTTTAGCTCCTTCACTAAAGGGCTTTTGTAACCTACTTTGGATTATTCAAGTCAAAGAGGATTCTTTCAATAAATACTTATCCATTTCTATAACAAAAATGTAAGTTATTTATTGATGACGTTTTGCCTCATAATATTTTTGTATTAAGTCTTTTTAGATGGAAATCATTTGACAAAGTAGCTATTACAATAAGAAACATGGTGTAGCTTCTGAAATTGATTTATCTTAACCCTAAAATGTTTAGCATGCATTTTAATTTACACTACCAGGGTGTTGTACCTCTGACCACGACTAGTTGTTGTACCTTTGACCCGGTCAAAGGTACAACACACCTGAGTAATTTTTACAGAATTCAACTTCTTTCTTCTGCTACAATTTTTTTTTAAAAATTAATATTGGTTTCTTCAATTGTTCAAAGAATTTAAAAAATAATAAAATAAATAAGTTCAAACCGACTTTATTAATCCTCAGTGTAGCAGTTCGAACCTATAGCCTCTTATCGTTCCACTCGAAGTTGTAAGACCTCATCGAAAAGCGCAGGCAAGGAAAATGTCAAATAGGGGCCGGCATAAAGGGAAACCTCGTATCCTTACAGATATTCCTGAAAAGCTAATTATTGAAGGTGAAAAAAAAAAAAACGAAAGCACCCCCCTAAACGTAAGACACCACATACAAATAAACCCCTTCCTAAAAAAGTGGTAAATTTATTTTTTTAATTATTATTATTATTTTTTTTTTTTTTTACGGCGCATGTACATCTAGGTCAGTAGCGCCGACATCCAGGGTGCAGCGAGGAATTTTCCCAGCGAGCCCTGAGATGAGAAAATTACTGCCGGAGGTGGGAATCGAACCCCCCCCCCCCCCCCCCCCCCCCCGCTTCTCCCGCTTATGAATCCAAGGCGCTAGCCACTAGATCACGGGAGACCCCAAAAAATTCTAATGAGAGTTCAGATTCTGATTCTGACTCGGAAATTTCTTCAGGAGAAAGTGACGTGATCTGTCTGATAAATGTCGTGAGTTAAGTCGATATACCAGCAACAATTTGAAATATATGATTTGGAAAAAGGAAATTTTATACTTGTTAAAATTAAAAGAAAAAAGACTATTACATATTTAGTCGCAGAGATCTGTGGTATTAAATGTCCAATATATGATCCAATATTTGAAAAAAAACAAACTTTTAGTGACAAGTTTACGAGAAAAGATGAAAATTTTGTAATATTATAATTAATTGTAAGTTTAATAAATACAGGACATGGATGTAAGCATAAAAAATTGCTATTATTGATATTATTTTATGCTTAATATGCTGAAAAATCCAGTCCAATTGATAAACGTTTTAACTGTCAAGCAGATCCACTAGCAATAGTAGGGTATGGGAGTTTAGCCACAATGCCTTCAACATCAATATCATACAAATTTTCATCTTTTCTCGTAAACTTGTCACTTAAAGTTTGTTTTTTCAAATGTTGGATCATATATTGGACATTTAATACCACAGGTCCCTTGGTATAGTGGCTAGCGCCTTGGATTCATAAGCGGAAGATGGTAGGTTCGATTCCCACCTCCGGCAGTAATTTTCTCATCTCAGGGCCCGCTGGGAAAATTCCTCGCTGCACCCTGGATGTCGGCGCTAATGAACTAGATAAGATAAGAAAATTTACCACTTTTTTAGGAGGGGTTTATTTATATGTGGTGTCTTACGTTTAGGGGGGTGCTTTCGTTTTTGTTTTTTTTTCACATTCAATAATTAGCTTTTCGTAATAGCTATTTAGTCAATAATAGCTATTTAGTATTAGCTATTATTGTCCGTAATCTAACAGATGTGAACTTAGAATCCTCCACAACTAATGAAGCAATAAACGCTATTAATAACATCATACTGACAGCTGCCCAAGCCACCATCCCTCACAAAAGCTGCACTTCTAGAAGAATTACCGTACCCTGGTGGAACGGAGACTGTGAAAAAGCAGTGAAAGAAATCGCTCCCTTGGACCCTTTAAATAGTCCGTTTACGTTCTTAGAATTCCAAACTGGAATAAATTCCCGCAAAGATTCTTCTCCCGGCCCAGATAATATTAACATTGCTATGATTAAGAATCTGTCGTACCAAAACAAAAAAATTATCCTAAATGTTCTAAATAAACTTTTTCTATCTGACGAATTTCCGGACATCTGGTCAAAATTCATATCAATACCAATCTTAAAAAAAGGAAAACCACATCAAGAAACCTCTACCTATCGAATCATCTCACTGACCTGCAGCCCTTGCAAGCTAGTAGAAAAAATGATCATGAACCGCTTACACTGGCACATGGAGACGAAAAACTTGTATGAAAGGTGGCAAAGCGGTTTCAGGCCCGGAAGAGGTACGAGAGATAATTTGATTCGTCTAGAAACAGACATCAGAGAAGCCTTTAGTCAACGAGAGAAAGCTCTAGCTGTATTTATAGATGTAGAAACAGCCTTTGACAAAGTCTGGCGAAGATTCATAATAGATTGTCTTATCGAATTAGGTATAACTGGTCACATTCTTCAGTTCATTTTAAATTTTCTTAAAAATAGAACATTTAGAATCCGTAATGGTGGCTATTTATCAGACGAATATACTCAAGAAAATGGTGTTCCTCAAGGTAGCGTAATAAGTGCATTCCTTTTTACCATTGAAATCAATAAACTGCTAAAGTGCATACCTACTCCAGTCAAAGCTATGTTTTATGCTGACGACCTCGTCATATACACAGCCAATACTTCAATAGATACCCTCCAAAATTCAATTCAAAATTCTTTGAACATCGTTAGCACTTGGTTGGCGGAGCATGGTTTCTCGGTTTCAGTTAGTAAAACAGTTGGAGTATTATTTTCCTCAAGAAAAGTAAATGCTAACATTTCTCTAACCATTAATAATCAACCCATAGATATCAGTGAGCAGGCTAAATACCTTGGAGTTATCTTTGACAGATCTTTAACTTGGACACAGCACATTAAAACCCTCAAAACAACATGCCAAAAGAAAATGAACATTTTGAAAACCATGACAGCCAATTCTTGGGGAGCTGACCGAAAAACCATGCTCATGATATACAGAAGCTACATTCGCTCCAGCCTTGATTACGGGTGCACAGTTTACGGCTCCGCATTACCTCGAATGTTAAAAATCCTAGATGCCATTCACCACAATGGAATCCGTATTGCAACGGGTGCTTACCGATCTAGCCCAATAGCCAGCCTTTGTGTTGAAGCAGGAGAGCTTCCACTTCATTTGCGACGAGAACAAATACTCCTAACAAATTTCATAGGAATAAAAGCAACCACATCCCATCCACTCAATCAATATCTCAATTGCGACCCCAATCGCTCCTATCCGTACAACAGAAAACCCTTCTCCGTCCGAACTACTCAGCTCATCACAGAATCAAGAATCGACACCCAAAATATGATCCACAACTTCTCCGCTTCAAAACCACCTTCGACATTAACAGCACCTAAAATGAATCTGTCTCTTACCAAATTTAATAAAAAAGACATAGGTCCTCTGATTCTGTTGACTGAATTTAGGAAACTAAAAAGTGAGCTCCCGGAAGGACGAGATGCCTATACGGATGGCTCGAAGGACAAAAATGGGGTTGGTTCCGCCATTTATTCAGAAGATAGAGGATACATGTTCACTTTAACACCTAACTGCAGTATCTACACGGCCGAATTATTAGCTATCAACAAGGCTCTTAATATAGTAACTCCAAAATATGGCAATATTAATATTTTTACAGACTCCCTATCAGCACTACCAGCTTTGAATAATCCATTTACCAAACATCCACTGACAATAGACATCTTAGAATCACTTGGTCAGCTAAACCGCCAAAACCAAAATGTTACATTTGTCTGGATCCCCAGTCATTTTGGCATAAAGGGCAATGAAGCAGTTGACGAGTTGGCTAAAAAGTCCGACTCGCAGGAACTGCAGCATCTTAGCGCGGTTCCGTTCATGTCCCTAGTGCCATTTGATAAGCTAACAAATAAACTTATTTTTTTTATATATCTCGTGAAAATTGTCAAAATCCTCTCGAACATCTCGAATAAAAGTGATATTAAGGCGTCAGGGACACCGACAGTAGCTAACTTTTACACAGAAGCGGAAATTACAGAATCTGGCTCTCATTCTAAAGCAAAGCTCTATAAATCCAAATACAAAATATGCCTAATAAAGCCTTTCTAGTGGATACAGAAGCATGGGCGTATATGAGGGGGGGGCTGAGGGGGCTGCAGCCCCTCCCGAAATTTTGAATTAATGATAAAAACTTCTCGTAAAATTATAAAAAATAAATTAAATAAGATCACTTAGTTCATAAAACATATTTTATTTTACGTGTAATAGCGTTTTAGTTGCCTAAAACTATTCCAAGCTCTAAATATTTAGTATTCCATACCCTGGAAATGGTCTCAGCCCCCCCCCCCCCCGAAATTGTTTTTATATACGCCCATGCAAAGAAGAAGTACACAAGATTGAGTAGAATACCCTGCCTAATATAGCCTATATAAAATAATATGCCGAATAAAACCTATCTAGTAAATACACAAGGACAAATAAAAGTCTTGACGAATAACAAGTCAAGAAAAAAAATTTTATTTAACAAAATAAAACAAAGTTTAGTTGCCCAACTACAATAGAATAATATACCTAATTAAGTCTATGGAGTAGACACAAATGGACCAAAGTCTTGTGGAATATTGTTTTTTTTTCTAATTAAATACTTTTTATCAATATTTAGTATATAACCTTTGTTGAAAACTACTGATTGCTAATTGATGAATCGGTTTACAACTAAGTAGTCTTTATGTATGTTTAGTATATAACCTATGTTTGGATCTGTGTTTTTGGGGTGCTCTCCGCCTAGGCTTTGTATTTGTGTCGGCAGATACCTGGGGTATATTTACAGCTCTTGAGGATTAACTCTTAGCAGGTAAATTTCCTGCGGCCCCCTTGTATTCTACGGTCATTGAACCGCATATTCGCTCATAGTATCTAACCGTTGTGAAGTTTATTTTTTGGATTTAGGACTTAATATACATATGTAGACTAAATCATAGCAAGAAGTAATCCTCCGTCGTCGGTTCTTAACTATGTAGACTCGCTAATGTTATCCAATCTTAGATACATCGTATTTAAAATCCACAGCAAAAACACGACATTTCATCAGAATCCCCTGCTGAATAAAACTTATATAGAATAATATGCAAAATAAAGCCTATCTAGTGGATAAAAATAGAGGAAAAAAGCCATTCGTGGTGGTAGAAAATCTTAAAAGTATTTCGCTCAGAAATCTCCGAAATATTGTCACTAATTTTACGTATCCTGTTTTATAGCCAAATAGATTTATATTCTATAATCAATAAGAAAAACCCACTAACAATAAAAAACTATGGGTAACAGATGAAAATAGGGAATACCAAGAATAATTCTAAAGAACGAAATCAACACCAGTACTGTAATCTAGATATTCATACGGCATCTTCGAATTCTAACAAACAAAATATTGATTCTAATTATACGTATCCTGTTTTATTGACAAATACATTTGACTACTATAAGCAATTAAAAACACTAGGGAATATGCCAAAGAACTCGGAGTAGGAGCCTCGACAGTTTCAAGACATTTAAAGGAAATCGACAAATCCAAAACTGACATTTCATACGGTACAGCCTGATATATTTTTAACAATGAATTATTTTTCTTATTTTAATTAATCTGTTTTATTGTCAAAAACATTATCCAACTTTAAGCAATTAAAAAATAACAAGGAATAAAAACAAACAAAAAGAACCGAATAAACGAAATCAATTACTTTAAAGTTTTAAGCACTTATTTCTCCGATTAGCATCGTCTAATCAAAACTTTCATCAGAACCTTTTTTGTAGAGCATTCAGTAAGCTGTCTAATGTTATTCTTCCGTTTACCAAGATTCTCAACCTTTTTCGAGATATTAAGGAAAATATACAAAATTACCAAAACTTTTTAAGTCTGTTAATAAAATATTTTATTCTAACCCTTCCTTAACTCCAAACGTAACCAAAATTTCAACATATTAGTTTTAATGAAAGGAGAACATGCAGAAAATGTTTCAACTGAATCCCATGATTCTAAGTACCCAAACCAAAAATGGTATTCAAAAACTATGTTTCCAATTTTATCAAAAACGGTTAAAGCTATCGCCTTGAAAATGGTTTCATTCGTTTTCCTAGCCCAAGATGCCTATAAAAAGAGTACTTACAAGCTTATGAACTCAAAAACGTAAGCGTTACGATTTTTTCTGCGCGAATTTCGCCCCAAACGCCATCTTCCAGTAGGCCGATTTTGCTGGTTAACGAACTTGACCTTTCAAATTGGACGAAGGATTTTTGTACCAAATTTCATCAAAATCGGACCATTCGTCTTCTAGCTAGAGAGCGAACAGACAAATATATATATAAATATATACATATATATATATATATATATATATATATATATATATATATATATATACAAATTTGAACCACCGTTATTTTCGGTCTCTAGGGGTTCTGAAACGCGAAATTTTCTAGTCGGCACTTCCGGATTGTTTCATTGTATCAACCCTATAAGGGGGGTTCCTCCCTATGGGAGAGGGAGGAACCGCGCTAAAAAGGCCATAGGAGAAGGAATTGAATACCCCAGGATACCTCAGGGTGATGTTCTGAACTATGTGAAGCATATAATTCTAGAAAAGTGGCAACAAACCTGGGACTCTGTAACTGATAATAAATTACGAATTATAAAAAAACAAGTAACACCTTGGCAAACATCAATTCGGCCAACTAAAAAAGAAGAACGCATCCTGCCTCGCCTTAGGATCGGCCATACAAGATTAACCCACTCATATCTAATGTCCCGAGGCGCCCCTCCAATTTGTGAAAAATGTAACCAAATCATCACCGTTCATCACCTGTTGATTAATTGTAAAATCTATAAGAAACAAAGAAGAGAAGCCCAGCTATCTGATACAATTGATGAAATATTAGCGGATCACCACAAACAGATCAATAAGCTATTAGAATTTTTAACATCAAGTGAACTAATAAATAATATCTGAAAATATAAATTAAATATAAATACATAATCAAATATGTGACACTATAACAAATATCATAATCTAAATATTTAAATCACCTCAAAAATATCGTAAACAAGGAAACATTAAAATTGAAATCATCCGAAATAATAACCTTCAAATAAAATTATAATTCCATTCATCCACTCTTTCTGGTTAATTTCGCGGAACGCCAACAGAATCAATTAAACAAATACACATCTATAATCTTGTGTTTAATGACCCCATAGTGGTTGACGACACATTAAACAAATAAATTAAAAAAAAAAAAATTACCGTCTCCCATTTTATTATTCAAAACATCGATGAATTTTTTTTTCGTCTAACAATTAAATAGTGCTTAATAAACTACGAATTTTACAATATTTTTTATTAATATAATTATTTTGGAAAAAAAAATTAAAAATATTTTTGTAACAAATATCATTACCGTCAGCATCATTACCGTCCACATCATTACCGTCCTACTCTACATTGGATGGTAATCAGAGTTGGGCATAATTTTATTTAGAAATAAAAATAAGAATTTATTTGTACCTCATTTATTTGTAAATACAAATATAAATAATTTCTTATTCATAAGTTTGAATACGAATTTATTTGTATTCACGTATGTCATATAAATACAAATAAAACTGTATTCACAAATTTTCCTGTAAATAAAATTTAATTTACAGGAAAAATTCTAAATATACACAAAGATTTGGAATATTCACAAATTTTGTGAGCATTCACAAAAAATCGAGTGATTATAGAAACATTCACATTTAAATATAAGGAATTCAAATAAATTCACATTAAAATTTGTGAATAAAAATTTATTCACAAAAACATTCACAAAATAAATTATGTATTTGTGCGTATAGACAAAAAGGTGATATTCGGAAGATTATTGAAGGCAGTATTCTGCTGGATATTGAAGCTTGTATTAGGAAGGATATCGAAGATGGTATTTGGAAGGGTATTGAAGAAGGTATTAGGAAGGGTATAAACGGTGGTATTAGGAAGTTTATAGAAGGTGGTATTAGGAAGGGTTTTGAAGGTGGTATTAGGAAGGATATTGAAGGTGGTATTATGTCACTTGAAATGCTTCCAGAAAAGTCTGCACCTGATGTTGCTCCTGTAGGGACTCGGTATAATGACGACATGAATTGACGATATTTGGAATTTCGTGCATGATTTTTAAATATTCAGAAAAAAAACTAGATATGAATATTCAATATTCTTCATGCGATTCAAAAAAAAAATAAATAAAAAAAATAAATAAAAAAAAAATAAATAAAAAAAAATAAATAAAAAAAAAAAATAAAAAAAAAAAAAAAAAAAAACAGTTGTGGGTGCATGACCAACTGTCGCAAAAATGAACCATCATATGTATGTTCAATTGGTACAAAAAAAGTTGATTAATTTTTAAGTTGATTTCTGTAAAATTTGAGAACCAAAAAGTAAAATCTATCTGAATAATGCTCTTATAATGAACAGCTGACTCCGCAGAAGCCGGATACAATGTCCATGTTCAGCGCTCCTAGTGGTAGGAGCAACAACTAATGCCCGAGCTGTTTTACTCAATTCGAACGTAATACAGATTATACAGATTAAATCCCAACTTCTAATGAACCGATTTAATTTATTTTTGAAACACGCCTTTCTCCTTTGATACAAACGATTTCGTAACATTACCGTATTTCGTAACAGTACACGAGAAATAACCCCCCCCATCCTATTGAACCGATTTAGTTTATTATTACAACGTATTTTTCTCATTAGATGGCCAAAATGAATGAAAAAGAGATTAAACACATCCACTTTATATTCCTTTTATTCAATACAACGTTTTCGAGGTTACTTCCTCGTCTGACGTCCTCCTGTAGCTCAGCGAGGTTCACTCGGGCCTTCTTCCGACTGTATTTAGTAGGTTCGCCTTTAATTCTCTCACAGTTTCAAGTTAAACTGAATAATACCCATCTATGAAAAAAATCAATGGCCGATTTCAAGGGCTAATCCTGGGTATGAAATTCCCTTTCTAGCATTTTGTTACCCATAAATCACTGGTATAAATTGAAATTAAACCATTGAATTTCAATTGAATACTTTTAGCATAAATATGCTTTAGCGGTGACCAAATTAGAAAAAAACGTTACAAAAAAGTGTCCGCTGGCATTTGCGCATGCGCAGTGGCGTTCAAGCATGCGGAGTGCTTACAGAACATGTACACAATTTACATACATTTGGAAAGCACATCCCACTATGGTGGCTGCCAGGACACAAAGACTTAGGACAAAGCACGGCTGCTGACTTACAAGCAAAACTTGTGACGGAGGAACCAACTTATGGCCAACTTAAATTGTACCACAAAGAAGTTTCACGGCAAAATAAAAACGACATAAAAGACAAATGGCAACTTAACTGGTCGAGCCTAACAGAAAACAAACTTCGACAAATTAAACAGACCGTAAGCGACTGGGCTTCGTCATACAGGGATTCAAGGCGAGAAGTAGTGTTAGCCAGACTAAGGATAGGCCACACACGTATAACTCATGAATACCTTATGACAAAGTCTGATAAACCACTGTGCCAAATCTGTAACAAAGACCTCACAGTTCAACATATACTGACAGACTGTAATTTGAGACAAGACTTGGAAATTCCACGAGACATGAACGAACTACTCCGTGATAGCAGTCACCATATCAACGCTATACTTACCTTTCTTAAAGACAACAATATTTTTAACAAAATTTAACAAACCCCAGACCAAACTCCTCAAATAGTCAACATGTGGGTGTAGTATGTATTACAACAACCACTCAATTTTCTTAATTCATTGTCTTTGATTGTCTAGACGACCCAAACTATGCTTTTAACATCGCCGTTGAATGTTCTTTTTTTTTTTTTTTTTTTTTTTTATAAACATCACTCATGACGTGATTTATTCATTTATTCATCATTATTTTACATAGGATCCTTCCTATTGATTGTACATGGGGCTATTGTTCTTATGTATGTTGTCATATTATGCATAGAAACTATATTGTAAATAGAAACTGTTGCGATTATATATAGTCATATTGTACATAGGAACTATTTTCTTCGTTTCCTTTATAATTATAAGTTTTTCTTAAAAATGTATTGTTTTTTACTAGTTAATTTTACTTTTAGCTGTATGTTATTCACAAACTTAATTGTATAATTAGATTAAAACACACAATAATGTAATTGGATTTGTAATTATGTAATATTGTAACTATTTTGTTGTTGTTATGTATTTCTATTTTATATGTGTACCTGGGCGAAACGCTGTCAATGCGGGGTGCTCATAAATAAATTATAAAAAAAAAAAAAAAAAAAAAATCAGGTTTATGAATCACCATTTCATTGAGTAAACATTCGCCTTTGCTATACTGAAGCACTTTCAGAACTTTGACTTGGATTTTGCAACATCCGGATTTCGTGATTCGCCCTTTCTCTTCCATGATCCTGAATTCGTGTAAGCCGACAGGTAAGTCGATATCTTCTCTTACTTTGCATTTTTAAGTATTAGTTTGGTTGTTAGCGAATCATTACAAATTGTACAATTCTGTTTATTCTTTGTTGTCATCAAATAGGAATGAGCTAAGTTTGAATGTCCAATACGAAGTCTAGTAAGCACGACTTCTTCTCGCCTTACATTGCGAATACTGATACTCCAGGCGTCTACAGTCGCATTAATTCCGCAACTTGTTGTATTGTGTGTATCTCCATTCAGTGGGGTCTCCCATGGACTAGTGGCTAGCGCCTTAGATTCATAAGCGGGAGATGGTGGGTTCGATCCCCACCGGTGGCAGCAATTTTCTCATCCCACGGCTCGTTGGGATAATTCCTCGCTGCACCCTGGATGTCGACGCTAATGACCTAGATGTTGAAGCGCCGTAAAAAAAAAAAAAAAAAAATAAATAAATAAAATAAAAAAAGTCCATTCAGTTTGCCACTTCTTCATAGTGTGTCCTTTTATAAAAATGTTTATGTCTTGTCTAATCATCTGATTAATTTCTTCAGTTGTTCGTCGTGTAGCTTATTTTGCTTCATTGTCTGCGTCTGTACTTCTTGAAATGTTTTCATGTCCGAGAATCCATACCAACGTCAAATGATTGTTACTTTCCTGTAGAGTGTAAAGTTGTTATAGTATTCGTGTAATAATTGGATGTGTACTGTACAGGGTGTCAAAAAAATAATGTTCATCCGTTACCCAGATGATTCTCCAATGTGAGATCGGAAAAAATAACCCCCATATTGACCCCCGCAAAATTGACCTTCAATAACATTTAGGGGTCAATATGCGGGGGTCTATATTGGGATCATTTTTTCCGATCTCACATTAGAGAATCATCTGGCCAACGGATGACCATTATTTTTGTGAGACCTTGTTCATGTCAGGTAGGGAATGCAGTTTTCTTTACTATGTTCTAATATTTGAAAGTGCCAAAAGAATTCCAATACTTTCTGCTGTGAATGTATTTGTTTCATACGGTAAATTTGAGTGGTATGTTTGGTTGTCAGTGAGTGCTGCAGAGCCCTTATCTTCTAGTGTTTTGGATCTGTCTGTGAAAATGTAGAGAGCTTCAGGAAATAAATACATTTTGGAAAAGAGACAACATTTATGGGCATATTTTTATTGTTCTGACTTTCGATGTCTTATCCTGGTTATATGGCCTCAGTTTTATAAGTTCGTATAAAATTCCTTCCTGTTTTATATTTTCTCCAATGCTATTTTAACATAGATATTTCTATTAAATCGAGAAAATACTATAAAATAGCAAGATAAAGTATTATTTTGTATCTTATCCTACATATTAAAAACATAATTACTCATTCATTTCCATGCTATTGTGTATAGTATAATGTAGGTTTTATTCGAACACACTCTGTTCTTATGGCACTTTTATAAGTCTAATAAACAGGTCCAACTCGCAAGATTTGCATCATCTTACCGTGTTTCCATCTAATGTTTGAAATTTGGTATTTGTTGTTGTCCTAACCTCAGCTTTGTGTTTAACAAATTTCATTAATGTCTGAAGGGTGAGGTAAAATAGGTGCGTTGGTTTAACATGGAATGACCCATGATAAAACCATTAATATTTTTCATAATCATCTGCCATACCTCAATCGTTCGAATTACAAGAGACTTTTCGCCCATCGTGGATATCATTTGTGTGAAGAAGTGCAAGAAACTCAGCTGTTTTTTTTTTTATTTTAGGTCTAATGTTATTTTCTATTTAATTTGAAAGATATCTAGTCAAACGGCTCTTCTTATTATCTTATAAATCGAATTGGAACAAAAAGTGGCTCACATTAACCATAGTTATTGTGGATGATTCTCCTTCACAGATTCAAGAGAAAGCCATATGCTGGCCGATCTCATTCAGAACTCTCCCCACCGCCTAACCTTAAGCCAAAACTCAAATAGTACAATTAGTAAAAGTACTAATGTGCACTTTGCGGGCTACTAATGCCTTCCCAATTCGAATAATTCGAATAATAGTCCTAATTTTCTAGCCGAAGGATCTCACGGCCGCGAGTATTGTTCTGCCTGACATGGCGTTTGTAATGCAATCATATCTTTACGATGGGTTCATTCCCGTATAAAACTTCCTGTATACAGATATAATAATATCTGATTATACTGGCTGCTCTACTCATGAAGGATGAACTTTGGAAAGGTCTTAATAAGCGTCCTTCTCTATTAAAGATGTTTAGAGGGTCTGGCGCTCAGTAAAGCAGAAGAATCATAAAACAAAAATGATGCTGTCTATTGCTAGAGGCTGTAGACACTGACAAGAGTTAGAGAACCGTTGGCGAGCACGTCCCATATTAAGAAATCATCTTCAAGAAACTGTAGAAGAACTTTACACTTGACATTTCCTAAACGTATGTCAAACAATATAATTAGGAGATGCAAGTACGATATTTCTCAGCGAATGATCAAGCTAAACAATTCCCTGCCAGGGTTCAGAGGCCTCAGGTCTTTCTCAAAGAGCCGTGAGATCAGAAAACTCCTGCTGCAGACGGGACTCGAACCCACTATTTGCCGCACGAGACCGAAATGTTGTTTATGTTTGTAAAATAATAAGAATAATACATGAAGAATTAACAGGTTAATATAGCTAACTACTCCTCTTCAATAGTGCCTTTGCTGAATACCAATAATAAATGTGGAGATGAATAAATCGAATAAAAAAGAAATGGTAGAAAAAAACCCTTTGAAAACGGGCTGCTTTTATTCGAAGATATTCTCTCGCCCTCAGCGAGCTTTCGCTCTTCTCATTTAAAAGGAAAAAATATCTATCCTTTGTCCGACATTATTTCCTAAGCCTTTTTAGTTCTGCTGACGTAGCTAGTCGAACAATAACGATTTACATAACTTTTCAAGAATTTAAACGGTTCTTCTACATCCAGGCCATTAGCGCCAGGCTATCTATAAGCTTTCCTAAAAATTGTTTACACATATTCCGGAGGAAAAAATGTAAAAAATTGTTTGCAACGGCTTATTATGTTTTTTGGGGTGCTGAATCCGAATTTAAAGTTTGCCCCCTGATCCGAGTGTGACTTATGATAGAAAATCGCAATAAACCTCGAAAATCTCGGACTTTTTTCAGTTCTTTGCTTATACCTCGAACAATATGCGTTGTTTCGTCAAATATATTCTTTACAAAACTAAAGAAGACAAAATTTTCTACAAAGTGCTCTATGCACCTTTGAAGTTGCGACCATTAGAATGGACGCTATAGCAATTTGAAAAAAAGGCATTTTTTCACTCTTCGGAGAAAAAGTTGAAAAGCCACACACGGTTGCGCCCACATAACATTTTTTAAGCTTAAAACTCATAATTCTACAACAGCTAGGCCACTTGTAATGAATACTAATGTGTCAGTGAGACACAACTCTAATTGAGACACTAGACTAACCACTTAGGTCTTGACGGTAATGGTCAAAACTTCAAAGTCGAATAGAGCATTTTGTAGAACAATTTGGCTTTTTTGGTGTTGCAAAGAATGATTTTGTCGAAACAACGCATAGTTTCCGAGATATAAGCAAAAAAAGTCCGAGATTTTCGAGTTTTTTGGGGATATTCGACCATAGGCCTCAGATCAGAGGGAAACTCTAAATTTGGATTCAGAACCCGAAAAAAACATAAAGAACCGTTGAAAAAAAAAACTGTTTTTCCTGAAAACTAATAAAAAAAAACTAATAACTATTTATCCTAAGAACAGTGTGTTAACAATTGTATGTATAAAACTGTGAACATTATGCTTAAGATTGTTAATTTCTTATGCTTAAGATTGTTAATTTCTAGTTGAGTTAAAGTAAATTACATTATATGAAAGTGTCAATTTATCACAGAATCCTGATTAGTTTAAGATAATTGAAACATCGGATAATCTGCAATGTACAATTTTTATCTTGTTAATTGACAACTAGCCTGTTTACCTGGAAACGAAAAATGTAATTTAATGTATGCTGTAACCTGTATAAATACTTAATGTAATAAGCCAAGAGACTAAATCGAATTTAGCATACTTTGAATAATTTACTTTATTAAAACATTTTGTTGTCATTTATATGTGACATTTTTTTAGCTTGACTTTATTTAGTTTTATTTAAGTACATACTAATAAGTTATTGATTTAGTAAAATTCAATTACTAAGTTAACTATGAACCAGTAAACGATGAAAATTAAATTATGACTCTCGGGAAAGAAATAATTTACATTTCTCGGAAAGAAAAATTGCCTTTCAATTTTTCAATTAAGCCATTTTAAGTCTACAAATATGCAATGAAATTGGACGCACTCGACTTTCTTCAATTCAGCAAACAATGTTTAACCAAACTGCGGAAATTAGCCATTGAGGATGCACTCAAGACGGGATATTTGAAATATTGAAAAATGCCTTATTTCATCTACTAATTAATATATTAACTCACTTTGTTAATGATAATTAAATTAGAAAATTTAAAACATTAAGACAATTTTTCAATTGTAATTGAGAGGCACCTAATTAAATTTTGTTTTGTTGAAGAAAGGAATAACAAAAGCACATTGATATCTTAAGAGTTATGCTTTGCTGTTCAGATAGGGGGTCAAGAATGTCCCATATCAAACCAGGGTCTAATGGGTAACCTAAAAACAGGAACCACACGGAACATAGTATTGACCGCAGTAATATATGTGTCTGAGTATGTATATATTGTAGACATAATTTCCAACAAAAAAGAACATTTGAAGCATGTTCTCATCTACTGTATATACAGGGTGTCCCGTAAATGTCTAGTAATATTGTGGGAGGTGATCGAGGACCCTTTGGGGGACAAAAAATGTTATGTTTCCGAATTTTCACACATAAGGGAGAAAACGTCGTTTTATTGTTTTATTTAGACAAGCGTGGTTTTTAGAAGAATAATCTAAGCACCGGCCCAGGTGGTTCTACTAGAAAGGAAGTGAAACCAATCAAAAGCTGAGTAAATTTACTATAAAACTAGTTGGGATTAAATTTAAAAATGAATGAATGTTAGTATGTCTATCTTACCAAAAGAAAGGTATTTTAAATTTCCTGATATTTCTTACCAGCGTTACTCTTCAATGGGCAGGATCTCAGATTTCCGGGTTTCAAAAAGAGAAAAACTTCCTCATTTAACCAGCATTCCATTCATATATCACAACCCTGTGTTATTAAAGTATGTGAACGATTTAGGAACAAAAGTTTAAAAAAAAAAAAAAAACATGGATCTGTGAAAAGAAAATTACATTTTTTTCTTCAGTTTATTCAAAAAGCTTAAACGAAATATTTATTATTATAAATATTTACTTAAATATTAAGTAAATATTTACTTAAAACAATAAAAAAAATTGCTTCCACGAAAATTTAAAAAAAAATCCTAAAACAGTAAATAAATAAAATACACGTTTATTTTGAATTTATTAATTAATGAACCCCAACCATACTTTAACCTCAAAAATTATTATTTTTACCTAGATAACGCATTTGCACACGTACAGGACTATCTAAACTTTATTTATTATCATCGTACATAGATGTAGATAGTCCAGTAAAAATGTGTTCAAATGCGTTATCTAGGTAAAAAAAAATAATTTTTGAGGTTAATGTATGGCTAACCCTAAGGTTCATTAATGGCCACCTCCTGGACCCGGTATTAGTAATTAACAAATTCAAAATAAATGTGTATTTTATTTATTTACTGTTGTAGGATTTTTTTTTATTTTTGTGGAAATATTTTTTTAAATTTTTTTAAGTATACATTTACTTAATATTTAAGTAAATATTTATAAAAATAAATATTTCTTTTAAGCCTTTTAAATAAACTTAAGAAAAAAATGTAATTTTCTTTTCACAGATCCATGATTTTTTTTTAAACTTTTGTTCCAAAATTGTTCACATACTTCAATAACACGGGGTTGTGATTCATTAATGGAAAGCTGGTTAAATGAGGAAGTTTACCTGGAACCCGGAAATCTCAGATCCTGTCCATTGAAGAGTAACGCTGCTAAGAAATATGAAGAAAAAGTCAGGAAATATAAAATAGCTTTCTTTTGGTAAGATAGACATACTTAAATTCATTCATTAAATTCATTTTTACATTTCTTGATGATGGCATTAAGCCAAAATATTTATTTAAATTAATGAAATATAATGTTTCGGAACTAGGAGATCTGATTGGCCTTTCTTCATTTTTATGAAACCTAAATACATGATGAATGTGTTTTTACGCTATTGTGCTGAAAACCTTCTAACATGACATATTTTATATTTTATAAAAAAATAAGATTAGGTCTATCCCATTGGTAATAGTCCAACTTCAGTGACCTCAATCAAAATTCCCATTTTTCCTGATAACATTTTGGGACGTCCTTTTCTATATATTTTCTCTAATTTAGACATTCCGTATTCCATTTTGTTACGTTTAATTATTATTTATTTATTGCACTAGAGATTTCTATCTCACAACTCACTCTAAAATAAAGTTCATGGTCAACCTGATTGCTTTTTAGAATTGAAATAAATTTAAAACAATATTGATTACAAATATTTATTAAAATTTCGTCATTTTAAATATTACTGAACTCTTTCTAGAATTTCCTAAAGTGTATTTTTGATGCGTATCTTCATAGAGGGCCATATCAACAAGAGGAAGAAACAGTGAAGAACCCATAAATCTTATCGTGCTTAAAGATTGTTCCAAATTATCGCTGAACTCCATTCTAAATCCTGCCATCATAAGAAAAAAAGAAGCTGTGCATTTCTATTCCATACAAATCATCCATGCAAAATAAAGTTCTAAGGGCACTTTTTGATATGAGCCATTCTGACAGGCAGAAAAGCAATTCAGCACGAATATGTCATTGTATCTAAAACCGAAAATACAATAAAAATGGCATCAAGCACCAATATAAGTACACATCTATCACAATATCATCTCGCATGCATGGTACTAAAAGCAATCCACATAAGAAAGAAGAAGAGCAGTAATATAATTTGTGTTTTTTCGCGGGATAAAAACAAAATGTAGAAAAAACGACTTATCGTTTTTGAAAGTTTACTGTGCTCTAAAATTTGAGGTGTAGCGATATCAAAAAATACTCTACGATTTTCCAGAATTTAGATAGGAGTGAAAATATCCTAGAACCGATAAAGAGACATCATGTACTGACATCACGAAATTATTTTCGAGAGGATCGTTGGAGGTTTGTTTTAAGCAAAATGTTTATTCTATTTGGTTTATGATTTTATTGCGATTACTTTCCCGATATTCCCGAAGCAGTTGTAGTAAATGTACAGAATTCTAATCATCAAAAAATCGCCATTTACCTAAGAATTAAATCTTGAGATAATTTGGAGATATCTTTATTCACCGAAAAAGCCCTATTGAAAGTTTTGGCCAATACGGTGGCATATGCAAAGGATATTTCGTTTGGTATGGCTCAAACATGTTTTGTAGTCAAACATTTACCCTAAGAGATCATTGCATGAGAAAAATGTTAAAAAAAGGTTAACTTCACTTTACAGAATGTGCATATTGTTCAGCGACCAAAACAGGTGCGTGCGTCTTGCGCTCGTCAAAAAAATTCAGTTTGCAAAAGGGTGTCCTATGTTTTGCGACATCATATTAATGGGTGTAAAAATAAAAAACAAATAGTATAAGTCACAATTTCAAAAATAAAGCTCTAAATCTCATTATTTTAATTAAAACTTTACTTTTTTAAGCTTTAAATATACCTGAACGTAACCTCCAACCCAAATTAAATATTAAATGTCGTTTAATAGGCTGAAAAAATTGAAGCCGTTGAACAGAAAAAAATGTTCGAATTTTGTTGTAACGAAAAATACTTCAGCGAAAAAAAGTTTAAATTCATGAAATTTGCGGGAATATTAATATAGCTTACGGAAAATCAGTTTGAGCAGGCTGCATATACTGTCACCCAGGAACCATGCGATCTGCATTGAGTAAGGACGAAGCTGCAACATAACAATATTCAGTTCATATGATTTCCAGAATTTTATGCATTTATCCTTCTCTCAAAGAGCTGACATGAGGTATTATAGTTCTAAAGAAATCGAAGAGAAACCAAGTCTTAACACATTGACTGCCACTTGCAAGGAAGCTCGTAGTTTTTGCCCAGTTTTGTGCTAACTATCATTAATTTCGCTCGACAACGGATTTTGAGAAAACTTGTAGTTTGCTGCGTGATAACGTATAATTACCATCGGAATCCTGAAAAATATTGTGGCAGTCAAGGAGTTAAAAAATATTATTTAGAGATTTTAAATGATGTATAAAATAAATTTGCTTATTTATAGTTCTATCCCAAATTGTACCAGGATGGTTGTACTAACCTGAAAAATTTAAATACAATTTTTAACAAGAAGTATGACCGTTAAAATTAAATTAAAACTTTTTTAAAATATATTATAACTACTTACGTATTCTTGAATAATTCTGAGTGGAATGAAGGTAATTCACAGAATAACTTATATAAATTCTAACAGCTGAAAATATTAACAATTCGCAGTTTTTGAACATATACCACCGATAGGTTACAAAACAAGTCATCATAGAAACGGTAAAATGATTGAAAAAAAATGTAGGAAACGGAAGTTTCATTTACTTATGTACTAGCCAACGGCTAATAGCCAAGTCGAATACACCGATTCGCATTATCTCTGAAGTACCTGGGGTGACCCTCAGAGAAAACCATGTGCTGTAGATATTTAACAGGGTGGCTATCTGTAGCTCTGCTATTTGATTTTTTTTTAATTCATTTATTTATGAGCACCCGCAACTAAGGTGATGTGCTCGAAACAATTATACATATACATTTCTAGTTGTAATTAAAAAAAAAATAATATAAATAAAGAAATACATTGTAAATTCTTAATAATACCACATAAAATACATTAGAACAATGTTCATGTAATTACAAATAAGGTCTGTTTACAATTACTTCGTGAAAGAAGGTGTAAAATACAAGATGTGATAATGAACAAAATTACTAAACAACGTAAGAATCGGGAAAACGAGAACGGCAGTAACTCTTGAGAGGGGAAAATGTATTAGTAATAGAAAAGGTGAAAAAATAAGAAGAGAAGGAAAAAAAAATAAATAAATAAATAAATAAATAAATAAAAAAAAAGAAATAAAAAAAATGAATAAAGTAAATATAGAAATGAATGTTAGTATATTAAAAATAAATAAATAAATAAAAAAAATAATAATAAATATATATATAGCCGAAGTCAAAGGGGGAAAAAAATACCTGTTGAACGTTATGGTATTAAGTTGATACCGATATACGAGTATATTCGTATTATAAACACAAGAATATTAATGTATAAAGTCTAGAGATGAGGATCCTTTAAAGTAACGAAGTGCTATATTATATATATATTTTTCCCTTTTTAATACAGTATACTTGTTAAATTTTATGGTTTATGTCATGAAAATGTTGTAATATGGTTTTAATATGTGGGCTGTTTTCCGTTAACAGTTCTTGAATGTCATAAGGTATGTTTAGTAGATTTCTCTGTCTGCTTTCTGTAAGTATATGTTTTATAGTAAGAGTCCTGTTACAGTATTGGCAAATAGGTCTATCTTTTCTATTCATTAAGTACGAGTGAGTCAGGAATGAGTGTCCAATGCGAAGTCTGGTCAATATAAATTGGTCTCTCCTTGTTAGGGGCCATTTATGTTTAGACCAAGGTTCTACAGTTGGCTTTATTTCAAGCAGTTTGTAGTCTGTTAGTGTCCAGTATCTTTGCCAGTAAGTTAGTACCTGTCTTTGAACTGTCGAACACAAATCCTCAGAAGTCAGTTTGTCAATATCGAGTGATCTCCTTTTAGTTGCTAGTTTCACTTGTTTGTCAATCTCGTTGCTTTCTGGGATTCCTGTATGTCCGGGTAGCCAAGTCATTGTTATGTTTTTATTTTGTAAATTTAGTAATTGTGTAAGTATTTGTGTTATTACTGGGTGTGTACTATAGATATTTCCCAAGGAGAGCAATGAACCTACCTTCTGTCAATAAGTCATGTATGTTGTGAGGAATTGCTAAGTTGCTGCGTTGTCTACAGGCAGTAATTAAATTTTAACAGTTAAAGTTCTGTTGCATTGTCTATAAGTTGGCCTCTTGAGTAAGTATGAATGGGTAAGTCGGGTGTGGCCAATCTGAAGACTGGATAAAAGGCTTCTTTTCCCCAGGCTTTGGTCGAGTTATTAATTTCTCTTTATTTACATTCACTCTTCAAACAATTTCTTTCCGATTCACACAGTAAATTTGTTTGTGTGGTTTTGCTGAAGTCAGATGTCGTCACTAGGTTTCTGTCAGGTACAGATCGGTTTGTAGCTAATTCTACCTTAAGTCCACAGCTGTACACATTTTAATGCCTTCATTTCCACCTAAAAAATGTTGAAAATTTACTTGGAACTCTAAAAATTTGTAAGCGAAAAGTGTAGGTTACGTTTTGAAATTCAATATCTTGCCTTCAAATAACCCGAGTTTCACATCCTTGGGCTTTTTGAAAAGAAGAAAGACTTCTTTTTCGAACCATATAAATTACTATTGTACTATCTCGGTAAGTACTAATGAGAAATGGTTCTCATAATAAAGGTAAAATTTAAACGTTTTTGCATATATTCCAGAACACGTAGAAATACCCCAATCGGGCAAAAATGTGTAACTTAAAAACCTTTATCAATCCTCCAAATTTGGTTTGAATCGGGTAAATGTTTTTTAAAATATGGCCGGATTTTTGAAACTTTAACAAAAGCTTTTGAATGTTGGGTCCAGCCTTAACGAAATTTCCCCAACATTTTAATAATGTTTTTTTTAATGTGTTAAAAACAAATCTGACGTTCGTTTTTAAATATAACTTTTTTAAGGTATGCATATGGAATATTTTGGCAAAATAATGACTTCTATAGAGTCGAGTATGTGAAAAAAAAAAAAAATATATATATTCGAAAATTCCCGGGTAATTTGGTACGGAAACGCGGGAATGAGTGCCATTTGATCCCAAGTCACATGAATAGGCCTATTAAAAAAAGACATTTGGCCTCGAGAATTCGTTAAGTTTTTTAAAAATAAAACGAAAATTAAGAGGAAGAATGAAATGAGAAAGAATAGAAAGCACGGAAGTATTAATGAGAGTTGGTGGAAGAGGAGGAAGAAGCTAAAGGCGCTGAATAATTTTGCTGAAAACTCTAGACTGCAAAATCCTCAGGGTATCCGAGAAATTTAAAATTAAGTTTGCGGTAGGTGGATGGAATGGGGTTTTATATGAAACAGTTTTTTGGTCCCATTCCTACCTCTCCTAAAAGGTTTAAGCTACAAAAAGAGAGGAAGAAAAAAAAGGTCATTAATTGGCGCGTGTAATCGCAACCTTTTCTCACATTTAAAGTTAAACCTACTCTTATTTTAATTGCTGAAAACAGCAATCGTTTTATATTATTTAATATAAGTATAGAACTCCTGAGCAATGATAGCCAGTACATCAACACTATACTGACCTACCTCAAGAATACAGGACTATAAAACCTTATTTGATGAACGTCTGCAATGTTAGCTTATAAGATATTATATTTCCATCGATACTAAACACTATTTATAGGTGAACCCTAAGTCTAAACCATTACATAACCACACTCACTTCCAACACCAATAACCATGCTGATTTCCTAGAATAGCTAAGTTCAGAGGATACTGTTCTTTGTGTTATCGCCATTGAAGTGGGACACAATAAATAAATAATATAAATTGTATATATTTTTGCTTTTTATTTCGGAAGTGCAAAGTATGGAATGACAGACAGAGTGATTTTAAAAATACAATCATAACCAAGAAACTATAAGAAGAGGTTTGTAATGCATTAAACTTGCAAGATAAGATATTTTTATTAACTAAACATTTAAAATATTAATTTTTTAAATTAAAGGTTAGCATTATTTTATTTTATTCACCCTAATTTTATTTGGTATCATTAAACGAAGACCCACCCCTGCGGAGATCTGAATACATTATTTCTAAGCAATCAGGAACAATTTTGCAACAAAAACGCTGAATAATATTTTAATTAAATTTATTATTAGGTAATCGAATCCTAAATGAAGACTAATTAACGTAAACTTTAATAAGGTATTCTTGAATTACCTCGCGAGTTGGGTAAACGTTGTACGATTCGGAGAGCAAACAACGTCAGCCATACATTTGCGCACGTGGAAACAAAAAAGACTTATTAATTAATTTATGAATGTCCTAAAATAGACTTTCCCTGGATACTGTTCCATTTTCCTCGAGTTCTCTTCAATAATTGCCTCACATAACATTTTAATTCATTACAGTATTATTTAAATCTTTAACAGACAATAAAAAAAAATATATAAATCACGTGCATTCTTTTGTAGAGTTGAAAAGAATGAAAAATGCTTTACTTTAGGTCAATATATTATTACTTCTCAATAAACCATTCTATTGAGGTTCCTCCTATCTGTATATATATATATATATATATATATATATATATATATATTTATATATATATACACATCTATATATATATATATATTTGTTTACATATATATATATATATATATATATATATATATATATATATATATATATATATATATATATATATTTGTCTGTTCGCGGCCCTGACAGGTCAAAAATGGTCCGATTTTGATGAAATTTAGTACAAAAATCTTTCGTCTAATTTGAAAGGTCAAGTTCGTTAACCAGCAGAATCCGCCCACCGGAAAATGGTTTTGGGAGCGAATGTCGCGCGAAAAAAATCGATCCGCTTACTCCATATGTTTGCAAGTACTCGTATTATATTGCTCTTGGCCTAGGAAAACGAATGAAACCATTTTTAGGGCGATAGCTTTAACCGTTTTCGAGAAAATTTGAAAAATAGTTGCTGAGTAACGTTTTTGGTTTTGGTACTTAAAATTATGGGATTCAGTTGAAACATTTTCTACATGTTCGAATTTCATCAAAACTAATATGTTAAGGAAGGGTTAGAATAAAATATTTTATTAACAGATATGAAAAGTTTTGGGAACTTCGTATACTTTCATTAATATCTCGAACACGGTTGGGAAATCGTGATAAGGGGATAGAAACTATTTGAAAGCTTTCTAAATTCTCTACAAAAAAGATTCTAAAACAATTTTTGATTAGGTGGTGTCAATCGGAGAAATAAGTGCTTAAAACTTCAAATAAGTTTGTTTTGTTCTTATGAACGGGTTTTTGTCGTTCATTTTGTCTCTTTCCCTTAGTTTTTTATTGCTTTTTATTTTTATAATTTCTTATATTAGGAAAATGTATTTTTGTGTAAAACAGATTAGGTAAAATGAGACCAATTTTCTGTTGTTAAAAATAGATGTGTTAGAAAAATATGAGTACCTTTGCTTAAATTCCTAGCAACCTGAAAATTCGCATGAACGTTAGGGACAACATTATAATGGAATTGGGAAAAGTCCTTATCGATCCCATGAGTCAAAGTTCGCAAAAAAAAGGTCTTTAGGAATTTTCAGCGAAACGTTTAGTTTTATGGTAAAAATAATTCAGACAAAAATTTTAGATCGTGTAGATGTAAAAAACGTGTTTTCACACTTTTATTTTCATTAGATTAACCATTTCTGAGAAAAGGCGATTCCAGAATTATCTTTAGTTTTATTCAACATAATATGCTAGACTCCGCTAGTTTGTCGAGGGAACAATGCTATGGTACCTGCTCCTCTTTTTAAGGTCCTGGCAATAAGTACCGTTACAGCCAGCCATAAACCTCGCAAAATGACGTGATTGACATTTGATAATATTAAACTCGTGAAGTAGTTCCTCTTTTTTTTATTTTGATTGCATTTTTTTCAATAAAACAAGGCTAGAAAATGAGAAGGATGTTCACGCGTATATAGAAAATAATTTCGGAGGGGGCTGGGAGAATTTCGGGGGGGGGGGCTTAGAGGATTTTTTTTTCTGAACTGAGTGATATTATTATTATTTTTAAGGTTTTTACGACATAGTTTTACCGATTGCGGGGGTGCAGCCCTCTCAGCCCCCCTTATATATGCCCATGCATGTTTTTTTTTTTTGTTTTTTTTTTATTGATGTATAGAGCTTTACTTTAGAATGAGAGCTGGATTGTGCAATTTCCGCTTCTGTGTCAGTTACTACTGCCGGTTTCCCTGACGCCTTAATATCACTTTTATTCGACATGTTCGAGAGGATGTTGACAATTTTCACGAGATGTATAAAAAAAGAAGTTTATTTCTATTCTAAGATTTTCAAATGACAGTAGGGATAAGAACGGTGCCGCGCTAAGATGATGCAGTTCCTGCGAGTCGGACTTTTTTAATTTTATCAGCTGAGATGTACGGCACTCTTATAGGACTGAACAACAAAGCAGAGAGGCGAGATGTGATTTTATGCACAGACTCATTGAGCACACTACACGCACAAGCAGACAGATACTCAAAATAGAAATACATCAACGAGGTAACGAAAATGTACAACTATTCCATTTGATAATTCATATAATTATTCATTATGATAAATATTCATATTTCTCTGTCTACCTACATTACTAATTTATTTTTAAATATAAAAAGAATATTATAGAACGGTAATTCCCAATTCACGACTTCTAAAAGACGTCACAATTGAAGCTATTACTCAAGTTGAGATTGCAAAGAAAGATCTTGCTTTTGGGTTTGTGGTCCCTGGAATGATTTGTTTGGCCCACAGCCCAGTTACAGCGTTCTCCGTCAACTGGAAAATGTTTTCCCAACCAATTGGAACCTGTCCAAAGAGGCCTTTACCCCGAGAAAAGTAGTATGTGCTCGCTATTAAATGGAAAATGTTCAGCAATGATTCTTAAAGGCACACTGTAATTCTCAAACAACAAACAACTTAGTCAAATTTTTTATCATGCTTCATTGCACTCGTCATCGCAAAGTACTCTAAAATAATGTGAGCTCTACGATATAACAGTCTGTTTTCCATGATTTTGAAAACATATTTAAAATTTATAATTATATAAAGACTTGCTGTTAATATATTTAGTCTTAGATGTACAAATGGCGCCTTCGAGATGTGTCTTATCGGTGCCAGTCGACGCAATTCGGGTACAAGTCGATTGGGACAGATACAGGGAAGACACCATACATTAGGCTGAGGGGGGGGGGTTAAAATAGAGAGAGGCGTATTACGAAATACATATAAAAAAAGTTTGATGAATGAAGATGTGATTCTTTCGAAATATAACGTTAAAAATATATGTATATATATATATATATATATACATATATATACATATATATACACACATATATGTATGTTCGTATGTGTATATAACCCCTGAGTTTTTTGGGAATGATATGGGGCCGATTTTTCAGACCCATTTAGACGAGTTCGTTAAATTACTAATTTTTCTGTACTGACCGTAATGCTTGCTATATTACTACGAAACTCGGTCGTGTGCATCTAAAGGGAAAGATGTGATGAAAGCTAAATCGGTTAATTAGGGAGGAGGTAAACCCTCCGGAGGAAAAGTGACTAATAATATAATAATTGTAAAAGCAGTTCATTAAAATATTAAAGGTCAAAACGATTTATGTTATTTTGTATTAAAACAAATTAATCAGGAATGCTGGGTACTGTTCATGTCTTCTGAGGCATGTGCTTAGTAATGCAGCTCCTGTGTGACGGACTACCTTCTTCGTTTCTTTGCTGATAGTTCCTAATCACGCTAAGATGACGAAGTTCCCGCTGGAAAATGAGATGGCGCGCCATTCAACCGGATCTTTATAGGCAATTCTTTGCTCGCAGAATACTATTACTCGTGAGGGATATAACGTAATGAAGCCATTATTTTGATTTTAGAGCTCGGTCCTGATGAATATTTACAATCATACCTAATCTGAGATTGTGATATTTATTAATATTTTAGCTAAAATGAATGTAGATTAAAGAGGGTAGAGCATAAATTAAAACTCCTTAATGACTTCAAGTTTATTTCCTCCTGATTACAAAGCTGGGGAGTCTTTGTTACAAAACTTTAATCATGTCCGCTTTCATACTCAACGAATATTCTCAAGATTAGGAATTAGTTAATATTCTGCATCATTTAGCACATTATTATTATTTAGGTTATTGTGTTATTCTTCCCAAAAACAAATACTCAATCCTATAACTGGCGGCAGAGAAGAAATTCCACCAAATCCACACAGGGCTAGTTTAAAACAACAAAAACAACTAATTTCGTGTAGAGCCTTCAGCTCAAATTCAGGAACATAAATATGCTTTAGGTCCACCCGACAAACCTATGTAATTTACAGTATAAGATACAGTCTTCTTTTTCTTACATGGCTACCGCGCATGCGCGAACGCCAGCGGACACTTGTTTGTTACTTTTTTTCAGTTTAGTCATCGCTAAAGCATATTTATGCTAAAATTTTGTTTATAAAATTCTTAAACTGGTGATGTTTACGTGGTCACGTAACACTGGTGGTGGTCACGTTAAGCTGTACGTGTAACACTGTGTTTTGTACACAGATGTCACAAAAAGAATGGTCAAATAATGGCCAGATGATACTCGGAAATGCGATCGGAAAAAATAACCCCCATATTGACCACCGCAAAATTGACCTTCAAATGTTATTCAAGGTCAATTTTTTTTATTGCATATTCCGAATCTACGAGTCATGAAGAAGAAAAAAGTTAACGGCACCATACGTCAGAATTACCATTAAGAACGTATACGTGGGCCATTCCATTCTAATTGACAAATGGTGGCGGAATTTGATCATTTGTTTTTGTTTACATGTTCTACGCAAAAATCGTCTTGCGCAAAAATGCCTCGCTTGATTTTTTTTTTTTAAAAAGCATCTTCTACTGTAAAAAAATATAAGTATATTGAAAAATGAGCCTGTCAGCGGAGGCTCATTGGAGGACCATAACACATATTTTACAATTGGCAGAAATGCCTGACAGAAAACATTAAAACGAAACCATTATCTAATAAATAAAGTCGATGATCTAAAATTTCTCTTTTTTTTTCGTATAAGTTGATTCTTTAATAATTCTATCAAAGATAGTTGGATGGAAAGTAGGGGTTTAGTTGGCTTAGAGAATAAGGTATGGGTAAGGAGAGAAGCAACTCACTAATGAACCTAGATCATGGGATTATTGAAGATGATGAAAAGCCAGGATCCCGCGGGAGAACACAGGGATCAGAAAGGACTTAATATCTACGAGGGTCCTTCGGGAACAAGGATCATTAATTATTCTTCTTCATCAAAGAGATTTCACCATCAATAGCAGCTACAGTCTTGTCTTCTCCTTTTCAGGATATTATTTCTTCAAATGGTTATAATGTGTTCTTGATTGTTACAATTCTTTAGGTTTTATCTACATAGTTATCAGAATATTTTTTTTTTTTGTTTTATTTTAGAAATACTAACCTGGGGGCTCTTTTCGTAATTATAGAGCACAATTGGAACTAGTTATTAAAAGAGAGCTGCTGTAAAAAGTGTCAGGTTATGGTCTTTTTGCGCGTTTCCTCCCTCCCTCTATAGGAAGGAAACCCGCTTATGAGGTGCCGACTAAATAATTTCACGTTTCAGAACCCATATATTACAAAAATACCAGTGGTTCAAATTTATATATATATATATATATATATATATATATATATATATATATATATATATATATATATATATAGGGGAAGGTGTTGTACCTTTGACCACTTTGCACAATTGAATTTTTTTAAACTTGAATATTACGGCTAAATTCTTTTTTTTTTATTTCATTGTAATTAGTATTCTATTGTTTATCATATTTAATTTTTTCAAGGTTCTAACTTTAAATTTAATATTTTTTATTAATTTTTAAAAAAATAATCGTACAGTGGTCAAAGGTACAACATGTAGTTGTACCTTTGACCATGGGGTGTTGTACCTCTGACCACGTAAAAACAACACAGCAGTGCAGAAAAAAAATTGTATTGAGTAATATTATAATTAATTGTGAGTTTAATAAATACATGACATGGATGTAAGCATAATAAAAAGCTATTATTGATATTATGTTATGCTCAATATGCTGAAAAATCCAGTCAAATCGATAAACGTTTTAACTGTCAAGCAGATCCACTAGCAATAGTAGGGTATGGAAGTTTAGCCACAATGTATTCAACATCAATATCATACAAATTTTCATCTTCTCTCGTAAACTTGTCACTTTAAGTTTGTTTTTTCAAATATTGGATCTTAAACATTGTACATTTAATACCACAGATCTCTGCGACTAAATATGTAATAGCCTTTTTAATTTTATTTTTAACAAGTATCAAATTTCCTTTTTCCAAATCATATTTTTCAAATTCTTGCTGGTTATCGACTTAACTCACGACATATATCAGACAGATCAACACCACTTTCTCCTGAAGAAATTTCCATGTCAGTATCAGAATCTGAACTGTCATTAGAATAATTTTCTTTTGATTTACCACTTTTTTAGGAAGGGGTTTATTTGTATGTGGTGTCTTACGTTTAGGGTGGTGCTTTCGTTTTTTTTTTTTTTCACCTTCAATAATTAGCTTTTCAGGAATATCTGTCAGGATACGAGGTTTCCCTTTAGGCCGGCCCCTATTTTACATTTTCCTTGCCTCCGCTTTTCGATGAGGTCTTACAACATCAAGTGGAACGATAAGGGGTGATAGGTTCGAACTGCTACACTGAGGATTAATAAAGTCAGTTTGAACTTATTTATTTTATTATTTTTTAAATTCTTTGAACAATTGAAGAAACCAATATTAATTTTTAAAAAAAATTGTAGCAGAAGAAAGAAGTTGAATTCTGTAAAAATTACTCAGGTGTGTTGTACCTTTGCCCGGTCAAAGGTACAACAACTAGTCGTGGTCAGAGGTACAACACCCTGATAGTGTAAATTAAAATGCATGCTAAAAATGTTAGGGTTAAGATAAATCAATTTCAGAAGCTATACCATGTTCCTTATTGCAATATTTATTTTCTCAAATGATTTCCATCTAATAAGACTTAATACAAAAAATGTTATGAGGCAAAACGTCATCAATAAATAACTTTCATTTTTATGACATAAATGGATAAGTATTTTTTGCAAGAATCCTCTTTGACTTGAATAATCCAAAGTAGGTTACACAAGCCCTTTAGTGAAGGAGCTAAACACTAATTACACCAAAATTTATAAAATGTTGCTACGTGCCGCGACAGCCTCCGTGGTCAAAGGTACAAGACGGTCATATTGTGAGGGGTGATAGTCATATTGTGAGGGGTGATAGAGGACCCTTAGGGGAACAAAAAATGTTCTATGACGATTTCCCGAATTCTCGCCCATAAGGGAGAAAACGTCGTTTTATTGTTTTTTCGAGACAAACGTAGTTTTTAGAAGAATAATCATTGTAGCTCCGTCCCAGATGGTACTACTAAAAAGGGTGTGAAACCAATCGAAAGCTGAGTAAATTTACTATAAGACTAGTTGAGAGTAAACGTAAAATTGAATGAATGTAAGTATGTATATCTTACCAAAAGAAGGCAATTCTAAATTTCCTGACATTTTATTGATATTTCTTTCCAGCGTTACTCCTCAATAAGCAGGATCTGAGATTTCCGGGTTTCAGAAAAACTTCCTCATTTAACCAGCTTTCCATTCATGTATCACAACCCTGTGTTATTGAAGTATTTGAACCATTTAAGAACAAAAGTTTTATAAAAAACATGGATCTGTGAAAAGAAAATTATATTTTTTTCTTCAATTTATTCAAAAAGCTGAAGGGAAATATTTTTTTTATAAATGTTTACATAAATATTAAATAAATATTTACTTAAAAGAATAAAAAAAATTACTTCCACGGATAAAAAAAAAATCTTAAAACAGTAAATAAATAAAATACACATTTATTTTGAATTTATTAATTCAGGTAACTAATACTGGGTCCAGGAGGCGGCCATTAAGGAACCCCAACCATACATTAACCTCAAAAATTACTATTTTTACCTATATCATGCATTTGAACACATTTTTACAGGACTATGTACATATTATTTATGAGGGATAGAATTTTTAATTGCTACAACAAAAACGCATGGGCTCAAAATCCCAGTGAGTTTCAGAAGCGTAGCCATCAGTATTAATATAAGGTAAAGCATTTGTTTTCTAAATATAAGTGCCTGTAAAAATGTGGTGAAATGCGTGATCTAGGTAAAAAGTAATAATTTTTGAGGTTAATGTATGGTTGGGGTTCCTTAATGGCCGCCTCCTGGACCCAGTATTAGTTACCTGAATTAACAAATTCAAAATAAATGTGTATTTTATTTATTTACTGTTTTAGGAATTTTTTTTATATTCGTGGAAGTAATTTTTTTTTATTGTTTTAAGTAAATATTTACTTAATATTTATGTAAACATTTATAAAAATAAATATTTCCCTTCAGCTTTTTGAATGAAATGAAGAAAAAAAGTATAATTTTCTTTTCAGAGATCCATGTTTTTTTTTAAACTTTTGTACTTAAACCGTTCAAATACTTCAGTAACACAGAGTTGTGATACATGAATGGAAAGCTGGTTAAATGAGGAAGTTTTTCTGAAACCCGGAAATCTCAGATCCTGCCCATTGAGGAGTAACGCTGGAAAGAAATATCAATAAAATGTCAGGAAATTTAGAATTGCCTTCTTTTTGTAAGATATACATACTTACATTCATTCATTTTTACGTTTACTCCCAACTAGTCTTATAGTAAATTTACTCAGCTTTCGATTGGTTTCACTCCCTTTCTAGTAGTACCATCTGGGACGGAGCTACAACGATTATGTTTCTAAAAACCACGTTTGTCTAGATAAAACAATAAAACGACGTTTTCTCCCTTATGGGCGAGAATTCGGGAAATCGTCATAGAACATTTTTTGTTCCCCTAAGGGTCCTCTATCACCCCTCTCAATATGACTAGACATTTACGGGACACCCTGTATATATATATATATATATATATATATATATATATATATATATATATATATACATACATAGAATCGTTAGATTCAATTAAATATTTTGAACATGTTTGATATCCATTCAAACTAAGCTATTTAAATTTTGGTTGGACTTAAGGAAGTATTCGAAAAAAAAAAAAAATTATTAACAGACATGAGCAGTTTTAGAATTCTCTTATATTTTCGTGAATGTCTCTAAAACGGTGGGTAAATCGTGGTAAATCCATAATTACCATTCGAAAGCTTAATAGCCGTTTAAACTTGGTGACATACTATAGAACGAGTTGGAACAACGTTTAATATCGGGGGGACAAAACCACCCTTCCTATATAACATCAGATATATTTATTTATTGGTTTTAAGAGTTCGCATTTAGCGACTTGCTCTTTTTTAATGTTGGCGGAAGAAACCACTTTCGTCATCGTGAAGAAGAAAGAAATTCAGAACTTTAAGAGTTTTGTGGAAATTCAGATGACTCTTTTGTTTAACTTTGACACTCTTGTGTTAAATGTTTCCGCATTAACTACTCTCCTCCTTAAAGTTTAAGGCCTGTGTCCATTACTACACTTCACGTTAAGTCATACATGTTATAATACATTCTACTGTGCTAAATGAAATTGTAAATATTTGAGTCTTTAAGGTGAGTGAGAATTGTGTTTAAGTGTGGGCTGTTGTCTGTCAAAAGTTCGTTCATGTCGTGCGGCAAATTTAGTCTGTCTCGTTCTTTGCAACCAATCAGTATGTGTTTTATAGTCAAGTTTGCGTTGCTTATGGCGCAAACTGGTCTGCCTTGTCTAGTCATTAAATAGCGCTGTGTCAGCAACGAATGTCCGATACGTAATCTCGTAATGACTACCTCTTCTCTTCGGGTTGATCTATTGCTTGATGGCCAAACACGTACAGTTTTCTTAATTTCCCTTAATTTGTTGTTTTGTGTTCTGGTCCAAATGTTTTGCCATTCAAGTTGTAAGTATGTGTTTACGCTAATATGTAAGTCTTCTAGTGTCAATTCTTCCACATTTTTCTGTTGTTTGTTTAGCGTATTTGTCGGCTTCTGATTTTCCTGGAATGTCCATGTGTCCGGGTATCCACAGAAGAACCACTTGTATGCCGTACATTTGTAGGTCTTGTATTTGTTGAAAAATCGCTGTCATTAGTGTGTGTGTCTCATATATGTTGACGAGGGAGAGTAAAGAACTTAGTGAATCTGAACATATGATGATTGTCTTATTTGGAACTATAGTTATATTTCCTAAAGCCAAAAGTATCCCCTACTTTTGCAATAGGTCACTGTATTTGGGATGAAAGATTTGATCGAATCTACTGCTATGTTGAACAGGGTGGCGCTAAGAACTCCTCCCTGAGGCACTCCGTTTTCCTGTAAGAATTCATCTGAAATGGCTGATTCTCACTCGGGATCGTCTATTATGTAGATAATTCTTTACGAATGACAAGATCGAACCTTGAAATCCACAATTGCTCAACTGGTATATTATCAGCCTTCTCCATACCGTATCGTACGCTTTCTCTATATCCAGAGACATATGCATTGCAAGTACCATATTCTTTTGGATGAATGAATTTAATATGTCGTTTTCAAGTCTGCTAATGTGGTCTAATGTACTACGACCAGGTCTGAATGCAGACTGAAAAGGTGAAAGTAGATTTTCTCTTTCCAGGAGAAAAACCAATCGTTTATTTAGTATTTTCTCGAATATTTTTGATACACAATTGGTTAACGACACTGGGCGATAACTAGAGGGGAGGGACCTATCTATGCCATTCTTTAGAATTGGTACAATAATAGCCTGATTCCAGGAGAGAGGATATGCTCCGTCTAGGAATATTCTATTATACTCCTTTAGAAGAAGAGTAAGGCCCAAAGGTGGTAAGTTTTTTAGCATTTCATAACTGACTTTGTCAGGCCCTGGTTCGTCTGGTGTTGCTGAGTACTAGGTTTAGCTCCTTGAGTGTGATCGGATTGTTAATAGGGTTATTGTGATCAGTTAGTATAGGTATATCCGTTTCTTCAGTTTGTCTTTTTAGTTCAAGAAAACTTTTTAAGAAGTTATTGTCACTAGAAACTTGAGCAAAATGGTTTCCAAAAATGTTACTGATATCCGTCGGTTCTGTTATAGTCCTACCGTTTAGTACGAGTCCTGTAATTGGCTGTCGGTACTTTTTGTGTTTTATTTTGTTAATATTGTTCCATATGACATTGGATGTTGTATGTCTGTTTATTGATGTCAGACATTCTGTCCAGCATTGTTTTTTATTAGTCTTAATCACCCATTGAGCCTTTGCCTTCAATCTTTTGTAGTTCTGGAGATTCGCATCAGATGGATGCCTAGGAAATAAACGAAGTGCTCTTTTCCGGTAATTTACTGCTGTTTTATACTCTTCATTCCACCAAGGAACTGGTACTTTTTGGAAATTATTAATTTTTTTCGGAATACTGCAATCGGCTGCTTCAATTATGAGAGCAATTATTTCATCAATATTTCTAATTTCCTTCATAGCAAATTTCTCTGTTAAACACAGACGAAACAAGTACCAGTCCACTTTTTTGGTGTTGTAGGTTTCTTCAGTCTGGAAGGGTATTGATCGAGTCGTGGGAGTTATTAAGATGGGAAAATGATCGCTTGACAGCGAGTCATTGTGTACTTCCCAATTTTAATGTGTATATATTGATGGCGAGCATAAAGTAATGTCTATGTTTGATAGAGTGCCAGTTCTTGGGCATAAGTGTGTTGGGGAGTCGTCGTTAAGTGTCATTAAGTCAAAATGTTCCAGTACTTGTAGATGCTGCCCACGATTGTTCGTAAATGGGGAATTCCACATATCGCTTAGTGTGTTCGCGTCAGTAAGTATTAGTACAGGTGGAGTAAGTTGAGTAAGTAAGTCCGGTAGGGCATGTACGTCTATCGGTTGACGGTGGAAGATAGAGTGAAAAGACAGTAAGCCGGTTTGGAAGAAGAACTGAGACTGCCACAGCCTGTAATGTAGTCAGTAATCGGACAGGTTCACTATATATGTTATCTCTAACAAGTATAGCGACCCCGCCACAAGCTCTTCCTCCCAAACAGTAATCATTCCTATATACCAAAAAGCCATGGACATTGACTTCCTTACCTGGGATTAAGTGAGTTTCTTGAATTCCAGCTATACCAATTTGTTTTTCTCGTAACAGGTACTTCAGCTCATCCACGTGTGTTTTTAAAGCGTTTATATTCCATTGAAGGAATGACATAAATAATCTGTTTAGGTTAAAAACATGTATGATTTACCCGTGTAGTTACTGTTCATTGGACACGTTTTTCCTTGCTGAACCCTGTCTACCGGCATTAATGTTTGAAGTGTTAGCTTCTTCGTTCTTCGAATTCGATGCATTCGGACACCCAGGTTGTTTTTCCCTCTTGGTTGGAGTCTTGACCTTGTCGTCGCTTTCCTGAACTTCAATTGTCTTTTTCGGAACTTTCTCTTCGGCTGCTGAGGAGTTCTTGAGGAACGGGGGCTTTGAAGTATTGCTTTTGTTAACATTTTCTAACTTCTCTAGTCTCCTCTCTATTTTCTCGATGAGCTGAAGAATTTTGGTGATGGCGTGTTCACTTACGCTTGATTTTGACTTCTCAGCAAATGTGTTCGAGCTTTTTTCGTTAAATCTCCTTTTGGCTTCAGAGTAACTTATTTTTTGAAGTACCATAACCTTTCTTATTTCGGATTCTTTCCTATATGAGAGACACATCTTGAAAAAATGAGATTCTTGGCATAAACAGCATTTGGTTTCTAAGCATTCCCCTTCATGCTTCCCTTTGGAACACTTGGCACATTTTGCTTCTTTTTCACATGTATTCGCATGATGATTCAATGTGCAGCATCTATAGCACATTAGAGGTAGAGGGATGTACAGCCTTAAGTTCACTGAGAGATAACCAATGTGTAGTTTCTCAGGTAATACAGGGGATGCTAAAGTTGCTATAAATAGAGGCGAGTGTTTTAGTCCTCTGCATGGTAGTCGTTTCAGTCCTATTACCTTTTGGTCCGACAGTTCTGTGATGATGTCAGAGTCTGGAACTTCGCCAATGTCTCTGCAGTAAAAAACCCCGCGTGAATGGTTTAAATGTCCATGGGGTGTCACAACTACTGGAAGACCATTAAATTCCTTAACATTTAGTAATTTGAGAGATACTGATGTTTGTGGAACGTCCACCAGAAGTAATCCATTCCTTTTCAATTTGTTAACGCCAATATGTTTAGAAAATTTATTCAACCATTTATTAATTATAAAAGGCTAATTTGGTTGAAGGACTTACCTTTTTGTTGTATTTTTAGTATAAGATATCATGGAGCGGATGCCTCTGCATCGTGTTTGGTATTTGATTCTACATACCACGGTTTCTTTTCATTTGTTGTCATCTCAGTAGAATGAGGAGACGATTCTTCATTGTAAGCACCTTTCATAGTAGCTGTTTTCGCTGATAATCGTAATTATCGGAGACCAGTTATTTTAGCTTGTTATAAGTTTTAATAACCATATGTCAGATATATTTATATATATTTTTTTTAAATTCCTGATGTTGTCTTTGTTGTTATATATTATAAGAATGATCGTAAAATCACGTTTTCCTTTAAAACAAGTAGTTTAAAAGATTAAAAATTCCGTCAAGCAGGAACTGCATAACTAAGCACTTTCCTCAGAATTGGGTAGTGTCGAGTGCATTCCTGAATAATTCGCTTAAAATAACCTATATAGATAAATAAAATAAAAACATAAATTGTTCTTTTGCATTTTTTATGAGCAGCTGTTTTAATTATTAATTTTGAAATTAATTTCTTCGAGAATTTTGTGTATGCGGGGTACTACACTACGTAATAAATACACAAATCTTCAAATTTTGATCTATTGATCTTGATGATTTTCGCGAACCTACGTTTGGAAGAACTTAATTGAAACATAGTACAAAGTAACACCCCCCCCCCCCTTTCAATAGACCGATTTAGTTCATTTTCACAACACTTCTTTCTTATTAGATAGCCAGGACGTATAAAGAGTTTCGTTACAATACAAAATGAAATTACGACCGGTATAAGGAAATTAGTAATTTCTGTACGGAGTAAACCCCCCCCCCCCCTTCTAGTCAACCAATTTAGTTTATGTTTATAAAAAAAATTTCTCTTCAGTTGACCACTACGAATACCGAGTTTCGTTGAAATATAACAAAAATTATGGCTGGTATTGGTAAATAACTACTTTGGCTCTGGCGTAAACCCCCCCTCCAGATGGACCGATTTTGTTGGGTAACGAACTCGTTCAATCGTTCGATGGGGTAATACTACATTCCAAGTTTTGTGGCGAAAAAACAAAAACTCTGGCCTGTATCGTGTTAACAGACACATATATAACTATATATATATATATATAAATTTTAACGGGGGTCATTTTCGGTGTCTACTAGGTAGGATCGATAAAGATTCGAAGACATTTTTCAAAAATTCCGTCATGTGTGCAACCTCCTTTCTTTCGGAGGAAAGTGCTAAAATCATGAGGTTGTATCAACGTCAGTATAAAACCCTTTATGGTTTTACTTTTTTTTAGGAAAACTCCCCTTCTAGTTAATAAACTCCACTCTCGAGCAAGGAAATGAAATATATTATTGTTTGAAGCAAACAGTAACAATTTTCAACTCGGAATCCGATTTCAGAGTCACCAAACAATTATGATGTTTTATCAAAAATTATATTTTACGGCCATTCTTCAGAAAACATTTGCCATTTACCTATATTGACTTACACCTGGCTGGGAAAAGAATATCTGGAAATTTTTTAGGGTGTGGATGGATGTTTTTTGACTCCCATTACAGTAAAGAATAATTACGGTAGCTATTTAGGTCAACAATATTTAATTCGTATAATAGCTATGAAGCTATTGCACTAATTTACACAATTGCACCAAAGTAAAATGGTAACATTGCGGTACTTTCCTAATAGAACATAATGGAAACAATTGGATGCTATGTAGGTAGAAATGCAAATAGAACAAACTCTAGGACTAACTTGGATTGGAATTTAAGGTGATTACAATTCAAATGATTGTATCCTTGATGAGAAATTTATCCTGAACAGAATAAATTATAGTACGGCTAAGCAGTTGAGAGCAAATTGGTTAACTTGGTTTATTTGGCAATTGAAATTAATTCTGAATAAATGTTTACCAAAATAGAAGCTCCGCAGAAAACAATTTCTTCTATTCAGGGTCATATAAGTTAAATTCATATAATGGAAATTGAGATAACAATCATTATAATACCAAAATGAATATCAGGGTTTTAATCTATATATATAAAAATCACCTGTAAGTTTGTCTGTCGTTTTGTTCTGTATACAAATCCACACCGTTTGACCAATTTGCACCAAACTTGGCACACATGTACTTCTTGATACGGGAAATCTCCTAGGCTAGGTCAAAATAGTCAAATTTCGAAATTTGGTCAAAAGGTCAAAAGTTTTGTTCAAGAAAAATTGGCTTCACTGAACCATTAATATTCTGACAGCCATTTTGAATAATGTCTCAAATTTATTTGTTGATGTTCTTGATAATTAGAATAACTCGAACTCATTGATGACTTTACATCATTATATAATCATATATATATATATATATATATATATATAAAATATTTTAGGCTTCACAGTTCGGAAGTAACGAGTTCCAAACTGTCAATTAAAGAAGAGTGAAGTGTTCAGAAATAGTAATTTTCTTTCCAGTGTTGCCTAGGTGGAGATTAGCAAGCTAAAAAAACTTCCTTCTTTTTTTGCGAAAAGGTTTTCTTTTGCGAACAAAACATTTCAGTTTTAACCTCTGTATGTTTATCTAAAGTATAGCCGTATATTCTCAAGATTTGGAAAAGTAATATCATATAAGATCAATTTTATTAATTTCTGATGAAAATGTAGAGCAACACTGAGCTCCTAGAAGCCATTAACCATTATCCTTTTTTTTAAGTATGGTTTGTTTATCTCTTTTCCAAAACTTTTTAGTTTTAGTAAAATATTTGTGTTTACCTAAATAATAGCCTTATATTTTTAGAATTTTGACTAATATATATTAATGAGTAATTTAAAATATTAAGTTTTTGATCTGTTGCTAATGATGATTTTAGGTGAAGATTAGCAAGCCAACAAAACTTTTTTTTTTTTTGTTAAAAGTTTTTCTTTTGCGAGCAAAGCATTTCAGGTATAACCTTTGTATGTTTATCTAAATTATAGCCTTATATTCTCAGATTTTGGATTAATTTGCTTAACATAAACTATGTCTTTAACATTAGCCTATGGATCTGTACAGAACTTTAATAATTTAAATACTTTTAGTTCTTTATCGTATTACCTAAAATCATCTACATGTAAAGTACAAAAATGTTGTGTTTATCTAAATTATAACCTTATATTCTCAGATTTTGGATTAATATCATATATTAGTAAGTAATTTGAAATATTAAGTATTTGATCTGTTGATTTGGAGTTTCCTGTTTGTTTTCCATAGTTAATTTTTTTGTATTTGTCAATTGCATTTTATCTCATGCATTTGCTTAACATAAACTATGTCTTCAACATTAACCCATTAACCTGCACAGAACTTTAATAATTTAAAATACTTTTAGTTCTTTAACGTACCACCTAAAATCATCTATGATATTTAAACTTTTGCGTCATTCCATGTCATAGGATTTGACACCCATGATCTCAGATTTTAATGAAACTTGGCATGTTCATTCCTTTCATGGCTATAAGTAAGTATATAAAATAGTTTTTCTCAATCTCAAATAGTTTAATTTTATGCTCTGCTAAAGTATTTCAAATTTTGCAGTTATCATCGATTGGACAAAGGAAGTGCACTTAGATCTAGAATATAAATCATACCTATCGACCAATGTTGATGACATTTTCTATGACAATACTTCAATAAATATGGAAGCCAGAAAAAAATAATAATATAAGCATAAAGTAATTACAAATGTTCTGAAAATATCCTGAAGTGTTAAAATGCATTTTGTAAAAATTAAATATGGCGTTCCACACTAAGTGGAATATCATCAAACGATAAAAAGAAAATCACTAAAATAGTTTTTTATTATTATTCTAAAAGGTATACACTTTCAATTAATTTATAATTTTGATATTATAATATATGTCTTTCTCAATATTATTTTTTTTTTTTTTTTTTTTTTTTTTTTTTTTTTTTTTTTTTTTTTTTTTTACGGCGCATCAACAAATCGTAGCTATTAGCGCCGTCTCAATATTATTGTTACTATTTTTATTTGTATCATTATTATATTTGTTATCATTACGCTATCATATTTCTCTATTTTAATATTATTATTATTATTAAACTTAAAAAAAAATTGTAAAAAAAATGTATATTACTTTGATTGTAACGCAGGCAGTATTGGAAGATGGAACCTGTAGAACCTAAATGAACTCCCACAGTATAAGGATACTATATTGTGGAACAAAAAAAGAAAAAGTCATTCAATTTGTTCCTCATATAAATCCACAGTTTTTTTTAGCGATTTTGACCAAACTTGGCACACAGGTAGGGGTTGATACGGGGAGTGTCATAGGCTAGGTCAAAATCATCTGTCAGCTTTTTGTCTGTTTTTTCCTTATACAAATCCACAGCGTTTGACCGATGTTGACCAAACTTGGCACACAGGTAGGTCTTGATACGGAAAGTATCATAGGCAAGGTGAAAAAAAATCTACCAGCTGTTTGTTTGTTCCTTACAACTATATAATATAAAGTTGGTGTAGCATGGCACACTGGGTAACAGCTAGTGCTATATAATATTTAATACATCACGATGATTTGATAGGTCAAATGAACAAGCAACTAAAAATTGTTTGCTACCTAGAACTAGAAGGATCAAAATCGTAGTATCTCTTCGCTAATGTTGCTACTAGCTTTCCAACGGATGCACAGTGTCACGAACATTGTTCAAAAATAAGAAAAATGAAGTTTGAAAAAACATTTTTTGACGATCAATATTAAAATTAGAACCTTTGAACAGAAAGAAAACATCAAAATTTGAACATAATTACAAAGACTAAAAGCTAAGGATTAACTTCAATTGTTGGTACTAATGCAAATATTAAAACCGGTTCGGTTAGTAAATATTTACTTTGGCTGTTCCAATCTTATTACTTGAACATTTTCATTCTTCTTTTAACATGTTCAAGTGTCAGTCCTAAGTGACTCTTTGGCTGACTAATCTTGGCCAACAGTGCAAAAAAGGGGATGTTATGGTGTTTTAAACATTTAAGAAATTCTCATCATTTTTTCAACTTTGGAAAGGATTTAAGAAAAAACGTAAAATAACGGTTTTTCATACTTTAACCATAAATAGTACATTGCTTCACGATTATTTTGATACCTAGTTTATCTGCTTTCGGCTGCTTCTCACAGAGATATTGTGGTTTTTAGATTTCATCACCAATGAAATCTTATCGACGTCTGGAGCAGCAATGAACAAAATTCCAGATACCATGCTTTATTTGATAGAATCGTGCAAGAATATAATTTATCTGAATGTTAGAATAAAGTTAAGGAGAATATAAGAAATTGATGAGATATTTTTGCCTGGATATTCAACAAAATTGGGATCGCTGTTACACGTTTTCAAGAAAATTAGAAACAAAATTCGAAGATTGGCTGATTATAAACATTAAACATTAAAATGTTGACAAAATAATTATCAACCAGGTCCTTCACGTGGATGTTAAAGACGAAATCTCCGGACGAAATATATTTTATTTCTAAGGACTTTCCAAGGAGAAAATGGGTTTACTAATCGATACTCCAAAGTTTTTTTTAGTTCGAATATCAACGGTAAAACCGCCCCCATATTTTTTAATCTAAAATTAAGTACCAATATTATTGGACTGGAGATAATATTAATAATCAATTAGGACACCCTTTAGAAAATGGTTTTTAGTTGTAAACCAATTAATATGCCGAAATAAACTGCATAAATTGGTGAGAATTATATCTGAAGCATTATTCATGGTATTATATGCCAGTGTCTTTCATTAACTGCTTCTTGTATTGATACGAATATGGATTTAATCAAAATGCTTCTTCTCCCGTCAGATCCATATTTGTCAACTTTAAGTAAGATATGTAACATATGTTAAATAAATAAAATTTAAGTAAAGTTAGCTCCAAAATCGAAAACAAAATTGAAGCAAAAGTTTTATCATACTTAATTTTAAATAAAAATGATATTATTTGCTTACAATCAAGCGATTCTGAGAAGAAATAAGTTTTTTTAATAGTAAAATTTCTTTACATAATTATAATGCGTTCGCAAATAGCATATGTAAGTTCCCATATACATTTTATGTAAGTTAATACAATAATAAATTATTTTCTTAAGTCAAAACTTCTTTTTTCTCTTATGTTAGAGTTTTTTTATAACAGAAAAAAATAATAATCCTAGTCTAGACACAAATACGATTTTTGATTTTCTACCCCATATACTCGTGACACTGTGGGATGGTGGCGGAAAGGATAAACATCTGCTCTGATGCCAACAAACTGTTCTGCGTGACTCAGTTATAACATGTTTACATTAAACAAACAGTTATGAATTATATGTTGCCATCAGGACACGAGCACACATCTTTATGCCGCAATAAGTTAAGAAGCACTAGTAGCAATAGATTTCGACTAACGACAGATCGATATTGATCGTTGTGGTGCCAAAAAACAGAACTGTTTGAGTCTTCTTTCATTCGAGGTTTCATGTAAGTTTAACGTAATAAATAATACGAAGAGTTAACACGTATTAATCCGGATATCCATATTAAAACCCTCAAAATAATATAGTTCTTTTTTCCTATTCAGCTACATCGACTGCATAGGTCATTAGCACCAGGTATTATATAGTAAAAGTAAATTTATAATAAATATATTTTTATAATAATAATTAACCAAGACCGAGGTGGTCATATCGAAATTTGCACCTGAACCTTTTCAGTAGGAATTCCATTAGTCTTTCGAATGGTCACATTCCACTTGGCAATGTTTCTAAACCGTGGTTTTTAATGAATGCAACTACATATACAAAAACCCCAAATCTCCTTATATTTTCTTCTTAGTTTGCATAAATGTGGAAAATATGAAAACATTTCAAGTCCCCCTGACATTTTGAGGTCCCAAATGCTTTTGGTATTGATACACTTGTGAATTCTATTTCTTGAGTTGACGTTATAAAGGGATTTTACTCCCACTAGGTAAAGATGAAACACCCTAAAAAGTAATGAGAGTGAAATAGAGAAACGCGGGATGGCATAGTATTTTCCTTCAGGGCGAAACGAAGAGAGTTATGTAAGTAGTCGAAAGGTATTATACGAGTCAAAGGAATAAAAATCGCTGGCTCTAAAAGGATTGCTACATAATAAATAGCCCGCCCCGACGGCTCTAGAGGTCTAGAAGGCTGGATAGAAGGCATGAAGGATTCAGGCTGCCCTCTCTCAAAACCAGGGCATTAATATTACTCTCTTATATTTACTAGTCTAGCGCTATTATCAAATTGTTGTTATATATATTTAAAAAAAAATGAAATAACAATTAAAAAATCGTCGTTTGAATTTAAAATCCCTATCATATAAAAGAAACCATAAAAACCCATTATTGACAAAGGAAGAATGATCATCTATTCTTCCAGGAAAAATCTCAATATGACGATTAATTCATATGGATTGCTTAAAAAATGCTACGAAGAAAGTAATATTTTGGTGAAGTTTAGGTTGCTGGCGTCGTAAAACTAAAGCTTTAATTTTCTTTTTATCTATATTATTTAGAATAATTACATCTCCAGGAATGGATATGAAAAAGAAATAACCAGCATGGCAATCCATTTTGTGCAAAGAAGCCAATGCTTCAGATATCGTTCCTACCATGTCAAACGATCGAATATGAAAAATCTTTCAGAATCGAGACTTTGCTCTTAGGTTGTGGACGTTACGGCTTGTCACAAATTGTGGCATCTCTAACCCCTTTCGAATAACCGTTAATGCGTTAAATAAAGTATAGAAAAAGACAATTTTTCAGTATATTACTTCGTCAATGTATTGAATATGTTCGTTCGCTAGTTTGCTCCGATTTTCATATTCGATAGTTTGACAATGTAGGCGTAACGTAACTAGTGACGAATACTTAAGGAGGTGATAGTAAGCACCAAATGGAACAAAAATGTCCTTTGGGCTAAGGGTCAATTCCCAGCAGGGAGCGAAGAAATTTAAATGTTGTGTTTCTTTTTTAGGATAGCCACGTTTTTCGTTGAATGGAAAGCAATAAATAAATAACTATTTAATATATGTGGTTCCCAGTTGCAGCATTGTAAACTAGACAACATTTACTTGCAGAAAAAGTAGACTTTTTCAATTATAAAACCAGCTAAAACGCAGCTTAACATTAATGAGGCAGAGGTGCTTGCAGCAGCCGATTCTGTGCTTCTACGGGCGAGAGAATGTCTGGCCTCCGAAAAAAGAATGTTGTAAATTTAAACTGCGTTTTAGCCCCCTTTCATTGGTTTTATAATTGAAAAAATCTACTTGTTCTTCGAGTAAATTTCATCTAGTTTACGATGCTGCAATTGGGAATTGCATATCTTAAACAGGTATTTAATTATTGCTTTCTATTCAACGAGAAACGTGGGTAACCTAAAAAAACACAAAATTTAAATTATCTCCCTCCCTGTTGGGAATTTGTGTTCCATTTGGTGTCTACTATCACCTTAATTATTCGTCACCATTTACGTTACACCCTGTATAACATCAATTTCTCCTAATCGCCTCGTTTACGATTTTTCCATGAACAAAAATTAAAATAAAGTTTTTATCCAACAGCCAGTTCTGAATGAAGCTAAACTTGTATATTAGTTGTATATTATGGAAAGCATTTACAACAACCATCCCATAATCACACAAATATACACCCAAATACACAGATTAAAACAATACAACATCACAATGCTTTGGATACCGGGACATAAAGACATAGGCCTAAACACAGACGTGGACAACCACGCTAAAGAGGCTACCTTTAAAGATAATATTGACATCAGACAACTAACTACACAGGACTTATGTAACATAGCACATACACACATATTACAAGATTGGCTAAATCACTGGTTACGGACAGACAACAAATTGAGAGAAATTAAAAACACAATCAAAGTCTGGCAAGACAATGATTTGTCTTTAAATAGAAGAGACCAAGTTGTCCTGACCAGGCTAAGAATTGGACACTCACTTATAACACATTCATACTTAATGGAAAGACAAGACAGACCCGTGTGCTCCCTGTGTAATGTTCCCCTGATGATAAAACACATACTGACAGACTGCAGAAGACGAGAGAATTTACTCATGCCACACGACTTACACACATTACTCGCAGAAGGAAGCCCACACATCAACACTATATTACATTACTTAAAGAACAATAATTTATACAAAAAAATCTAGCCAATCTCCCTTCTTTTCTTTGTGCTTTCGATTTTAATAGTTTACTTTAATAACCTATAGATCTGATTTAATTAAGCTAATGTACCTTATTTTAGTTATTTTGTGTATTATATTTTCATTGTAACTACAAATGAATTGTGGTTTATATTTGTATTTGTTATCTTTATTCATATGAAGATGTTTGTTTTGTCGCCTATATTGCGAAAACATTAATATATAAATATTCATATGAATCTTGTGGTATATGCATGTATGTGTGTATATGCTATATTTTGTGTATAAATGTATGTGTATGTATGTATGTACGTGTGTGTGTGTATATATTTATGTATGAACGTGTGTGTGTGTATATATGTGTGTGTGTATATTTATATGTGTATAATGTTTGTATATATATATATATATGTATATATCTTATTTAAGTATAAATGTAAATCGTATCAAAGTGTAAAAAAATTGTATATATTTTATAATCTGTATTAGGGCTCATAGCCATAGTTGCGGAGCTCTTATAATGAAATAAATAAAAAAAAAAAAATATTCTTTGTCAGTTCTAAGTGTAATTGTTGCTTGTTTTTGCCTCATCTCTATTCATGTGCTAATAACAAACACAATTATCGGGCTCATTATTAATCAACAGAATGATAATTGATGTTAAAGTAACAAATGAAATATGAATCTCAGAAACTGAAGTTATCAGATAAATGCGTGAAATATTATTTCAATGGTATAATAGTAATCTGATTTCAATTAATAACCTATTAATTTTTTTTCTTAATGCCAGATAATTAATTATTAGTTTATTTTACTTGGCCAGTAATAGAAGACCACAAAAATGTAGCGTTCTCTATGATCAAATAAATCATGAAATAATGTTAGTAGTTTTAGTGTTATATAGTGACACTAGTGTAAATAGCAATGCTGTAAATATCATTTAGCCCTTAATTCTGTACAGAAATCTACTAAATTTTATGTTCTCTTAAAACTTTTGTTGTATTTATTTCTATAAGTTACTGATAATTGTGAACATAAAAATTTGCATTTGTTTTATTTTAAAAAGAGCAAATCGCCGTCATTACGGAGCTCGTAAAATAAATTTAAAAAAAATCATTATTTAAAGAATGTTTAACAACAGGGGATTTCCGCAGTGTTACACTCTTTTAAATCCTCAAGATTGGTCATACAGACAACTGAAATTAGTAGACTGTTGAGCCTTCAATTGAATAACTATAGATAAACAATAACGTTATTAATTGATTGCCTATTTGAGAGGTCTAAACCATTATATAGCCTCCATTCAATCACCATTTCCTTTCAGCTAAATTAACTCAGTTTGAATAGCTCAAGGAAACATTTCAAATAATTTATTATAAGGGCATTTACTCCCTCCCTCCAAATGGAGGAAGATCTTATTTCTCTTAGAGATTCCATTTTATATTTTTCAAGAAAAATCAATACCTATTAATGGATATGGAAGGAAACGGGCTAAGATGACAAAGTTCTTGTAAGTGGGACTTGTTTTTAATGAGATTGACAGAAGGAAAGAGCTGAGCTCAAGATGTTCCAAACCGATGGCTGTGGTCGGAGGAGCCGGGAAAACCAAGGACTTCATTCTGTTTGGTAGAAGAGAATAGCCATTGCACTACATTTCACTATTTTTATTTTATTGTTTTATTACTTGCGTCTCGTCAGCAGATCTCTCGGCTCGTATCATTGCTTTGTCATGGAAGACAGAATGGTTGGGCGCTGATAGATAGGAAGACGACACCAGAGGTTTGATGGGGAATAGCTTGCTGTAAAAACATTAGAATCTTAATAATATTACTTAATATAACAATATGATCTTATGATCTTTATTTTATTTAAAAATAGATTAAATGGTTTTAATAGATCTTATGTTCAGAGGATGTGTTGCTGAATTGACTTGTAGAGTATCAGTAGGTTTTCCGCGTGCGATTTGTAGTTTAATAGCCTATCCATTTGTCCAAATCTTCGGTTAGGTTCCTGTGTTTTACATTTCCTTTAATATTGCCAATATAGTTCATGGTAGTGAACTGTATAAAATAAGGTTGGTATCAGGTTATTAGAGGTCTGCATGAAATACACCGGGGGGTAAAGAGGGAACCGGATGGGTCAAAGTTTGTGTGATGTCACTTCTTTTTGTTGACCTTGATTCGTCACTTAGTCGCGCTTCAGCCATTGAACTGTGAACTTGTGTATTTTTTACCTCTCGCTATTTGTGAATGGTTCAGTGGTTCATTGAGCTCGAAATTGAACTAAACTTGCTCAAATGATTAGTTAATCGTTGAGTGCAGACTCTGTGAATTTTCCTCGGAATTCCTGTACAAAAACAACCTGAAATAAGTGAGTTAAGTTGCAATATATATTGTGATTTCTCTGCCCTGCCTCACGGTTAGCGAGAGGTGGGGGCTATTCCTGTCTCTGCAGAACAGTCCCCCTCTACTAGCTGCCTCTCTAGCTAGCTCAGAAACTAGGGGCCTTGACGGGAGTCGAGATACTCTTCCCGCATCACCTCTCTGGCTCAGGGCTATCGTCTTGGAGTCTAGGACTAAGGAGTCCGAGTTCGAGCGTGCTTATAATAATTTATGGGAGGATTTTACCGCATGGTAATGGCAAGCGGTGGTAAACGATCCAGGTCAGCTGGCAGCTCTCCACCTACGTCACCGTCCAAGAATACGCGTTCTAGAAGGAAGATTACCAAGAAACAGGCTTTAAGAAATGAAAATTCGTCTACATCAGCTGAAGGAACTCCAGGTACTTCTAAAACCAATGAAGAGACAAAAGAAGAGTCTGCATTTTTCACAGCCAACCCATTCCAATCGTTACAGAAAGAGCAAGAAGAAGAAGTGGAAACTGAAAAAGCACACGATAAAATCATAAGGCCTCCCCCTATATTTGTCAACAACATCAAAAACATTAAAATTTTCTGCACGCACCTAAATCAGAAAGTTGATCCACAATCATATACATGTATTAATAGAACTAACACAACAAAGATTTCATGCACAAACCCTGACACATACAGAGAAATCATTAAATATTTAAACGACTCCAAGGCTCCATACCACACGTGTCAACTGAAGGATGAACGTGCCCTGCGAGTGGTCATCAGAAATCTCCATCCCTCCACCCCTCCAGAAGAGATCATAGCAGAACTCGCTACGCTTGGCTTCAAGGCGAGGCAAGCTACAAACGTCATCGTCAAGAGATCTACTGAACAAGGAATGATGAAAGTTGCCTTACCTCTCTTCTTTGTGGATCTAGAACAGCAGCCAAATGTTGATCAAATTTACAGCATTACCAGACTTTACCACACACGAGTACAAGTCGAAAAACCTTACCGCAGACGAGAGCCTGTACAGTGCACTAACTGCCAGCTGTACAACCACACCAAGGCATATTGTAATTATATTCCAAGGTGTGTCAGGTGTGGAGAAAATCACAAGAGCCAGGAGTGCAAAAAGCCAAAAGAAAGCCCTGCGGTCTTTGCACTGTGCTCTCAAAACCATCCGGCTAACTACAAGGGTTGCCAAACTTTCAAAATTTTTAAAAGAATGAGCAACAGCCGGCAGCGAAACTACGGTGAATTGCCTCCCCGTGAAGAACGTCCACAACCCACCAGAAGAGTTGAAGCTGGAGTTTCCTTCCCACAATTCGCTGCTGGATCTAGCCAGCAAGAGGAACCAGTACTCAATGAGACAGCTCCCGCCGACCAACATCCAGGCAACGCATCAACACCAACTCCAAGACGGGCCACTCCCTTCATTCCTCCACCAACCTCCTCCAATGACATCACTTCCCTCCTTAATACCTTCTTATCTGACTTCAGATCCCTCATTAGCCCTCTCATAACCCTCCTTAATACCATTGTCACTCACTTGCTTCCGTCCCTTCCATAATGACTCCCTCTCCCATAAAAAAATCCCTTTCCGTTCTACTTTGGAATGCTAATGGAATAACAAATCACACGAACGAACTGACTACATTACTACAAGACAAAGGTATAGATGCAGCACTCTCACTGAAACACGACTGACTAAGAATAAGCATTTACGAATTCAGGACTACAACACTTACCGTACCGACCACCCACACGGTAAAGCCCATGGCGGATCTGCCATCCTTATACGAAGAACCTTATCCCATCACCCTTGTCCTACCACTCCAACACATTCACTCCAAGCCGCCACTATTACAATCTCTACATTTTCCTTTCCAATTTCCCTGTCAGCTGTTTACTCTCCTCCTAATAAACCTCTAATAGAAACAGAAATCCTAGATTTTCTGGAATCCCTTGGTACCAAATTCCTTCTAGGAGGTGATTTCAACGCCAAGCATCTTCAGTGGGGGTCAAGGGTAACCAACTCCCGTGGTCGTACCCCACTCTCTGGACTCTCCTCAAAGCACTGCTCAACCATTTCCCCGAATTCCCCAACATACTGGCCTACTGACCCAAACCGTATTCCCGATCTAATAGACTTCTTTGTATCCCTAGGCCTTACATCCATCTTCACCTCAATAGATTCCCTAGATGACTTATCCTCTGACCATAGTCCTTTAATCCTTACACTCTCGCTACAACCTATTCCAAAGCCCCAACCTCCTTCCTTAATTACTGGACCAATCGATTGGAACCTCTTACGATCCCTTCTTGAAGACACCATCAACCTCAATATTTCCCTCAAAACCCCCGAAGACCTAGATATAGCTGTCCAACAATTCACAACCACCATTCAACAATGCGCATGGAAATCCTCCATTCCTAAACCCCATCATCAACCAATCCCAGCTGAAAGTCGTCTACCCCAATCCCTAAGAGGCCTAATAATATCCAAACGTCAAGCACGAGCTCTGTGGCAGAGAACTCGCCATCCCTCTGACCGTCGCTCTTACAATCGATTATGCCGATTAGTAAAGCGACAATTAATCCTTCATCGTTCCGAATTCTTTAATTCCTACCTTTCATCTCTATCAACCTCTGACAAATCCCTTTGGAATGCCACTCGAAAAATCCTTAAATACCATCCCGTATCCCCCCCCCCTTCGCCGAGAGGACAGCACGTGGGCCGCCTCCGACGAAGAGAAATCCGAGTTGTTTGCTGATCATCTCAAAAGAACATTTACTCCTCATCCTCCTCCTGATCCTGATTCCTATTTACCCGAATTAGATGATTTCCTACAATCCCCTCTTCCTCTTTCCCAACCACCAAAAGCAGTTAATCCATCTGAAGTTAAATTTCTAATATCCCAACTACCTTCCCGAAAATCCCCTGGTTACGACCTCATCACCTCCAGAATCCTTAAACAGCTCCCAACCAAGGCCATTGTATTCCTCACCTATATCTACAACTGCATCCTCCGAACAACCCATTATCCCATACTCTGGAAATTCTCAGTCGTCATCCTTTTTCCTAAACCTGGAAAACCTCCCAACAATCCTTCCTCCTACCGCCCTATCAGTCTTTTCCCAATATTCTCCAAACTATTTGAAAAGATTTTATTAAAGCGCCTACTACCTATCCTAAACTCCCAAAACATCATCCCATCTCACCAATTCGGATTCCGCTCCCAACATTCCACAGTGCAGCAAGGGCTTCGGGTTGTTGATCTTATCTCCTCATCCCTCGAGCGAAAAGAGTATTGCACGTCTGCCTTCTTGGATGTAGCTCAAGCATTCGACCGAGTCTGGCATGCAGGCTTACTCTTTAAGCTCAAAACTTTCCTTCCTAGCACCCTTTACTTAATCCTTCGCTCCTATCTCTCAGACAGGTTCTTCCAAGTCCGGCATGGAACAGCCTACTCAGATTATTGCCCTGTAGAAGCGGGAGTTCCTCAGGGTAGTGTCCTTGGTCCCATCCTTTACACCCTTTATACAGCTGATATTCCAACACACCCCGACACCCTCCTGGCAACGTACGCAGATGATACGGCCATCCTCTCACCCCACATAAATCCAGACACAGCCTCCCAGAACCTACAAACCCATCTAACCGAAATTGAACAGTGGTGCAAAAAGTGGCGCATCAAAATAAACGTCGAAAAATGTCACCAAATAACCTTTACTCTTCGACGTAAAACCTGTCCTTCCGTTTCCTTTAACGACAATCCGTTACCCATAACCAACACCATCCGATACCTTGGGTTTTATCTTGACTCACGACTAACTTGGAACGCACACATTAAACAAAAAGAACTCAATCGACGATTCGGACAACTATACAGACTACTAAATCGAACATCCCACTTAACCGTACAGAACAAACTAACTGTCTACAACTCATTATTAAAACCTATATGGACTTACGGAGTAGAACTCTGGGGGACAGCCAAGCATTCCAACATCCACCGAATCCAAACATTCCAATCCAAAATCCTACGTACCATAGTTAATGCTCCTTATTACGTTTCGAATCGCACCCTCCATAATGACCTAAATATTCCTTTTGTCCAAGATATAATCCCTAGCCGCTTCTCATCATTCCATAGTAAATTGATCAATCATCCTAATCCTATAGCCCAATCCTTATCCAGCATCAATCATCCTTCCTCTCCACCAAGACGTCTTAATAGGAAGTGGCCCCGGGATCTGCTTAGGTAGTGAAGTGTCGTGCAGTGACCAAAAATCAGAACTAATGTAATTATGAGAGTGATATCGATGGATATTTTCTCTCCTCATGAAATCACAGGCCACGTCTTACCCGTCTCCAATCCTCCCTGCTAGTCGCAGGGTGTGGTTGGATGATGTACGGTGACTCCAGGTCATCCTAGAATCCTTCCTAAGGAAGGTATTCGGTTGACAACTGGTGGCACCTGAGGCGTGGTCAAGCTACCTATATCAAATTACAAAATACACATAATTGTAGAATGTAATACTTCTGTAAATAAATAGGAAAAAAAAAAACCATTAGGGAGTGATGAGAAGACAGTTGAATGATCTTAATAGTTTGTTGTTAGGCGTTGGGACATGTTACATCAGCTGTCGAAAAGATGGTGCTCAGAACATTACCCTGAGGCCCTCCCACTTCCATAAAGTAGTATTCCGACAATACAACTTGGATGATCAGCGATTACATAATTTTTCAACCTTTTAATTTTATCGTTTCTTGTGACATAAACATTGCCTTAATTAAATAGTTTCATCGCAAAAATGCACTCATTACGAATAGAGTTCGAAAATCCCCTCCCCCCCCTTCAATCCATAATCCTAATCTTCCTTAAAGGTTAACCCTGCTATAGAAAGCAATTTGGTCTTCTTGTCAGACATGAAGAATGGCAGAGAGAAATAGGGCAACGCTGGCCCTGTGGCTACTTTCCTAGATTAGTGCCATTATTAACACAGTGTGACATCAAGTTTGGCTCGGACATTTGAGTAAGAGCGTGGGATCATCCACAAACTTGGCCGTCAACTTGAAGAGAATAACTTGGAAAGCTTTGATAACTCAGCAACAGCTGATAATAAGTCTTTAATTAAATTAATGCTGAGGATAACAGAAATAAATACCTTCTTAACTAGATATATATTATATTATGATGATATATATATATATATATATATATATATATATATATATATATATATATATATATATGGATTTAATTACATAAACTAGACATATGATAATAAAACAATTAAGCGCAATTGAGAATAAATAAATATTTATTTATTTATTCTCAATTGCGTTTGAAGAATAACGACTTGTCGACTTACGATCTAATGACATGGACAGAGACATGGAAATTAAATTAAACTAAGACTTTAAGTGACTGGTAGACCGAATGGGCAAGCACTGGATATGAACTTTGACAAATTAAAAACGCCACAAATGCTTGAAGGATAGAAACCCGAATAAGAAGGGAACAAGTAATGTTAACCGTTCATGTTGGATAAACTTTACTCACTCATATCTCATTAAAATTCGAAACAGATCTATATGCAAACAGTATAACGAGACGCTAACAGCAGACTACAAGACAACTTGTCAGTTCCACATGACAGGTGACTTAGTGACTGAAAACAGTCCCAACATCATACCAATTTATAACTTTTGAAAACTTTAAATACATACAATCAAAATTTTGGACTTCGGAAGCATTTATAATGATTTGAGGGCTTATTAAAAAAAAAAAAAAAAAAAAAAAAATGCATATATAAAACTTATCGATTACTAACAGCATCTGGTTTATTTGTATGTTTTTAAGTCTCATCTGCATCTAGGCCTTCCTATCTATAGGTTGCCGCCCATGCTAAACATCCAAAATCAGGGAACTCATTCAGAGGCTTGAAATTCTTGGAGTTAGCCATTAGACACCACAGGGAGGCTCATTTCGAGTACTACATACACTCAGAAATATGTAGATTCTTTAGATTGATTCATTTCGTTTGGTCATGTTTCGTTTAGCGCGGTTCCTCCCTCCCTCCACAGGGAAGAACCCCGCTTATAAGGTTGACCTCATCCGGAGTGCCGACGTTTCAGAATCCCTAGAGAACGCAAATAACGGTGGTTCAAATTAGTATATACATATAATATATATATATATATATATATATATATATATATATATATATATATATATATATTTGTCTGTTCGCTCTCTAGCTACTCCCAAAAATGGACCGATTTTGATGAAGTTTGGTACAAAAATCATTCGTCTAATTTGAAAGGTCTAGTTCGTTAAAAAGCAGAATCCGTAAACCGGAACTGGCGAAATTTGAACGAAAAAAAAATCGTTACGCTTAAATCATATGCTTGCAAGTACTCGTTTTAAAATAAAATAGTTCATTAACAGAGATGAAAAGTTTTGGGATCTTCGTATATTTTTCTTAATATTTCGGAAACGGATGGGATTCTTGGTAAGCGGTTGGTTACCATTCGAAAGGTCACTAAATGCTCTACAAAAAAAGTCCGACTCGCAGGAACTGTGTCATCTTAGCGCAGTTCCGTTCATACCTCTAGTGCTATTAGTAAAGGGTGGGGTTCTATATTTCGTGAAAATATAAAATGAAATCTCAAAGAGAAAATAGATTTAAGACGCCACAACAGGAAACTGACAGTATCATGGCGACTTCCCCCACCTTCTTAACGTTCGCTCTTGGACACACTATAACACATGTTTCACATTTTCTTACCTTGTTTTAGTCAAATACTCGTTTTACTGTTAAATGCAATTAAAATGAGAAACAACGAGGTAAAATTTTAGGTAAACAGATTCAAAAATCCCTTCAAAAGAGCAAAACTAACAATTTCAAATTTTGAAGTCCTTATTTCTCCGATTAAAATCGCCCCAACGAAAATTATTTCAGAACCTTTTTTTGTAGGGAATTTAGTTAGCTTTCGAATGGTCAACTTTCACTTACCACGATTTCCCAACCGTTTTCGAGATATTTTAAAAAATATACGAAAATCCCAAAAGTTCTCATGCCTGTTAATGAAATATTTTGTTTCTAGTACTTCCTTGACTCCAAACGGAACCAAAATTTACCTATCATAGATTACCTTCCATAGATTCCGCCCACAGGAATATGTTTTTTGGGTAATAATTCGCCGTAATTTTCGCTTTGGACAATGTCAGTTTCCTGTCGTGGTGCCTAAGATTTTGCTTCACTTTGAGATTTCATTTTACATTTTCATAAAAGATTAAGACAAAGCATTAACTTTTTATTTTCAAAGCTTTCTAAATGACACAAGTAATAAGAACAGAAACGGTTTCAGATGACGCAGTGAGTTGGAATTTTTCTTATGACAATTAAATCACATTCAGCACGTAAGAAAATCACTTTCGTTCTCCAAGATCTAAATAGGAGCAACACAGCACAGAAGGAAGATCAGCTAAATAATTAGCAGCCAAGCTAAGAAACATGTAGAGATAATGCAGGATTAAAATAGTAGAAAAAATTATAAGACTAACATTTGAGCCAACGGCCGTAGCCACGTTGAATGCACCGGTTCCCGTATATCACTGAAGATAAGCAACGTCGGGCATGGTCAGTACCTGAATGGGTGACCGACCACGGGCTGTTGGTATTATAAAAGCGTGGCAACCTGCAGATAGCCCGGCGTTAATAGCCCAATAGTTGATACGCCGTTAAACATAAAGAAGAAAAAAACAAAAAACTAACATTTGATTACACTGGATATTTACGTCAGTATAATTTGAAGAATTCAAACTAATTAAAATTAATCATAAAGAATATTTTTTCTATAAGTAAGGAATAAAAAAAAATAGAGAAGTTTAAATTAAATAATATAGGTTTAAATTTTTGAGGTGTCCAACTACTTGCACAAAATAATTCGCCGCAGTGCTTCGGGATGTGTTTAAGGTAAGAGTTTATGTTGCGTCATGAGGTATGAGGAAGTCAATTTAGCATATATTTAATTTTATACATAAATAACTTCTGAGGGATTCTGTAATCTGTCGTAGTTTGAGAATTTTGCAAGCATCGCAGTAGTTGAAAGAGTCGTTCTTGAAATGATTTCCGTCATTGCTATTTGAAGATTTTCTTTTTTCATTTGATAAAAGAGCAGATCACCCTTGTTGCGAAGCTTTCGAAATGAATAAATGAATTATCATTTGAATCCCCTTGAAGATTAATGAACAAGTAAATCTGGAAGCAAGTGGAAATATGGACTTGAATTCGCGGAGTGAACATTAATTCTACTTCCTTCCGTCCACAGGAACGGGGAGCAAGATAAGTCCTACTTTATTCAATGCAGTCAACCGGAATAAATACGGTTGCTGATTCGAGTTATGAATGTTGAATACCTTATTCTGTTGCAGATCTAGGACATTAGGTCTACATGTACAGAAATGAAAAAATAAATATAAATGTATCAATGTAAGCTTTTCGATTGCTCTGTGGTGGTATTCGCTGAAGAGGTGCAATTATAAGTACGCAGAAATAATACCTTAATGGAGATTTCACGTGAAAACTAAAGTTGACTGGAAATTTGAAGTTGAAGTCGCTAGAGTGGAGAAAGAGCATTTTGCAAAAAGCATCCAAAACTGATATATGTAGCAGGTGAAAGGTCAATAACTTAAACAGTGTTCATTAAAAAACAAAGCTTTTTATTCTCTGCTTGTTTCACATCAACATGGTGCCTCTGCAAAGGCATAGAAGTACAATTTTTAAGTCTTACAGGCTCAATTCAAAAAGGGCCACGTCAGGACAGTTTTAATTAGTTTAGATTACAGAAATATTGAATAAAAAAATTGATTTCCTGAAAAAATAAAGTCAATATTTAAGAATGAAGCTCAGATAAAGAATTTATCATCACAAATTGTCCGAATTTTCTTTCCATTTGTCGAGATTTGAGTTTCCGATAGAAAGTTTAATTTGAAGTTACCTAATTGTCTACTGACAAATTATTGTATAAATGGAATTTATCTTTTCTCTGTTTCGAATTGGAATAGGTGTAGTTGTAAAGGACTTGGAGTTGTAAAATTATAAAGGCATTAGCATATTTTAGCTCAAGGTAATTGCTAGATATTAACTTCACTTAAACCCTCACTTCTCTGGGCTTCTGCCTTTATAATTGGGTTAATCGCAACTAAAGTAGTTGTCCTGAAACCTTAACAATTTTCCAATTACTACAATTAGAAAGAAAATATATTTTCAATTATAATATTGTGATATAATTATTTCTAGATGAATATAAATGTTATTTTACCGCTTCTTGTAATTATTATTCTATAGTCACAGATTTATCTTTTTACAGCTACTGGACATCTGTAAAGTGTCAACCTATATTATATTGTTCAATTGGATTTTCTAAATGATTTGAAAATATGATTTTATTGTGGCTCTTCAAAAATTCAAACATGGATTTTAAATCATTTTTATTTAATCTTCAATGCTGATTTTTATCTAAAATATATAGACAAATTAAAATTTGCACGATACGCACTGGCATCGAATCTAAAAGGCCAACTAACCACAATTTAAAAATTTGTTTGAAAAACAGACTGAATTCCTAGGCGGCAGAAGTTATATATAAATAGAAAATAATATATAGAGTCAAACAAAAATACGATATGCTCTGGAATGGAATCTAAAAGGCCAACTAACCATAATTTCCGAAGTTGTTCGAAAATCTGACTTCATTCAAAGGCGGCTTCTGCGGCTCTAATGCCTCTAGTAAGAATTATTAATGAATTGCGTTCTGCAATGAAACAATGACATTGTTTGTAAGAAAGAAAACGCCAAAATAAATAAAGTAACAATAAACTCATTTCTTTTCTTTTTTATGGCGCATCTGTATGTATGCTTTATATTTTGTATTCAGTTTATTAATATTGTCTTTAATTTTTTTTTAAAACCATATTTTTATGTCTACTTACGAAAAATGTAGTCTTACAGTTACAGATCACTCACCTGAAAATAAATAATAGGAATTAATTATACATAGGATTATGTATTTCTCTCGAGAAGAATTATTAATTAGATACAATTTAGTAAACTAATTAGACCTAATTACATAAACTTATTGATTATAGAATAAAGGATATTTTATTATATTATTTTGTTTTCTACATTTCTTCGAATAATTTCATTATTGTAATTATAGTTTATCTGAATGTTGTCTGACAAGTAGCCCATTTCGGTTTGGTAACGAAACATTTATTTTAATAATATAGTTTTTTCTCCTTCTTTATTCAAAGCATACAAAGAAAGAGAAAAAACTACTGACAATAAACAGAGACATATTTATTAATCCACTACATAATACTCCAACAGAATAGCAACAATTCCATATTGTTTCGACATATTTAAGAAAATCCCAAAACTATTTATGTAAAACTTTTTTTGGTTCTTACCCCTCCTCAACTTTAAACGCAACTGAACATATATTAGTTTGGATGTATTTGAAACGTCTGAATCAATTAACAAATAAATAAAACGTCTCTGAATACCCAAACCAAAAATTAATTACGAAAACTACTTGTACCCACTACTGTGTTCTGGTAAACGGTTAGAGGTATCACCTGAAAAATGGAAACAAGACTATTAACTCAAAAACGTAAGTGATACGATTTTTTCGCACGAATGTTTAAAAACCCATGTTCCGGAGGGAAAAATTCAGCTGTTTAACGAACTTGATGTTTCGTATCAGACAACCATTTTTTGGAAAAAATTCATTAAAATCGGAGTGAACAGACAAATATGTATATATATACTAGCTGAATACCCGTGCTTCACCACGGCCGATAAGCATTTTTTATATTGAGTTTATGTTGAGCTTATTATTGCACGGACTTTAAAGCTACCCAGGAAACACCATGTGGAGGTAACCATTTCCGTTGGCAAAAAAAAAAAAAAAAATATACAACAACCGCTTAAAAAGTTGAGTAAATAGAGACAAATACACAGTGAAAAGCATAAAACTAACAAATTTGAAGTTTTAAGCACTTATCTCTTCGATTGACATCGCCCCACCGAACATTACAACAGAATCTTATTTGTAGAGAATTTAGTAACCTTTCGAATACCCGCCTTCCACTTACTATGAGTTCCCAACCGTTTTCGAGATATTTTAGAAAATATACTGAGATCCGAAAACTTTGTATCACCATTCATACATTTTTTTCCATATACTTCGTTTCTGAATACCCAAACAGAAAATGAGTTTTGTATTGGTATTTCTATCAATTTCTCTGGTAAATGGCTACAGAACTCGCTTAAAAAATGGTTTCATTCGTTTTCCTACGTTAAGGAATCTCTCGCACAAATTTCGCTCCAAAAACCATGTTCCAGTAAACGGATTGAACTGGTTAATGAACTTGACATTATAAATGAGAAGAAAGATTTTTGTACCAAATGTTATCAAAATCGAACCACTTTTGAGCCGATGAGGAACTTCTTAATAATTCAAACCCCCCTAAAAGGGTAAAGGTGGTATTATGAGCCCTGCATGTATTATGAGCCCCCTCAAAATCTATTCATACAGCGGGCTCACTTTGGCGGTGATAATTTCAAATGGTAGTTCATTAAAGGCTCTAGACACTGGAGTGTTCTCGCTCAGTTGCAGCTGATAGTTAGTGCGGAAAAATGTTTTATTTGCTTTCGTGATCTGAAAAACTTTGAGAGTTAATTAATTTGCTTATAATTACAGTATATGCCCATTAAAAATCCATCTAGTTGCTTATTGAATAGTGTAAAGGACATTTCAGAGATTATTTCTGTATAGATACAATGTAATTTTTCAAGTAACAATGAATCGTTATGCGTGTTCAAGTTCCAACATGGCGACGGTTGCAATATGAGCCCCCGTTCTAGATTTTCCCCCGGAAAAACATGGGTCTATTTCCATCAGATAACCTCGGAGAACTGTGGGTACAATGCCTTATCTGCGAAATGTAGGAACACAATGACTGCACTGGATGTGAGAAGGATGTTTACGTTTGTGATTTTTGCAAATAGACGGAAAAGTCATAAAGCAATTAAATGGTTCCTTAATAACGCTTTCCAAGTTACTTTATATATTATTTTCTACTTTGTAATGCATTTTAAAGATTTTGTAATAAATGAAAATGGCATACATAAGTCATTTTATTTCTCTTTCTTAGCGGCCCATATTACCAGCACAAAAAGATTTACAATCAAATTGACATTCGTCGAATTTCTTATTTTTTCATATATTTAAAGCTACCGAAAAATTTCTTATTTTATAAGTATGTTCACAAAATATTTTAGTTAACGCTATGAACGAATATTCTAAAAAAACTTGATAGGCAATTAGAAAAAAGGGAAAAACAAATTGGGGGCTCATAATACCACCTCTCCTCTACTTAAAAATTTGAATATCAAAAAACCTTTCTTACCCAGTGCTTACACTCTAAACGTATTGTCCGTGCAAAATTTCAAATTTTTGTGTCAAGTGGTTCGGGATATTATTACCTCGGATGGGCCATCACCAGGGCGTAAACTCTATGAGGGACAAAATCAAATTTTATTTCTAGTTATTCAAAGACTGCCATCATAGTGGAAATTAACCTCAATTAAAAATAATACTATGAAATAGATAATGTACGGTAACAGCTGTTCTGTTATCGTCCTAGCAACGCTTGCTACCTAGGCTTGGCTGCTCTAAACAACTAAAACTTTAAACCCCTCTAAAAATACTTAAAAATTCGAATATCAAAAAATCCTTTCTTAGTGAGTGCCTTCGTTATATAGGGAGTGTCCATGCAAAATTTCAAAATTTTCTGTCGAGCGGTTTGGGCTGGGGATGATAGGTCAGTGAGTGAGTGGTATTTGACAATATATATATATATATATATATATATATATATATATATATATATATACTCATTTTAACCACTATCATTATCGTGATTTATGAGTTATAGAACATAAAATTTTATAGTCGGAACTTCCCGATTTCGTCTTCAGGCCGACGCCCAGTGGGGCAAAACGACATATCGTGTTTCAAAGAAGCTTAAGATTTAGAGGCTGTAGCTTTTTTTGATTGACTGTGCCCGTTACAGTGGGCGGCAATGTTTGACGGGGTGCTCGCGAATCTAGAAGAAGCGGGGTTCCCAACCCCGGACCCCTACGGATGACCTGGCAGTAGTGGCAACTGGTAACTCGAGGATAGCTGCTATGAGGAGAACGGAGCTGGCGTTGACCCGTGCCATGGTGCGAGGGAGCTGGCGTTGACCCGTGCCGTGGTGCGAAGGGGGAAGGGCCGATTTGATCGCCGCCAGCCACCTCGGGCACAAGTAAGGGGCAAACGGGTAAACTTTGCGGAGACAATAACATAGCTGGGTGTTACTCTGGGGCCTGGACCGAGGATAACAACCCATATAGGTGCTCTCGCAACTAAACAATTCTTCATTAATCGCCTACTTAAAACGAACACGCTGACCTTTGTACATACGGATTCAGTTACTCTCTATCTCGGATTCAAGTTGAATTCTAATTTAACTAATTAACTGAACAAATGAACCCCCTCACCCATCCAATTACAATTTGGTGTTCATTTATTTTTTTATTGTGTTTCGTATCTTGGACGATAAACACACTGAGTTAAGTCTTCTAAGAGATCAGGAATTGATTTCAAGTGTATATTTTTAATTTGGTGTTCATATAAGTTATATAATTTTACCATAACGATATAGTTCAAGAGGCTGTTCATAGTCATTTATATCCTGTCATAAGCCTACGTAGACGAAAACACGCCGTCTCAGGCATAAATTATGGACTCCACTGATCAAATTGCCTTAGGGGATAATATCTTGGAAGAACTACCAATATGTGTGGGGATTGAAGCAAGGAAAATTTATGACGATGCTCTGCCGTAGTTTCAGGAGATATATTACAGAATTTTAAGTATATAAAACGAAGCTATTTTGATTCAACATATTCAATTTTTTCATTGCTTCCTATTACATAATATAATAATTTTTATAATACTTTAATGTCCAAAGACATAACAGAAATAACTTATGACTTATTAGCACAGATCGAAACAGTTATTTTTTTATCGAAGAAGTTAAAATTTAACAGTTAAAAAACTTTTATTTTATAAGTAAAAAAATAACATATAAAAAAAAAACTTGTATTTAAAAGCTTTAAGAGTAAAAGTTATTTAGGATCTTCTAAAATTAGCTACATGAAAAAAAAAGTTAAAGTAATACTTTTATTTTAAATGTTTTAAGTATTTTAATCAAGAATTTTAGGGTTGAATATGATAAAAATAAGTGAAATGTTCTTTGTTTAAAAATTTATTTTTATTTATTTACTGAAAGACACCTATTTGTTGATACAAAACAAAAAATTAACTTTAGTAGCTTTAATTTATTCCTTTAAACCTTTTTCCATTAAGTATTTTAATAACAATTACTTTAAATCTTTTATTTTTTTAAGTTGAAAAATAACAGTTAAAAAAACTTTTTTCAAAAAACGTTTAAACCCAAAAAGTTATTTTATACCTTTTACTTTTTCAAAATGAAAATAAAAGTAAAAGTTTAATAAATACTTTTTTTAAATAAAAGTTAACAATTATTTTCTACCCCTACTTATTTGTACATATCTGTATATATACAAACACACATATCCAAACTATTAAAATTTTAAGAACTATGTTTTAAAGAACTATAAAAAAGACCAAATCTCTCCGAAGCGAGCTCTGTCAATGTTAATAAATAAATATTAAAATTAAAAATTGTATGTAAGGAAACGAAAAAAATGAAACATGCACTGAAAATAAATTCTCTATTTAGAGAGCTACTCCAACGTGGAAAAGGATAAAAAAGCTTTTGTGTATACAATTTTCAGTGTACTCATTTTACAATCGTTATTTTATGATAGATTTAGAGGAGGCGATTATCATTAAAATTAGATGTTTCTGTTTTACAGGTGAAGACGAAATTAATTTTTCTAAATTCTTTCTAATGTTCAAAATTATATAATAATTGCGTGAGTAATACACGAAATTCCATAATGAGTTACATAAGTCTGCTAAAAAGTATTTTTAACAAAAAAAAAAAAAAAAAGGCAAAAAAAGAAGAGAAATAACTCCAATAAAACTGTGCTTTATTCTTTTTGTTTAGCAGGTTTTATCCGTCATATACGACATAAGATCGATTCCACCGATAAAGCTGACGTGCGTAGGTGAACAATGCCAGGTCATGCCCTCACATAAATAAGGTCATCATATGATTTGTTCATGAAATTCCTTCTATTTACGTATATTCTGTTTTGACTGTTCGATAGCCAATCACCAGTGGTGGATGTACATATAATAAACACTGGCTAATGCTGACTTTATCGGATCATAATAGGAATAATGAGTTTTGCCTCAATTCCTTGCGATTAAAGACGACTTATAATTTGCAAAGTCCGACTCGTAGTAACGGTGTCATCTTAGCGCGTTAGCATATTAGATAACCCCAACAGAAGTATAGTGAATGATTTTTTTTTCCTATCACAATTGGATCGTATTCTGCGCTGTAGAAAATCATTTAGCTTCTCTAAGCTGAAATAGTACCCAAAATACAGAAGAAAGATCTACTGAAGAAAGAGCAGCCAAGCTAAGACGCATTTATGGAAAATGCATTATTACAATGAAGTAAAGACAACGAAATTAAAAATCTTAATGAAATTATATATTTTTATTTCTCCTTCAACTCCCAACTTGTTTCGGCCCTACAAGAAATCAATTAGTATGGGAGCGACTACTAAAAGTTTATGCTTTTTTAAATTAATTATAAATAGCTTTCTCAATTATTAAAAACGTTATAATAAATAAAGACTTACTTACACTTTAGCTACTTCCGAGAATACATGTTCCTCAATATTTTCAAATTTGTTTGTTATATTATGTAAATTTAATTGATAATCTTGAGTGACAATGTACTGGTACATTTCTGGTCAGAAAGACTCGGAATTTTTTTTTTTTTTTTTTAATTGCTCTCCATTATGCTTACTCTATCGTTGCATTTATACTTATTTACAATTTATATTTTGGCCCACAAAGGAAGGTTTAAATTAGTTTTCTTTTTTCTTTTTTCTTTTTTTTTCTTTTTTTTATTAACTTGCAGAGCTTCAGAGCAATGGTGATGTGCCCTAAAATAATTTATGTATGTAATAAAAATAAATGTATGTAATAAATTAATTATAAGCCCAAGATCAATAGCAGAATTGTGAATAATAGTAATACAAAAACATCTATATATATATATATATATATATATATATATATATATATATATATATATATATCACGTTTCTGTCTGTCTGTATGATTGTTCCTTATACAAGTCCACACCGTTCCGGACCAAACTTGGCACAAAGATAGATCTTGATCCGAGGAGTGCACTAGGCTAGATCAAAATCGTCTATCACCTGCCTGTCTTTCTAGGACACGACACGGGGAGTGTTGTAGGCTACGTTAAAATCGTCTAGGACTCATGGTTCGGAGATCACGGGTTCGAAACAGTGAACCCGAACAGTTACAGATAAGCATCATTACATTTAAATATGACTTACTTGGTTTCTAATTTATTATTTTTTTCTAGATGCAGAAAGTAAGTGTAGCATGGCACGCCGGGTAACAGATAGTAAATAAATAAATATATAAAACGTATAATTTTAACGGTAATAATGATGATTAACAATAATGATGTTTTTGCATTAGAATAAATCTGAGGTCTATTATCCTGAGATAAAAAACTTTGAAATGGCTAGAATTGTGAGTTATGTGTGGTGTTACTATATTTTATTGTACGTTTTAGTCGTCTTTAAGTACGTCAGCATGATCGCAATATGTGGGCTCCTAGCTGATAACAGTTCATTTAAGCCACGAGGCACCTGTAAGTTGTCTCTTTTAAGGCAGTCTGTTAGTGCGTTTTACAGTTACGGTTATGGTACGTTGCAAGTCTCACATAGCCGTTCGTCTAGTTTTGTGAAAATGTATGAATGAGTGTCCAATCCTAAGCCGTGATATTATTACCTTGTCGCGTCTTGTTCTTTGTTCTCTTGACGAATATGATTATATAGTGTTCTTTATTTCCCATAGTAGGTTATTTTGGGTACATTACCACGTTGCTTGTCATCCATTCAGTATAGTGTTTGTTATTTTTGTTTGTAAATCTTGAGCTGTTCTGGTTGTTTAAATTAATATTTTTTCAAATTTATTGATTTTCCTTACTTTTACAGTATAACTCTCACAATTCTAAATAGTGAGTTTTTGTTGCAAGAAAACAAAAATTATGGCCGGAAGGTACAGATTAATAATTGTAGTCTAGAGTATTTTTCCACTGCTCATAAACCGATTTTACTTGTTTTCATAAGGTATGAGTTTTGTTGAGTCTGCAGTAAAGATTCATTCCTTCGGAAAAAGGATGCATTACACAGGCATACAAAATAAAAAAAGTGGTATTTTCCAAAGACACCATCCATATATATTCTTATGTATTTCGACACGCTGAATCCGAATACGGAGTCCGTTTCACTACAGCATGTAAGGCATTTGAAGTTCAAATTTCGCACGAAGTCATTAATGAAGAAATAACTAGAGCTTTCATGGTTTTGAGGGTCCCTAAATTCAAATCCGAGATCTGTTTCACCTCTTCGGTGCAAAAACAAGGTCATTTCCAGGTCAAATATGTTTATTTCGCAAAATATGAATCTGCAGTCAATATTAATTTTTTTTGTTGCAAAATAGACATCGTTGTCCTTGAAATGACCTTGATTTTGCACCGATGGGATGAAAAAGACCTCGGATTTGAATTTAGGGACCCTCAAAACCATGGAAGCTCTAGTTATTTCTTCTTTAACGACTTCGTGCGAAATTTGAACTTCAAATGCTCTTAAACCTGATGGACTCCGGATTGGGATTCAGCAAATACATAAGAATATATATATGGATGGTGTCTTTGGAAAATACCACATTTTTTATTTTGTGTGCCTGTGTTATCATACAATAAATACATTATCCTGGGAATTCATGTTTTTCCAATTCGCTTTTCGGAGGATCGAATACCCTTGGCATTCCACAATGTAGGGTAAAAAGTATTTTCTGAATCATCGCCTTGTGAAATAATCCTCTGGGATTTATTCCAGTCATGGTGGAGTCCAATAATATAATTCTCGCTAAGCTGCCTGGAATTCCTAGCTGCTCTTCTGCCATCTGTGTGGCACTCCAGGAATCTCCAGCATGTCTCATTTGTTTCAGCTTTGGCTCTCTGAGTGTGTAATTCATCTATAATTGCCTGTCTCGGTCAGGATGTGGAATGTATTTAGAATCCACTACAGTTTAAATTACAAGTAGTGGCTCACTTTAGTGCCTATATCATTTCAAAGCACGCGATTACTTTCAAAATTTTCTTCTTATGGAGGGAGTGAGAATTCGGCCTAAAACGAACAAAATGTAAAATAAAAGGATATTTTTTTTTATTTTTATTTATTCACGATTATGATGCTCCGCGTCATTGGCGACAAGCACCCTTTTCTTTTTATTTGAGTTGACACAGCTGTTGCATTAAGTGTTGCAACTCCGAAATACATCTTAAGTGAGTAAGTAAACTTTTTTTATTTAGTTACTAGCTGAATGCCCGTGCTTCGTCACGGCAGATAAATAGTTTTTTTATTGCGTTAAATAATTTATCATCAAAATTAACGCTACAATAAAATTTTTTGGAGGTTTATTATAGCATGGACGAGGTTAGCTCAGTGGTAGAGCACTCGACTTATGAACTGGAGGACCAGGTTCAAAACCCGAGCGCGCACTAAAGATTTTTTCTTCTAGTGCTGCCGTTCGAGGGTTGGATTTGGGGTCCCAGATCGTGCCTAGGCTCACCCAGCCTTTAATTAATTTAATTAATAATGGGTACCTTGGGTGCTAATGACTCTAGCAGTCGAAGCAGCAAAGGGGAAAATCAGGCGGCCGGAGCATAGTGTTGACCCCACTATCTCCCTAGTGTGCCGTGTGGTCAAGAATCAGATACGTCTACAGTATCTGTCCCTCTGGGCCCTTGTGGCCTGTTACGGGACTGATTATAGCATGGTTCCCGTCATACTATATGTTATTCATCAATTGATAAGTAATCAAAGTATAAGGTTCCTTGACACTGGGGCGCTCCGGACTAGTGTCAACAAACATATAACCTCAGATAACCCGTTATCTATAGGTTAACAGTAATTGGAGTTATACCAGTACAGGCTAAAATTTGTTGTAAATAATAAATGTACGTTAAAATTTATGAACCTCAGATGTAATTTGGCAACACCCATTATATTTGCGAGCATTACCAAGAAGTGTTGTGACTAAGGATGCTGATGGGTGAGGAAGATACGGAATGGTTCGCGAGATTATTGATCATTGATGGATGGACCATCACCAGGAAAACTCTATGGTGGTCAAGTTGAAATGAACCGCAATTAAAATGTTGATTTTGTCCCTCATAGCGTAAACTCTATGAGGGACAGTTTATTTCTTGTAATTCAAGGACTGCCATCATAGTTGAAATTAACCGCAATTAATTGGTTGAAATTAACCGCAGACTGCATTCTTATAACGAACTTGGACATACCTCGGGACATTACTGACCTACTTACTGATAGGAGTCACCATATTGACAACATTATTACAGACTTGAAAAATATTAACATATACGACAAAATATAAAACAATTCACATTTTTTTTTTTTTTTCAAAACGTAAAGAATTTTAGGCTAGTTTATTTAATGTTTAATTTATTTATTGTGTTTTCTATAGATTCTTTGTTTTTTTTTTAATTTTATTTATTTTTTTTTTTAATTATTTTACTTAGATTAGTGATTTACTGACTTGGTATTGGAAATATCACTACTATGAGCAGCACTTAGGTGCAAAAGGGCCATTCGATGCTACTCACTAATGATGTGGAGTACAAATAAAATAATAATAACTGCAATTAAAAATAATACCATAAAATAGATACAGTACTGTAACAGCTGTTCTGTTATCGCCCTAGCAACGCACGCTGCCATAGCGAGTATGCTCTCTTTAAAACTAAAAATTCAAGCCCCTCCAAAAATACTTAAAAAATTGAATATCCAAAAATTCTTTCTTAGCGAATATCCAAAAATTCTTTCTGTTTACATCCTAAAGTGAGTGTCCATGCAAAATTTCAAATTTTTCTGTCAAGTGGTGAGGGCTGGGCGATACTAGTGAGTGAGTGAGTGAGTGGTATTTGAAAAATGGATAGTAGTGGTTATAAGGAAAAAAATGTAAAAAGAAATAAAAAAAAATAGTGTTAAATAAAAATAGGGATTATTTATTAAAATAAACATCATCAGTGAAAACTTATTAAAAGAACCTATTCAGTCAAAAAAATCAGTTTCATTTTATTATGAGAAGTCCATGGACATAAATAAAACTTTACGGTCCTCATGGCAGGAGGAAAATGGAGCCTTGGAAAAACATTCAGTGTTGATAGAAGAGACATTTATTTCTTTTTCCTACTCCATGCTGTTTATTTGTTTCCTGGAGTTTCTATTTTTCTTCCGAGCCAACCATTATTCTACTTTTCTTCAATTGTCTGCTTGAATATTTATAAGGGCCGAGAGAACTTTTTCGTTTTCTCTTCTGAGGGAAGATTGCGTTTTTATTTATGTCCGAGAAAACCTTTAAGGTGCTAGTAATTAAAAAGTATTTTCACTTAATAAAGATTAACCACGAGAAAGAACGCACATTCCTCAGGAAAGTGGCTAATTTGAGCCGAATATATTTAGAAAGAAGCATTTAATTATAATTTTTTTTTTTTTTATTTATTTATTTATTTATTTGAAATCTGTACAAATTATAAACAGTACAATAATCAAGTTTGATGATGCAGATATTATGAACAAGTTGAAAAAAAATGGAAAAAGTAAAATAAAATAAAAACAATACAAAATGTGAAAGAAGCCAGCCATTGTTGGCACTTTCAAAGCTGTCCAAATAAATATTTTAATGATCCCTATATGATCAGAAGAGTAAATTGTCTCGGGGCCACTGTCTCTTGAGCCGCCTGGGAGGATTGTCTGGATGGGATTGGGACGATAGGGATAGACCTTCCGGGTTAGGATGGTAGGACAATTTGGAGTGGAACATTTGGAAACGGGTTTTTGCAAGGTCAAGGACAAATGGAATGTTAAGGTCATTGTGAAGGGTTTTGTTTGAGACGTAGAAAGGGGCATTTACAATTTTACGGAGCACTTTTGACTGGAATGCCTGTATTCTGTTGATGTTGGATGGTTTTGCAGACCCCCAGAGTTCAAGTCCGTATGTCCATATTGGTCGAATGATTGTTTTGTATATCGTTAGTTTGTTCTGTATTGATAATTTAGATGAGGGTCCAAGGAGTCGTCTAAGTAGTCCGTATCTTTTGTTCAGTTCTTGTCTTTTCAGTCTCGTGTGAGGGTTCCATGTCAGTCGGCTGTCAAGGTATAATCCTAGATATCGAACCTCGCTGGATACTGGTAGTGGAGTGTTTTTGAGATGTACAGAAGGGCATGATCTCCGGTTGAGAGTGAATGTAACCTGCTTACATTTTTCCGGGTTGATTTTTACTCTCCACACGTCACTCCAATGTTGTATGGCGGTGAGATGTTCCTGCAGGTGTTGGGATGCTACTGAGGGATCAGGGGAAGTTGACAGGATGGCAGTATCATCTGCGTAGGTTGTTAGTAGGGTTTGGGGGTGTGTGGGAATATCCGCAGTGTAAAGGAGGAAAAGGAGAGGACCATTAATACTCCCTTGAGGGACTCCAGCATTTATGGGGCAGGTCGGGGAAAGAGTTGTACCGTATTTGACTTGGAAGGATCTGTTTGACAGATAGGATTTGAGGATAAGGAAATAGGTGTGTGGAAGTATAAGCTTTACTTTGTAAAGTAATCCCGGGTGCCAAACCCGATCGAATGCTTGAGCAACGTCGAGAAAGGCACTCGTGCAAAAACTCTTACGTTCAAGCGAGGAGGAAATTGAGTCTACGACTCGTAAGCACTGTTGTATAGTGGAATGCTGGAAGCGGAAACCAAATTGATGGTTGGGAATTGTATTCGAGGATTCTATGATAGGGAGGATTCTTTTGTACAGGAGTTTTTCGAATATTTTGGACATTAATGGGAGAAGGCTGATGGGCCGATAGGAAGAGGGGCAATCTGGAGGTTTAAAGGGTTTGGGGATAACGACGACGACTGAGTGTTTCCAGGGATTCGGGAAATGGGTTGTTCTTAGGATTGAGTTATAGAGGTATGTAAGGAATATAATGGCCTTCTGGGGGAGGTTTTTGAGTATTGTGGAGGTGATAAGATCATAACCGGGAGATTTCCTAGGAAGGTGTTTGATGATGTATTTAACATCGGATGGATGGAAAGCTTTGGGAGGGAAGGACAAAGGTAAAGGAGAATTCAGGTAATGTTCGATATCTGCATCATGGGAAGGGCTCATTTGAGGATTAGGGGAAAATACTGTGGTTAGGTGTGTGGAGAGGAGGAGCGCCTTTTCTTCATCACTTCTGGCCCAGGTCCCATCGTTGCGTTTGAGAGGGGAAGGGATTGAGTGGAACTTAAGGATTCTACGAGTGACTGTCCACAAAGAACAGTCTTGTGTAGAGAGGGATGAAACGGAATTGGGATAGGGAAGATTTCAGTTGGCGTGTCAGTCTGTTGTATGCGTTTCTGTCCGAGGGATAACGGGATCTTTGCCATAAAGCCCTGGCTCGTCGCTTGGCTGCAAGGAGTTCTTGGATGTGGTTTGGGAGTTGCATTTTGGGTGGAGGAGGTAACCCTGTCCTTGGTCGGCATGAATTGCGGGCACTGTCCTGAATGGCTTTAGTAAACAATTCAGTGGCTTTGTCTAGGTCTGAAGGGGTTTTTAGGGAAACGGTTAGGTCTATGGAGTGCTCTAGGTTGGAAGCTGAAATGATTGCCAGTTGATAGGACCGGGTGTGAGGGTTGGTTGTAGAGGACGGGGTACAGCGGATGAGAAGAGGGTTAGAAGGATCGCAGAATGGTCCGACGATAGGTCGAGGAGCGAATCAACAGAAGTCGCTATACCTCCCAAGCCAGACGAGATGAAGAAGTCGACTAGGTCAGGACTACGGGATGGATCGGTTGGCCAGTATGTTGGTGTGTTTGGCGATATAGGGAGATAATTCTGGGAGTTAAGGATATCATAAAGGATTCTGCCACGGGAGTTAGCTGAACGGCTTCCCCACATGGGGTGTTTCGCGTTGAAATCACCCCCGGTGAGGAAGCGGGGACCAAAGGATTGGAATATTGACAGGAATTCAGGATGGTAAATGGAATGGTTGGGAGAACAATACACTGCGGACAGTATGATATCGAAGGGAGAAAGGGAAAGGGATATGGATGTTACCTGCAGGCTTGCTGATGCGATGCTGGATTCTTGGTGATGCTTGATGTTGCTCTTGATTAGAATCAGAGTGCCATGCTGCGCCAGAGATGGATGGTCGGTTCGATAACAGGAGTAACCCTTGACACCGAATGTCATGGATTCTTTCAGGTGTGTTTCAGTTATAAGTGCAATGTCAATGTTTTTGTCAGTTAGTAAAAGTGTGAGTTCTTGTCTTCTTGTTGTGAGTCCGTTGGCATTCCACAAAAGAATTGAGAGATGGGAATTATGGAAGCGTTGCATTCTGGGATTTAGGAAGGAAGTGTGCTATAAGGGTGGTCATCAGGTTAATTAAAGGAGTAAGAAGGGTTTCGAGTTTATTTAGGAAAGAGGAGAAAAGCATCATTGGATCTTGAGCCTGGTGCTGTGTGGTTTGCTTAGACGGGGCGGGAGTAGATGGGAAGGTAGGCAAGGTTTGGGGTTGCGGAGGAGTAGTAGAAGAGGTAGGAAGGGAAGATGGTTCATGTGGTTTCTGAGCTGGTTTAGGGACAGGCGGCTTCTTTTTCTCGAGCGTGGTTAGCAGGGAGGAGTAGGTGACGTTCGGCCGGCGATGGGACGATTCTTGTGCTGCTGGAACGGGCTGAAGGCTGGGGAAGTGGGATGGTCCGCTGGGTGGTGATGGTTTCTTGGCATCTTTTTGATGGCTGAGCTGGATTCTCTGCCGTTGCATTCTTATGGTTTTGAGTGCTTTATATACTTCACACCCTTTGTAGCTGGCAGTGTGATTCTCGCCGCAGTTCGCGCAGCTCGGTGGGACGTCAAGTGGCTTGGGGCAGTCTCTAGAGGAGTGTTCGGAACCGCATTTGACACATTTTGATGAGTGATGGCAGTACGCGCGGGAGTGATTGAACTCCTGACAGTTTTGGCACTGTATTACATCGCTTCGGCGGCGTGGTTCCTCTACTTTGATTTTTGTGTAGAGTAAATACTGTTCCCGGAATATTTCCTTGCTTTTTTCATTTTTTTCCAAATCTATGAAGAAAAGTGGTAACTGCTCCTTCGTGACAGGATGCCGCACATTGTGGGCTCTCTTGACGGAGTAGCCTTTCTTTGTGAGTTCTTCTATAATATCTGCCGGTGGAGTTGAATAGTGGAGGTTGCGAATAACCACCCTGTAGGATTTGTCCTCGGGTAACTGGTAGCAGTGAAAGTCTGCTTCCTTACTTTCCAAGTACCGAATAATTTGTCTGTAGGAGTCACTGTCAGATGGCTTTATAACGATGTCGTTAAATCTAGCTCGGCATTCGAAATTCTTTTCCCCAACTATTTCAGTCAGACTGCTGCAGAGTTTTTTGAAGTCGGTAACTTTCCTGAGATAGATGTTAGGAGGTTTCACGGGATCTCGAGGTGAATCCTGGCACACTTGGGTGTGTTCCGAAGTCCGAGGGTGTGTCGAGGAATTCTTATTTGGAGACGACTTTTTTTGTTTTGTCTTAGGAGGTGTTAGGACGTCGCTGGTTCTTTTACGTAATCTCTTGCGTCTTCCAGTCGCAACATTTTCAAAATCGTGTCCGTGGCGAGCTACGAACTCGGGCTATTCAGCTGGGAGAGTTGGACGCTGTCACTGAGCCAAGGAGGCTGATATGGAATCTACTAGTAGCGCAGGCACTAGTATTTAAATTTCTGAAGGGGCATTGACAGCCTCTCTGTCAGGCGCGTACAGGAGCACCCCCACCACTAGCCTCAGCTAGGGTAAAGGCCTACCCAAGTGTAGGAAATAAGCGTTTTTACTCACTTATTTTGTGATGATCTGGTGAGTAAAATTACTTCAAAGTTCACAATTATGTTCACCAGTGGATTAGCTAACACTGTGCCACTTTTCAGATAAGGGGAACACTTTGAACCACTTTAAATACACTAGTTTTAGAGAGCTTTATAAAACGTTGTGACATAGGCTACACCTGGGGCACTACTAATTATAAATTAAGGAAGAAAAGTTTTGATTTTTAGTATTTGTATTGAACGGCTGTCTCAATACAAATAGGGTATGAGGGTAGTAATGATGTGATGTTTTGCAAATTCAACCAGGTTGAATTTGGCAAAATTAAGTTAAAACAATTTGAAATATAAAATCTCTAGTTTCTATGTAGACATGACTAGGGGTTGGGTAAAACTTGCTGGGATAAGAAGTGACAGAGGATTTAAATTTAAGGATTTGAAAGATATATGAGGTTATTCGGGATTGGTAAAGCACGAAGCCTAGGATGTGCTGCTCAAAATAAACAGGGAATAGCCAATTAACCCGTGATATGAAGTGCGATATATGTCTCTGAGAATCCAAGCGTAAAACGAATGAAGCAGTTAATGAGGCGTTTGGGTTTTGCCTCGAAAACGCAAGAAAATTGACAGGTCACCAAACAACCAGCATCACTAGAGAGATATGTAGTTAGGGGAGCCTATGGATGGTCCAGGATCCCGAATCCGACTCTCGATCTACGATAAAATGTATAGAATGTGTAAGATGTTTAGTGCGCGTCTGGGTTTTTATCTTAGATCCTTTGCAACAGGTGTCGACTGCTCTACAACTAAGTCAAATCAAAAGCCTACATACATATATATATATATATATATATATATATATATATATATATATATATATATATATATATATACTTCCATTAATATGCATGGTTTAGGATGTGTCTCCATGTTCTGTTCTGTTAGCTTTTTTTCAGTTCAATGAACGTCTAATCAACTGCACTAAATTGTTGTTGTTATCTTGCGTAAAGTTTGTCAAAATATATACTTTTTGGATAAATGTTTTGCAGCAAGTTCAAGTAAATATGTCCTGTATTGGCATAATGAGTCAGTTATGTCATGGGCGTATACAGGAAATAATTTCGGGAGGGGCTGGAAAAATATCGGGGGGGGGGGCTGAGACCATTTCCGGGGCATGGAATATGAAAAATTTAGAGCTTGGAATAGTTTTAGGCAACTAAAACGATATTACGCCTAAAATAAACTATTTTTTATTAACTAAGTGATCTTATTTAATTTATTTTTAAGGTTTTGATGACACATTTTTACCATCAAATGAAGATTTCGGGGGAGAGGCTGAAGCCCCCTCAGCCAAAAATAACGCCCATGAGTTATGTATGACCAAACCTGATAAGGGATAAAATAAGTTCTCGTCAATTTGATCCTTTACTAGATGAGCAATCAGGTTTATTGTGCTTGATTTATTGATGCTTGTTGACAATCGTTTAGTACCAGGAAAGCTGCTCGTAGATAAGGCCTGAAGATCCTGATGTGTCATATAATATAATAAACCTCTCGTACTTGTAATTATATAGTAAATAAATTATTTCTCCATGGTAAGGATTTGACATGTTTTACTCGGTTTTACGTCTTTTATATGCAACTTTAATAAATTGATTTATACGCCCGAATTGTTTAAATTAACATACAAGGGAAAATTAATATGAAAACAGTAAACCTTAAAATATATAAACCCTTTACGAATATTAATTAAGCAAGTATCCGAACTCAAATGACATAAACTTGGCATGCTCAGAAGGGGAGAATTCTGACCCAGCATTATTGGAACTGTGCTAAGCAGCCTCATTGCAAATGTATGTGCCAGTACAATCTCCAGAGCTCGACCTCATAAGTTCTCCTCAGCATGTAATCAAGTTCTACTCCGTCCTGCATAATAGTGAATAAGCAAAGGGCATTTGTGGCTGAGAGACTTATGCGGATCTGAATTATGCATCCTTCTCGTACGGATTCGAAATTAGTTATTCAGACGAAGTAAGGAACACTTGAAACTAAAGCGTCAATTCAAAGCTTTGTTTACACCTAAGCCACCATTTTAGTCGGATAGTACTCCAAACCTAAATTTTCCAGCTGTTTAATTTTATAATATAAACCTTTTGTTACGGTTTATTTTATAAGTGGTATGAGTAGTAATTTCTATCGTGGATTGTATCATGTTAATCAGAAAGGTACCATCGGGTGACATCAATCTGAGGACCAGTCTCGACATTCTGAGAAAACTACCTTTTAAGTTAAAATCATAGGGATTTCGGTCAATTACATTGTTGTTTTGTTCAAACTATACAATATTTCCAAATTATTTTCGCTATGTTTCTATTTAGAATAATATTTCTGTATTCAATAGCTCAAATAATATATGAATATTTCTATATTAATTTTCTCAAAAATTTGTCATTCGTTCCTTTCTGATTAAGATCTACGTAATAATATTACGCAGTAGCTACTTAAGGTAGTTGTATTAGAAAATCGTACAGATTATAGAGGTTAAAGAAAAGCCAGCGTAAACACAATAAAAAAATAAAAAATATACTTGATTTACTCATGCACTTGCACATACACAATCTGGTGAATAGAAAAGCAAACATTATTTGCCTGATTTTTTCCAAGCAATTAAGAAACGTTGTCATATTTTTTTAATAGATTATTTTCAAGACTCTTTATATCGCTAGGTTTGGAGAGGTAGATTTTTTGTGCTGGTAATTCATTATCATATTCATAATGATTGCGCTTATGAGAATCCTCAAGAGTGACTCGTGCCGTTTTTAAGCACACGTTATTCTGTCAGAATACCTTGTATACAACAGCGTCTTGGAAAATTCAAATAAACGTTCGTCACCCGCTCATTTTTAACATGTTTTTGTTTGTTCTTTTCATTAATCTCCTTCTTATTTGTCTATCATCACAACTCGCTGATTCTCTAAATATTATATCTTTTTATACAGACAGTAATAATACATCTTTATTTTATTTATATTATATTCTGTTTATTTAACTCGATTTATTTTGTTTTCTAATGCAAATATGTCTTAAATACGAAACAAAAATGGATTAACATAATACAGTGAAACCTCCCTTAACGGACACCTCCCTACAACGGACACCTCTATTAACGGACGTTTTCTCGCAGCCCCGAATTTTTCTATAGGTAAAATAAACCTCTATATTTGCGGACACCTCTGTACAAAGGACACGGACAGAAAAATCTGATTTTTTACCTCCCTACTACGGACAATTACAGCTAATGTTATTTATAGAAGCGTTCCCATCGGTGTAGGTTTCCAGAAAAATGCGTTAACAATAACAAACTCTTTGCAAGAATAAGATGTATATACAGAATAGTGACTAGTAATATGTCTGTTCGGTTCACATTCCTTCCGCAGAACTTCCTTCTCGTCACTTTTAATTTGGTTTTTAGCTCTTGTTGAGTGAGTATTGTGCTTTCACTTCAATACGTCTAATCGGAAATCTCTGACACTTAAAGAAAAAATTTACGTGACAACATTTTCCAATCGCGATAAATGTGGTGTGCTTAAAGTTGCCGAGTTTTTTAAGATAGGCAAAACACAAGCAGCAGAAATATTGAAAAAGAAAGATGAAATTTTGAAGAAACGGACGGAAAATTGTGACAAAAATGTTGCCCGAGAACTAAGAACTTCTTTATGCTTTAAACTTTTTAGAATAAAAACTTTTTTTAAGTTTATACTTATTGAACTTCTTTCTATATACTTAAAAAAAACTTGCTATAGGTAATTATTAAATGGTTAATTAAAACATGAATTAAAAATTCAGTACGTATCCATCTGGACCAACCCCTCTGTATAGCGGACACCTTTCTATAGTGGACAACTTTGGTTCTCCCAGAGGTGTCGTCCGCTATGGAGAGGTTTCACTGTAACTTATTTAATTTTATTTCCCGTGTCTCCCTTGATTATACTTATTTTTCTTTTGGTATTTTTGCCCTCTTTAAAGGGCAAATCCTCTGTGCAGGAATGCTCTAAATAGATAAATTATTTATTCAATGATTTATAGAATCCTGTAGCTGTTTATTTTTAATGAAGTTGTTATACATATTATATTACTTAATTAAATACCTCCTTATTTGTCAGAACTGAAGTATTTCAGGTGATGATAAGATATTTAATGGTCCTATATTTTAAGAGGATTTACTCAAAATGAAGACCAAAATATCTTTGCCCTTCGGATTTATATTGCTGAATATTACTCGGGACAGATCGGCTTTGCTACTTAATATGGAATTTACTAGGAAAAAAAGAGGAACCTTTGCTCTTGCCGTTCTAATTTTAAAGGATTTTGGTGAGGGTCTTTATGAAATCTCCTTTCCTTTTAAAACCAATTTCTTCATTGCTTCAGTATTTTCTTGGAACATCGGAGGCGATATTTTTATTTAATATCGTTTTTGTAGCGGGAGCTTTGTTATATTATATTTAATATAACATTTTCCAAAGTGGGGGTCTCCCGTGGTCTAATGGCTAGCACCTTGGATTCATAAGCGGGAGATGGTGGGTTCGATTCCCAACCTCCGGCAGGAATTTTATCATCCCACGGCTCGCTGCACCCTGGACGTCGGCGCTAATGACCTAGGTGTAGATGCGCCGTAAAAAAAAAAAAAAAAAAAAAAAAAAAAAAAAAAAAAAAAAAAAAACATTTTCTAAATAAAGTATCGCAATCACAAATGTATGCGACTATTTTCCGAGTTCGCAATCATGCAACATGAAAATCTTCTCATCATTAGTTTTTTTTTAGTAATACGTGCTTTTATGATTAATGGTTCTGGTTTGGATGAATGTCAAAAGTTGCCACGCAATTCGTCGTTTTGGGGTGCTTGCTCGAGTCTTGAATCCCTGTCTTCCTGAATTTAATCGAGTTATATACCACCAGTTTATTTATATATATATATATATATATATATATATATATATATATATATATATATATATATAAATACATGCAAATATGTAAATTAAGACGTCAAAATTTCTAATCCGGTTTGTGCCATCGGGTCGACGTCGTACGTCGATTTCCTTCCTTTTGAGGTAAGTAGGAAACGTGTTAAACGTCCTTCAAGTCCATGAAAACATTCATCAACTCATGTCACCATTTTCAGAACTACAGTGCATTTAGCAATGAACTGGAGGATAGAATGACTCCGCTGGGAAGTTGAATACAATTTTGAAGGGTTAGAACTAATGATGGAGAAGTGGCTCACAAAGCAATGAAATAATTTTTTTAGCTTAAATATGCTTTAGCGATGACTAAACTGAAAAAAATTTACTAAAATGTGTCACAAAAACGTGTCGGCTGGCGTTTTTTATTTTGATTTACTTACTTATTTTTTACAGCGCATTTTCTCCTACGCCAAAATAAATGAATGTTGTGAAAAATGGCTTCTAGAATGTTGAATAAATGTGATATATGTGTAATATACGTAACAATGAAAAGCCTATTTTGATGATCAAAAAAGTGAAAACAAAAACTTTCGTTTTAATAAAAGGATTTAAGAAGAATCCAAAAACTAAAATATATATTTAAACAGGTCATTGTCAACCTAAATGGAGTATTATCAATAAATGTTTTGATTGTATGAAATGCACAGAAAACCCATTTATTTTATATATATAGATTTACTTCAGAGGAGGTCGATGGAAAAAAACATGAAATTTATAAGGGCTTATTAGATATTATTAAATGAAGGAATAAACCTTTAGGATGATATTAGATTAGGAGCTGAGTAAATTACAATCCTAATTTACATATTATCGTGGAAGCTGTCTTCATCCCGATGGGCAGGTCAGGAGCAGAATAGCCTGCCCATTATACTATAATAAAGGCGAGGGAAGCTTAAAGCTTACATTTAAAATAATGTTGAAATGCACCGTTCGCTCCATCCCTTTATGTGATTATTAATTAAACAATTTTTATTTACGGTGTGTTTTCATTTATTATTTTCAATTTGAAATTTTATGTCAATCCGAATTATATCAGGTTTTTTGTTCCTGTAATTTAATACGCGTTTCCGAAAACAATGGATCAAGGCTGGAGATAGGAGGTTAGGATTTTTACCAACACACGCTGAAACTTGATCAGATCCAGGGACGGCAATATTCTATCCTAATGGTTTTTCCCCGGTAATTATTGCAGGATTTCATGTTTTCTTTAAATGAACTCGCTAGATAGACGAGAAACAATGATCTCTAGGTTAAAATAGAGCTTTCCGTGCCTAATCGGAAGATGCCGTGTGAGTATTTTCTACTACTGTACTTCTGTTTGTTTCGTTCTTTAGAACATTTTTTTTTTCTATTTACTTCACTTATTAATTGGTTGTTTTTTTTAAATAACATTTAATAGTAAAATGAGTACTGTAGCAAAACAAGCTACGCCTTATATGCAGTTCATTTACAGATATACCGACTACAAGACACAATAAACAATTCTCACAAAAATATTCAAATTCTCCAGAAGAAGCTGAAAAGATTCTCAGTAATACGGAGTGGGGTGTTGGTAGATGGTCTATGCTTACAGTATACAGAGACTATACCAGGTATAGTGGTGGTACCACTGGACTACAGTTGTATTGCATATTCATCTGCCAGTATGAGTGCCCTCAAAATACTGGACCCAATACACTCGACAGGAATCCGACTAGCTACAGGCGCATTTAAATCCAGCATATGCAGTAGTCTCTGTGTCGAGGCAGGCGAGTCAGCATTGATATACAGGCGTCTAATATTCTGCTTAAAATACTCCGAAAAAATGAGATACCTACACACGGATTGTATACAGGCACTCGTAGAAAACCAATATTACAATCGAAGACGGGCAAAACGAAAACCATTAAACAAAAGAATACAAGAATATGCACAGAAAATTAACTTATTACCACATACTTACACACTCCACCAACTGAAAATCCCACCATGGAAGGTAAATAGTTTAGAAATAGACACAAAATATCAAAAATATGACCCCTTCTCTAGTACTTGGCCACCGAGAAACTAAAACACAAGACGATTTTTTTTTTATTTTAATTTATTTATGAGCATCCATGCGCATCTAAGGCGATTCCATCGAAATAGTTATTGCATATATACATCAGTTACAATATTACATATATGCATCTAAAAACAATCATTCATATACACCTGGTTGATCAATTATTTATACATCGGATTACACAATGTTGCATATTCATTCATTATATATTACATATTCGTTCTTTACAGTGTACCAAGTGACGCGATAAATCCTTATGTTATTTATTGTGCTTGTTTGAATATAATGGAGTATTACATGGAATGATTCCCTTAAAAAAAAATCAGAAGGAAAGAAGTTACCAGGCCCAGAATAGGTCACTCACTGCTGGCTGATTCGCATATTGACACCATTATTCAACATTAAAAAATTAAAAATATTTATAATAAAAGTTAAAAATGAAGTATTATTGAATACATGTATTCATTGTCATTGCAGAATATCATAAATCACTATCAGCTCTCAAAACTGATGTACCTTCGATTGTGTTGTTTACAATTTATTTATGTATTTTGTATATATGCATAGCGTCAATCTTGTAGGTTATTTACGCCTATGATGCTACAGAAAATTAGGCATTTCATTTTCGAACGTGTCTTATTCAAAGGGCAGTTTTTATCTAACGAATGATGACTTTGTTTACAATTAAAAGATTTTATTCTACTTCAAGGACATTCGTGTTTAATTTATTTATCAGGTAGGGAATTATTTTAGCTCTTCGATTAACAGTGTCGGGCATATTCCTATTTAAAAATACAAATGTGAATTTATTAATAGTCTCCATTTATTCGTAAATTTGTTATTATCTCTTTTAGTACGGTTCATCCATCCCTCTATATTTTATTATATTAGCTTTGTTTGTTTAAATTTGCAAGCTTATTGAAATTATTTCAATATTTCTACTCTTATTTGGATAAATATAAACGTTCAGTCATATTTTTTCGCAGAAAATTTGAGGTCCTATAAATAAAACAGAAAGAGAACCCGTCCTCTTCAAAGGTGAAAAGTCATTATTATCATAATTCCCCCCTGAAATAAAAGGGTTATTGTGCTGGATTATAATTGGTACGGTCGTAAAGAGCCATTATATTATACTTTATAATGAGGCTAGTATAAGGTAGTGCCTCTGTGTCTCTTATACATGCATTCATTAGGACAATGTAATAAATTTTGATGAGCATTGGGGAATTTCACAACATTTTATGGTTGCATCTAATCTAGCACAGTTGGTTGCCTAAAAGATTCGACTCGCTTGAACTTTGTTTTCTAAACAAGTTTTCATTTCTTCTGCAGAAATTTGTAAACCTTAGAATGGAAACCCTTCATATATTTATTTTTATGAAACGAAACCAGAACTTTCAAGATGTCAAGAACCGTTCATTTCGACGTTGGTGATCTTTTCTAAATTTAGGCTTTCACCTATATATTAGAAAATTATTAGGTTCTCGAATGATCTCATTTCGGGTCCCTTTTCAAGATGAAATCAAGAAAATAAATCACAACTCCTCTTGTTTGTTGACAAACGCTTTTTAGCGCTCCCAACCTCCATAGGGAGGAAACCCGCTTATAAGGTTGACCTCTTGTCACAAGTTCCGGCTAGAAAATCTCACGTTTCAAAACCCGTAGATCACGAAAATAACAGTTGTTCAAATATATATATACACTTATTGATAGATATGGGATCTTCCTTTATTTTCTTAAGTAACTTAGAAACGGGTTTGTCTCTGTTTGCATTTAACAGTAAAATGAGTAGTTTAGTGGGATTGTATACCAAAACGTTACGCGAGCTGAACCATTCAGGTTCATCATTAAAAGTCCGACTCGCAGGAACTGCATCATCTTAGCGCGGTTCCGTTCTTATCTCTAGACTCATTTAAAATGATTAAAATAGAAGCTGTTATTATTTTGGGTCCACATTTCTAGAAAGCATGAAGATTAGATAGTTAGCCGTCGAGGTGATAAGTAAAGATGGAATGGCTGGGATTCGGCTAAAGAAACCACAATACGATTTTTGTTAAAAAATCTATATTTAGGACGTTTTGGCTACTCATTGGTAGCCTTCGTCAGCAATGAAAGTGCCGGGAGGCTGAGGAGGACCAACGTTGACAGTTCCATCTTTACTTTCAAGAAAGGTCTTATTTACGATCTTACCTGGATACCCATCCAGGGTATCCAGCCCTAGGAAGGACCCCGCTAGGCATTTGAAAAGCTATCTTGGAAATCCATATCTCTGAGATTAAATTGTTTTTCTTATTTTTCTTAACCTGATTTATTATCAAATACATTATCCAACTACAAGCAGTTAAAAAATAACAAGGAATAAAAAGAGACAAAAAGAACAGTTCGAATAAGCGAAATCAATTACTTTAAAGTTTTAAGCACTTATTTCTCCGATTGACATCGTCTAATCAAAACTTTCATTAGAACCTTTTTTTTAGAGAATTTAGTAAGCTTTCTAATGGTATTCCTCCGTTTACCAAGATTCTCAACCTTTTTCGAGATATTAAGGAAAGTATACAAAGTTACCAAAACTTTTTATGTTTGTTAATAAAATATTTTATTCTGACCCTTCCTTAACTCCAAACGTAACATAAATTTCAACATATTAGTTTTAATGAAAGTAGAACATGCAGAAAATTTTTCAACTGAATCCCATGATTCTAAGTACCCAAACCAAAAACGGTATTCAAAAACTATTTTTCCAATTTTCTCGAAAACGGTTAAAGCTATCGCCGTGAAAATGGCCTCATTCGTTTTCCTAGCCCAAGAAGCCTATAAAACGAGTACTTACAAGCTTATGAACTCAAAAACGTAAGCGTTACGATTTTTTCTGCGCGAATTTCGCCCCAAACGCCATCTTCCAGTGGGCGGATTTTGCTGGTTAACGAACTTGACCTTTCAAATTGGACGAAGGATTTTTGTACCAAATTTCATCAAAATCGGACCATCAGGGAAGCCAGAAATGAGCGAACAGACAAATATATATATATATATATATATATATATATACATATATATATATATATATATATATATATATATATATATATATATATATATATATATATATATATATAAATATATACATATATATATATATATATACAAATTTGAACCACCGTTATTTTCGGTCTCTAGGGGTTCTGAAACGCGAAATTTTCTAGTCGGCACTTCCGGATTGTTTCATTGTATCAACCTTATAAGCGGGGTTCCTCCCTATGGGGGAGGGAGGAACCGCGCTAAAACTTAGGATGACTTCCAAAATATTTTTTCTTAAAAAAAAAAAAAAAAAAAAATACCTATACAGTGGAGGCGTTTGACCATTTATTCATTCTAAATTATTATGAATAGCCTTCACCAGCCAACCTATTCGAATTGTAACAATTCAGCCGGTCAGGCTTTTGTTTGTTGGCGTAATGTTTTGGCTCGCCATGGTACATAAGAACGACACCAAGGATGAGGTTGTTACCTGGAAAACGTTTTGCGGAATAAAATAAAGAAACACAGTGGTGGCGTTTCAGGGGCGTATACAGGAAATAATTTCGGGGGAGGGCTGGGAGCTTTTGGGGTATGGAATACTAACTATCTGGAACTTAGAATAGTTAGCCAACAGAAACGCTATTACATCTAAAAAAATATTTTTTTAAAATTAATTGATCTTATTTAATTTATTTGTAAGGTTTTTATTACACATTTTTACCAATTAAATCAAATATTTCGGGGGGGGGGGCTGCAGCTCCCTCCTTTATTTATGCCCATGAGGTGTTTAACCATTTTTTCATCCTATGTTATTATGACGAACCTTCACCAGCTAACCAACCCTAATTTTAAAACGTTTTATATTGGGTAATTCAAAATAGGGAATAGAGTTAACAAAGTTAACAAGTTAGGAAAGATTACCCCGGCATGGAAAACCTCGTTTCAAGACTCCAGGCGAGATGAGTTGGTTCTGCCGAGATTAAGTACTCAACAGGCTACAAAACGTTTGACCTTTTGACCAAATTTTGAAATTTGAATATTTTGACCTAGTCTAGGAGATTTCCCGTATTAAGACCTACCTTTGTGCCAAGTTTGGTGAAAATCGGTCAAACGGTGTGGATTTTTATAAAGAACAAACAGTCAAACAGAATGGTGATTTATATATATATATATATATATATATATATATATATATATATATATATATATATATATATATATATATAGATAAAATCTAGGCCTGAGTACTTGGTCGATGGTGTATAGGTTCTATTAAACAAATTTTCACATATTGCACAGCCGACGAAGCCGTTAAAACCAAATGGACGTTCATAGTCCTCTCTGTGATATACTTAGAGAAGACCGTGAATCGAGCCAGAGAGCGTTAAGAATCTTGAGAACTACGAATCCAGCTTAATAAAATACTGGAGGCCCGGTGGCCGTGAGAGTTAAGGCGTGAGCACTGACCTCTGTGGTGGTGGTTTTTCTTTAGCAAAAAGAAAAAGGAACAGCCCTATCCTGGCTAGAATAGGGTGCTAACCTATAGCTAACCAGTCTTAAAATTCGTAGCAATAATAATGGACGTTAAAATTTAAATAAATAATGAAATACAATTGCATGAATAAAAAATAAGAAAGAAATACTAATTTTAAAATATGAAACATTGTAATTAACTTTTATTTACTTCTACTTTCTTTCCGGTTGCCATCCTTTTATAATGCCAACAGCTCGGTCACCCAGTAAGGTACTGGCCACGCCCGACGTTGCTTAACTTTGGTAATCAACGGGAACCGGTTCTCAGGTTTTATTTTTACTAATTATAATTTGTTTTCCTTAATTAATTTTAATTGCTTTTTAGTTTTACTTCTATTTGCATCAACGTTCACTTTTTTCTACTTATTCCTTTCAACAAATTTCAATCGGTAACAATAACTCGCTTGGTTTAATTGCCTTTAAAAAAAATCACAAAAACAATGACCCCTGGGAAGCAACAACTCTTTTTAAAAAAGAGGTAAATACTTATTTTTTAACAAATTTAGACTTCTTTTTTTTCCCCTCTTGATACTATTCAAATCTATATATATAAAAATCACGTGTCTGTCTGTTTTTCTGTTTTTCTGTTTGTTTGTTCCTTATACAAATCCACACCGTTTGACTGATATTGACCAAACTTCGAACATAGATACGTCTTGATCCGGGAAATCTCGTAGTCTAGCTCAAAATCTTCTAGGATTCACAGTTCGGGAGCTACGCCTTCGAAAATGTCATTTATGAAGGAGTAAATTCTCCGAAATAGCCATTTTCTTCCAGTGTTGCAACTTCTTCAAAGAAGAAAGGCAATACAAAACTTTTTCTTTTTTTTTTGGGCGAAAAGTTTTTCTTTTGCAAAATAACTGATTACTTTTATTTTGTTTATATTGTTTGTTTATCTAAATGGTAGGTTTATATTCTCAGAGTTTGGACAAGATCTGATTTTAAGATCAATTTTCTTAATATCAGATCAATTTTCTTCATATCAAATCTATTTTGATTTGATTGCCTAGGGCAACACTGGGCTCTAACCAGAATATGGAGTAATATCGTATAAGTAAGTATATCATAAAAATGTTCTGTGTTTATCTAATCATAATTTTGACTAATATCATATAAGTAAGTATTCATGTTTCTATTCAAAACTTCAATATTTTCAATACTTTTATTAAGAGGCGCTTTTATATTATTTCTGTAGTAGAGAAGGAAGGTTGCAATATCGGTTATATGAATGTCGCTTATGAAGTAATCTCTCACTCGCTGTTTCTCTTAAATTAATAAATGAGTATGTTTGTACTGGTATTTGATGGAGAGGGTTGTAGTATGTGGAAAAACACTTAACTTTATTTAATTCAAAAAACTGAAATGAAACATCAAGGAATCAAGTTTTGAACTTCAAGTACATTTAAGGGAGTAAAGAATCAGTTTATCTGGACCTGATATAAATTTATAAAACTTGTGTTGTAAAATGAATCGTGTCCCTTTTGAAAAAAGTAGGAACAAGGCTAAAAGTATTTTGGAATTGTTGACGGTGATGTATGTGGACCTTTTCTAACTATGAGTCTCAAAGGTGAAATATATTTTGTTTCATTTATAGATGATTATAGTAAGATTGCTAGGATTTAAACTATTAAACCTAAAAGAGAAGTTTTTCATTCCTTTGTTCAATAAGTAAATGAGGTTAAAAACTTAGGAAATAAGAGAATTGGTATTATGAGATGTGACATCGGTAAGGAATATTTAAATAGTAAGAATTATGACTACCAAAAAAAAAGTGTATCAAAATTAATCCTTGCCCCTCATATGTTCATGAATTAAACGGTGTTTGTGTGTGATTTACTAGAACAATATATCTCATTGCTTACTGGCAGAAGCTATTGTAGAAAAAAATGTTGGCCAGAAATGGTCAGTGCAGCAACTTATTTGAAAAATCTCTCTTTAGCTAACACCATTGAGAATAAAATACCCTATGAAATATTTTTTTGAAAGGATCCAGATGTTTCTAACTTTAATTTATATGGTAGTAAAGATTTTGTTAGGAAACCAGAACAAATAACTTCTAAATGGGATAAAAAGGTGAATATGTGCATTTTAATCGGTTATAGTGATGTGGGATATAAAGTACTTTTGAATAATAAAATCATTGTCGCTAGGCATGTTTATGTTATCCAAGAAAACATAAGCTGTATTGGATTCGCTAAAGGGTGAATCTGATAAAGATCAAGCGATTGTGATTTTTGTGTAAAAGCTACAGATAGAGAAATAGATAGTTTGAAACAAAATAATGCTTGAGATTTTGTTGAAAATAAAAAAGTTGAAGATATCAAAAGGATTTAATGTTGAACAGATGGATGTAGAGACTACATTCTTAAATGATCATTTAGAACGAAAATCCACCATTGGTTTTCTTATTAGGTTATTTAGTAATGCATTATACTGTAAATCGATTAAACAAAAAGATGTTACGGAAGAGTCTACATTTGCAGAATATGTAGCTTTAAGTGAAGTTTATAGTTCTAAGACTTTCCAAAAAGATAGAAATTTTTGTTTTATACATAAAGAACTTCTAAAACATAAAGATTTTTTTTTTTAAACTCCTTTGTAAAAAATGTCATTTTGTAAGGGACTTAAATTTATGAACTTAAAATTAATCCTCTTACATACATATGCAAATTGTTATATTTAACTTATTTTTTTATTTGCATATAGATAGATGTAAATAATAAATTACATAAATGTTTATAATCATACAAATGAATGTATATAAATTAATTAATTTTCACCACATTTTGAAACATTATTTTATTATTATAAGAGCTGTGTGGTTTAGCATCCCTATTAATTTGGGCAGCCTCACTTTAATTTTTTTTTTTTTAATAAAGTGTTCTTCTTCTTATAATATTTCTTTTGCATGCTATTTTTTTTTTTTTTTGCAGATAAATTAATGTATTGAAATATTATTTTTATAAGAAGAGGAAGTCACGTGAATTGTGGTGTTCTAATAAATAAATAAGTAATTAAATTGTCCATGCAATTTTTTATTAATTTAATATCCATAATAATTTAATCATTATATTCTGAGATATGCTTTCGTTTGTCTGAGATAGTTATATCCTCTGACTGTCACCATTTAGTCAGAGAGCTGGTAACGCACGTTTCATGAAGTGTTTTATGCACCTTGGAATTTTGCTGTATTGCACATACCTTGGAACACCAGGTACTGCACATAGGGGAAAGGTGTTAAAAAAATATGTCAAATATATAAAAATGGTATTTTATTCAGAAGCCAACAATATTTAATGTATAATTAAGGCAAGTTGCTTTATTTCTAGAACTACCACTACTGTCCTGTCCTGATGATTGGTGCTCTCACTCACTCTTACGGTTACACGCAGTGTATTGCAGTCTATCATCGGCTGAATTTATTTTCATGTTTGCTGATTACTAATCCTCACAAAAAGTGTCTGTCCTTTTGTAATTATTTTCAATTATGGTGTTTAAATAGCAGTGTGAATAAAAGACTTCATTTAATATTACAAAAAACCCACTTCGGTTTTTTTTATATGTTATCCCCCTTAAAAGTGTCTGCCTTATATATTATTAATTATAGAATTGCCTTAATTTTACATTAAAGAATTATGGCTTCTGAATAAAACACTATTTTTGGCCCATAGTTTGTTAGTGATTACCATGCGCAATACCAGGTGTTTCAAGGTATGTCCAGCAACCACATACTTACCTTTTTATCTACACTAGAGACCCACTATAGCAAAATTTTAAGGCACATAAAACACTTGAAAAGTGTGTTACCAGCTCTTGGACTAAATGTTTAAATACGGTTGCAATTCTGGTAAAAATATTGTTGCTCGCCAAATCAATGTCGTTATTGAAATTCCCAAATACCTTTAATTCATTGTTGTCTATAACTGCAAAAAAAAAAAAAAATATCTTAAATTTGTTTTTATTCTTAGAGGCCCCTATTTCCTATGATAGAAGGACTATCCTCATAGAAGAGCTCATGAACCATAAAATTTGAAACAGAAGCTTTAATAGAAAGGAAAAAAAAGTGAACAAAAATATGTGAAAGTGTATTTGAAACAACAAACTATGTTTTTAAAACTTTCCTTTTGGCATAAATAACATAAACCCTGCCCCATTTACCTACTTTTTCATTCATAAAAAAAAACTCAGGTACTGATTATTAAATGAACAGGTAAACAATATAACACATTAATATTATATTTGTGCAACATTGAGGTTTTAGCTTTAGATGCAAAGCCCTTTAAATAAATAAATATTATATTTAAAAAAAAAATCAATGAAAATAAAGAATATAGTTTCAGTTATAGATTATTACAACTTATAACTAATCATAACCTTAATTAAATGCCTCATTTTTATTGCTATTTTTTTATGAATATTTATTTATGGACCATATATTATTTTTTTTTCTTTAAAAAAATTAAACACAGGGAGTTTGGTTTGGATTTTCTTTAAAACGGTATTGCAATTAAATTATTTGGAATCATTTAACTGTAATACCATTTTAAAATAAGGGTACTTTTTTAAATAAGTATACTTTTTAAAATAAGGGTACTTTTTAAAAAATAAGGATTAATTTATTTTCCACCCCACTTTCTCTAAAAAAATGGAAAATAATTTTTTCAGCCGAGCACTCAATTTATAATCTTATATTCTCATGATTTGGACAAATATCATATAATAATTAATTTTTTTTAATATATAATATAAAGTAGGCGTACCATGGAAGCTGGGTTACAACTATTTAATATGAAGCATGTGTAGCATGGTACGCCCGGCTACAGATATTTAATATAAATTAGGTGTAGCATTGCACACCGGGTAACAGCTAGTAATAATATATAATTATAAACGATATTACATAAAAATGCCTAACTAATAATTTAAACCATCTTATGCAACCAATTTATTTTTAAGTTACGTTTCGAAAATAATGGAGAAAATCAACAACTATGTCTAAATATTAAAACAAAACTACTAAATAATTCAATTTTGTAAAGAGTAATGAATGTTCATTGATTTTTTTAAAATAAAGAACATCAAATGCAACAAAATTCCCACTTAAAAGAATAACAACTGAATCGCTATCACGTCTATATAAGTTTAGAAGTCATTTATCCTTGAAATTTTTTGTCACGATAGACTATAAAGAATTAATATTTCGAAAAATCAATAGATTGTAATTTGTTCTTTTGGGTCGTAAAATTTAATAAGGCACTCAAGAAAAATCTACACAAATGCCTTACAAATTGCTCGGTATATATTTTTCTCATGGCCGCCTGACATGTTGTTTCGCGGTTAGCCAACATCTCGTGACAGAAAACATCGAGTTCAATTTCCTCTTGATGTGTTTTATTCCAGCGATGGGGGAGACATTCCTCCATCAGAGAGAATAAAGAATCATGTAGGCATTTCTTACTTCGTGCACGTATGTATATGGATATTAAATTTGTAACCTAATAATAATTTCCAAATCATAGATTTCTTAGTACGGGTTGCGAAAATATTATGTACCACCTTTTCTGGGCCTGATTCAGGGTGATATCTTTCGGTTTTTTTTTCAGAAAAAAAAAAACCCCAAATAAGAGAAGGAATGAAAATTGTAGAATTCACACTCCCAGGGAGTTTGTGTGACATTAGTAATATCAGTAATCAACTAAAATCACTGAGGGATAATTTAATTATATTTTCTTCCATAAGGTGCTAATGACCTTGGCAGTCATTCAAATAAAAATAAAATTTCTTTCATTGGCCAGGGGGCGAGGTTATCTCAGTGGTAGAGCACTGGACTAATAAGTTGCAGGACTGAGTTCAAATCCCGAGCAAGCACTAAAGATTTTTTCTTCTAGTGTCTTCGTTAATGAGTTGAATTCGGCCTCCCTGACCGTCCCTAGGCCGATCTAGCCTTTAATTAATTTAATAATGGGTACCTTGGGTGCTAATGATTCTAGCAGTCGATGCGGCCAAGGGGAAAATCAGGCGGGCGGAGCATAGTACTGACTACACTATCTCCCTAGTGTGCCGTATGGTCATGAATCAGATACCTCTATAGTATCTGCCTCTCAGGGCCCTCGTGGCCTGTTCCAGGACTGATTTTTTTTTTTTTTTTTTTTTTTTTTTTTTTTTTTTTTTTTTTTTTTCATAGGCCAACTTAAACGATGATTATTACCGACGTTATATATGATAGATGTATCATAATATATATTCTGTTTCAGGTTTCTTCGATGGGGAGAATGTTGTTGTTTCTGATAAGGCATTTTCCAGCGGTCGGTTTTTAATGATGTATTTCGCTGAAATCCCATTCCGCCTCATAAGACAGTTGTATTTTTATTCAACTTCTTAAATTTGTTATTGCATTTTTATCTCTATAACTAATCTTAAAATTTTATTATAAAATCGAAAAGTTAATAAAGTTATGAAAAATATGGAGAACTGTCTGATGAAGCAGATTGGGATTTCATATCCCAAACAACAATATTTATATACAAATAGGTATATATATATATATATATATATATATATATATGCAGACACCTATTAATTACTTTTTCTTCAGGGTTTCATTTGGGTAGGTTTTTTATTTATTATTTTTAAATACTGACTAGATGTTTTCAAATGATTCTAGGTATAAGAACGAATAATAAATAAAATGATTCTAGCAGTTGAACCCCGAATAATAAATAAAATTTTATTTGTTTATCTCAACCTTGACTTCTCATTAAGATTCGTTCTCACTAATGGATGGATGATGAACCAGTGAGTGGATAGGAATTAGTCGGAAGGTAAGTCTAGTCGAGCTGATCTGGTTCATCAGAAGCTGGTGATGTTTCAGGATTATGGGAGAGTGGATCCCTGATCAGGTCCTAATCCGGGTTAGGCCAGGATAATGTTCGCAGGGTCAGGTTCCGGCTCAACCCTGTCCCAATTTAGAGTCCCTTTACTTAGCCCCTCCCAGGTATTTTGTCTTTTATTTTATTTTTTATATTAAAGGGATTTCCTGCAGCACAAATGGCTCGATCTATTGTGAAAAATCTATTCAGAAAAAGACCGACTCGGAGAGACTAAGTCATGTTAGCGCGTTTTCGCACTTATCACAAGAGTCATTTGTAAATCTGAGAATAGAAATAGTTAATTTTGTGTCATAATAACCCTTGAAAAATGTAAACAAATGTTAAATTAAATTTCAAAGCGGAGCAAGATCTTGGGTACCACAACAGGAAACTGGCAACAAGCGGAAATAACGTCATTTAAGTAACAATTTTTTCCGAATTAGATAGCTCTATCAGAAATTAAATTAGGTACGTTTTATGCCATTTACTAAGCTTCGTGGTTTATGTCCACTTACCACGATTTCCCTGTTTATTTTTTAATTATTCTTCAACTGACCCTTTTCTAAATATTCTTATCTTCGTGGACGGCGGAAGGTCAACAAATAAGATTGAAAAGAAGAATAAAGGAAAATATCCATATCATAAAAAATAGGAAAAAAGTGGTAAATAAAAAAACGGAAATACTACATTTAAATACCATTTTTATTAACTTATTCGACAAAAAGTAAAATTATGTTTTTGTGTTGAAGGTGGGAGGATGGGTTTAATTGTTAGGACTATATTTCTTCTGGAAATTCATTTTTAAACATTTTAAAGGTATGACATATCGATTATCGATCAGCTGTTTATTTTTCGCCATATTGAATTCTTTCAGACCATGATCATTCTAGACGTGGCCGTACTGGTGGAAGGTTATCCTCCTCAGGTGTAGGCTGTAAGTTTTACTTTTGTAATTTTTTCCCCTGAAGAGGCACCAATAAAGGTGTGAAACATGTAGGGATGAAATAAAGTTGGTGATACTGAGTGTTGAAGATTTTATTTGTTGACCTTCCGCCGTCCACGAAGATAAGAATGTTTATTTTTTTTTTTTCATGTGATTATATACATATATGTGTGTGTCTGTTAACACGATAACTGCCATAGTTTTTGTTTTTTCGCGACGAAACATCATACATGTAATTTCTTTTAAACTAGTTCGTAAAGCAGCAAAATTTGTCCGTTCCGAAGGGGGGCATACTTAAAATACTAATTTACCCATACCAGCCGCAATTTCCGTTATATTGCAACTAAACTTGGTATATGTAATGACTATCTAAAGGGAGAGGCCTGGTGAAAAAATAAACTAAATCGGGTCTGTAGGAGGAGAGGTTTACTCTAGACCAAATTATTAATTTGCCCGTACTGGCCGCATTTATACTTCCTTGCAAGAAAACTCGGCAGTCAAAGATTTACTAACAATAAGGAACATGTGTTGTAAAAAAAATAAATCAAAAAGTGGGTTTAAGCAGGCCATTCACGTTCCGACATGCAGTGCGACTTTGTAGGACTACTATTTGGATAGTCGACTCCACTCACGCTCCGACTTGCGATCCAACTTTACTCCTTGTCTGTTTTCAGGACTGTGTACGTTGCTCACGAACCGAAAAACGTATCGAGGGCAGACTGAAGATGGCCGAAGGTCAAGCACTGACAGAGCTAAGTTGGACGACTTTGATCTGACTCCCCCATTCACTCTCCAACTTCACCGCCAGTCGGATGTCGGACCTTCGAGTCGTCCGTCTAAATGTTCCGACTCGTCCAACTAGATTTCCAACAATCCAACAAGCCCATTCAAGATTCGACTAGTGGTCCAAATTCGGAAATCGAACCACTAGTCGAACTGCAAATCGGAACGTGAATGCTTTACTCCGAAAAAATCAAATGAAAATTAATGATAATAATCGAGTCAGCTGCTCATTACAAAGTACCCAAACTATTCATGTTTATTATGAATTTTCATAGGTCATTTTAAGCAAGTTATTCAGGAATGAGGCCCAAAACTACCCACTTTCTGAAGAATTTCCGTAGTAATACAGCTCCTGCGAGAGGGACGTTTTTCCGAATATAATTTTGCCAAGTGGTAAGAATGCTGTTTGGTGATATAAAGGTTTAGGTGCTAAGAGTGAGGGAAGGCTGAGACGGTGTAGATCCTTGATAAGATGAGAGGTGCCTTATCAGCTTTAGGCCTTGCCTGGGGTATTGTCCATTGTGTCGGAGGCTGACTAAGGGCTGAGTCTAGTCTAACATCCGGCTGTCTTCAAGCTCCACGCAACAAAGCTGTTTGAACACTACTCATTCTGACCTCTTTGTGAATAGGTTTCATAGGCCTATAGTGTTAGGGTGCTGGTATCTTCATGGTACCTCCCTTTTACACTCAATGATCTCCAGTTAGTTCTAGTAAGGTTTCATTATTCCTGCTTCCCCTTTCGTCGCAAATAGGGAAAATTGAGTTATCCCAAGAATTTAATTTTGCTTGAACCAATGTGTTGACCTTGATTGTTTATTTGAGCAACAGTGTTTTTTTGTTTTTCTTTTCTTGTCAACGAGCCGAGATGTGAGAAAATTCCTGCTGCCGGTGGGAATCGAATCCACCATCTCCCACAAGAGTTGAACAATAGTTATTTTTCATTTTAAATATATATATATATATATATATATATATATATATATATATATATATATATATATATATAACGTGACTCACAATCACACCCTTTCTTGATGCATTTTTTTACTCAAAAAATAAAAATTCTGTTTTTGTATTTAGTGACGCATCGAAAACTCCACATGGGACAGGCATAGCTGCTATTGTTGGTAATATCTACTACTCTAAGAAATATCCAGATGAGACAAGCACATACACAGCTGAACTTGAAGTCATAAAACTAGGACTAAACAACATACCAGACACAGAACAAAATAACATTATAATATGCACTGACTCACTCAGCTCTTTACAATCTCTTCAAGACTGTTACAGCACACATCCAATAACATGCGAAATTTTTGAAAAAATACATCAAACAAATAAATATTTTACACTGTACTGGTTGCCCGGACACGAAGACATAAGACAAAGTACTGCAGTAGACGAAAAAGCTAAATTGGCAACTCGACGACAAGTACCAGAAGTAAACTACATGACATACCAGGATCTTCAAGCCGAATCTAAGAGATATCTAACTGATAAATGACAAGAATCCTGGTACAACACGACTGACAACAAGCTTCGAGAAATCAAGCACACTGTACACGAATGGTCATCCAGTAACAGGCCAAACAGACGGGAACAAGTTATATTATGCCGTCTCAGGATTGGCCACACTCGGTTGACTCACTCGTACATTATGTCAAGACAGGACAGACCCACTTGTACCTACTGCAATACAGAATTAACAATAAAACATATTCTAACAGACTGTACACTCAGGACAAATCTTCAACTACCGTACAATCTGACAGAATTACTTTCAGATGGCAGCCAGTACATTGAAAAAGTGATGAAATACCTAATAGATACACATTTATACAATAATATTTAAATAAAGAAAAGATAACGAAAGCCACTTTGTGATGTTGATTCGGCATCATTGACCTGACAAATAACAAAGAACATACAAATAATTATACCAAACACAACATGACTACATTATTACCTCTACAGAAACTAACCTAATAATGTAATATATTATTATTGCTTAAGTTGGATCACCAACATGATGTTAAACTATAATAAATATATTATGTATGATAACTTGATGTTTGACATGTGTGTTGGATAATGATACAAATATATCTGTACCTTAAAACAAAAAGGGCCAATGCCCAAACCCCTCAAATTTGAGTGGACTGCACTGGGTGGGATAAAGATAAATAGTTAAAAATGTCCAATGTCTTCCCATTGTTAGCTATCGAGAAAAAGAATATTTTCCATTAACATTGGGGCTTATAAAAAGTATGTTTATCTCACCCTGATTCATTCAAATTTCTAGTCCGTCGGCCCGTGTACATTTCATGCAACGATTTTTAAGATTCTTCATTTTTTCACTATTGATTGTACAAGTCTTAACTAGAACAGTGCCACTTGTCAGCTGGCTAGATAAGCGGTGGGTTTGGCTGCGGGGGCGTCGGAAAAATATGAAAATGTGAAACGATTTTAAGATTCATGAAATTTTTTGGAGAAACGCCTTTCATTATACAATAATCATTGGCACTTGTCAGCTGGCCGGCCAGCGGTGGACTGCTTGTCAGCTGGGGGTCTAAACTTGGCAAAAATACGAAATTCTGAAACGATTTTAAGATTGCTGAAATTTTGGTGGTTACTAGTATTTGTAGTGAGATTAACGAAAAACATTGTCAGCTGCTCATATCTTGGTGGAAAACTTGTCAGCTGGGGGGGTATAAGCGCTGAGCGTATGGCGCGCGCTCCGCTTTATACCGCCAGCTGACAACTTTTCCACCCACATATAAGCAGCTGACAATTTGTTTCGTCAATCTTATAACGAATACTACCTACTAACAAAATTTCAGGAATCTTAATATAGTTTTTGACTATTTAATAGCGAAAGCATGCTTATATTGATTACAACTTCTGAATATATTGATTGTAAATGAATATTTTTATTATCAACGTTAAAATATATTATGTATTTGCATTAAGGTAAGATGAAAAAATATATCATTTATTTGTAGAAAATACATAGCACATAAAAAATTTTCGCCTGTGAATGCGTGAAAATCAGGCAACGCTTGGCACAGAGTTTCGCCTAGTGTTAAAAATAACTTATTATTATCTAAATAGTTTGGTTTGTTCACGTTCCCATATTCATCCAAATTTTAACATCTAATGGCAAACAATTACCTCCAGTAGTTGAAATGATTGTTCGAGATGCGTAATTCACTGAAGATGTTAAAATGATCAGGAAGATGGGGAAAAATACTATTGGGGACCTAATCAATGCAATAGTACCCAAAACAATGATTTTCAAAAACATTTTTACCGGCTCGTCTGTTTATTTGTGCGCGCTAATCTCAGAAACGGCTTATCCGATTTAGTTGCAGTATTCACTAATATATTGTGGTACGTTTCACTTAATATTTAGTGTTTGTTTCATGCGAATCGGTACATAAATAATAAAGTTATGCCAATGTAAAGAATCACGTCCAACATTTCATGAACAATCGTTAATTCGATACACACCAGAGGATTTTATTTTTCACGAAACTTTGTATATAGTATTCTCTTAGCAAATGATTTAACGAGTTCTTTAACCAGAAAAATTGGTTCATCTGGAGGAGGGGCTTACTCCGGACCCAAAGTCGCTCGGACGAAACTCGATATTCGTTTGTGGAAATATTAATAGAAAAATATGTTGTAAAAATAAAGTAAATCGGTTTATTAGGAGGGGTGTTTTTATTCCGGACCCGATTTACCAACTTACCACTACTAGCCGTAATCTATCTTCACATATAATAAAATTCTAAAGGATCGCTGTTTGTACATGCAAGATATATGAGTAAAAATACTATTGGGGGCCTTTATCAACGCAATCGTACCCAAAACAATGATTTATAGAATTGTTGTCTGTTTGTCTGTATGTCTGCTGTGTCAGACACTCTATACACACTACATTTAAACAATCCTTAAGAGGTGTAGAGCTTCTTCACGTTTTAGCAATCCTAGCCTGTATGGTTGATCCCGATGGCTATACCTCTAATATCGAGTAGGTATAAATCTACTGTAAAGTAGATTGAAAAAAAAATTACCTATACGACGATGTTTAAAATCAAAAATAAACAAACAAGAACCTTCAAGTTTAACTCCACTGGATTACGGATGGGATATTGAAGATAATATATAAACCTGTAAATGGTTTGACGGCGAACAATTCCGTCGAGTAGTTGATATGATTGTTCGAGATCAGCAATTCACTGAAGATATTAAAACTATTTATTTTCTATGCTTTATTAACGTTTAATTATTTTATCAATAACAATAATTAGTATTTTCAGCTGAAAGACACCAAGAAGAGGATGACTGCGGGGGGGGGGGTTGATGATTCTGAAGGTGCAGAGTCAGAATTAGAAAACGATTGACTTTCTTTTTAGCACTTTCCTCCGAAGGAAAGTAGCTGTTGAGGTTGGACTCATGACGGAATTTTTGAAAAATGTCTTCAAATCTTTATCGATCCTACCTAGTAGACACCGAAAATGACCCCCGTTAAAATTTATATATATATATATATATATATATATATATATATATATATATATATATATGTGTGTCTGTTAACACGATAGCGGCCAGAGTTTTTGTTTTTTCGTCACGAAACTTGGTATATAGCATTCAATTAGCAAACGATTGAACGAGTTCGTTAACCACTAAAGTCGGTCCACCGAAAGGGGGGGTTTACCCCGAACCCAAAACACTCATTTGACCATGTCAGCCGTAATATTTGTTATATTTCAACGAAACTTGGTATTCGTAGTGGTAATATAGAGAGAAAAGTGAGATATAAAAACGAACTAAATCGGTTCATTAGGGGGGGGGGGGGTTTATTCCGGACCCACAATACCAATTCGCCACTACCAGCCGTGGTTTTTGGTATATTTCGACGAAACTCGGATTCGTAGTGGTAATCCACAGGTAAATATGTGTTGTAAAAATAAACTAAATAGGTTCATTAGGAGGGGGGGGGGTTACTCCGGACCCACAATACCAATTCGCCACTACCAGCCGTGGTTTTTGGTATATTTCGACGAAACTCGGATTCGTAGTGGTAATCCACAGGTAAATATGTGTTGTAAAAATAAACTAAATCGGTTCATTAGGAGGGGGGGGGGGTTACTCCGGACCCACAATACCAATGCGGCACTACCAGCCGTGATTTTTGGTATATTTCGACGAAACTCGGTATTCGTAGTGGTAATCTACAAGTAAATATGTGTTGTAAAAATAAACTAAATCGGTTCATTAGAAGGGGGGGGGGTTTACTCCGGACCCAAATTCCTAATGTACTCATACCGGTCGTAATTTCTGCTGTATTGAAACGAAACGCGGCACACGTCGTGGGTAACTCATGAGAAAGAAGTTTTGTAAAAATGAGCTGAATCGGTCAATCGGAAAGCGGGGGTTTACTTTGTAATATATTTCAATAGAAAAGCCCGCCAGACGTAGGTTCACAAAGCCGCCGCAAGGAGCGCTTTGTATCTAGAGGGCCTGTATCCTGTTCCTGCGTTAGATCAAAATACGATAATATGAGGTTTTTTGTATTTATTACGTAGTGTAGTAGGTACCATGTGTAAACATAACTCTGGAAGCAAATTAATAATTGATCAGTTACTCATTACAAATTTAAAAGAGAACTATTCATGTTTTTTTTTTTTTATTTATGTAGGATATTTTAAGCAAATTGTTCTGGAAAGCATTCTACACTACCCAAATTCCGAGGAAAGTGCTTAGTTATGCAGCTCCTGCGTGACGGACTGTTATTATTATATTATTAAGTGTCTTTAGTATACTATTATTATTATGATTAATTGTATAATACTTTTTTATTACCAATACAGTATTTTATACAAATAATTGACATATTTTTTCATCTTACCTTAATGCAAATACGTAATATATTTTAACGTTGATAATAAAAATATTCATTTACAATCAATATATCAATATGAATATGGGAACGTGAACAAACCAAACTATTTAGATAATAATAAGTTATTTTTAACACTAGGCGAAACTCTGTGCCAAGCGTTGCCTGATTTTCACGCATTCACAGGCGAAAATTTTTTATGTGCTATGTATTTTCTACAAATAAATGATATATTTTTTCATCTTACCTTAATGCAAATACATAATATATTTTAACGTTGATAATAAAAATATTCATTTACAATCAATATATTCAGAAGTTGTAATCAATATAAGCATGCTTTCGCTATTAAATAGTCAAAAACTATATTAAGATTCCTGAAATTTTGTTAGTAGGTAGTATTCGTTATAAGATTGACGAAACAAATTGTCAGCTGCTTATATGTGGGTGGAAAAGTTGTCAGCTGGCGGTATAAAGCGGAGCGCGCGCCATACGCTCAGCGCTTATACCCCCCCAGCTGACAAGTTTTCCACCAAGATATGAGCAGCTGACAATGTTTTTCGTTAATCTCACTACAAATACTAGTAACCACCAAAATTTCAGCAATCTTAAAATCGTTTCAGAATTTCGTATTTTTGCCAAGTTTAGACCCCCAGCTGACAAGCAGTCCACCGCTGGCCGGCCAGCTGACAAGTGCCAATGATTATCGTACAATGAAAGGTGTTTCTCCAAAAAATTTCATGAATCTTAAAATCGTTTCACATTTTCATATTTTTCCGAAGTTTGCAACGCCCCCGCAGCCAAACCCACCGCTACCTAGCCAGCTGACAAGTGGCACTTTTCTAGTTAAGACTTGTACAATCAATAGTGAAAATAAAGTCCGACTCGCAGGAACTGCATCATCTTAGCGCGGTTCCGTTCTTATCCCTAGTCTAATTTGGAAAGATTAAAATATTTATTTACTGATAAGGCTTCGCAACTTTGGCGAATCGCCTGAAGATTAAAATAGATGCAGTTATTATTTTGGTTCCACCAGTCTTGAATGGTCTTGATTTACGATCTTACCTGGAAGGGTCGGTCAACACTAGAAAGGGTCCCGCTAGTTACAAGGTCTTGGAATCTAGGAAATCTATATTTCTAACAATAAATTGTTTTGTTATTTTACTAAACCAGTTTTATTGTAAAATACATTATCCAACTATAAGCAATTAAGAAATAACAAGGAATAAAAACAGACAAAAAAACCGTTCGAATAAACGAAATCAATTACTTTAATGTTTTAAGCACTTATTTCTCCGATTGACATCGCCTAATTAAAACTTTCGTCAGAACATTCTTTGTTGAGCATTTAGTAAGCTTTCGAATGGTAACCTTTCGCTTCCCAAGATTTTCAACCGTTTTCGAGATATTAAGAAATTATACGAAGTTCCCAAAACTTTTCATTATTTGTAGCAATAGAAAATTGGTCTCATTTTACCTATCCTGTTTTACACACAAATACATTTTCCTAACATAAGAAATTACAAAAATAAAAAGCAATAAAAAACCAAGGGAAAGAGACAAAAAGAACGACAAAAACCCGTTCATAAGAACAAAACAGACGTATTTGAAGTTTTAAGCCTTTATTTCTCCGATTGACATCACCTAATCAAAAATAGTTTTAGAATCATTTTTGTAGAGAATTTGGTAAGCTTTCAACTTTTCATGTCTGTTCATAAAATATTTTATTCTAACCCTTCCTTAACTCCAAACGTAACATAACTTTCAACATATTAGTTTTAATGAAAGTAGAACATGCAGATAATGTTTCAACTGAATCCCGTGATTCTAAGTACCCAAACCAAAAACGGTATTCAAAAACTATTTGTCCAATTTTCTCGAAAACGGTTAAAGCTATCGCCTTGAAAATGGTTTCATTCGTTTTCCTAGCCCAAGAAGCCTATAAAAAGAGTACTTACAAGCTTATGAACTCAAAAACGTAAGCGTTACTATTTTTTCTGCGCGAATTTCGCCCCAAACGCCATCTTCCAGTGGGCGGATTTTGCTGGTTAACGAACTTGACCTTTCAAATTGGACGAATGATTTTTGTACCAAATTTCATCAAAATCGGACCATCTGGGAAGCCAGAAATGAGCGAACAGACAAATATATATATATATATATATATATATATATATACATATATATATATATATATATATATATATATATATATATACACAAACTTGAACCACCGTTATTTTCGGTTTCTAGGGGTTCTGAAACGCGAAATTTTCTTGTTGGCACTTCTGCATTGTTTCATTGTATCAACCTTATAAGCGGGGTTCCTCCCTATGGGGGAGGGAGGAACCGCGCTAACAAAGAGTGTTTCTTATTGAAAATTTAATGTAGATTCTAAATATGTGGTCGATATTTACGATACATTATGTAGAAATCCTGAAAACACAGTTTTTATTAAAAAATAAAGTCCGACTCGCAGGAACTGCATCATCTTTGCGCGGTTCCGTTCTTATATCTAGACTCATTTAAAATGATTAAAATAGAAGCTGTTATTATTTTGGGTCCACATTTCTAGAAAGCATGAAGATTAGATAGTTAGCCGTCGAGGTGATAAGTAAAGATGGAATGGTTGGGATTCGGCTAAAGAAACCTCAATACGATTTTTGTTAAAAAATCTATATTTAGGACGTTTTGGCTACTCATTGGTAGCCTTGTTCAGCAATTAAAGTGCCGGGAGGCAGAGGAGGACCAAAGTTGACAGTTCCATCTTTACTTTCAAGAAAGGTCTTATTTACGATCTTACCTGCATGGGTTCCCGCCCTAGGAAGGACCCCGCTAGGCATTTGAAAAACTATATCTTGGAAATCCATATCTCTAAGATTAAATTGTTTTTCTTATTTTTCTTAACCTGATTTATTATCAAATACATTATCCAACTATAAGCAGTCAAAAAATAAAAAGGAATAAAAACAGACAAAAATAACAGTTCGAATCAGCGAAATCAATTACTTTAAAGTTTTAAGCACTTATTTCTCCGATTGACATCGTCTAATCAAAACTTACATCAGAACCTTTTTTGTAGAGCATTTAGTAAGCTTTCTAATGGTATTCTTCCGTTTACCAAGATTCTCAACCTTTTTCGAGATATTAAGGAAAGTATACAAAGTTCCCAAAACTTTTCATGTCTGTTAATAAAATATTTTATTCTAACCCTTCCTTAACTCCAAACGTAACATAACTTTCAACATATTAGTTTTAATGAAAGTAGAACATGCAGATAATGTTTCAACTGAATCCCGTGATTCTAAGTACCCAAACCAAAAACGGTATTCAAAAACTATTGTTCCAATTTTCTCGAAAACGGTTAAAGCTATCGCCTTGAAAATGGTTTCATTCGTTTTCCTAGCCCAAGAAGCCTATAAAAAGAGTACTTACAAGCTTATGAACTCAAAAACGTAAGCGTTACGATTTTTTCTGCGCGAATTTCGCCCCAAACGCCATCTTCCTGTGGGCGGATTTTGCTGGTTAACGAACTTGACCTTTCAAATTGGACGACTGATTTTTGTACCAAATTTCATCAAAATCGGACCATTCGTCTTCTATTTAGAGAGCGAACAGACAAATATATATATATATATATATATATATATATATATATATATATATATATATAAATAAATATATACATATATATATATACAAATTTGAACCACCGTTATTTTTGGTTTCTAGGGGTTCTGAAACGCAAAATTTTCTAGTCGGCACTTCCGGATTGTTTCATTGTATCAACCTTATAAGCGCGCTAAAATGAAGAATCTTAAAAATCGTTGCTTAAAATGTCACGGGCTGACCGACTATTCAGAGCTTTGGACTTGGGCCTTTTTTGTTCCAGGGTACAGATAAATGGCTTTAACACATGTTTAATAATTAGAATCGTGGGTTCGAGTCCTACTATGAGCTGATGCCTTTTTATTAGTAAAAAGAAAAGGCATCAGCCCTAGCCCTAACCTGGCTAGAAAAAGGTGGTAAACAATAGATAACCCGTCCTAAAATTCTTTGTTATTAATAATGGACGTAAAAATTGAAATAAATAATTAGAAATTGGTGGGTCATTTCTTCGATATGAAATATGAGATCAACTCTCAGTTCCCGATGGAGCAAGGTGCAGAAATGTTAAAATCTAACAGTTTACCAAAATATCAATCATTATTATAATTATTTCTATTTTCACCCTTAATTAAAACAATTAAATTTATATTTACGCTTCCAAGTTCATAAACACACACAAATACATATAATATATATATATATATATATATATATATATATATATATATATATATATACACAAACACACACACAAGTTTGAACCACCGTTATTTTCGAGATCTATGGGTTCTGTAACATGAAAGTTTTTGTCGGCAGTTCGGGATTGTATCAAGAAGTCAATCTCATTAACGGGTTTCCACCCTATGGAGGAAGGGAGGATCCACGCTAAAAGAGAAATATAAATATTTATACACACATATATATATATATATATATATATACAGATTGATAAATAGATAGGCAGATAGATAAATAAATAGATACATCAGTCTCGCAAACCAGGATTTACATATCCTGAAAGACAAAAATTTAAAATAAGTTGAAGAAAACTAAGAACCTTCTTCGGTGAAATCTATAATTTTAAATGTTTTAAATTTTCTCTCTTTAATTCTAAATTTCATATTAAAAAGACAACACTTTGGAACGAAGTAACAAGTTTATATTGAATTGTTATCACATATTTACTGTGATTCGTGAGGATTTTACCATAAAATGTTAAATATCATATATATATATATATATATATATATATATATATATATATATATATATATATATATATATATAATCACTTCATCAGCTGGAAGAAACTATAAGTTGTCTGTTTAATCTAGACGCTAATGACCATATGAAAATAAAATAAATATTAAAGTATATTGTGATATAGGAAACTATTGAGAGTACGATATAATGTTTAGTTTACCCTGTAGGACGTTAGTAAGGCTGGGGTTGGTGACACACTGCCTCTACAGGAGCGAAGGGGTGGTCTTGTGCTTTACCCCCACTACCTTCTAGTTGTACGGGTTTAGTTCGGCGCAGACCCTAATTCTTGTTCTTCATGCAATTCCTAATAAGCACAATAAAAATCAGAATTCATGGCTTAAGCCTCGAATGACCCGTAAAGTGCAAAATTAACCCACGAGTAGACAGAATATTGAAACGCCCTTCGCTCAGGAGCTGCACAACTAAGCAGATTCTAGCAAGATGGCTAGATTAACGCCGCATTCCTGAAGAATTTACTAAAAATAACCTTTTGTAATTAATTACTAGCTGAATACCCGTGCTTCCGTGAATCCCGTGCTGAATACCCCGTGAGAGAGAGAGAGAGAGAGAGAGAGAGAGAGAGAGAGAGAGAGAGAGAGAGAGAGAGTGTGTGTGAGAGAGAGGTCCAATTTTAATCATTAGAAAGCTTCGAGCGATAATTCCAATATTAGTAAAAGCTTTTAATTTTGCCATGAATTCCTTTTTTCGAACTAGAAATTCATTATGAGAGGGAAAAAATCGTAAACTGACGGTATGAATACCCATTTATTACTCCCTTTTAGCAGCATTATTCGTTAACTTATTACTAACATGAACTGTGGTATAGCAACTTTCCAAAACTTTTAATTAATATAACATTGTCTCCCTTAATATTAGTTAGGAAAAGCAATCCTTTGTAATCATGCCAGAAAACGATGAAAAGACTTGTATAATTCAATTCATTTCCAAAGAATTTGGCTCAGGTTCAAGCTACCACTGTCATTTCAATCAGCACGTTACATTAATCTAAGATTCACCTCGTATTACAAAGTGATCATGTGATCGCTAAAAACTTCCCTAAACATCCATGGTGGAACAGGGAATTCCATTAACGAGCCTTGATATGAAGAAACTCAAGCTGCAGCAGGTGGGACTCGAACCCGCATCTCGCACAACAGAATAACAGGCATTAGCCACAGGACCGGGGACAGACCCTTATATTGATTTTTTTAATCAATTATCCTATTTAAACTTCATCTGTATTTGTTAACTCGAAATCATGTATCAAACTATTTCATGCTCCGAATATCCGTTATAAGACGAAGGTCAAAAATTAAAACTTCACTAAATAGTGTCAACAACTTTATTTCCTCCCTACATGTTTCACACCCTTCTGGTACCTCTTCAGGGGAACATGTTACAAATATAAAAACTTACAGCCGCAACTGGAGGAGGAAAACATTCCCTACAGAATCATGTAGGGAGGAAATAAAGTTGTTGACACTATTTAGTGAAGTTTTAATTTTTGGCCTGAGTCATTCCATGTCAAGTGATCCACAGTTTTTTCCCTCACATTTTTCGATTTTTTTTAAATTTGACTCATCAATAGTACCCCATACGACAATTAAAAATCCAAATTTTTAGAAATTCATCTTTATTAGTTTTCGAGTTATGAAAGTTTAAGTTTTTTAAAAAAGCACATTGTAGGACAGACACTTGATCATAAAATGTACCATAACTCCCAAACGAAATGAGCTAGAGAGGTGTGGTAAAAAGCATTCGTTGGTGTATTAAATTCTGATTAAAATGATATATATCATGACTTATTTATGAAAATTGAAATTTTAAGGTAATTTTTGAAACTTTAAAATTGAAATTTCTCGTAAAACGTATGTTTAAAAATTTTCAAGAAATTTGTAATTTTTCTTTGATCTTTTATCTCAGTTTTGTATAAATTTCAAGCTGGGATCTCAATGGGATCATATTTATTTTAATTATTAACTTTATGTTGGTACTTTAAAAAATTGAAATTTTCAGAAAATGAAATGAAATCCATCTAATATATACAGCCCCCCCCCAAAACGGCCTAACTGCGGGAATCGATGCAGGATGAAAAAATAAAGAAAAAAAGTCTTTTGGCATATATCTCGTTTTTGCTTTCTTTCCGAGAAAAACGTAAAACACTAAAACACAATTGTGAAAAGGCACTATTTCATAATTCCTATATAAAAATCATTAAAATTATGTTTTATCTTCCACCCCCTCTACCCACACACCAATCCCCCTCCCAAAAAAACAACAACAACATAATTTAAAATATCTACTTTCCTTATGAGGAAAGTGCTAAAACACAAAACAAAACAAAAAAACTTTAAATTCCGAATAAAAATAAATTTGCAATTCTTAAAACAGTTTAACATTTGACACTGGACGCATACATAAATGTAAAATAATAATTTCTTCTTCTAATAATTCCTAACAATCAATTTTAATTTACAGGCATCACAACCCACTTTGACAGACTGGTTGGCATTTGTGCATTGCTCTGCTGTAATCTGTTCCCAGGCCCATCTGAAGCGATGGATGAGGTACTCCCTTGAGCCAATGGGCTCCCTGTAGATCAAATCTTTAATGTGTCCTCATGCTAAGAAATCCAAGGGCGTGAGGTCTGACGATCGAGGCGGCCAGAATACCGGCCCACCATGTACTATAGAACGCCATGGATACTTAATGCCCAACTAGGGGTAAAAGTCGAGGGGTAAAAAATGTGGACCTAATATTTAATATATATAATATTTCATTATTACACAAAAAATATAAATATAATATTTCATTATTACACACAAAATCAGAGGCATATTCACTCCTATATTTGGGGGGGGGGTTAAAGGAGATGGGGGTGAAAGGGTGAGGGGAGGGGGTGGGGTTGATAAATGTACTTTAAAGAAAATTGATACCCCTTTTAATAGACGTCTATTTTATAATTTATTTTAGTTCACACTAAGCCAAACGTGATGTATGTCAAAAGACTTTTTTTCTTTATTTTTTCGTCTTGCGTCTATATTAGATGGATTTCATTTCATTTTCTGAAAATTTTTAATTTTTGACGTACCAACAAGATACCAAGCTACCTTTGATTAAGTTATTAATTTAAATAAATTTGATCCCATTAAGATCCCAACTTGAAATTTACAAAAAACTGAGATAAAATATCAAAGAAAAATTACAAATTTTTTGAAAATTTTTAAACATACGTTTTAAGAGAAATTTAAATTTTAAAGTTTCAAAAATACCTTAAAATTTCAATTTTCATAAATAAGCCATGATATATATCATGTTAATCAGCATTTAATACACTAACGTTTGCTTTTTACCACACCTCTCTAGCTCATTTCGTTTGGGCGTTATGGTACATTTTATGATCAAGTGTCTGTCCTAAAATGTGCTTTTTTAAAAAAACTTAAACTTTCATAACTCGAAAACTAATAAAGATAAATTTCTAAAAATTTGGATTTTTAATTTTCGTATGGGGTACTATTGATGAGCCAAATTTAAAAAAAAATCAAAAAATGTGAGGGAAATGTTTGTTTTTATTTTGGATCACTTGATATGGAATGACCCACCTTCCGCCTGTGACAAAAAATCGAAGATTTGAGTAAAGGATCAGTTTAGTATTACTATTTTATGGTCAGTTTTGCAATTTTATTCATGTATCAACAAGGGCAAACAAAAAAAAAAAAAAAGAAGACTAAAGAGTTGCAAATCTAGAAGAAAGTAGTTTATGCAATTGTTATGACCGAGCGCCATTACGATTATGTTCTCTTCACCTTGGAAATTTTCACGATGAACCTATCTTCATAGTTTCTTCTGAAGTAAAAAATAAAAACCGCTTGTTGAAATATATATATATATATATATATATATATATATATATATATATATATATATAGAGAGAGAGAGAGAGAGAGAGAGAGAGCGAGAGAGAGAGAGAGAGAGAGAGAGAGAGAGAGAGTGAGAGAGAGAGAGAGAGAGAGAGAGAGAGAGAGGAGAGAGAGAGAGAGAGAGAGAGAGAGAGAGAGAGAGAGAGAGAGGTGAGAGAGAGTTGCTGGCAAGCTTCATACGGGGAAATCAAACTCCAGGTCTCCACCACAATATTGAATACACAGGCATACAAAACCGAAAAAGTGGTATTTTCCAAAGACACCATACATATATTCTTATGTATTTCGACACGCTGAATTTTACCCCAGCACGTCAAGTTTAAGTCCATTTGAAGGTCAAAATTCATATCAAAATCGTTTAAGAAGAAATTAATAGAGCTTCCATAGTTTTGGGGGTCGCTGAATTCGAATCCGGTATTTCAAGGAAAAAATATGCCTATTTTTCAAAAAAAGAATTTTGACTGCAGATACATTTCTTGCAAAATAAACATATTTGTCCTTCAAGTGACCTTGATTTTGCGCCAATGTGCTGAAACAGACCTTGGATTCGAACTCAGCGTGTTGAAATACATAAGAATATATGTATGGCGTCTTTAGAAAATAGCAATTTTTTTGTGTGCCTGTGTTATAGATCTGATGACAATTTCTCTTCAATGTCAAATAAGTAGTTTTTCATTATTTAAACAGTTTAAAAGCCCACACTTGCCCGATCAATCTGAGGAAGACAACCAGCCATGGTATATATGTATATATTTGAGCAATAAAGGATCAATTAGTGAATGAATATAACAATTCCGTTTTTGCATCTTTTGAATCGTTTATGAAAATTACTTTAACTTGAGTTTATTGGAGTAGGCGTTTTCTTAGACTCAACTGGAATAATTTCTCATCTGCTTGATTTCAGACTAGGAGACGTCATAATAAAATCGAGAGAGAATTTAAGTAGGATCTTTAGACTCTTTTTTTCCCTCCCTATAGGAAATATTTTCTGCAGAGAAGAAATCGAAGTCGGTAAATTATGCAGATCTGTAAGGGGACAGCACGTATTCGCCGAGTTGGGCACACTGGTCCATAATAATGCTCACAAACAAGCATATTTCCAGGCAGGGTTTCAAACGTGATTTATCAGAAACATAAATTAAGCCCGCATTTTATGAATATTATATTTCATACGAGAGTGGAATTCCCAAATTCCAATTCTAATAATTGAATAATTCCCTTACTTCTTAATCAGTAAAATCGATTCCCTGCGAATCATGGCCTGTGTTATATATTATTTTTCCACCCAGCTACCAGAGACTATAATATGATAAGCCCAGCTCTTATCAAAATCACCAACTTCACATTCAAAATAAACATTCTAAAATATTTAGCACTTTCCGAAGGAATGTAGCCATTGCGATTGCGTTTATGAAAGAATCTATGGCTATCGATGGTCAGGCTGCCTGATTTTCCATTTAACATTCATTAAAGACTGACAAGGCCTAAAGACGGTCCTACCCCCGAATGTTGGAACAGTGCGTTGACACTATGTATGTGTGTATATATATATATATATATATATATATATATATATATATATATATATATATAGCCGTATATGTTGGGGAAATTATACAAGGTATCCCCAAAATAAACGGCCAAACTTCGGGAATCGTAGCAGGATAAAAAAAAAGTCCTTTGGCTTATATCTCGTTTTCGCTTCGTTTCCGTGAAAAACGCAAAAATCTAAAAGAAATTATGAAAAGTCAGTCTTAGACGGGTTATCTATAGGTTGCCACCATTTTCTAGCCAGGATAGGGCTGATGCCTTATCTTTTTTTTTTTTTTTTAAGAAAAGCCACCACCCCTATTGGGAATCGAAACCATGACCTTAGGCACAGAGTGGATACGCCTAAAGCAGGCTACACAAGGTCAGGCAGGCCTGTCAGTGAGGCCAGAACAGTCCGCCTGAAACCCGGTCGCCTGAACGTTTATATATTCCGGCCTGTCCGTCAGTTAAGATTGTTCAGGCGGCCGGAATATACACACGTTCAGGTCTATCTGACAGGCCTGCCTGAATCGTGTGTATCCTGCTTTAGCACTGACACTAGATGATATGATGATGGCCTCGCAATCTTCGTAGGCTGAATGAATATTCCAAAACAATATTTTCCAAAATTCTGTAGTGAGTTTAATCTAACTAGCTACATTCCTTCGGGATGTGATTATTAGATGAATCCATAAATCTTTGGCATCCCTATATAAACAATCTGTATAGAGGGTGTACATAAAACCAGGCACCCTCTGTATCGTTATTCTTCCTTTATATTCCGCTAATTATATTTTTATCAAATATTTTCGTTTTAAATTAATGAATTCCAAAGGACCCTCGGGGATAGGGATTGTCGAGCTAAAGACCTCTGCTTTATTCCTCGGTTTCATGAAAGGAATTTTAATAAAGTATTTAACAGATTAAATCGTTCCCTTAACATGCTAATTAATGGAAAAATACCATTTTAACTCTGAATAAATTATGAAATTTAATAAGCTACCTCTAGAGTAAAATACTCTTTTTATTTTTTGAACATATACTCAATTCGAGAAGCTCTTTTAAAAAATATTTATTTAAATTTTAATGTCCATTATAATTAATTAAGAATTTTAGGACGAGTTATCTGTAGGCCAGCATCCTTTTCTAGCCCAGATAGGGCTGATGCCTTTTCTTTTTTCCAAGCCACCACCCCTAGTGGTGAACCCACGACCCTTGGCATGGAGTGTTAAGTGCTCACGCCTTAACACTCACGGCCACCGGTCCTCCTAAAAAATATTTACTTAACGTTAGAATACTCTATTAATGTAATTTATTGAATGAAGTATTATATATTTATTTAAATGTTAACACACATTTATACTTTATACATATTTTCCGGACGAGTTATTTGCATGTTATAAATCTTTTCTAGTCAGAATAGGGATGATGCCTTTTCTTCGTTCTGAAGAAAACTATCCAAACTTAATAGAATTGGAGCCCACAGCCTTAGGGCCACTGGTTATCCTTTTATAAACAAATCTATCGTAAAATAGCTTTTGAATCAAATCTTATTTACATAACCGGTTTTTCCTCTCGAATATGTTCAAATGTATTTTGTCTGTTATTCGTAAGAGTTTACAATGAATTTGTTCAATTACAACTGGAAATGTATCTGTATAATTGTTTCGAGTGAATTGCCTTAGTTGTGAGTGCTCATATATAAATGAATTAAAAAATATATGTATATCTAGAGCATTCGAAATCCTCATAAATTTCCTAAATGTTCAGGCGCAATTTTTGATAGGACCATCTCGGAGAAAACGGTGCTTGAAGTTTCGAAAGTGTTTGTCTCAAAATCACACTTGGTTTCAACGAATCGGACTCTTTATCATACTATCAAAACTAAGTTCTGTTAGACAGTTTCAATAAGTTCAGCAAACAATCATTCTGAAATTGTTGTTGCTCTTCCTACAGTGGCTGTAATAATCATCTAAAGGATAAAAAAGAAAATACGTTCAAGTTCTTCTTGAAGCTCAAATTTTAGCGCGGTTACTCCCTATCTCCATAGGGAGAACCCGCTTATGAGGTTGACCTCATGGCGCAATCCGGAAGTACCGACTAGAAACTTTCACGTTTCAGACCCTATAGATCACGAAAATATAGGTGGCCCAAATTTGTATATATATATATATATATATATATATATATATATATATATATATATATATATATATATATATATATATATATATATATATATATTAGCGCGGTTCCTCCCTCCCCCATAGGGAGGAACCCCGCTTATAAGGTTGATACAATGAAACAATCCGGAAGTGCCGACTAGAAAATTTCGCGTTTCAGAACCCCTAGAGACCGAAAATAACGGTGGTTCAAATTTGTGTATATATATATATATATATATATATATATATATATATATATATATATATATATATATATATATATATATATATATATGTATAGGTCCGATTTTGATGAAATTTGGTACAAAAATCTTTCATCTAATTTGAAAGGTCAAGTTCGTTAACCATCAAAATCCGCCTACTGGAAAATGGCGTTTGGGGCGAAATTCGCGCAAAAAAAATCGTAACGCTTACGTTTTTGAGTTCATAAGCTTGTAAGTACTCGTTTTATATGCTTCATGGGCTAGGAAAACGAATTAAACCATTTTCAAGGCAATAGCTTTAGCCGTTTTCGAGAAAATTGGAAAAATAGTTTTTGAATACCGTTTTTGGTTTGGGTACTTCATGGAATCATGGGATTCAGTTGAAACATTTTCTGCATGGTCTACTTTCATCAAAACTAATATGTTGAAATTTTGGTTACGTTTGGAGTTAAGGAAGGGTTAGAATAAAATATTTTATTAACAGACATAAAACGTTTTAGTAACTTTGTTTACTAGAAAAAGGTTCTAATGAAAGTTTTGATTAGGCGATGTCAATCGGAGAAGTAAGAGCTTAAAACTTTAAAGTAATTGATTTTGCTTATTCGAACTGTTCTTTTTGTCTGTTTTTTATTCCTTGTTATTTTTTAATTGCTTATAGTTGGATAATGTATTTGAAAATAAAACAGGTTAAGAAAAATAAGAAAAACAATTTAATGTTAGAGATATGGATTTCCAAGATATAGCTTTTCAACTGCCTAGCGTCCTTCCTAGGGAGGGTCCTTAGTCTTTGATTTTGGTACTTAGAATTATGGGATACAGTTGAAACATTTTCTGCATGTTCGAATTTCATCAACACTAATATGTTGAAATTTTTGTTACGTTTAGTGTAAAGGAAGAGTTAGAATGAAATATTTTATTAACAGACAAAAAATGTTTTGGTAACTTTGTATAATTTCGTTAGTATCTCGAAAACCGTTGACAATCTTGTGTAGCGGAAGATTACCATTCGGAAGCTTACTAAATGCTCTACAAAAAAGGTTCTGAAGAAAGTTTTAATTAGGCGATGTCAATCGGAGAAATAAGTGCTTAAAGCTTTAAATTAATTGATTCCGTTTATTCCAATGGTTCTTTTTGTCTGTTTTATTTCTTGTTATTTTTTAATTGCTTATAGTTGGATAATGTATTTGACAATAAAACTGGTTAAGTAAAATAAAAAAAACAATTTATTGTTAGAAATATAGATTTCCAAGATTCCAAGACCTTGTCACTAGCGGGTCCGTTTCTAGTGTAGCCGACCTTTCCAGGTAAGATTGTAAATCATGACCTTTCAAGACTTTACTACTCACAGGAATGGCGTTAGTGGCCTTAAGGGTTGACACGCCATTATAATAATTAATTTAAAAGAAAAGACTGGTGGAACCAAAATAATAACTGCTTCTATTTTAATCTTTCCAAATTAGACTAGGGATATGAACGGAACCGCGCTAAGATGATGCAGTTCCTGCGAGACGGACTTTATATATATGTATATATTTATATATATGCTTGTCTGTTCGCGCTCTAGCAAGCTCAAAAATGGTCCGATTTTAACGAAATTTGGCACAAAAATCTGTCGTCTAATTTGAAAGGCCAAGTTCGTTAACCAGCAGAATCCGCCTACTAGAAGATAGTGCTTGGGGCAAAATTCGCGCAAAAAAAATCGTAACGCTTACGTTTTTGTGTTTATATGCTTGCAGGTACTTGTTTTATAGGTCTCTTAACATAAGAAAACGAATGAAACCATTTATAAGGCGATATCTGTAACCATTCCTGAGAAAAGTGGAATCGATGTTTTTGTTAGTCATTATATTTTTGTGAGTACTTAGAATCGCGGGATTCAATTGAAATATTTTCTACAACTTGGAAATTAATCCCAACTAAGATGTTTAAATTTTGGTTATATTTGGAGTTAAGGAAGTATGCGAAAAAAATATTTTATTAATAGACATGAAAAGTTTTCGGATCTTCATACATTTTTCGTAAATATCTCGATAACAGTTGGGAAATCGTGCTAAGTGTAAGGTGACCATTCGAATGCTTACTAAATTCTCTACAAAAAAGGTTCTGAAGCAATATTGGATGGGGCAACGTCAATCAGAGATATAAGCGCTTAAAACTTAAAAAATGTTTTGTTGTTTTGAAAGGGGTTTTCTCTTTGTTTATCTCACTTTTTAATTGTTTTTTTCTTGTTTTAAATTGCATTTATCAGCAAAATTAGTATAGTAGTAAAATAAACTAAAAACCGGTGAAAGGTATTGGTAATAATAAGTTTGGAGTGGCTGTGGTAAACAAGATGGCTGTGGCTAATCATGATGACGTAGTTTGTTTTGAATTCTGCTGTCTATATAACCTTCCTCATAGCCTCCAACTGAAGTTATCGTTATTTCTTATTTTATAGAAAGATTTAACTCACGACAGAATGGAATTTTATTCGCCATGAAGCACATATTTACAGTTGATTATAACAGTAAGACGAATTTGCTAGTAAAACAAGATACTTAAAATGACAACGAATTTTTGATTGTTAAGAAGAGCCTTCTCAGCAGTAGTCAAAGAGTAAGTACGTTTTCAGTACATAATTGTATTGACTTATACAGATTAAGAATTATCCACTTCTGTGTAAGTTGGCTACTGTCAGTTTCCTGTGATTTGTGATGCTAATTTATTCCATTTCTTCGAGATGTACGTAACCGCGCTAAGATGACGCAGTTCCTGCGAGTCGGACTTTTTTTTTTTTATATAGGACAAGTAATGGTTTGGAGCGATGATAGGATATCGATTCTCATCCAATCTGCCTGAGTAAATACCTATGGTCGATCAACATTAAATATTTGCAGAAAATAAATTAAATTACTCCATTTCAGCTCCGGGTCCATTAACGGTGCTCTACGAAGATGTAAACTGGTATTTTTAAAAGGATAAAACAAGTTCCATTAGGCAGAGTAAATAAATTTAGACACATTTTTTTAACAGCTCATTTCTGATTTCGTTACCATTCAATAATTTTCCCCGGATATCTTAGTTGCCCGAATTTTTAGCACGGTTCCTCCCTCCCCCATAGGGAGGAACCCCGCTTATAAGGTTGATCTCATGACGCAATCCAGAAGTGCCGACTAGAAAATTTTGCGTTTCAGAACCCCTAGAGACCGAAAATAACGGTGGTTCAAATTTGTATATATATATATATATATATATATATATATATATATATATATATATATGTGTGTGTGTGTGTGTGTATATATAAATATTTATATATATATATATATATATATATATATATATATATTTGTCTGTTCGCTCTCGCTAGGTAGAAGACGAATGGTCCGATTTTGATGAAATTTGGTACAAAAATCCGTCGTCCAATTTGAAAGGCCAAGTTCGTTAACCAGCAAAATCCGTCCACTGGAAGATGGCGTTTGGGGCAAAATTCGCGCGCAAAAAAAATCGTAACGCTTACGTTTTTGAGTTCATAAGCTTGTAAGCACTCGTTTTATAGGCTTCTTGGGCTAGGAAAACAAATGAAACCATTTTCAAGGTGATAGCTTTAACAGTTTTCGAGAAAATTGGAACAATAGTTTTTGAATACAGTTTTTGGTTTGGGTACTTAGAATCATGGGATTCAGTTGAAATATTTTCTGCATGTTCTACTTTCATTAAAACTAATACGTTGAAATTTTTGTTACGTTTTGAGTTTAGGAAGGGTTAGAATAAAATATTTTATTAACAGACATAAAAAGTTTGGTAACTTTGTATACTTTCCTTAATATCTCGAAAAAGGTTGAGAATCTTGGGAAACGGAAGAATACCATTAGAAAGCTTACTAAATGCTCTACAAAAAAGGTTGTGATGAAAGTTTTGATGAGACGATGTCAATCGGAGAAATAAGTGCTTAAAACTTTAAAGTAATTGATTTCGCTTATTCGAACTGTTCTTTTTGTCTGTTTTTTATTCCTTGTTATTTTTTAATTGCTTATAGTTGGATAATGTATTTGATAATAAATCAGGTTAAGAAAAACAATTTAATCTTAGAGATATGGATTTCCAAGATATAACTTTTCAACTGCCTAGCGGGGTCCTTCCTAGGGCGGGGACCCATCCAGGTAAGATCGTAAATAAGACCTTTCTTGAAAGTAAAGATGGAACTGTCAACTTTGGTCCTCCTCTGCCTCCCGGCACTTTCATTGCTGACGAAGGCTACCAATGAGTAGCCGAAACGTTCTAAATATAGATTTTTTAACAAAAATCGTATTGAGGTTTCTTTAGCCGAATCCCAACCATTCCATCTTTACTTATCACCTCGACGGCTAACTATCTAATCTTCATGCTTTCTAGAAATGTGGACCCAAAATAATAACAGCTTCTATTTTAATCATTTTAAATGAGTCTAGGGATAAGAACGGAACCGCGCTAAGATGATGCAGTTCCTGCGAGTCGGACTTTTTCCGTTGTCTTCGTCCCCTCCAGCTGCTGTTTCTTACTCTATACAGGGTGTCCCACATTGAGATGTCATAACTTTAAGGGTTTATTCTGCACCTCATTTGTATTTCAGGGACGCAGAAATGAGCGTCCTATCTCAACATGTAGCAGAGCTATTCAAACTTTTATCTATTTTCAAAACCATTGGGTTTTCTTATGAAAAACTGTGTTTTTTCCAGATTTCTGGTCTATGTATCGTAAATGACGACCACATTTTTAGAATCTACATTAAATTTCCAATAAGAAACACTAGTTATTGAAATGTTGTCATGTAAATTAGGAGCTACACTAAGAGCCATATTGATGTGAACTATTGTAATTAGGATTTTCTTAACTCATTCAATATTTTCTTAATCAGCTATTTGTTGACGTAGCGGTTTGCCTCCGCCTCAAAAGTTGCCTTATTTAATAAGCTTTAAAATGGTACCCTGTTGTTTTAAAAACAAAATTATTTAATTCTATTTTTTTCTGATTTCTAAGTCAAAACCAATACATTTGCTTTAGTGTGAAGAAGCTGTAACAAATACATTATTTAATTTCATGCGAATATGGTGATGTGTTTTTACCTAATGTTGGAAGGATGGGACATCACCATATTCGCATGAAATTAAATAATGTATTTGTTACGGCTTCTTCACACTAAAGCAAATGTCTTGGTTTTGACTTAGAAATCAGAAAAAAATAGACTTAAATAATTTTTGTTTTTAAAACAACCGGGTACCATTTTAAAGCTTATTAAATAAGGCAACTTATGAGGCGGAGGCATACCGCTAAGTCTACGAATAGCTGATTAAGAAAATATTGATTGAGTTAAGAAAATCCTAATAACAATAGTTCACATCTATATGGTTCTTAGTGTAGCTCCTAATTTACATGACAACATTTCAATAACAGGCGTTTCTTATTGGAAATTTAATGTAGATTCTAAAAATGTGGTCGTCATTTACGATACATAGACCAGAAATCTGGAAAAAAACACAGTTTTTCATAAGAAAACCCAATGGTTTTGAAAATAGACAAAAGTTTGAATAGCTCTGCTACATGTTGAGATAGGACGCTCATTTCTGCGTCCCTGAACTAAAAATGAGGTGCAGAATAAACCCTTAAAGTTATGACATCTCAATGTGGGACACCCTGTATAGTGGAAAAACTAAATACGTTACGGACACCGCTATTCCGCTTGTAATGAGCTTCCATCTTTAGATCACGGCATTTCGACCATCACGTATGATGCGAATGACCTAGGAATACCCCCAAAGTGTGGTTTTCCAAATTTTTATTGATATTTGAGTTTCAAACGTCACCCATATTCTCCTGCGTTTACTTATATTGGGCATTAATCACCTCAGGCTCATGATTAGTAAGTCCCCTAGTTCACCACTAGATAGTGAGTGATGCATAACTTGTTCCAGTCTCCTCCATTAGGGCAAAGTTAATTAATACGTAAAGGGACTAAGAGAAATAAGGAATCAGCTCCGCGTGAGGCGTGCAACACTGGCCAAATTCCACGTGACCCGCACGACGCCCATATGTTGAATGTTGCGTACAAAAGGTTCTGAAATCTACAGAATGGAGAGAAGGATCCGGGTTGTATATAGGAAATAATTTCCAGGGGGGGCTGGGAGCATTTCGAGGGTGAGGAATTCTAACAATCTAAACTTGGAATAGTTAGCCAACTAAAACGATATTACACAAAAAATAAAAAAAATCTGAACTAAGTGATTTTAGGTAAATAATCTAAGGGGTTAGGTCCGCCAGTAAATATACTGTTGTCATACCTGTCGGTGGAGACCGTCGTCACTGGCATCTGTGCGAGTACTGTGGGCCCACAGTACTCGCACAGATGCCAGTGACGACGGTCTCCACCGACAGGTAAGTGATTTTATTTAATTTATTTTAAGGTTTTTATGTCTCGTTTATGAAAAATGTTGGGGGTGCAGCCCGCTCAACCCCTCCCTCATATAATGCCCATGAGAAGGATAAGTGTCATAATGAGATTAGTGTCAGTAAAGTCGCCTAAACCATTATTGTCATCACATAAAAAGCATTCTCGAAGAAACCAATAATTGAGTCTATCTTGCACGTGCATACTAAATAACTTCGCACATTCATTTCAAGAAAGTTCCTCTTCTAACTTTTTTATACTTTTTAGGAATTCTATTTGACAGAAGACACTTTCTTGGCAGACCGTTTATTTTAAAGTTCTTTTCGGAACTTTTATATCAGATCTTTTGTGGTAAAATATCTTTCAAGAACTCCAACAACTCTTATAATAAAATGTCTTCAAAGAACGGTTGTGACAGAATTTCATTCAAATTTTCTGTAAGTGCTTTAAACGCGCTTAATGTATCAGTAAATAGTATAACTTCTCTATTAGCGGTCTCGGGTATGTTATCCAGTCCCGTTCAGCTGTAAAAACACTACAAATTTCATTAATTTTCTTGCTTATGATTTGTTCTCCTATTACAGCTGCGGCTCCCACACCTTCAACCGTTTTAGAAGCATCAGTATAGATAAAGAGATTTCCAAGATTTTCAATGGTAAAGGCTCCAACGTCTTTGAAAAAAAAAAAAAAAATTGGAATTGGATCATACCGTATGAACGTTTTGTTTACTTTGGGGTGTAATCCTTTCCCTTTTTTATTTTATTATTTACAAACATCATTGTTATTCATATAGAATTAAAGCTCTTTTATTCCTATTATTTAATCAGTAACTTGCGTACTGTGTTTTGAGAACGGTCCTCTGAGAAAAAAATAAAACTTAAATTATGACTTCAACGGAAATCCGTATTAGCGCTGCTGAGGCGTGTATGAACATTAACACGGCGTTCAGGGAGGGAACGGTGAATGAACGAACTGTTTACCGGTGGTTTTCCAGGTTTCGAAGTGAAAATTTTGACCTTGACAACGAGGAGCGAGGAAGGCCAGAAACCAAACTTGACAATGACCACCTGAAAGAAAGGGTTGAAGCTTGTCCCTCAAAAAGTACTAGGGAATATGCCAAAGAACTCGGAGTAGGAGCTACGACAGTTTCAAGACATTTGAAGAAAATCGGCAAGTCCAAAACTGACATTTCATACGGTACAGCCTGATATTATATTTTGCTAGTTTAGTATTGATTAGAAACCAAAGAGGTTGATCTATTGAGCCGCATGTCAGTATTTCAAGTAACGTATACCTCCAAGCAAACGCCTCACGCGGAAGGTTAGCATTTGATTCAAATGCGATCAGGTATTTTGAATACAGGAGAGAAAGGTTTAGAGATGAAACCAAGTGGAATGAGAATACATGATAAGAGAGAGCCAGGAGGTAGCGCCACCGTTGCGGGGGAAGCCACCTCAATTGGAACTAGATGGCAGATTGGAGATTTAATATCCTCCCGCCATAATGGATTGTTTGCCATCCCAGATATTGCTCTTATCAGCTGTTTGTTTAAGCTAGACCGCTTTCACAGCCATCTACCTTTCTGGCTATTAATATGGCCTGAATTGATCTTCTCACCTGTAAAGTAGGGGGTTTTGTTCATCATTGTCGACATACTTCTATTTTCATCAAATTTTGTTTAAGTGAATGACGGCGAAATACCAAAGTACCTATTGCCAACGCAGGAATGGAATAAACAGGAAGCTTCTAAGTAAGCATAAGAAATATCTATGACTAATGAGTCTCCTCCTTAGGACAGCATCATTTCTTACACATGCAATACAATAAAATACCAAGGCTCTAATGATATTAAAAAAGTCCGTCACGCAGGAACAGCTTAAACAAAGCACATTCATTAGCAAATTAGTTAGTTCAAACCACATTGCACATTGCTCAGGAATGTGCTTAAACTTATGACGTCTATCCGATCACGCAATCCGGAGGTGCCTTGGGAAATGACAACGTATCAGACCGCATAGCTTAAGGATATACTGGTCGTTCAAATTAGTGTAGCTTTATTTATATATATATATATATATATATATATATATATATATATATATATATATATATATATATATATATATATATATGTATATATATATAGCCTTTGCAAAGTATTGATAAACATTAAAAATTTATCTCTCTTGCTTGGCCTCTCAAAGGGTTTTCTTGTCCTAAACTCCATATGGTCTCTGTTTATTGACTTTCGCGTGGCGTGTTGTTCATTGATATGGAATTTTGAAATGGCGGAACCGTCGGGAATATTTCCCTCACAATTTCGCACATGCGGAATTGAACTTTTTATCTAACTGAACATCCAATAATAAGAAACATGTGCTGTGACAAAGAACTTAATCCGTCCTTGAGTAGTTGGAGTTTACTTAAGAAAAAAAAATAGAAATTAATTAAATATAAAAGAGCAAACATATTCATGTATATGATGTATTTTTAAAATAACATTTTTCAGGAATGCGGGTTACATTACCCACCTTCCTAAGGAAAGAGCTTACTCCTGCGTGACATTATTTTTATTGAAAACGAGTGCTAGTTAGTTTTTTTTTTGTTTTTTTTTTTAACATTTCATTATTATATGTAAATAATAAGGGCCTGGGCCCCGATTACAACCTCGAACGACGACACTAGAAGATAAAATCTTTAATGAGCGTATTTTGAACTTAGGTCCTTGAGATCATTAGTCGAGTACTCTATCACTGAACTAACCTCGCCCCACAAAAATTAAAATCACGCGTTAAAAAAAAAAAAAAAAAAAATTAAATTAAATGGTTCTTCTCTCGTCTCCATGGTATACGCTTTACTAATTTTTCTCTTAAATGAATTTACTTTTCTTTAGAATAAAAAGTTCTTCTATTTTTTGCTTTAAAATTAGTCAGGATGGAGCAAAAAGGACTACGTTTAAAGAAAAAAAAAAAAAAAAAACGGAATGTTTCTTATTTTAAAGATTTCCGTTCATTTTTCAAGGATAATAAGAATGGATTCTGATCTTGAATTTATACAAGCATCAGACATAACAACAAGCAGACAAAATACTAGGACTATTAATTTGTTCCGTAGAACATTCATTTGTTTTCTGTTAAACTAGATATGTGCAAAGAAGTTTAATTTCTTTACTAGACGCCTGAGAACTAACAGACTCCCCGCTGCGTAACGCCGCATTCTGTTTGACCAGGATTATGCAACATCACAGAAAGCAGAGGTCACTTCGGTAATACTTTTTCTCTTTTATTCCGCACTAAAACAGCCATACAGCACTACTTTTCATTGTTATCGTACACCAGTAAACATCAATCGTAACCAGTAAATTTTGCTTAATTTATCTTCTTTGGAGTCCAACCCAGCTCTTATTTCTTTGGCCAGCCCGCCATTAAGATCCCGCGTTTTATCTGTCTAGCTCAAGTAAAGGTCGTTTGGGTATTTAAATTATTATCAGAACGTTTCGTTTACAATTTACGCGTGCTGGACTTGTATATGTTTTATGGTTATTTTGTATTGTCGGAGCTTCATTACTATTATATATTTATGATGGCTAAACGAAAGGTACCCACTCAACCCTGACATTTAATAAATTACTGTTTTTATGACATATATCTTCTGACTTTTATTTCATGTAGGTAGCAGCCATAAATTATGCAGAATCTTCTGAAGATGAAGACACAAAGTCGACTGTCAAAAAGAAAGTTGAGAAGAAAATTAAACAATCAGAGTCATCATCTGATAATGAGTCTGATGGTGAAAATAAAATTTCAGCTTATGAACAACTGCGGCTAAAAAATATTGCAGAAAGAGAAAAGTTCTTAAGGTAAAAAGGTTATCTTGCTACAAATAAATGTGCTTCTATTGTTTCATATAATAGCAGTACACCTCAAATTCTGGCTATGCTGTGGCTTTAATTTGTGATAATTATCTGTAGATTTTATATTGTAATTTAATATCTAATTTAAAGTGGCTTTCACTATTTTATATGAATATAAATTTTTTTTGGTGTCTATATTGTAAACTCCTACTATGAAACAAACTAACTTCTCTGAAATCATCTAAGAAGTAATAATTACAATTTTCAATTCATTCACTTGTTTTTTATTACTAATTCTAATGAGTTTAACTTCAAATAATAGTTGGCAAGACACTATTACTGATTATTGTGAATAGATGACTTAGAAAGATGGTCGGGTATCATTCAAATATTATTAAATGAACGTCCCCCATCAAAATTCATATCTGAACATATTATAACTAATATTTTTATTTAACATACATTTTTTTACAGCTCTCTTGGGATTAATGAAGCTCTTAAAGAATTAAACGAAATTACTCCAAAAGCCAAAAGGAAATCTACGCCTAGAATAAAAATGTATGTAAACTGTTGAAGATACTATTTCAGTTTGATATATTATTTTAATGAACAGATACTCTAAATTTTGAAGGTAGTTGATTATAATTTTATGTAATATAAGCAGTTTTTATATTTTCTGTTCATCATCTACAACATATCAGGAATATTATATATACACTTTCAATATGAACTCTGTGAAATAATGGTATTTATAAACATTACTATTTTTTTAAATATTGTCCTCAGTATTTTCTAGAATAATAGGAATTCTAGGATATTTTCATTTAACTGATACCAAAGGGTCAAACTTTGCCCAAAGAGTGCGAACAGACAAATATATAGTTACATATTTTTTCCATTTTTTCTTGTTTTGGCAGGGGGTCGATAAAGAAGTACACTCTTGGTTCACATTCACGTGCATACCAAATAAATTAGTGAATGTGAACCAAGAGTGTACTGCTATATCGACCCCCTGCCAGAAAAAGAAACAAGAAAAAGTGGAAAATATATATCGAGTCATCTTTCACAAGAATCTATATATTTTTGTGGTCCCTCTCAGGCAAATGTCTAAGCATATATAAGCAGTATAGGTTTGTACCTATTTCACCACACTGCACTAGTGTGACCCCATTTTACAGCACTCAATTATTAAAATAATCAAAATAATAAATAAATACTTCCACTTTGGCTGACTTCAAGCTTACAAATTTCCTGTTAGTGTCAAATGTTACATAGATAGTTTTTTGCAACTAAAAAAAAAACATTATTACCACTGGGACATTTGAATACTTGGACTAAAGTGTGAATTTATGGTAAACCTCTACTATTAATGGATTGGTTATGCTGATTTTCAAAATACTCTTCCATCATTAGTGTTGGGTATTTTATAGTGAGTTTTGTTCCAATATAACAACAATTATGTTCAATGTGTGCCCTTTAGTAATTGGGGCCCGGAGTAAGCTCCCACTCCTCATAAACCGAGTTTGCTTATTTTCATGTACCCTCAGAACTGGAAAGCTAATTTGCAGGGCCGCCCTCCATCTAGGCTTTTAGACTTGGATCATTTCTTGTTGGTGTTGTGAGTTTTATTGCAAAAACAAAGACGTACAACTGGTAAAGGCAAATTAATAATTTTAACCCCCTACTGATAGATAGATTTTGTTGGGTAATGAACAAGTCTAATAATTTGATATGGAAGTGCATTTCAGTGAGTCTGTGGGGTTTTTGAATTCATATTACTTAAAAGTTAAAGACATTTTTATGCACACTTTCTTAGTTTCCTTATTTCAGTCCTAAAGAACCACTACCTAAAAGAGAACCATCCAGGCGTATTCGAAACTTGGCAGCTAATTCTTTGAAAGAAATAAAGCAAGAAATTGAAGAGGATGAGGAAGAAGAAGAAATAGATTCAAGATTTAGAGGTATTTCTTACTATTTATTTTTTACCATTTATAATAAATTAATGGATCCATTTAGTAATTTCCTTTTGATAAAATAAAAAATAATTATATGTTTCGCATTGCTGGGTGTCGCCAGTACATGGGTGGGTGACCGACTACGTGCTGCTGGCATTATAAAAAGACGACAAACTTTAGATAGCCCGTCGCTAATAGCCAAGTTGTTGATATGTCATAAATTAAAAAAAAATGAATAATTATGTGTTTCTTGCGCATTAAATATTTTGTGTCAATATGTTGATTTCTTTTTAGGCACTCCTGAAGATTATAGTAATTTTTTACAAATTATAGGTAGACATGAACCATCAGATCTGTCTACATGGTTGGACATGGTAGACCTAAAGTTTTGTCCAGAATGATGATTTAATATTATAAATGAATCCAATCCTATGATTAAAATAATAATAATAATAAAACCTTTGTACTCTGCAAGAAATTACAAAGTAACTGGCTGGTTTTGGTCACTTAGAAAATTAATGCTCAATTAATTCCAACGGCCCCCAGACGTGCCTATCTATTGTACGGAAGGGATTGACACTCACCTCGATCAGCTTCAGACCATGACACCGGATATCTCAGCAAAGGGTCTGGTTCACTCACCAAAAGCTAAGACAGTAGTTTAGAGGTTGAAGAAGTGGGTAATAATAATCTGAAATAACTCTTTACTCAATTCAACAAAGCACTTTTTTAATGAGAGCGACAACAGGGTAGTAGGCCATAAACAAAATTTGATTTCCCAGCACTTAAGGCTAGGGCACACATAACGCAATCAATATTGTGGCAGGCAGTGATATCTGACCGAGGGTGGGAGGTGATCTACATATATTAAACAATGTTTCATTAGCTCAGTCAAACAAAGTATGATCTGTCGATGCGAGCTTGAGTTTATTGCTTTGCCGGGCGATACGGTTGTAAAAAATTACAGATTTATCGTGCGATAAAATGAGTGAAGAAACTGAATTATTCATTGAAAATCAAATGTCTATCTTGCTTGTTCAAGGTATATTCTTAAATTAAGAACTCTATTGCTCACAAAGATATCATGTCCCATGTGATTTCCCCTCGCAGACCGCCGCACGAACCTTGGATCGCTGCCCACCCCGATCCAAGGATAGTCGCGGGGGTCTGCAGTAAGAGGAATGAATGCATCCAGAGGTACGGTAAGCCTGGGGGCAAAAGGATGAGAGCTGGCCTCAGGTGGTTTGACGACGTGAAGGAAGACTTGCATACTATGGGTATCCGTTGTTGGAAGAGAATTTTAGCGGACAGATATGAATGGAACAGGCTGTTGGCTGAGACCTTGGTCCTTCATGGACTGTAGCGCCCATCATGTAATGTAACAATATGATGTTATGTTGTTAATATATTAGCAATTTTTAATTTTCTTTTATGTAATATAATTTTTCAAAGTATTACTTTTGTAGGTTCCATACCTATGAAAACTGAAAATATTGAATCAGAGGAATTATTAAAAAGGCTTGAATTGCTTAACAGCGAAACTAGCATAGAACCGAATGTTAACCTGAAGTCTTGTGACATTATTAGGTAAGATGCCTGATTTTTTATTTGTGAATTATTGATTAAAGGACCCCGCCCTTTCCTAATGGAAAATGGCTTTCGGTCAAATTGAACGAAACTATGCTTGTTGTATAGAGAAAGTCTTTCTGAACAAAAGTCTCCATGGGCACAAAACCAAAAAGTTAAAACTTTTGGTACTTTTGGGTATCCGAAGTTTTCCATTTTTAATTTTTGCAAAATCTCGAGATCTGTGGTTGAAAGGTTTCCCAAGCCTTTTGGCCACTAAAAAAAAATACGTATCAATTATTTTTCGAAGACCTTTTGAACGACACCACATTTGACACTCCTACCCCCGCCCCCACACACGGGGGTGGGGGGGGAAGCGTTTTTTGCAATAATCGTCTATCCATTATCATTTGAAGATCTTTTCGAAGGCAATACACTGAAGCCTTGCCTCACACCCTTACCCCAACCCCCACCCCACCTCTAGCTAATATTTTTCAAAAAAAGGCCATTTTTCGCTAAAAAAGTGTTCTGTTAGCAGACTTTAACATTAGTAGCCCTGAAAAGGGCCGCTTTTTGTCTCTTAGACTACTGTCAACTGTTTTGACTTTTCGTTTGCTAACGATCAGCTGCATCTAAAGTACGATTCAGAAAGCAAGAAGTCGGATATTTGATGTTATGATGATGACGAGCATATCCCAAGGGGTTAGGGGAGGGGTAAGGGTGTGAGGCAAGGCTTAAGTGTATTGCAGTCAAAAAGATCTTCAAATGATAATGGATAGACGATTATTGCAAAAAAAAAAAGCTTCCCCCCGCCCCCGTGGGTGGAGGGGGGGGGGGGTAGGAGCGTCAAATGTGGTGTCGTTCGAAAGGTCTTCAAAAAATAATTTATACGTATTTTTTTGCTGGCCAAATGGCTTGTGAAACCTTTCAAGCAGAGATCTCGAGATTTTGCAAAAATTAAAAATGGAAAACTTCGGATACCCAAAAGTACCAAAAGTTTTAACTTTCGGGTTTTGTGCCCATGGAGACTTTTGTTCAGAAAGACTTTCTCTATCCAATGAGCATAGTTTCGTTCAATTTGACCGAAAGCCATTTTCCATTAGGAAAGGGCGGGGTCCTTTACTGGGGGTAGAAGTAGTATATGATAGACTTTGGCAAAAAATAGTGAGACTCACATGAACTGCTTTATCTGATTGTATCTCCTTGTAATACTTATACATGGAGTGATTTAGAAAGCTTAGAATAGAATCTATTAAAATTCCTTAAAATGAATGGAACGGAATCAACTTTTGACTTTGAAATTTGTAAGTTTTTAAGGGTTTTGAAAATTATCTTCCACTTACCACTATTTCTCAACTGTTTTCGAGATATTTAAAAAAATGTACAAAACAGCTGATGTCTGTTGAAAAAATATGTTTTTAAAATAATATTTCCGTAAGTTAAGAGTGTGAAAAAATGTTCAAAGCAATCCATCCTCTTACAGCTCATGGAACTAAAAATACAGTTTTTTTTTCCTTTCCCTCTAAAATAATGTAAGATATGGGCTTGGAGTAGGTTTCATTTGATTCTCTACATCAAAATACCTATAAAAAGTTTACTTGAAGCAAAAACACAAAATGGTAAACTTTAAGATTAATAAAGAATTAAAAAAAAAAAAGAATATGTTCCAGTGAATCGATTCTGGTATTTAATGATATTGATCTTTTGTTTTAGTCAAAGTATTTTTGTTTAGAATTTTATCAAAACTGCAACATTGTTGTGTAGACCATCAAGCTCAAAAAGAAAAAAAATACATACATATTTATATATATATATATAATGTACTGGAGGACTTTAGTTTAAGACTCAGACATGTACTAAAGATTTTATCTTCTAGTGTTGTTGTTTGAGGGTTGGATTGGGGGTCCCCGACCATCCCTAGGCCTACCCAGTCAATAATTAATTTATTATTGTCGTTAAGAATTTATTCTCATCAGCACTTCTGGGTTGTGTCATCAGGTTGACATCTTAAGTGGATTTTCCAGGCTCCATGGGGGGGGGGGGGGCAAACACACTAAAATCAAATTGTTTGATATTTTCCGGTTCTTTGTGTTCCGTAATGATTTAAGGTATTTTTTAAATATTTATTTTCAGAATAATTAATTCGCAAGTCTAGAAAAGTGTGTTAACTAGTAGAAAAGAAATCCTTAAAATCTGTGTTATTTATAAATGGATGTTAATACAAAACAGTTCGAAGGTTGGATTTGGGGTCCCAGATCGTACCTAGGCTCACCCAGCCTTTAATTAATTTAATTAATACTGGGTACCTTGGGTGCTAATGACTAGCAGTCGAAGCAGCCAAGGGGAAAATCAGGCGGCCAGAGCATAGTATTGACCACACTATCTCCCTAGTGTGCCGTATGGTCAAGAATCAGTTACCTCTACAGTATCTGCCCCTCTGGGCCCTTGTGGCCTGTTACGGGACTGATTTTTTTTTTTTTTTTTTTTTTTTTTTTTTTTTTTTTAATAAAAAATAATAAACTGTCTGCTAATTTTTTTTTTTTTTTTTTTTTTTTTTCTTTTAGTTTTCAAAAATGTATGACGTGCCTTCGTATGATGAAGGAATCAGTGAAAGTGGTGCCACGAAGAATCCAATCGATACACGCACATCCCACTATAAACAAACAACTAGTCATTGTTGGAGACACTGCTGGATATTTAGGTACTCTACTCATCAGCCTTTATCTTAAGCTATCCTTCTCTTCCCTAAGTGTTTCAAAATAACTGGACTACATTAATTTATTTCTTGGAATATACTATTTAGTATTTTAAAGAAAGGGATATATTTTTGAAGAAAAAATATGGGAAGTTGAAAACAGAAGTGAATTAAATTATGATTCTTGTGAAGAGTACAGCACAGCAAGATACATGAATATTCTGAAGATTTAGTTATTATCAATAACTTTTTCTTAGAACTGATAGAGGCTTTCGAAAAAAGGAATGGCATTACGTCCTGACTATACAAGAAGAACCTTTGCGTCATTAGTTAAGAGGCATTAACGTAGTGGTGTATTTGTTTATTTCTACCTCTTGGTTAAATTATATCATGTGTTCTATAGTTCAGGGTTACATCATATGTTTTGATGAGTCAATAAATGTGAGTGTTGAAAGTAACCATATTTTAATCGAACGAGGTCTGGGAGGTTGGTCCGGAAGCCCCAGCGTCTCGATCTGTGAGGGCCACTTCTCTGAGGAGGAAGATGTTGTGTATTTGTTTATTTCTACCTCTTGGTTAAATTATATCATGTGTTCTATAGTTCAGGGTTACATCATATGTTTTGATGAGTCAATAAATGTGAGTGTTGAAAGTAACCATATTTTAACTTATATTACAAACCTTATATTTATTTATTCAAATTTTAACGTCCATTTATTGACAATGAATTTTAGGGCGGGTTATCTATTGGTTACCACTCCAGGATAGTGCATACACCTTAGCAGTCATGGCCACCGGGCCTCCCCGTTAACCTTCTAATAATAGACTACTTGTAATTACAAAAAATTAATTATTTTTTTCAAACTTGTTAGTTAATTTTAATATGTATTTAACGTATGTCTTATCAGGGCTCTTGGATTTGGAGGTTGGAGATGAGATTCCAGTTGCGACATTCCAAGTCCACAAAGGACCTCTCAATTGCATATCAGTCAGTAATACTGATCCAAAGAAGATTTTTACTACAGGTCACGATGGAGCTTTTGTATGTGCTGATTTGGAACAACACCTATTTTCAAATGTGAGATCCTTTTCGTTTTTATAAAAAGTATTGTTTTTCATCTCATGTTTTAATAAATATAAATGAATTTCCATTAGGTATACAAAACTTTATTAATAAAAATAATCATTTTTGTTTATCTTTTAAAAGATATATGCCACTGATTATAACCAGAAATATCAGCATTTGACATGGCATGATCAGGTGGATGCTAATGAAATTCTTCTCTCACACGGTATGTAATTAATTTTGAGTTCTATACCAACAAAAATAGTTATAGATAATAATTGGGGTAGGCTAATATTACATAATCAAAGATGGGTATTTCAGTAGGAAAACAATTTATTCATTAATCTTATAGATTCATTTACTAAAATTGTATTCATTCCATTGGAAAGGATGTTGCTCTCAAGAGGCCCCCAGAATTAAGAACTATAAATACCATATGTTTCAAGAAATACATTATATTATATCCTGTTTAGATAAATGGAAAAGTTCAATTCCACACGCGCAAAAGTTTGAGGGAAATGCTCCCAACGGATTTGCAAACTCCCATTTCATGGATCAACACGATACTTTATAAAAACGGGCTACAGCTTAAATTGTTTTTAGCCTTAGCGTCGGCTAAGTATTGATAAATATTAAGCACTATCTCTCTTGTCTGACCTCTCAAAGCCTTCCCTAGTCCTAAACGAGACATAATCAGTTTTTATTGAGCTTTAAATAGCATGTTGTTGTTCATTGTAATGGAATTGCAAATGGCGGAAATGTCGGGAATATTTCCCTCAGAATTTTGCGCATGCGGGATTAGAACTATTCCATCTAACTGAACGGGCTATAAAAAAGAGCCAGTTTACTATTCACATTGAAAGGGGAAAAGTCCATCCCTCAAGAGTTTTGTAAACTAATCACACTCCTCATCAAGGCAAGGCAAGCAACGTAGTGAATATTGAAACTTTAGACCTTTACAGATTTTAATAACGAGATGACTCAGTAATCTAAAAAAAAATCATCTTGGATAGAAAAATACCATCTTTCTCTACTCTGATCATTTTGGTTTTCTGAATACATATTTTTCATTCATATGAATACTATATAGCAGGTTTCATTGCAAGAAAATAAAAACTATGTCCCCCAGTTGCGCATTTACACTTTTGTTATTTTGCCTCCACTTTTCTACCATTAATTGTAAATGATAAATAGCAAGTTTCACTGAAAAGAAAAAAATCAGTCCCAAAGCAGGCTGCAAGGGTCCAGAGGGGCAGATACTGTAGAGGTATCTGATTCTTGACCATACGGCAAGCTAGGGAGACAGTGTGGTCAGTATTATGCTCCAGCCGCCTGATTTTTCCCTTTTCAGGTACCCATTAATTAATTAATTAAAGGCTGGGTGAGCCTAGGGACGATCTGGGACCCCAAACCAACCCTCGAACAGTGACGCTAGAAGATAAAATCTTTAGTGCGTGCTCGGATTTTGAACCAGTTCATTAGTCGAGTGTCCTACCACTGCTGAGGTAACCACGCCCCGAGTTTCACTGAAAAAAGTCCGACTCGCAGGAACTGCATCATCTTAGCGCGGTTCCGTTCATATCCCTTTTGTCATTTGAAAAGCTTAGAATAGAAACAGATAATATTTGGTTTGGCCTTTGTTCAAAGGACTTTATGACATTACCTGGTCGGGTCCGCCAGACCCCAGAATCCTCTTCTAGAGATACCTATTTAGTACGTTTCAATGCATTGAAAAATATCAAATTTTTTTCACATTTTCTTGTGTTCGACTACTATAGTAATAATTCTACGAATAAAATCAATTAAAAAATAAAATAAAAAACCAACAGAATAAAGTCAATTGAAAATATTCAAAAGACGTCATTGAATCTCTTTCTCTTGGCAAGCTATATTTTGAACAATGAATTGTTTTTCTTATTTTACTTAATCTGTTTTATTGTCAAATACATTATCCAACTTTAAGCAATTAAAAAATAACAAGGAATAAAAACAGACAAAAAGAACCGTTTAACCAAAAACGAAATGACATCGCTTATTCAAAACTTTCTTCAGAACCTTTTTTTGTAGACCATTTAGTAAGCTTTCGAATGGTAACCTTTCGCTTCCCAAGATTTTCAACCGTTTTCGAGATATTAATGAAAGTATACGAAGTTCCCAAAACTTTTCATTATTTCTAGCAACAGAAAATTGGTCTCATTTTACCTATCCTGTTTTACACACAAATACATTTTCCTAACATAAGAAATTACAAAAATAAAAAGCAATAAAAAACTAAGGGAAAGAGACAAAAATTACAAAAAGAACGACAAAAAACCGTTCATAAGAGCTAAACAGACGCATTTGAAGTTTTAAGCACTTATTTCTTCGATCGACATCACCTAATCAAAAATTGTTTCAGAATCTTTTTGTAGAGAATTTAGAAAGCTTTCAAATATTTATATCCGCTTATCAAAATTTCCCAACCGCGTTCGATATATTAATGAAAGTAAACGAAGTTTCCAAAACTTTTCATGTCTGTTCATAAAATATTTTATTCTAACCCTTCTATATATAGGGAGGAACCCTGCTTATGGAAGGGTTCCTCACTTCGTTTACTTTCATTAATATATCGAACGCGGTTGGGAAATTTTGATAAGCGGATATAAATATTTGAAAGCTTTCTAAATTCTCTACAAAAAGATTCTGAAACAATTTTTGATTAGGTGATGTCGATCGAAGAAATAAGTGCTTAAAACTTCAAATGCGTCTGTTTAGCTCTTATGAACGGTTTTTTGTCGTTCTTTTTGTAATTTTTGTCTCTTTCCCTTAGTTTTTTATTGCTTTTTATTTTTGTAATTTCTTATGTTAGGAAAATGTATTTGTGTGTAAAACAGGATAGGTAAAATGAGACCAATTTTCTGTTGCTAGAAATAATGAAAAGTTTTGGGAACTTCGTATACTTTCATTAATATCTCGAAAACGGTTGAAAATCTTGGGAAGCGAAAGGTTACCATTCGAAAGCTTACTAAATGGTCTACAAAAAAAGGTTCTGAAGAAAGTTTTGAATAAGCGATGTCATTTCGTTTTTGGTTAAACGGTTCTTTTTGTCTGTTTTTATTCCTTGTTATTTTTTAATTGCTTAAAGTTGGATAATGTATTTGACAATAAAACAGATTAAGTAAAATAAGAAAAACAATTCATTGTTCAAAATATAGCTTGCCAAGAGAAAGAGATTCAATGACGTCTTTTGAATATTTTCAATTGACTTTATTCTGTTGGTTTTTTATTTTATTTTTTAATTGATTTTATTCGTAGAATTATTACTATAGTAGTCGAACACAAGAAAATGTGAAAAAATTTGATATTTTTCAATGCATTGAAACGTACTAAATAGGTATCTCTAGAAGAGGATTCTGGGGTCTGGCGGACCCGACCAGGTAATGTCATAAAGCCCTTTGAACAAAGGCCGAACCAAATATTATCTGTTTCTATTCTTAACTTTTCAAATGACAAAAGGGATATGAACGGAACCGCGCTAAGATGATGCAGTTCCTGCGAGTCGGACTTTTTTTGTTTATGCGTTGGTTCAATTTGTGAAGTCTGATGGAAAGTTATTTTTATGTTCAGATTTGCACTACTTTAATGTATTTATGACTTTATTATTATTTTTTTTTTAAACCTCTTGTTTATAGGGAATGGGAGTGTTGGACTCCTTGATTTGAGAGAAAATAACACTGTTAAAACTTGGATTCCTTGCTTTGAACGATCGGCTCGAACAGTACAACATCACCCTTTGAAGGACAATTATTTCTTGGTGTCATCAGGAGCAGGGTAAAATATTGATGCCTTTCATACTTCCTGCTACAATACTGTTTGATTTAATTCTTAAGTTAGGTGATTTTTTTTAGTAAAATCTCTCAAAACATCAAGCCAGTGTTACATAGTCATTTATATCTGAATTTTGGTGCAGAATTCACCGTTGATCCTAGAAGGTTACCTGAATTTAACCTCAATACTGTCCTAAGGTTCATGACTGATAGGGGCCTGTTGGTTTAACAGTCCACCATGTCGGGTGGCACAGTAGGCCTTTAGGCCTCGGTGAAGTTCTTTCCGGGTTTTCTCCAGACACCCGTTCCTAATAGTAATTCCACAGGGTGTTTGGTGGCAAATTTATATTTTTAAATACGATACTTTCAAAAAGTAATAAACGGTGAGGGAGGAATTATCAATTGTGCGGATTTGTCAGCCACGATGTCGCAGTGGTCGAGTGAACAACGCGCGTTCGCTGTGGAGACATTTTTTAAGAGTAATGGTTTTTAAGTAATTGCTCGTCGACCATTTTGTTCAAATTTCGGTATTCGGCTAATCCGTGATGGGCCGAGTTTATCCATGCATGAGATAATTGGACCATTTATTTTTCGAAAATTCTCGAGGCCAGGCGGCGAATGTCAACGGTGAAAATTATCGACGCATATTACGGAATTCTTTTTGCCAAATCTGCGAGCTCATCCATCGTACTCTTCAGACACGTGGTTTCAATAGGATGGGGCGACTGCACACACAGCCAGAGCTTTGATGAATTTGCTTCGGGAAAATTTCCCCCAAAAACTGATCAGTCGCTTTGGGGACATCCCATGGCCACCGAGGTTGCCCGATCTAACTCCCATGGATTTTTTTTATGGGGCTACTTCAAAGAGAGCGTTTATAATGACAAACCCCAATCTCTTGTGGCTTTAAAGGAAAATATTCGTCGAGAAATCAGCTCAATTGAACCAAGTTTACTGCAGCGTGTGGCACAGAACACAAGACTCCATTTTGAACAGTGTGTTCAACTCGACGGAAGGCATCTGGATGTCATACTCTTTAAAAATTAAAATCCGCATTTCCATTCTATCGTTCAATGCTCTTAATAAAACTTTGTGTCAATTATTACGTTTTTTATTTATGTTTGAAAGTATAAATCTGCTACCAGACACCCTGTACAAAGTCATTGTTATATTTCAGAACTTATTTTTTTTTTTTTTTTTTATTCCTCTTCTCTTAGGGGGGAAATTGGCTTATGACATGACATCTGCCCGATGGGGCAATGCAGTAGTACTGACTAGAAAACTTTTTATTTCAGAACTTATAGATCATGAAAATAACAGTATTTCAAATATGTTTATCTGTAAATACAATAGAATCTAATAACCTAATCCAGTGTTGTTGGAACCGAGGTACAGTTGGATTAGAGAACACGCCGGATTAGAGATTTCAGTTAGAAGCGGACACTTATGTATTTGAAAAACCTTATTATTTGAGGATATAATATGTTCCAGTTTTAATATTGCATATTTAAAACGGTAAACATTATTAAAATTACTTTTAAAACGCACTCCACTCGCAACGAATGTTCAAACTAGACTGGCTAAAATCAGGTGCCTTAGCAGAAACATTTATTTTCTTAGCAGAAACACAAGTTCCAAACGCAGGATGAATTTTAAAATATTAAGATTGTTCCATGTTCTAAATGAGTTAATAGAACATTTCTTCTAACTTATTTACATTTTTTTTAGTGCGGTTCCTCCCTCCCCGATAGGGAGGAACCCCGCTTATAAGGTTGATACAATGAAACAATCCGGAAGGGCCGACTAGAAAATTTCGCGTTTCAGAACCCCTAGAGACCGAAAATAACGGTGGTTAAAATTGTATATATATATATATATATATATATATATATATATATATATATATATATATATTTATATATTTATTTTTATATATATATATATATTTATATATATATATATATATATATATATATATTGTAATGATAAATTTTTATAAAAAATGATTGCACCTCGTTGGGTCGCCAATAACTGTTAAGATTAATTATTTTAATAAAAAGAATGAAAAAATTGAAATTACATTTATTATATGAATTTAACTTAATCTCAGGGATCAAAGTTCCGAGTGAATAAACGATATAATATTGATTCTTAGACAATTCCGAAATACAAAACAATATTAAAATACACACAAATAATAATAAAAGAATCAATAACTACAAAAAAAAAACAATTTTTACCTCTAAATCAATCCGCTTCCAACAAAACCTCAATACACTCCGTATTCCTTGGAGGAGAGCTCTGCATTCGACCAACGCTGAGAATCAACTGACTATCCTCAATCCAAGGCTGCTGTAATTTACTGAGGACAGACCCCAGCTCCTCATTCCATGAATGCTGGGAATCGACTAACGCCATTCGAGCGGGAAACTTTGGCTTCTTTCTTTCTAACTTCCCCAGTTTGTTGGATTATATATAAAGATAATAATTATGTTTTTTGTAATACCAAATAATTAATTTATTGTTATCTGAATGTAAATTTAATATGGATATATTGTATACCAGTATTGTCCAAAAATATTATTAATTTTGATCGTATATAATACGATGTTATTTGTATATATGGTTTGTGATTTGCGCGGGCTTTTCAAAATATCGATGGTTATTTGAATTTAAAAATATTTTCGTGAATGTAATATATCATTACATTTGCACTCCTGTCTAAAAAGAAAATTAAAAAAAAAAATGTTTTTAGTCCGGTATTAAAAATAAATTTAAAATTGAAATTTTTTTTTTTTTAATTTGGAGTTTCGGGATACAGAACTATTAATTAGATTGGTCAGCCTGTTATTTATTCAAATTTTCAATAACTTCTTTCGTTACATAATTTTTAATTATTTTGATTATATGAATATAGTATTTTATTAATATACTTATTTTAAAATTTTATTATGATTATCAATTTTATTATAGGTTAAACAAATGATTTTTATATAATACTACCATTTTTATTTAATTTATATCAATTTTACAAATTATCAACATTTCTTTTAGTCTAAACAAACACAATTTCAAAATTTCTACTAATTTTTAATTATTATTTTTATCAATTTAGTCTTATATTAATATAAATCTTATTGTACTAAAAAATGCTAAACTAATAATTTTTATAAAAACACACTAATCTAATAGGTACTAATTTTAAATTTTTTCATGAATTTATTCCTGGTCGTTAATATTTTCTTTGCAGCAGTCCAATTTCTTTCTATAAAAGTGTTTTATTCTTTTCCTTGGAGGCCGATTTAGCTTTGAATTTTTTTCTATTCCAAGTTGTCTTTTATATTTATAAAGAATTTTTATTTTATTTCCAAATTTGACATTCAAAATCTTTAAATTATTATTATTATTAATAGTTCTATTCAGTTTCTTCATTGGTATATTTCCACTTCTTTTATTATAACTCTTTTCATTTATTTTGAATTTATAGTTATCAGATAATTTTTCAATTTTCTTTTGTTTCATCATTTTGTTTATAAATTTTGTACTTATTTTATTTTTGAAATTATCATTTATTAGCTTATTATTAATTATTTCATTTGTACCCTCATTATCATTATTTAATTCAGTTAATATTTTTTCTTGAATTGTATTATCTTCATTTATTAAACAATTATAGTCATTTTTATCTTCAATCAATATTTTATCTTCTAATATTTGGTCATTACTACTATCATTAATATTTAAACTGTATTTTATAGTTTCATTTAAATTGTCATTATTTATTAATGTATCGTCATTTCCGGTATTTTTAATTAAATTTTCATTATTATTTTCATTAATCTCAATAATTTCTTTACAACTTCTATGATTTTTATTAAAAAGGTTATTATTCGATTTTTCCAACTCTATCGTCTCTTCATTCTGATTTTTACCCATATTATTTAAAGCATTACATAAATCGTCCAATTTTTTATTATTTTTACTTAATTCGAACTTTATTTCTTGATTTATTTCATGCTTAATATTGCAAATACTCTTACTTAAATCGAACTTCAGTTTTTTATTTTGTTCTAATAATAGCCTCATCCAATGTTCTAGGCCTTGAGGATGCATCTCATTATCCCTTTCGGAAGCATGATTCCCGCCATTGGATAGAATTTCCGTTCCTAAGGAACCCGCCGATTCTCTGAATGCTATTGCATCATCCTCCTGCAATTCGTTTTCACGTGTTTCGACTATAATATTTATTTCTCCCGGTGTTGTAAAAAATACGTATTCCGGTGATTCTACACTATTTTCCTCACCGTTATTTTGAATTTGTTCAATATTCACGTCAGACATTTTTATTATAAAAAAAAATTATTTTTAAAATTTTATTTTTAATATTTATTTACTGTTTTTAATTTTAATTCACTCGGCCGTCTACGTTGGGCGCCATTAAATGTAATGATTAATTATTATAAAATGAATGAAACAATTGTAATTACATTTATTATATGAATTTAACTTAATCTCAGGGATCAAAGTTCCGAGTGAATGAACGATATCATATTGATTCTTAGACAATTCCGAAATACAAAACAATATTAAAATACACACAAATAATAATAAAAGAATCAATAACTACAAAAAAAAAACAATTTTTACCTCTAAATCAATCCGCTTCCAACAAAACCTCAATACACTCCGTATTCCTTGGAGGAGAGCTCTGCATTCGACCAACGCTGAGAATCAACTGACTATCCTCAATCCAAGGCTGCTGTAATTTACTGAGGACAGACCCCAGCTCCTCATTCCATGAATGCTGGGAATCGACTAACGCCATTCGAGCGGGAAACTTTGGCTTCTTTCTTTCTAACTTCCCCAGTTTGTTGGATTATATATAAAGATAATAATTATGTTTTTTGTAATACCAAATAATTAATTTATTGTTATCTGAATGTAAATTTAATATGGATATATTGTATACCAGTATTGTCCAAAAATATTATTAATTTTGATCGTATATAATACGATGTTATTTGTATATATGGTTTGTGATTTGCGCGGGCTTTTCAAAATATCGATGGTTATTTGAATTTAAAAATATTTTCGTGAATGTAATATATCATTACAATATATATATATCTGTTCGCGGATTTCTGGCCTCCCTAATGGTCCGATTTTGATGAAATTTGGTACAAAAATCTGTCGCCCGGTTTGAAAGGTCAAGTTCGTTAACCAGCAAAATCCGCCCTCTGGAAGATGGCGTTTGGGGCGAAATTCGCGCAAAAAAATCGTAACGCTTACGTTTTTGAGTTCATAAGCTTGTAAGTACTCGTTTTATAGGCTTCTTTGGCTAGGAAAACTAATGAAACCATTTTCAAGGCGATAGCTTTCACCGTTTTTGAGAAAATTGGAAAAATAGTTTTTGAATACCGTTTTTGGTTTGGGTACTTAAAATCATGGGATTCAGAAACATTTTCTGAATGTTTTACTATCATTGAAACTAATATGTTGAAATTTTGGTTACGTTTGGAGTTAAGGAAGGGTTAGAATAAAATATTTTATTAACAGACATAAAAAGTTTTGGTAACTTTTTATATTTTCCTTAATATCTCGAAAAAGGTTGAGTATCTTGGTAAACGAAAGAATGCCATTAGAAAGCTTACTAAATGCTCTACAAAAAAGGTCCTGATGAAAGTTTTGATTAGGCAATGTCAATCGGAGAAATAAGTGCTTAAAACATTAAAGTAATTTATTTTGCTTATTCGAACTGTTCTTTTTGTCTGTTTTTATTCCTTGTTATTTTTTAATTGCTTATAGTTGGATAATGTATTTTATAGTAAAACAGATTAGGCAAAATAAGAAAAACAATTCATTGTTAGAAATATAGCTTGCCAAGAGAAAAAGATTCGATGACGTCTTTTGAATATTTTCAATTGCATTTATGCTGTTGGTTTTTTTATTTTATTTTTTAATTGATTTTATCTGTAGAATTATTACTATAGTAAAAGAACACAGGAATATGTGAAAATTTTCCAATTCATTGAAACGTACTAAATAGGTATCTCCTATTCCTATCCCTAGAGGATTCTAGGGTCTTGCAGACCCGACCCCAGGTATAGCCATAAAACCCTTTGAACAAAGGCGGAGGAAAATATTATCTGTTTCTATTCTATGCTTTTCAAATGAGAACAGGGATATGAACAGGAACCGGGGTCTCCCGTGGTCTAATGGCTAGCGCCTTGGATTCATAAGCGGGAGATGGTGGGTTCGATTCCCAACCTCCGGCAGGAATTTTATCATCCCACGGCTCGCTGATAAAATTCCTCGCTACACCCTGGATGTCGGCGCTAATGACCTAGATGTAGATGCGCCTTAAAAAAAAATAATAATAATAATAAAAAAAAACAAAAAAAAAAAATAATAAAAATGAACTGGAACCGCGCTAAGATGACGCAGTTCCTGCGAGTCGGACTTTTTTTTTCTCCTATTTTTGCTACCAGCAAAGAAGAGCAATTTAAATCTCAAATAAAAGGAGGGCACTTGAGCTAACAAACCAGAAAAACATTCAAACAACACACTTCGTTAAACGATTTACTGTTTTGAATTGATTGAGAAAAATATATTGTAATGATTAATTTTTACAATAAGAAATAAAGAAATTTTAATTAGTTTTATTATATTAATTTAACTTAATCTCAGGGATCAAAGTTCCGAGTGAATGAACGGTATAACATTTATCTCCAGACAATTCTGAGATACAAACAATATTAAACCACACACAAACAATAATAAAATAATCGAAAACTACAAAAAAAAAAAAAAATTCTTACCTCTAAATCAATCCGCTTCTAACAAAACTTCAATAAACTCCGTATTCCTTGGAGGAGAGCTCTGCCTTCGACCAACGCTGAGAATAGAATGACGCTATTCGAGCAAGCGGGAAAGTTTAGCGTCCTTGCTTCTTAACTTCCGCAGTTTGTTGGATTATATATAAAGATAACAATTATGTTTTTTGTAATACAAATAATTAATTTATTGTTATCTGGATGTACATTTAATATGGATATATTGTATACCAGTATTGTCCAAAAACATTATTAATTTTGATCGTATATAATACGATGTTATTTGTATATATGGTTTGTGATTTGCGCGGGCTTTTCAAAATATCGATGGTTATTTGAATTTAAAAATATTTTCGTGAATGTAATATATCATTACAATATATTATCAGCAAAACAATATTTATAATATATTATTTTTAGGAGTAGCTGTAACGTTTATGATATACGCTCATGCAGCAATAGGAAAGCAGAACCAATTTCTGAGATGCTCCATCCCAGAGGTCTTACTAGTGCATTCTTTTCTCCATCTGGTGATTATGTACTAAGTACTTGTAATAATGACAGTGTTAGAGTATATTCATCGCCTCTTGAAGTGAAGCCTCGAAGTAATTCTGACAGAATTTATTTACAATATTATGATTTTTATGCTTATATTAATTTAATCTTTATAACCTGAATATTTTCAGTGGACAAAAGCATCTCACACAATAATCATACTGGGCGATGGTTATCAGTTTTCAAAGCCATGTGGCATCCCGTGCGCAATGATATTTTTATGATTGGCAGTCTACTTTCACCTAGGCGTGTAAGTAAAAAGATAAGTTGTTTACAAAGCTAATACTTGAATGATAAAATATTGTATTTGATTGATCTTTGGAATTTATCGTACTTTCTATACCACGGACAAAAATGTCAGTACTGTCTGCAAGTGGTTCATTCATATAAATTTATCAGCAAAAACACTGGTTTTTGAGGATTTCTTTCTGGATTTGTTGAAAATTATTTTTACAAAAATTGTTTAAACCCTAGATTAAAGTAGTAATATATTGTTAAAAAATATTCATCTATTCATAGATGTTATCAATTAAATTTGGTGTCCTGTAGAGCCTGAAGTTGAGATTAAACATTAAAAAAATAGGGTGCTAATGACTTCAGCAGTAGATGCACCAAAAGAAAACATTAAAACAAAACTTTTAGTGAATTGTTATGATAAATTCATTCCAAACAAATTATACAATAGTCTTGCTAATCCAAACCTATTGAGATCGAACCCTGTTCGGATTAGAGAAAATTTGTGTTAGGCTGAATTTTATAATATAATGTTGTGTATTGACTTTATGGTGTCTATTAAGCATCTGATGTGTCAAGAGTTAAAGGTAAAAAATTACATATTCTAGTACACTGAATTTTAATCTTCGCTGTAGCGTGACTATGATTGGAAGTACTTCAAGCCGTTTTAGTTCGTTGAAACAGAAGAAGATTACTTTATTTCTTTGATAATGGTTTGCTTTTTACATTTACAGTAAATGCTGTACAGAACTTGGATTCTATGTAATTAAGTAAATTTGAACTCAGTTCAATTTTAACTAAGGCTGTATTTTAAATTTTTAGACCACAAAATTAAAAAATTACATGTTCCTTAAATTTACATTAAACATACAGCATAAAAACCCGTAATGGTCTTCGGGGTTTTATTATTAAATTTTGATGTCCATTTATTATTAACTACGAATTTCAGGACTTCGGGTTTTAACTAACTCTTGAGAGGATTGCCTTGGGGTCAAAGGACATATTGCTCTTAGGAAGCACTATGTCCCTTCAAGGGATAAAGAGCATTATAAAGTTTGTGTGAGAAAAGAGCTTTTTTTATTCATCTCTCCAGAAAGCCCTCAATTAATTTACGATTCTTCAAGGCTTCAAATGCAAATCAAAAATATTTCCCATGAAATTATAGGTACTAATAAATGAGTTCTATACTGGATCCCAGAGCGACACAAGACCATCAAAAATGTGCCTGAATAAATGATGTTCGTCATTAATTTTATTGAATACATTCTAAGTCCAGGTCAAATTGACTTTTATAACGGCTAAAGATGAAATTTCTTTTACAGATTCAGCTGTATGGACTTAATGGCACTCTAGTAGCAGAACTCAGAAGTGATCATTTGACTACAATTACTCCAGTCATCTCTGCTCACCCTGTCCTCCCCTTTATTGTTGGAGGAAACAGCTCCGGTCGTGTATTTCCATTTAGCTGTGATATAAAACTGTAAAAATTTTACACTAAATTGTAACAAGTATTTCAAACAAGAAAGAGGCAAGGTTAAATATAGGTATTTTAAAGTTTTTACCTGCCTATATAAGTATTATTAACCAAATTATTAGTGGAAGGCATGATGTGAAATTGTGATTGGGGAAAGAATTAAATTCTGGTAAACCAGTCACTTCCACTTGTCATTTCTAGTGATGGTATATAACATTGTGAAGAGATTGTTTATTAATATTTTCTGTCTAAATGTTTGATGCCGTCCTCTTAGGCTTTTTTATCTGTGTTTATTCATAAAGATTATCACAGTTTAACCCTTTCCAAGCCAAGTAATGGGAGCACGGATTTACGTGGAGTGCCGATGAGCTTGGAAGTCGACTTTCCCCGAAGGCCAACAAAACCTTAGCCCACCTGTCTTAGTTTATCTCTTCATTCAGAGAATGCCCCTTCCTCTTATTTAGGCTAAAATAGAGACAGAAATTTTATGCGGGTCCTAAAATGCATAGTAATAAAATTTAATAAAATGAACAGTTGGGGATTCAGTAAAAATCAGTATAAAATTGGATTGTTGTTTTCTTACCCTGATCCCAAATATTCCCTGACTGCTATTCGCTTCGACGGCTAACTGTCTTCACCCCATTAGAATGTTTTAGGTTAAAAATAGCACTACGAGAAGAGTTATAAAAAAGAAAATATTTTAAATTAAACAAAAATATATTAAAACAATTCAGGTGGCCGTCAGGGAAAGTCTTTAGGATGTGTAAACATGGCACGGCACTCTGGAAGTGAGTTAGTTAATTCTCTTCCTGACAACAAACTGAGAGAGTATTTTTTTTTTTTTTTTTTAATAAGCTAAATATTAGACAATGACATTACTATTGTTTGGTTTTATTGTGTAACAAACTAATTTACCACATGAATTAGCTATTATACCTTGTTATTTATTTTTTGTTATTATACTGCTTAAAAGTTGGTTTAACCTTAGTACTATAGTTTTGTTGTTACTTAATGCAAATTTTAAATTCTTTAGCATATTGTTATTTTTTGAACTTAGAAACAGATGACTCCATTAGTGCAGACAGCACAAGGGAGGTAGAGGCAGCATCTTGGTCCAATTTTGACAGCGTATTCTATTCCTTTTAGTAAATGGAAACTAAGTAAAACTCACAAATGTTTTTTTGTAAAACCTTTAAAAAGTGAATACTCTATGGCTGGTTCAAATGAAATTTAAATTCGATCAAATTTCTGATTCTGGCTTTCGGCTATACTATATTTTAGAAAGAGCCCTGCTGGTTATCTGCTCACTGTGGTTCGAAACTTAGCGGTAAGCTATGATGTCAAACACTGCACTACTGTCTTTTTTTTTCTTTGTGCTTGTTTTCTAAATGGGCTAAAAAATCAAAAACTCTTATTGACTTTAAAAAAATGTAATATCTCCAGATATTAAATTAACAAAAGAGAGATTTTTAATAATCTCTAAGCGATGGAATAAGCGAAAAAGGATAAGTGACCAAGTCCTAGCAGACCATTAGTGAGAGTATAATGTTACCATTGTATCTCACTTCATGTAAATAAAAGTCATATTCTTTGCAATGAATGGCTTAAATTTTACATCTGTACGTAATGTAAATTTGTGTTTATATTTTTTGTCACTTGTTTTACATGTTAGTGTTATACAAAAGTCATTGTTATCGTATTTTTCATTAGATTTCAAAAATCAAATATTTTTGTTGTATCTTTCAAATAAATGAAAAAATAAGCTTATATTATCTAAAAGCTTATATTATTTAAAAAGAATCTTTCACGTAATTATTGTGTCAGCCTGAAAATTTCACAGGACTGTGTACTTTTTTTCCAATATTGTAAACAGCAGATTAAAATGTTTTAAATTTAAAAAAAGTAACTTGTTCAGTGAAAGCTTTCTGATAAATAGCTGCTAACACTGATTTAATTTTTCAAGATAATATTTTTCATTAGTTTCGAATGTTACATTTCTAGTTTTGTTTAAAAAAAAAAAAAAACTTCTGTCTACGAAGAGCTCATTTATATTTTGGTCTGAAGATATCCACCAGAACTACTGCAATCAACAAAAAGGCCAAGTGCAGGAAGCCTGCTTGTAGGTTTTATAACGGTCCTGTCAAAGATGGTCTCCTTTAAATACTTATTCGTTTGATGCTGTCAACATTTTGATATTTTCATTTGTAAAAACATGGTTCAATTTCAATCATTTGTAAGACTCAAAGCTCCTTTCTCTTTGATATGAAAATATTATATAGGATCTCTACTCTAAATTTTTCAAATGACACCACAGGTAAGGAAATTATGAAAATACACTTATATCATGTAGCTCCCGCATCCAAAAGTTTTCTTATTTCAGAAGAGAACTTGGTATAAAAAGTGGGGAAAAGATGAGTTCCGCAAAATAAGTCTTCCAGGAGTGGTGACCTAAAATAGGTGACACCGATTTTCAAAAAGTGTATAGGATTACTAACTTGGGTTTATTTATTTTTATTTTACATTAAGAGCTGCACAGCAATGGTGATCTGCCCTAAAAGAATTTATATAAAATATAATAAATAAAATAATAAATTATAAGCTAAGGATCAGTAACAAAATTAAAAATTAAAGGGTATGGAGAATGAAATGAAGAAAAGAATAATAATAAAAAATAATAAAGAAATATATAAGGAATTAATAAAATAAATAAATACAGAATTAAACTTATAATTTTAACGGTAATAATAAATAGTAATCATAATGATATTTGCGGAGTTGATATCTGAGGAATATTATCCTGAAATAAGAAACTGACTTGGGAGTTATGTGTGGTATAATTATATTTTATTATATGTCTTTGTCTCGTTAGACTTAGACTTGGATTTAGACCTTTTCTATATTTCTTTTTACTATTAAACTAAGATTCCCAACTCCCACATTTATCTAGGCGCAAGGTAGTGCGCCAGGCCAAGTTCTGGCCTAAGCACACAGTGTGTATATTACAAAAGGTCGTAGATCCGGTTTTCACACTCTCTAACTTCAAACCAGTTAAAGATAAACTTCTGAAATTTTACACATGTAGTATACTAATAGATGTGAGTAGAATTGGAAAGTTTCATCATTCTAATAGTCGGTCAGCCCGTGTACATTTCATGCAATGATTTTTAAGATTCTTCATTTTTTCACTATTGATTGTACTCCTCTTAAATAGAACAGTGCCACTTGTCAGCTGGCTAGGTAGCGGTGGGTTTGGCGGCAGGGGCGTTGCAAACATAGGAAAAATATGATGATGTGAAACGATTTTAAGATTCATGAAATTTTTTGGAGAAACACCTTTCATTATACAATAATCATTGGCACTTGTCAGCTGGCCGGACAGTGGTGGACTGATTGTCAGCTGGGGGTCTAAACTTGCCAAAAATACGAAATTCTGAAACCATTTTAAGATTGCTGAAATTTTGGTGGTTACTAGTATTAGTAGTGAGATTAACGAAAAACATTGTCAGCTGCTCATATCTTGGTGGAAAACTTGTCAGCTGGGGGGGGGGGGGTATAAGCGCTGAGCGCATGGCGCGCACTCCGCTTTATACCGCCAGCTGACAACTTTTCCACCCACATATAAACAGCTGACAATTTGTTTCGTCAATCTTATTACGAATACTACCTACTAACAAAATTTCAGGAATTTTATTATAGTTTTTGGCTATTTAATAGCGAAAGCATGCTTATAGCGAGTACAACTTCTGAATATATTGATTATAAATGAATATTTTTATTATCTACGTCATCTGCACGGATAGTGACTTAGGGGTGCATTTTTGGTTTATTTTAGATTATAAACACCGTAGTATGGGTATTTTTTTAAAAAAAATCTACAGTAGATTTATAATCGATATTAGGCGTTTAGCCATCGGGGATCAAGCGTACAGGTTGCTAGGATTGCTATAACGTGACGAAGCTAAAATCTAGTTAAGGATTGCTTAACTCTAGTGTGTATAGAGTGTCTGACATACAGACAACATTTCTATAAATCATTGTTTTGGGTACTATTGCGTTGATAAAGGCCCCAATAGTATTTTTACCCCTATATCTTGCATGTACAAACAGCGATTCATTAGAATTTTATTATATGTAAAGATAGATTACGGCTAGTAGTGGTAAGTTGGTAATTCGGGTCCAGAATAAACCCCCCTCCTAATAATCCAATTTAGTTTATTTTTACAACATATTTTTCTATAATATTCTAGGGGGTCTCCCGTGGTCTAGTGGCTAGCGCGCTAGATTCATAAGCGGGAGATGGTGGGTTCTAAAAAAAAATATATAATATTTTCACAAACAAATACCGAGTTTCGTCCGACCGACTTTGAGTCCGGAGTAAACCAGATGAACCAATTTTGCTAGTTAAAGGACTCGTTAAATCATTTGCTAAGGGAATACTATATACGATGTTTCGTGACGAAAAAACCTCTGGTGTGTATCGTATTAACGATAGTTCATGAAATGTTCGACGTGATTCTTTACATTGGCATAACGTTTTTATTTATGTACCGATTCGCATGAAACAAACACTAAATGTTAAGTGAAGCTTACCACAATATATTAGTGAATACTGGAACTAAATCGGATAAGTCGTTTCTGAGATTAGCGCGCACAGATAAACAGACAAGCAGGCAAAAACTCTAAAAATCATTGTTTTGGGTACTATTGCATTGATAATGGCCCCCAATAGTATTTTTCCCCACCTTCCAGGTACAGACAGCGATCCGTTAGAATTGTATTATGTGTATAGATTTGTATTAAGGTATGATGAAAAAATATATTATTTATTCGTATAAAATACTGTAAAAATTATTTTATAATTTATTTATAATAATAATAGTTTACTAATAAAACTTTGTAATAAAAAGAAAGTCAATCGCCTTCTGATTCTGTTTCTTCACCTTCAGAATCATCATTTTCGATATTTGTAGTGTTTGTGAGGTCATCCTGCTGTCCCTCATGTGAAAATACTAATTATTGGCATTGAAAAAATTAATAAAGCAAAGAAAATGAATAATTTTAATATCTTCAGTGAATTACTGATCTCGAACAATCATTTCAACTACTGGAGGTAATTGTTCGCCATCATTCATGCTATTATTAGATGTTAAAATTTGGATGAAAATTGAAAGTTTGGATGGGAACGTGAACAACGCCTACAAACAAGAACCTTCAAGTTTAACTCCTCTGGATTACGGATGGGATATTGAAGATAATATATAAACCTGTAAATGGTTTGATGCCGAACAATTCCGTCCAGTAGTTGATATGATTGTTCGAGATCAGCAATTCACTGAAGATATTAAAATTATTTATTTTCTAAAAACCCAGCAAGAAAACGTATCAACAACCACAAAAACGATGTACGGAATAAAGACAGCTTTAACTAGACATGCCATCACAGACGTACATGACTTTGGTTTTGAACAATACTCCATCCTTTCCACTGAATCCAACGAAGACAAACGCCTCCTTTCCGAATAAATTTTTATCCACCTAGAAAATAACCCAGTTAATGACAAAATTGACCAAGAAGTCATCTCCTCTACCAAATCCAACATCTTCCATTTATTAAAAACTCCATCCTAATCCCCTATACCGCCTGAAATATAGCCCTTTATACCTGCCTCCCTTTCCATTAACACAACATTTTATGACACCTTACTGTAATACGCCGCTTCCGCCGCTCTTTCTTTCATCTTCTATGTTCTCTGTCCATTGGGTGGTCCAGAACCCCCCCCCCCCTCCCTACTCCTTTCTTCCTATGTTTCCCTGTATTAACTGTCAGAAATGATCCCGCATTTGTGAGGATTAGTTCTCTATCTTCCCATCGGTAAGCCCATATTGTTATTTTTATATCTAATCTAATATGTAATCTGTTATTCTTACATCTGTTCTCCTAATAATCCAAACACTTCTAGAGCACATTGTTCTTCTATATATTATGTTCTAGTATTTTATGTTTTTGTCTTTTTCGATATATGTATGTATATATTTATGTGTATTTGTGTATGTAGACATATATATATATATATATATATATATATATATATATATATATATATATGTGTGTGTATATTTCAGTATTACATCCGTCCTACTTGTTTTTTACAGCCCTGATGAAGGCTTGAAGTTCAAGCCGAAACGTCGGCACAATAAAACCATTTTTATGATGAAATGTAGTTTTATTAAGTAGCAGTGACCGAAGCCCGACAATCCCTACTTTGCATCATCTACGGTCAACGATCTCCTCTCAATTATTTATTTTCTATGCTTTATTAATGTATAATCATTTTATCAATAACAATAACACTGGCCAACAAAAAAATATTTTTGGGATGTTTCCTTTACTTCATGAGTCAAATCTTACTAATTTTGAGTTGAAAAAAAAAACGAAAATGACAATGAAAAAATTGTATTAGCTCTAGTTTCTGTGATACACCATGGGTCAAAATATATAACGTTAACAAATTGAGGCAAATCTGTAAATTTTAAACCAAAAGTTTACCAACATTATAAATTAATTTGGATTTATTAAATAGTAGTTACATTTTCTCTCACCGCACCACAACTAGCAGGGAAAAAGTTAAGATGAGAGTGGAGAAAATGAATTTTGAGAGACATGTTGCATCCAAGTTCATGATATTTTTGTAGAAGTATCCTCATCAACTCAACATAGCTATCTTTTCTTTTGTTCCACAAAAACCTTTAATAACTCCCTTGAACCCATTCCAAGCTTCCTTTTCTTTCCCCTACAAAACTCTGTCAAACTCAGGATCCTTCACAAGCTCCCGAATTTGTGGCACAACAAAAACACCTTCCTTGAGAGGAGATCGTTGACCGTTGATGATGCAAGGTAGGGATTGTCGGGGTTCGGTCACTGCTACTTAATAAAACTACATTTTATCATAAAAATGGTTTTATTGTGCCAACGTTTCGGCTTAAAAACACCTTCCTTAACTTTTGCATCACTTAAGAAAGCAAATTTTTCCCTCAAATATCTAAAGGTCTCTCCTTCTTTGTTCATGCCTTTGACAAAGTTTTTCTTCAAACCGAGTTTTATATGTAGTGGTGGAAGAAATATATCTTTCGGGTCGACGAGAGGCAGGGCAACAACATTTTTTTCACTAGGGCCAAGATTTCTTTCAGGCCAGTCTGTTTGAATGTAATGTGATTTCCTATCCCTACTGTCCAACATACATAAAAGCAGCAGTATTTAGTATACCCCAGTTGCATTCCTAAAAGTAAAGCGATGACCTTTAGATCACCACAGATTTTCCACTTGTCTTCAGCGTATTTGATTGAGTGGAGGAGGGCTTTCTTAAGTCTCTTCATGTATATAACCTCAAAATAGATGTACAACGTTTGGTTTTGTCAGTTAACAGGTGTACCAACATCCAAAAACTAAATTTCTCAACAAAGTGAAGGTTGAGCAAGTTAAATTGACATGTTACTGTATCTTGAAAACAAGAGCTAATTGGTCATTTTCGATGTGATTTTTGAACTCAGGGGGTGAAAATACATAATAATTGGGTATTTTTAAGCCCGAAACAAAATCATTGTTGGTCAGTGTAATTAGTATTTTCAGATGAAAGACAGCAAGAAGAGGATGACCGCACAATTACTGCGGATGCGGACATTGATGACTCTTAAGGCGAAGAGTCAGAAAGAGAAAACGATTGACTTTACCAAGTGTTATTAGTATACTATTATTATTAATAATAAATTGTATAATACTTTTTATTACCAATACAGTATTTTATATAAATAAATGATATATTTTTTCATCATACCTTAATGCAAATACATAACATATTTTAACGTTGATAATAAAAATATTCATTTATAATCAATATAATTCAGAAGTTGTAATCGCTATAAGCATGCTTTCGCTTTAAATAGTCAAAAACTATATTAAAATTCCTGAAATGTTGTTAGTAGGTAGTATTCGTAATAAGATTGACGAAACAAATTGTCTGTTTATATGTGGGTGGAAGAGTTGTAAGCTGGCTGTATAAAGCTGAGCGCGCGCCATGCGCTCAGCGCTTATACCCCCCCCCCCCCCCCAGCTGACAAGTTTTCCACCAAGATATGGGCAGCTGACAATGTTTTTCGTTAATCTCACTACAAATACTAGTAACCACCAAAATTTCAGCAATCTTAAAATGGTTTCAGAATTTCGTATTTTTGCCAAGTTTAGACCCCCAGCTGACAATCAGTCCACCGCTGGCCGGCCAGCTGACAAGTGCCAATGATTATTGAATAACGAAAGGTGTTTCTCCAAACAATTTCATGAATCTTAAAATCGTTTCACATCATCATTTTTTTTCTATGTTTGCAACGCCCCTGCAGCCAAACCCACCGCTACCTAGCCAGCTGACAAGTGGCACTGTTGTAGTTAAGACGAGTACAATCAATAGTGAAGAAATGAAGAATCTTAAAAATCGTTGCATGAAATATACACGGGCCGACGGACTATAAATTAAATAGTTTCTGAGATACAGGTGATGGAAAAACGGAATTTATACGACTCACTCCTCCAAATTATTAGTCACTTCTCAAGAAGCTAGAGACATGAAATTTTGCAGGATAATAGACATTAGGGTGTTATTATAGGAAAAAAAAATCGAAAATTCCTGAAATTTGTGCTTGATTCCACTTCCGTGGGGGGGGGGGGGTTGTTCCTTCGGAAACCCATCATTCCGTCTGATTTGATGGTAAAAATGTGTCTTAAAACCCTTTAAAAAAATTAATAAAGATCACTTAGCTCATAAGAAATATTTCATTTATGTTGTAATAACGTTTTATTTGCCTCAAACTATTCTAAATTGTTAGTATTCCTTGCCCCGGAAATGGTCCCAGCCCCCCTGAAATTATTTCCTATATACGCCCATGGTTACCAGTAACAGCAGTGTAACCAATACAGGTTAAATTTAGTTGTCAATAATAAATGTGCGTCAAAATTCATGTTGGTACTTACGTATTAGCGTCAAAGCAGGTTAAAGAACCGGGTCTCAGAGAGCTGGATCAAGGAGTCAAATCAGTTTTTGCCAATATGGTGACGGGATTATCAACGATTTGGGTTAACTAGAGATATAACCTTTAGCGAGCGATAATGGACTGATATACAATATAGCATCGCTTCGAAACAGACTCCTTCATCCTTTGTATTCTGTTGTCGACCTATAAACTCGACATAACCATATAAACTTAAATCGCTTAACAAAAAAAACAAAAAAAACAAAAAACAATTGCGTGGGTAAATAAAGACAAAGGGAACAAAATGATTACTATGAACACAATAGCCTGTCTGAACGAGACCCGCCTCTTTAACCTGCTTAGACGCAAATACGTAAGTACCTTTATGTTTCTCACATGTCATTTAGGAACACCAATTATATTTGCGAGCATGACCAAGAAGTGTTCTGACTGGGGATGCTGATGTGTGAGGAGGCTGTGCAAGGGTTCGGGATATTATTACCTCGGATGAACAATCACCAGGTATAGCGAAAACTCTATGGGGGACAAGTTGAAATGAACCACGCAATTAAAATGGTGATTTCGTCCCTCGTAGCGTAAACTCTATATGGGACAGTTTATTTCTAGTAATTCAAGGACTGCCAGCATAGTTGAAATTATGCTGCCTAGGCTTCCCTGCTCTAACCAACTAAAACTTTAAACCCCTCTAAAAATACTTAATAATTTGAATATCAAAAAATCCTTTCTTAGCGAGTGTTTACGTCATAAAAAGAGTGTCCATGCAAAATTCCAATTTTTCTGTCAAGTCGTTTGGGCTGGGCGATGATAGGTCAGTGAGTGGTATTTGACAAATATATAGTAATCAGCTATTTGTTCCTTATACAAATTTACACCGTATCATAGGCTAAGTCAAAACTGTCTATCAGCTGTCTGTCTGTATGTTTGTTCCTTTACAAATCCACGCCATTTGACAAAACTTGGCACACTGGTAGGTCTTGATACGCGGAGTGTCCAAAGCGAGGACTCACAGTTGGGAGGTCACGGGTTCGAAAGCCAGACAGTCACAGATTTGCATTATTGAATTTTACTTGTTTCGATTCTAATTTATTTCTGTTTGTCTAGGTGAAGAAAGGTGTAGCATGGCACGTCGGGTAAAAGCTAGTAATTTTTTTTTTTTTTTTTTTTTTTTTTTTTTTTTTTACGGCGCATCAACAAATCGTAGCTATTAGCGCCGAAAAGCTAGTAATGTTATAAAAACTGTAATACCGACACGATAAAAAGTAGAATAATAAAACATAATTTACGACTCAAAATTCACTTACAAAAAGTATTGATATCCCCCAAAAGAACTAACATTGAAAATAAAGACCAAGTTGCAGGCCCTCCCAAAAACAGTTTGCCTATGAAAGTTATGATATCATAATATTGGTCCAAGTTTTAGGCTCTTAATACGTTGTCAAGAACCTCATAATACTCTCTCTCTTATTTGTGCAATAATTATAAAAATTCATATTAGTATAATTTATATTTAATTTAAGGCTACCCGCGATCTTCAGGTTCTATAAATATTGAATTTGTTTTTATTTAGTATAACGAACACATTTTTTAAGGCTTTCCTTAAGTACTTCAAACATTAGGATAACTGTCTGCTGGCAAAATTTACGGTTGACACATTAATTTACTTACTATTCACGAAAGTGGAGTGCACGCCTAGACGAGAAATTTTCTCATTATTCCAAAGAGAATTTATAACTAAAGAAGGAGCAAAGAATAATAAATAAGCAGAAGACTGTCAAACGGTAAGTGACATCGGTCCTTATAGATAATGTCTTTGAGGCATTTCACGGGGGACGTGCTCGAATGGGAAGAAATAACTCTTGCGACAACCAAGATAATAAATGCCAATAATATAAATTGCTTTTCGTTTTACTTTTTTCTCCTCTCCATTGCTTCTCTTATCGTTTTTCTTTAGAAGAGTTTAAACGTATATTAAGTAGATTGAAAAATGATTAAGATGTAATTAAAATGAGTAATCTAAAAGTATATTTTACGATATCAAAACGCAGAAATATTAAAATAGTTTTATGAAAATAAGTTTGTTCTTGAAGGAAATTAAAATTTTCATTAAGTTATATACATTAAGAAATCCCTCACACAGGAGCTGCTGATGGTATAACATTGGTGATATATTGGCAAGGGAGATATTGCTTAATATTTATCAATACTTAGCCAAAGCTAAGGTTAAAAAAAAAAATAAGCTATCTTAAATATTATAGATGTTTTAGTTGAAGGGAAAAGGGCGTGGCCTATATTCCCCGGACAAGAAATTGGCGATAAAAATTCTCTTTGTTGTAACCTAATCACTAGGAGGTTTAAAACTTTTTTAGTTTTAGCTTTGGCTAAGTATTGATAAATATTAGCCACTATTTCCTTTGTCTGACCTCTCAAAGTCTTCCCTAGTCTTAAACAAGACATAATCAGTTTTTATGTTTCACGTATCGTGTTGTTCCTTGAATTGGGAGTTTGCCAATGTGGAACCGTCGGGAATATTTCCCTCAACTTTTCTGTCTATCTGAACAGGCTATAATTAAAAAAAGTCCGTCACGCAGGAGCTGCATAACTAAGCACTTTCCTCAGAATTTGGGTAGTGTAGACTGCTTTCCAGAACAATTTGCTTAAAATATCCTACATAAATAAAATAAAAACATGAATAGTTCTCTTTTAATTTTGTAATGAGTAACTGATAAATTATTAATTTGCTTCCAGAGTTATGTTTACACATGGTACCTACTACACTACGTAATAAATACAAAAAACCTCATATTATCGTATTTTGATCTAACGCAGGAACCGGATACAGTCCCTCTAGCGCTCCTTGCGGCGCCTTTGTGGACCTTTGGCTGGCTTTTCTATTGAAATATATTACAAAGTAAACCCCCCTTTCCGATTGACCAATTCAGCTCATTTTTATAACACTTCTTTCTCATGAGTTACCCACGACGTATACCGCGTTTCGTTACAATACAGCAGAAATTACGACCAGTATGAGTATATTAGTAATTTGGGTCCGGAGTAAAACCCCCCCTCCTAATGAACCGATTTAGTTTATTTTTACATCACATATTTACCTGTAGATTACCACTACGAATACCGAGTTTCGTCGAAATATACCAAAAATCACGGCTGGTAGTGGCGAATTGGTATTGTCGGTCCGGAGTAAACCCCCCCCCTCCTTATGAACCGATTTAGTTCATTTTTATATCTCACTTTTCTCTCTATATTAACACTACGAATACAAAGTTTCGTTGAAATATAACAAATATTACGGCTGAAATGGTCAAATTAGTGTTTTGGGTTCGGGGTAAACCCCCCCTTCCGGTGGACCGATTTTGGTGGTTAACGAACTCGTTCAATCGTTTGCTAATTGAATGCTATATACCAAGTTTCGTGAAGAAAAAACAAAAACTCTGGCCGCTATCGTGTTAACAGACACACACACACACACACACATATATATATATATATATATATATATATATATATATATATATATATATATAAATTTTAACGGGGGTCATTTTCGGTGTCTATTAGGTAGGATCGATAAAGATTTGAAGAAATTTTTCAAAAATTCCGTCATGAGTCCAACCTCAATAGCTACTTTCCTTTGGAGGAAAGTGCTAAAATGAATATAAATGATTAACATTAGGATTGATAATCTATGAAAGTCTACTCCAGAAAAAAAACTTTAATTTCATTACTGTTCATCATAATACAGAGAAGCTTAGCAGATTATCTTAAGCAAGAAGTAAATATGTGCTGCCTGACGCTAACATTGAAAACTGCTGTACAGCCATGCTGTGAATCTGCCAGCTCTCTCCATAGATATAGACATGATCCTTTCTATATCTATATGACTCCCCCCAGTCCCTCAAACCATAACCTACCCTGTACACTCCGTAGCCCGCCCATTTGCCAACCGCCAAATCCGCGCTATTGTTTGTTGATTTCAACTATGACAGTGATTAGTACCTGGTTTGCCTAGCGGCTTATCACTAATGTTTTGCGTCCAAGCCTAAGCCGGTCATAATATTATTTAATCATTCACATTAATGTTTAGAATTGACAGAATTCATGCTTCTTGGATATTTTAATCAGTTTATTTCTTTTATAATTTATTGATGTTTAATGATGGATAAGCAGAAGGTATTTACTCATGTCTGGGATTTCATTTTTTTTTATCTGATTTAATTGTTCATTTACTTTTGTAGAAAGGAGTAAGCAAATATGGTGAACCATCTAGAGGGGAGACCAAAACCTCTGTCAGAAAAGCAGTTGAGAAAAAAAGGAGAAAATCTGAAACATCAGATGAGTCCGAAGATGAGAGGAAAAAAACAATGTCAGCTTATGAACAACTACGTCTTAAAAATATCGAAGAGAGGGAAAATTTTTTAAGGTAAAAAAGTAATCCTTCATAGTACAAATTGTCTAATATAAACTAGCATTTTTAAGCATGTCTTTTTTGTCAAAACTTTAAAAGGTTTGTTCTAATTTACCTACATTTTTAAACTTGTTTTTCTTTTCTTTTTTTTAAGTAGATAATCTGTGAAAACCAATAAATTTGATCACTGGTAATTTGTTTGATTCAAAAGTTTTGTTTATATAAAATGTCAAAAAATACTTGATCTGCTAGTCTTGGTGGTTTCAGTGTTTATAGAGTTTCAAATTTTCTGATTATCCATTCTAAAATTCAAATAATGATGATGTGCAAATATTTTCTATTGCAGCCCTTAGTCTTTAAAAAAGAGATTTTTCTCATGGAAAATGATTGCTACATAAAAGTTGCTGTATTGTTTAGTATGATTAAATTTCTTATATGTTTAACCGCATATAGCCTTTGCCCTGACAATGACTATTATTATGACCATTGCATAACTAATATTTTTAATTTACATAAATTATTTTTCAGGTCTCTTGGAATTGATAAAGCGCTTGAAGACTTGAAAGAAGTATCTTCTGTAAAAAAAAAATCAACACCCAAAGTAAAAACGTATGTATCTATATTCCTAACGTACTAATTCTATAGTAGATCTAATATTAGGTTCACTTAGTCCAAACATCACTCATAAATGCTGAAGCTTGTAGACTTACGTTTTCTGTATGAAAAAACTATTAATTGTTACTGGATTAAGAATCTGAATATTCCGTTGACGTAAGAACTTTCCTTTAGTAGCTTTCCTGATAACACTCATTATAACATATAATATACAAGGTTCATAGAAAGCATGTACTGAAAGATTTATGTTATACTAATACAATAATCATCTTGAAGCAGAACACTCACAAACCAATACATAATTGTTCCTGTTTATTATCTACAATTGATAAAATATAAAATTGAGGGGTCAGTTACTGATCTTTTAATATGAACTCTTTGAAATAATTGAATTTACTTAGTTATTCCAAAAAACAAATTTTAAACCTATCAATTCTCTACCAATTTTTTAAAATACTTTTTTTCTGATTTATTATTTTTTTTTTTTTTGACGCATCGACTGTTGAGTTCATTAGCACCAAATTTAATTGATTTAACTTCTTTTTTTTTTATACAAAGTCTGCATACAACTTTAAGTGTTGGAGCACGGCAAAGCAAAATTAATTTCTTTAACTTTGCCGTGCTCCAAGTTTCTGACTTAACTAGCCATAATTGAATTAAATTCATAACAGTTTACGCATATGTTGTCAAATTAATACATTTTAAACTATATGATATGTGTATTTTGTGACCCTGAAATCGGTTGGTGTAAATTCTTGCTCCTGGCAACGATTTGGGTTGGCAACCAGGTCGGGGGAAATTTTCATCCGATTTCGGGCGGCCAGGAACAGGTCGTGTAAACTACCCTTTAGATAAAGTTTCAGTGTGTTATTTCCTCATGTTTTTGTTTTTTTATTATTTTATTTTAGTCCACAAGAACCACCACCAAGAAGGGAACCATCCACACGTATTCAAAACATGGAGTCAAATAAAGATTCAAAAGCTATAGGTAATATTTACTAATGTTATCCTTCTACTGTTATTTCAGAATGATCTTGGGCCAATATACCAATATTAAAGATTTATCTAATGGTTTAACGTTCCATTCAATGTTGGGATTATTATATTTATGTAGAAATATATGTGTCATTATTAGGAGAGAGAGAGTCACGGCTCTCCAAACGGAATTAACTGGACTAGATTCGATAAACTTAGTTTTATGTGTCTTGGAATCTCCCTAAAACCCATCTCATCCTTGTGTAGCAAAGCAATTAGCGGCAGTCTTCTCGAGACAACCACTTCTTTTTTGTTATACTTTAACTGAAAAATTCACAACGGTTGTCATTGAAATTGACCACAGGAGAAATGAAAATGCCAAATCTTTATGCTTTTCAAGGGTTAAGGTCTAAAAATGCCTTATCAACCATTAGAAAATTAAAGGATTGTAAATAACAAGTGTGTCCAACATTTTGACGCACCAAAATAAAGACATTATCAGTTATTTATTTATCTCTTGATATAGCACAGAGGTAAACTATAAATCACATTTTTTTTTTTTACAAATATATACAGTTGAAATGACTTATAAAAAAAGATTGAACCACACTTTGAAAAAAATTATATTCAGTTTTCGAAATTTCAAGGGTGTGTCTATCATTTTGACTCTGAGTGTAGATGAAAAAAAAAAAAAAAAAAAGAAAAGCTCTAATGGATTATACAGCTAATGCAAATTTACAACCGGTCAAAGATATTCGATGCTCATTTGAGTGGTTTAACAACTGAAATTAATTATTCCATATTATAGTGCTCGGTTAAAAACCCGTAATCTTTCAAAATGAGGTAAGCCATATCCTCCATCTCTCTCCCCACTACTAGCAAAACCCACAGAAAAATTAGCATGTGTATGCGTGAAAACTTTCCTCTTCAACCAATTTAAGATAATTGTTAATTCCTGAATATCTTATGTTTCTAGGCTCTGTATCGTTGGAGAATGAACTATTAGAAAGGCTTGGACTGGCTATGAGTGAAACTAGATTTGAACCAGAGATTGATGTGACGTTTCTTGATGTTAGTAGGTAAGTTGAATGTATGTTTTAACTTCATGATTGAACCTCCTTTCATGGAAATTTGGTAACCAATATTCAGATACAAATTAGAAATAATTTTTAAGCATATTACTGGCTTATCGTAAATCTTTTTTCTCAAAGAAAAGCCACCACCCCTAATGGGAATCGAACTCACGACCCTTGGCATGAAGTGTTAAGTGCTCACGCCTTAATACTCACGGCCACCGGGCCTTCTGGAAAAATGATTAAGTACTCTTTCGAATGGTAAGGATAACATTATTGTAGTACAGATAGGGACTATGAAAAGAATACTATAAACAAACAAAACTTACTTTTTATCTATTAAACCCAATATAACAAAAATACAAATATCTGCTGAATGTTTTTTTTAACTCTTTTTCTAAAAAAACAAACAACAAAATTCCAGTTTTCAAGAATGCCTGCAGAGCTTTCGTCTTCTGGGGAAACCTAAAAATGTGGTGCCACATAAAGTTTCATCAATACTAGTGCATCCTATCACAAACAAACAACTAGTCATCGCCGGAGATTCTTCTGGACTTCTAGGTACTCCCTACTAACCACTTTTCATTCAAAACTATATTTATATTTTTATCGTTTTTTCATTCCCCGGCAAAACTCTATTTAATCCTGTGTAATGAATTCACTTGTGCGATATTCAGTTATACAAAACATCCAATTATACAAAAGCTTATTTGTTCCCCTGGTGTAAATACTATTCAGTTACAGACAACAGCTTTTCCACGAAATCTTTACAGACTAACCAGTGACTTACCCCCACCAGTCTCTCTCTCACTCATCTCGGTTCTTCCTTGTCATTCCAACCGTGTTCTATGCACTCTCCCTTGCGTGATTTCCTTCGTTTCCGATCTAATAACATGGCACGTGCCAGTGATTCATCCCCCCTCCACTCTCTCGTTTTTCAATTCTCTATACTGAAGTTGTTCTAGTGTTCTATCCTCCTTTCATTTTTAAAATGCATAAAAATACAAGAAGAAAACTTTCGTTTGAAGACAAAATAAAAATACTGAAAGAAGTTGATGACAACCCCAACGAAACAATACAGTTACCTTCGTCAACCCTTGTGTCAATTATCGGTAAGAGGAAAGAAATCGAGGAAAATTTTGTGATATGAAACTTGAAAATATAATAATGTGCAATGTTATCTAACAACAATAAAATTGTGACTTTTTTTTATAAAGAATTTATTTTATTTTAAAACAGCCACGAATCTTAGTACTACTCAGTTTTAGGAAACATTTTCTGTTCCCCCTGGCATTCGTATATATGCACAGGGTGGTCCTGAAGGAAATCACCATAATTGAGGGGTGTATATTCTGACTGAAGTTTAGTTGAATGCCACCAAGCATTCACATTAATTACTTGCATTATTTCCCTAGATATGAGCATTTCCATGTATTTTTTGTCTAAACGATAGTTTTTGACCATTTTTGCATTATTTGTAATTTACACTGTACGGAAAATTTAATTTTAATGACATTTCAAAATTTGAATCAAATTTCCTTTAAGATCTCAGGTAACTTGTGGAAAAATTTTGAAATAACGACAAATAATGCAAAAATGGTCAAAAACTAGCATTTAGACAAAATAGACACGGAAACACTTATATCTTGGGAGATAATGCAAGTAAATATTTCTCCTTGGTGGCATTCAACTACACTTCAGTCAGAATATACACCCCTCAATGATGGAGATTTCCTTCAGGACCATCCTGTATATATACACACATTAGTATGTTCGTGCTCTAATATCTACAAAAATGGTATGATTTTGATGAATTTTTATTAATATAATCTAAATTATTCCACAAAAATAGAAAAAAAAAAAATGTAGGACTCCTTACTTGTTCTTAGCTTTTCAAATCACACCAATTATATGTATTACTTAGAAACTGTGTGTCATGCTAAGATGACGCAATCCCCGCGAGTGACATGTTTTCAATGATATTTTTTTATGAGGCGACGATGGTTTTTACTACTGTTTCAGGGTTCTGGGACTTAGGGGCTGAGGATGAGGTTCCATCTGCAAGATTTAAAGTTCATACTCAACCTATCAGTTGCATATCAGTCAGTCCTACTGATACTAAGAAGGTTTTTACTACAGCTCATGATGGTACTTTAGGATGTGCTGATTTGGAACGACAATTATTTTTAAAAGTGAGGGCTCATTTCTTTCTATGAAGGCTGTCGATTTAAACATAATATTATGTTTACTATAGTACTACATATTTATTTAATATAATACATTAAACAGTTGTAATTTAATTTCCATTACCTGAATATTCGTAAATTAATGAAAATTATTCATTTCTATCTATTTTTTTTAAAGCTATATGCCACTGGTTTTCGCGATAACGATCACTACTTAACATGGCATGATCTGGTAGACGCTAATAGAATTCTTCTCTCAAATCGTACGTAACTATTTTTATTTTATTAATGAAATATTTTTATATTATAAGATGGTGACCCTATTTCTCAATAACGTGTCTTTCAGAGCTAAGTTTGAACTTTACCAAATGAGTATCTTCTGCAGCTCATGTCTTGACTGAGATAAATCATGGCTTGTTCAGAGATCAGCTGCTTCTTTTTGATGATATTATTTATTTATTTTTATTTTTTTTTTTATTTTATTTTTTTTTTTTTGAGTTCTGTGGCAGTGGTGATTAACTCATTGGAATGGCAGATTCAAAGTAAGTTTAAGTATTTGTCAGCTGGTTGTAAAAGTGATAAAACAACAAAAACGGTTAATTACTTCTAAAAAGAATGAAATAGAATAAAATATTTTCATTAAAAAATATGTATACTTATATTTTTGAACTATCTGCCCACGACTTTGTTCATTAGTTTGAGCAGCACTTTTTTTATATATCTTTTAGTTTATTTTGGATTATAAACACTGTCGTTTGGGTATATAAAAAATTACTTTACACTAAGGCCCAGCGCACACAGTGCCACTGTTCTGCAACTCGAGCTGCAAGCCAGTTGTGTCTGAAACCAGTTTGCAACTGAAACAAAACTTCTGTCCGCACACAGTGCGAATGTTCTGCAACTCGAGTTGCAAACCAGTTGCGTATTAATTCAGTTTGCAAAAGAAACAAAACTTTTGTCCTCACACGAGTGTATTGAGCTTGTTTTAAATCAGTTGTGCAACAGTTTCGCAAGTGGTGTGTTTATTTAATGCACTACGTATTTGTTTGTAAGAGCTTACTACGTCAGACTCAGACAAAGAAGACGTTGTTAACTATTATCAATACCGAAGACTATTTGTAACAGCTAGAGAGCTGTCTCAGTAGAATAGAAAATTTAAATTGTTTTATGTAATGACAAATTACTTCTTGGCATGTATGATTTCAATATAAACAAAACTAGTTCTTCAAGTTCAAGTGAGAGGGTTACTGAGAGGTAAAATCTGAGAGTTCTATTTGCTGTTGCCAACCAGCTCGAATGCAATAAACGCTCAGGATCTCGTTCAGCCAAATCTTCTTTACAGGATCCTGATTTTATTGCAGTAGATATTGCTACTCTTTGCTAAGCAAGTTTCTGTATATCTCCAGAATCAGACAATCAATACTCTGGAGGTTAACTATCGGCAGTTTTTGTCAGGCAACATCATTAAATAAAAAAATTTCACACGATTATGGTATTGTACCATACTTCCTACACTTGGTACACACACTTATTGCTCAGATTAAGGATTAGGATACACTTTGAGAAGTGTGAAAGATGACAGAAAAACATATTGTAAATAATCACAATTATTCTTAACATAATAAATACAGATATTATATTTTTATGCTTTGAGGGTCTTGTTTTATTAAATTTCTGTTCTTAATAGAAATTTAATAAAACAGCAATAGAGAGGTCTCCCGTGGTCTAGTGGCTAGCGCCTTAGATTCATAAGCGGCAGATGGTGGGTTCGACCCCCACCGGTGGCAGGAATTTTCTCATCCCAGGGCTCGTTGAGAAAATTCCTCGGTACATCCTGGATATCAGCGCTAATGACACAGATTTGTCGATGCGCCGTAAAAAAAAAGAAGGAAAAAAAAAAAAAAAAAAAAAAAAAGAGAATTTACAATGACTGTAATGAATAGCCCAGTTACCTTATAAGCAGAAATTGTAGAGTCTAATTTTCATAAATAGAATAGAATTTAAAAAATAAATTTATTTCAAGACGCATGAAAATATAATATCTGTATTTATTATGTTAACAATAATTCTGATTATTTTACCATTTTAAAGCGTATTAAAAATATAGAGCAATTGGAAATGTACCATGCCCGTTGATACTGTTATTACCCATCATGTCAGAGGCTTAACTATCTTTTTTCAGGTTCCGTTAGCGCAGTTCTTTTTCTTCTGTATCATTGGAGTCATTGTGCTGCTGGAAGATGTTAATTTATTCACAACATAATAATAAATGTGAAATTTTGGCAAATATTAGGCCCCATGTGCGACTGACGTATATCAACTGATCTAAACCAAATTAAAACACAATGTTTTTAGGCTCTAATCAAAGACGTTACAAACTATTATATTACGAAATCATCGAATTCAAAAATTTAAAAAAAAAATCGCAAAAAGGAAGTTTTTCATATTTTGTCAAATTTCAAAGTCTATGCGCGAACAGAAGATGTCAACCAATTTCGATAATTTTTTCCCCTTTTGCTTGTCTATATAATTCAAAACTTTTCTGCACTATTAAAACTTCGAAAAAAAAAAAAATAGTTTTTTCGGCCCACCCTAATGTATGCAGCACCAAAAGGACCTCATGAGTACCACAGTTGTACCACGAGGAAAAAAAATTCCGACTCTCAGGAACTGAAAAGTCAAAACCTGCCCATGTCTTTTAATAATTTTTTTTTTTTATACATCCTCTTTCATAAACAATAAAAGTGTTTGTACTTTAGTTTGCATAAATTTGGATATGTTAAATACTTTTCAAATCCCTCATCATTTTGGAACATCCAAACCCAAAAATCTAGTTTTTTTCAAGTTCTCTCATACATATTTCAAGACATTGAAAGTGACTTCATTTAATTTTCCACATCTAATTCCGTTGAAACTGTAGCTGGAAGGCATATAAAAATGAAATTGTAAGAGCTTCAATTTTCTTAGAGTTTCTTTTGCTTAAATAACAGTGGTCCATGGGGTCTCCCGTGGTCTAGTGCCTAGAGCCTTAGATTCATAAGCGAGAGATGGTGGTTTCGATCCCCACTGGCGGCAGGAATTTTCTCATCCCACAGCTCGATGAGAAAATTCCTCGCTGCACCCTGGATGTCGGTGCTAATGGCCTAGTTGTTGAAGCACCGTAAAAAAAAAAAAAAAAAAATAAATAAATAAATAAAAAACCAGTGGTCCATACAAAGGATAGAACAGATAATCTTGAAAACAATAAAATACACTGTTCTATCTAAAGACAAGTGGGTTCGATTCCCACAAGGGGCGGTGGCTTTTCTTTTGAAAAAAGAAAAGGCATCACCCCTATCCTGGCTAGAAAAGGGTGGTAACCTATAGATAACCCGTCCTAAAATTCGTAGTTAATAATAAATGGACGTTAAAATTTAAATAAATAAAGACAAGAATATAAATCTATGAAATGCTGAAACTAAATAGCATAGATTTAAACACTTGGTTTCTCACTGTGATTGTTTTATTGAATTTTACCTTTTTCAAGCCAAATGAGTAAGATTTGACAATCATTGTGAGTGAGCTTGGCATTAAATTAAATGTGAGCATGTTACTTTCATTACATTTTTTATTTATAATAAATTCATAGAATCTAAGTCAATATTTCTTATCCACAGATAATGGGAAGGTTGGAGTTCTTGATTTGAGAGAAAATAACACTATTAAACTTAAAACTTGGATTCCTTGCTTTGAACAATCAGCTCGAACAGTCCAACATCACCCTTTGAAGGACAATTATTTCTTGGTATCATCAGGAACACAGTAAAATATTGCTAAATTTCATTATTAATTGTTATTGTATAAGTTATTCTTTGCTTTTGATATTATGTTGAAGGTTTTAATAATGAACATTTCATCTATAAGCATCTAATGTAGTAATAATAATTAATTATTAATAAGCATGATCGAAATTTAAAAAAATGAATAAATAAAATAGTAAAATAAAAATAAATTGTTAAATTATGTTATAGATGTTGAAGAATTGGAATATATTGAATGCTGCCATAAGTAATCTGTAAATGTTGTCATAACTGTTGATGGAGAACATTGTCACTGGCATCGGTGAGAGTACTGTGGGTGAACGCTTTTGACATAAGAACGTTAACATTTGGCATCAAGCCACTGTTAAGATGTACTGAATTTTGTTTTGTTTTGTTTTTGTATACGCAACACACAAGACTACAGGACAATCACATAACACCCAACATGGTACTAGTTTCATTCGGTATAAAGGACTTATACCCTTCCAAACCTGTGAACGATATATTGCACATAATACACAACAAACTTACAGAACTATAAAACGTAGATTACATTGATCAACTAACTGACGTACTGAAAACAGTACTCTCACAGAACTACTTCCAATTTGACGAACAGATTTACAAACCACAGGACGGACTAGGCATGGGTAGCCCAACATCCTCAATACTAACTTAAGTATTCCTTCAACACTACGAGGATTTAACCATTCCACCACTTATGGACAAACACAAGATAAAATTTTATGGTAGATATGTTGATGAAACATTAATCATTGTAGAAAACGATACCACAGATGAACTACATACAGACTTTAACAAAATTCATCCAAAGATTACTTACACAATGGTCAAAGAGCTGGAAAAAACTATAAACTTCCTCGTCCTAACAATAACAAGAAGAGAAAACTTGCTTACATACGGCATCTACAGAAAACCTACAACGACTGACAGAACAATCCATTCCTCATCCATACACCCCACACAACATAAACTCTCAACCTCACAGGACCGCTAACATATCGACTCACTAACCTGTTTCACAAAGAAGGACTTAAGACAACTCCAAAAACAGGCAAAAACTTATGGTCACACCTCACAAATGAAATCAACAGACCTTGCCAATATGACTTAAACGGAGTTTACAAACTAACATGCACTTGTGACCACACATACGTCAGACAAACAGGATGCAAACTGAAGACTAGATATACAGAATACATACCAGAGTTGGGCATAATCATAATCATGATTATGATTATAATTAGGCTCTTGAGATATGATTACAATTACGATTATAATCACAGACTCTAGAAATTAAATCGTAATAATAAGAGTTATTAGGATTACTCTTGTAACCACACCTGAGGTGGTAATTAAACTCATAATCACAATATTTTTCTGTAATTACAACTGTAATCACTACATTTTTCTGTAATTATGAGTGTAATCACAGCTGTTTCTGTGATTACACTTGTAATTACAACTAATTTTTCTGTGATTACAACTATGGTTACGGCTGTAATCACAGATGTTCCTATGATTACGAACGTAATCAGAAATGTCTATGATTACGAACATAATCAGAAATGTTTTCTGTAATTACGAAAACAACACAACTTCACAACTTTGCTCTTGTGACCACAGTTTCAAGCAAGGTTGGGAAAAATTAGCGATCTCTGAAAGCGGATACATCAGCGCTAATTTAGCGCTACTTTATAAACACAGAGCTAAAAATTAGTACATAGCGGTGGCATGGCGCTAATCGCTAATTTATTTATGAAATGTTTAAATATTGTGGCAGCTAATAGCTAACTAGCTGTAGCTATAATTACAACTATAACATTTTCTCATTTCAAAGTTCACTTCTGGGCTGCTCTGGCCCTCTTCCAGCCCACGCAGATCCAGCCTGGTCCACTTCCGATCAGTTTAGAGCAATTTCCCTGAGCAATCTAGCTCACTCCTTCCACATCTGTTTCACTCTATGAACATCCAATCACATCTGGTTCACTCTGGGCACTTCCGGTCGACTCAAGCATCTCGCTACCCCGCACTAGGTAACTACGGTTAGATCTGGCTCACTTGTGGTCACTCACGGACACTGGCACACTGGACATGACCCTGCCATGACACACGGAGTTGACAAACACTTTACCTGAACGAACACCTGCACATAGTACAGACAAAAAAATTACCTGTACGACCCTTCACCGACGTAAACAACTTATTCCACTCTGATATAAATACTCTGACATTAACAAAACAGTATTCACTATTAACTTAACAGTGGCTTGATAATGACGTTCCTAAGTCAAAAGCACTCGCCCACAGTACTCACACCGATGCCAGCGACAAGGGTCTCCAAAGGCGTCCATTATTACAGAATTTGACACAATGGTATTCTTCTAGTAGAATACTAGATTATTTGAGTTCTTGTATTTTAATAGCTAATATTGACAATTTAAAAATACTATATAGGAAAAGTTTGTTCATTACATCAGCTATAGGATTGGCAAATTTCAATTTATAAATCTTGTGATGAGGCAATAAAGTAAAAAATTGTTTGAGCTATGAATAATAAATTGTATTTAATAACTTTTGTATATTTGTTGACCTTATGTCTGCTCTGTATAATGAGGTTGTTTTTCCCCATTTTATAAAAAATACTCAATTACTTAGTTTTCTTGGTATTATTAACATATTTATTGTTTTATATTAATTGAGAATTATGGGGAAAATATGTTTCCAACTTAAACAACATTCATTTTATGTTATTTTTAGGCATAGCTGCATGGTTTTTGACATACGCTCTTGCAGCAATAGGAGAGCAGAACCAATTTCTGAAATGCCCCATGCAAAAGGTCTTACTAGTGCATTTTTTTCTTCTTCTGGTGCTTACGTTCTCACTTCATGCAATAATAATAGTTTAAGGTTATACTCATCACCTTTGCAAAAAAGGCCTCGAAGTAAGAATAACGGATTATATCTGTACTGTCTGTTTCATAAGCTAATTATAATTTCATTTTGGCAAGAATAATATTTTCAGTTAAACTAGATATCTCGCACACGACTGAGCGGCTGTATGCAGATTTCAGAGCTGTCTGGCATCCTACACGTAGTGATGTTTTTATGGTTTGTAATCATCTTACTCCACAAAGTGTAAGTAAACAAATTAATTTATTAACAAGTAAAAAGAAACACCTAAAATGGTCTCAGTTATACAAAAGTGCTCATTATTACTGCTGACAGGGCCAGTTTGTTACTTTTAATTTGTAATTAACTGAATAAATGTAGTCTGTGACACCTCTTTGCTCCTGCTTGTGGAAGGTTCCTCGCCTCAAGTTGAGGCTAAATGCCTTTTATCTAGGCGCACGGTAGTGCGCCAGGCCAAGTTCCGGCCTAAGCATACTGTGTGTATATTACAGGCGGTCTTAGAGCCGATTTTTACCCTCTCATAACTTTCAACGAGGTAAAGATAAAGTTATGAAATTTTACACAGGTATTATACTACTAGATGTGAATAAAACTGGAAATTTTCATAATTCTACATCGAATAGTTTCTGAGATATAAGCGATCAAAAATCGGGATTTATAGGACTCACTCACTCACTCACTGACTCATCAAAATTATTGGGTACTTCCCATGATGCTAGAGACTTGAAATTTCGCATGAAAATAGATATGAAGACGTTATTAAAGGAAAAAATCGAAAAATCGCGAAAAGTTGTGTTTGACTCCGCTTCCGGGGCGGGGGCGTGCCAGTTTTGTACTTCCTTCGGAAACCCATAATTCCGTCCGAAACCCATGATGTGGGGTATCAAATGAATTGTCTCGGTATGAAGAACCTATATTTGATGTTTTAAGAAACAATTAGACGCATATAGGCTCGGTAAAAATCTTATACCAGCTGTCTGTCTGTATGTTTGTTCCTCTTACAAATCCGTACCGTTTGACCGATTTTGACCAAACTTGGGACACAGATGGGTCTTGATACGGGGAGAATCATAGGCTAGGTTAAATTGTCTATCAGCTGTCTGTCTGTCTGTTTGTTCCTTATACAAATACACACCGTTTGACCGATTTTGACAAAATTTGACACACATGTCGGCCTTTCCTTGGGTAGTATCATAGGCTAATCAAAATCGTCTATCAGCTGTCTGTCTGCATGTTTATTCCTTACACAAATTCACACCAATTGACCGATTTTGACCAAACTTGGCACACAGGTAGGCCTTGGTCCGGGGGATGCACTAGGCTAGGTAAAAAAGGTCTTTCAGCTGTCTGTCTGTATGTTCGTTCCTTATACAAATTCACACCGTTTGGCCTATTTTGACCAATCTTGGCACGCAGGTAGGTCTTGATACGGGAGTTTCATATTACCTATGACGTTCTACTTTTTGTTCCATCGAAATGCCATCATTCCTTCTGAAACCCATCATGTGGGGTATCAAATGAATCGTCTTGGTAAGGAGAACCTATATTTGATGTTTTAAAAAACATTTCGACATATCTTAACAAAAACAGTTGTGACTTCTTTCTTAAATGTAGTAAATAAAGTCGTAGGGGTTCGCTGCATAATATACTTCAAAGCAGATACTAAGTTTTTCAAAGTCGAGCCATCTAAATTACAAAGTTTAGGATTACAAACCCAAAATGTATCGTCTTTGTTTCTTATATTTTTCTTGAAGGCCTTCTGCACTTTCCCTATTGTGTTCTTTATCCTCGGGATAAGGTTCCTGTGTTTTACAGTGTAATAGTTTAGTTAAGAGAGCAATCAATTTGTCCTCTAGAGTAATGTCATCTGGAAGCTTCTAACTTTTCTAGTCTAGTGATTAGATGTATGTAGGTTGATTATTGGTATCAAAAATCAAGCAGTAAGGAGAACCTTATGCAGAATCCAAAGACCCTGGTTTTATATGAAGTACAAAAGCCAGTAGGTATGCGGCAACTAAATTCTATTTAATACTTAGAAAAAAGTAATGAGATCCCCAAAAAAACATAAATGTGAAATAGAGGCCAAGTTCCTGCCCCCACAAAGAAACACTCCCTTCCTCAAAAATATCCCCTCCTAAAACCCCCCAAAAACGCCTTACCATTCTACACTCCTACAAACTTGGCAATGTTTAGTTTTTCTCTAAAGATAATTTCGGCACAAAAAAAACATTGCCAAGTTTAAGAATATACCTGGTTGAGGAAAGTGATATTTTAGTAACTGGAAATAAGTATTTTTATTGTTGTTTTTAAAGGTCAGTTGAAGTGTCTTTACTGTTCTTAGTAAGTAACTATGAGGTCTTCCAAGTAATGAACTTGGACATTTCTTTCTTGTATCATCTCTTGTATTGGCAAATATTTTTGGTTGAATTAATACACTAACTCATACTACTTTTTTGGAGTGTAGAATGGTAAGGCGTTTTTGGGGGGTTTTAGGAGGGGATATTTTTGAGGAAGGGAGTGTTTCTTTTTGGGGGCAGGAACTTGGCCTCTATTTCACATTTATGTTTTTTTGGGGATTTATATTTTCTGATAGAACATATTTCAGATAGAAGATAATAATTTTACAAATGGATAGGTTTTAGACTGAGACTCAAGTTCGCTCAAGACCTAAATGAACCCAACTTTTCACTTTGTTAAGAAAAAAAATATTTCATTTAGAGCCTTCTGCTCAAATTTATGTTCGTACATGGCCGCCCCACATGCGTGAATGCCAGCGGTTTTGTACATGGCCACCGGGCGTGCACAAACGCCAGAGGACACTTTTTTGAGACATTTTTTTGTAACATTTTTATTCAGTTTAGTCATCGCTAAATCATATTTTTGCTAAAAGTACAACTTTTATGAACCTAGATTTTATGCTCTTACACATGTTTCTGTTCACATCCCTAGGGACATTGCGAAAGATTGGATTATAAACAGTTAACATTTTGTTTTGATGACATTCCGAAACAAAAAAACACTGAAAAGTGAGTTTTCAGGTGTCTCGATGCTCAGAAAACATGCAGAAGCCAACGCTAAGCGGAAATTACCCACTCTGCCAACTCGACTTCCGTTCTATTCTTAAGAGAGGCAACAATAACTTTTTTCATTTACTTACCTTGTTTTACTGATAAATTCATTTAACTGCTAAAATAAAGTTAAAAAAAACAACGTACATTTAAAAAAACCGTTCAAAGAAACAAAACCAACACATTCAACTTTCAAGCACCTATTTCTTTGACTGAGATTGCTCCATCGAAAATGCCATAAGAGCTGTTTTTGTAGGAAGCTTTCGATTTGTTTTCAACTCAAGCCACATTCTTGAAGTATCCAACATGAAAATTAGTTGGGAAACTAGTTTTCTCCACTTTTCTGGAAAAATGGTTTTATTAAATTCTCTGTTTCAAATTACCTATAAAACGTGCACCTGGGAGCCTATAAACACAGAGCAATAATCAGTACTATTTTTTTCACATTAGTTTTGCCGAAAAAATGTATTCTGGTTGGCAGATGCTGCTGGTTAACATCCTTAACCTTTTGTTGGAGACAAAGTATTTTTGTACAAAAATTCATTGAATTTAGACAGGTTTTCGGGCTTAAAGAGTGAGAATAGACCACCACAATTTTGTGGTGGATATTCGCATTGGCATCCCCGGATTGGGTTATATGGTCAACGCCATAAGTGGGTTTTCACCCGATATAGGAAGGGGAAGCTAAAAGACAAATTATTCAATCCTATATTTTTATTGAATACTTTCTGATTACCATATGTTAGTGTTATTTAATGAATACATTTATTTTACAGTGGAGACCCGATGGCCGTAAGGGTTAAGGCATGAGCACTTAACACACCGTGCCAAAGGTCGTGGGTTCGATTCCCACTAGGGGTGGTGGCTTTTCTTTCGAAAAAAGAAAAGGCATCACCTCTATCCTGGCTAGAAAAGTGTGGTAACCTAAAGATAACCCGTCCTAAAATTCATAGTTAATAATAAATGGACGTTAAAATTTAAATTTAAAATTTATTTTACAGATTCAGCTGTATGGACTTGATGGATCTGTTGTTGCTGAACTTAAATATGGAAAAAAGACAACTGCTACTCCTGTTATTTCAGCTCATCCTATCCTCCCACTTATCGTCGGAGGAAACACTTCTGGCTGGGTGTTTCCATTTTGCTATTATGACGAGTAATTGTCTTAAGCCGTGGAAAATGTTTTAATTCATATTTTTGTTCTTCATTTGATATTAATTATGGATTTGGACAATTATTTCAGTGGTTGAAAAAATGATAGTCATTCAGTATTATAAAATAAAATTAAAATTAATCTATTTTTTACTCATAAAAGTAATAGAAATTGTAGAGGAGATTTAATAAAATATATAATACATGGACTACATAATAAGAGGTTTTTAATATAGTGACCTGTGTCCCAAATTACATTATGAAATTTAAAATCATGCTTAAAACAATAATAAATATAATATTTTATTTCATAATTCCATTTAAAAAATGGTTATTTATTTTTTGTGTAGCCATTTAAAAATGTATTGCCTGCTCATCACTTGTTATTTTCAAAGATTCTTAAGATGTTTTAAATTTAACATATGTTGTATCAGATCTAGCATTTATAAGATTTCATTTATCAGTTCTACCTTTGCAAATAAAAAAGCATGAAGTGCAAAACTTTATGTTCACATCACAGATTAATATTATAGAACAAAAAATGTTTGATAAATTTAAATTAGTTATAGAATCACGTGAAAACGCATTAAGATGATGCAGTGTTTCATTGCTTAATCCTCAAGATCCAATAGTAAATCAAGACATAGAACCTATTGAACCAATGTAACAAGTATTTGCATATTTCTCCCCGAGTAAAGCAGATTACACGACTTAGCGAAGAAATATTTCATATATATAGATAAGCCTGGGTGTAATATTCTGTGTTATCCTGTTTACTTATTCTTCTTAGCGTCTTTATCCCCCAACATATGGAGGGAAGCCTTTTATATCCCCTACCGCCCCTGCTTCAAATCAAACCCAAAGAGGTCATGAAAAAACTTGTCATAGAAATACATGTTTTTTTTGTTGTTAGATTTCGCTGAAACCGAATCCTGCTTTCTCAGACTGGTTCCCATGATTATTTGAGTTTTTTAAAATAATAATTTCAGATTCTTATAAAAATATTAAAAAAATCTTTAAAATCATGGACACTCAGTAATTAAAATAATACATTTAATTTATTTAAAGTTCAACGTCCACTATATACATGGCATTTTTGGTGGGTTACTCCCCTCTCTCTTCCATGAAGGATAGGGCTGAGGACTTTTATTTTTTTGAAATGAAAGCCGTCAGCCCTAGTGGAATGGAACTCACGATAATAATAACTTGAGCTAAATTTGCTAATAATAACATGTATTATTATTAGCATAATTAAATGTATTTATTTAAATTGTTAACATCATTATAATTGACTCCGAATTTTAGGACGGGCTATCTGTAGGTCACCACCCTTTTCTAGCCAGGATAGGGCTGATGCCTTTTCTTTTTTTCAAAAGAAAAACCACCATCCCTAGTGAGAATTGAACCCACGATTATAATGTAATTATAAGTAATTAAATGCATTAAAATTACTTTTCCTGGGCCAGTTTGTTATTGATTCTTTTCTTTCATTTTTTATTGTGGTTTGTAGTTTCTTATATAGATTAAGCAATTCAAGGCAGGGTGTTTACTGCACGAAAATCATGAAATTGAAAATAGGGCACGAAAAAGTCTTGAATTTTGAAACCTTGTCACGAAATTTCCGTTTTACCGAAGGTTGACGTAATCCCGGGACTTCCGCGCATTCGTATTTTTTATTTTACGGTCTATCAGCATCTGGACTACACATTCGTAATTGTTGCAGTTTTTATATGCCTCTCTGACTCTTACTCCGTTAGATTCCTTTTTTGTAGCATTTAAACATCAATTATCTAATATTTACATATATGCAGACTTAAATATTGAAATTATGTAGGTACTCATTAATTTATTAAATTATGTACACTGACAATAAATATTTAATCTACTATATATTTGTCAAATACCACTCACTCACTCACTCATCTATCATCGCCCAGCCCAAACCGCTCGACAGAAAATTTTGAAATTTTGCATGGACACTCCCTATATAACGTAGGCGCTCGCTAAGAAAGGATTTTTTGATATTCGTATTTTTAGCATTATTAGGGGGGTTTAAAGTTTGAGTTGGTTAGAGAAGGCAAGCCTAGGCAGCCTGCGTTGCTAGGACGATAAAGAACAGCTGTTACCTTACATTATCTATCTCATAGTTTTATTTCTAATTGAGGTTAATTTCAACTATGATGGCAGACCTTGAATTACTAGAAATTAACTGTCCCTCATAGAGTTTTAATTGCGTTTCTTTTCTGCCTTTCCCCGTCAGATAGGCTTGCCATATTTTTGGAGAGTTAAACCAGGACACATTAATATGGGATGGGCATACCAGGGGGGGGGGGATAAAAAGAGTACAAATTATAAGCAAAATGGTTGGTGAGTTTTAAGCCTAGCAACTAACGGGAAGGGGGAAACCTAAACTGTTAGTCTACCCAAACCTTAAAAATAAAAACGGAACTTTTTTTGCTACTTGATTTTCTTAAAAAAATCTCTCAGCCAAATAGTAGTGTTTGGCAGCTGGCAGCGCTGTGGAGGTAGTTCCAGCGTTTTACAGTTAGATTACTTCTCATTTCTTTGACACTGTGAGCAGTAGTAAAAATGTTAATTGTAGAAAAGTAACCGATTTAAAAAAGATTCTTATAAACATGAATTCATTACTTTTTACATCTTACAGCCTTTTCCGGGACATTGATAAAACTGGGCGGGACACCGAAACAATTGCAAAATACCGGGACAATCCCGGTCAAACCGTGATGTATGGCATATCCTTAGGTTTTCCAGGTGAGGTAATAATATCCGGAACCCTTGCACAGCCTCCTCGCCTATGACCTTGGTAATACTCGTAAATATATTGGGTGTTATCATATGTCTTCTTGGAAACATAAACTTTTAAATTTTAACGCCCATTGAATAAAATATAGTATGACGGGAACCGTGCTGTAATAAACTGCACAGAATTGTATAGTAACGTAATTTTAATGAAACATTATTTAACGCAATAAAATAACTACTTATCTGCCGTGACGAAGCACGGGTATTCAGCTAGTTAGTAATATTTTTAGAAATTTTAAATTCTGCTACCATTGTTCAATATTTTAGAGCCTGCTAATTCCAAAGTCATTTTAAGGGATAATACAACCTTGTACATTTTTTTCTGGGCCAAATTTCTTCCTTAATTAATCAAAAATTATATCTAAGAGTGTATATGTGAAGAAAAAATGTTTAAATGGGCAAAAAATACGATTTTCCGAGTGACCGCGATGCTGGTTTTTGAGCCAGCTTCGATTGGTCCTTTTTTAATTCCTACGTTTTTTTGGTCATCCTTCAATACATTTCAAAATAAACCCCCATTTTTTTTATCTTTATTGTAAGAAAGTGTTAAAAAAAATTAAATAGAAAAAAATGTACATTTCAGAACATTAAACGTTTTCTCAAAACTATGTTTTTCAAATCGGGCGATACTCTGGCGTCTTTAATTTTTGCCCGATCAACTTCAAATTTTAACTGCAGCTTTCTAATGATATTTTCTAGAAAAGTACCTAGGATTTTTTTCGATTCATTGAATTATAACGATTGTATGACCGATTGTTTAATAGAAAATGAATAATTGTTCACCATTTTTGAAAAAATTAATATTTCTTAAAAATCCTACGTATTTTTCAGACGGTTTCCGTTCGACAGGCACTTCGCCGGGTTAGGTTTGCGGGTCTGGTCGTATGATACTGAATCCGCCCGAAAAATTCCGTCAGCGGGCCCGCTATCGTGACGTATTTGACATTTTACTAAATTGTAATTAATTCACTAAAAGTACATCATTTTAAAAGTTTCTTCACTTATTTTTTTTTTTTTTTTATATGTTTGCCGAAATAACTATACAAAAGGAAGACTTGTTCGAAGCCATCGGTCCTGAAAGTGTTAAAGTTTTAGTATCATCGTTTCTTCACTTTTAACATTAATGTGACTATCCTGTTTAACATATGATGTACTTTTTATACAGTTTTATTAGCTGTTTTAAATGTTGGTAAAATTTTAAGTTTATAGTTATCACGGTAATACGTGGAATTTTCAAATAATTTTAAGCTAATAGTTAGGGCTTTTTATTTTTAAGTGAAATTATTTTCTTTTTAATGGGCATGAAATTTGCTTTTCAAATCATGAAAATGTCCTGAAATTGGCTTTCACAAAAATAGTAGACACCCTGGAATGGTTTTGAGTTTAAGAACGATTTTAGGTCAGTTTTGAGAAATATTAGAATTCTGCTTAAGCATAATTGTCTGTGAATTATGTTATGGTATATTTAAAGGTGTAAAGTATCGACGAATGGATTGAACTGGCTAGAATAATGGGAGTAGACCGGTGGCAAGCTAGGCCATTCATTCCTGGTTGTGAAAAGGTTAAGCATTGAATGTTCTCGTTTTTCCTCGGCTATAACTCGATTCATCTTCCTGTCAGTCAGGCCTTCCTAATCCAACTCTCTCCATTCGAGTTAGTCCTATTCCTGATCAACCCATTCATTATCGCCGCAAATATCCCTCCTACGTTCCTTCACTAATTTATTCGCCATTATTATTATTATTATTATCATCTGTCGATTTTTCCCCCCTTAGAAATAATCTAAATTTCTTAAACAACTGTATTTTAAGAAGGATGGGAAATTGAATTTGCTATTCTGCATTTTTATAAGAATTGGCTTGCCAGTGTGTAATTTTTTAAGAAGTACGACAGTGATGCCATCACCGTCTCTTAGAAGATTTGATTTTTAACGAATTAGTGATCCATATAAATTAGTTTATCGATGTCGTGGTAAATTTAATTGCCAGCGAATAATTTCCTTTTGGTGGAAACAATTTAGGACGAATCTACTAAAGTCTATTTCATGAAATAGCTGTTTGCCCGCCATCCGCCATTTTTTATAAGAAAAGTAAAAGGCTTCAAGGCTTGCGCCTCCTCCTGAGTCGAGCCCTCAAGGTTCGCACCTTCTACCGAGTCGAGCCTTTTAAGTCTGCGCCTTCTATCAAGCCCTGCCCAAGCTCTGAGAGCTCAAGCTTTTAGGAGCCGCGCCTTCTAGACTTAAAGGCGCGCTGTGTACCATTTAACTTTTTTTGTTTATTGGTTGTATTTTAGGCGTGTCGACCGTTGAGGTCATTAACACCAGTAGCGTTTAATGGTGTTTACATAATTATGTCAGCTGTAATTGTCTGTGCTATAATTATTTTGAGGCCAGTTTGTAGATAAAAATCTGCGATGTGATGAAGGAAGGGGTGAGTGAGGGGCAACCGACCTGGGGAGGCAAAGCAGGCAGACACTAGAAGCCTTCTCTTTCTATTGCTTGGCAACTATATTTCTGTGTTTGTAAATCGGGTTCGCCTGTGAGAAAGTGCACGTGCTTACTCCGCCCATGCTCTCGCGAGTCCCAGGGTCTCATCGATGACCCCATTTAACTTTAAAGGTACACAGCTATATTGAAGTAACTGAAAAGAGTAAACAAAAACATGCTAAAAATGAGCGGCTAAAACCTCCTTAATTTTTACAGGATACTCAAAGCTGAAAAAATGAAGAAGAGGCATGGAGGAAGCCGGATGGACTAGAAGGGATAATGCCGAATGAAGCATGACGTCCATATACCAGGGAAAAAACATGAAGGGGGAATATACAGTAGGTTTATTTCCGCGATGCTCTCCCTTCAACCGTGATTTTTCTTCTTTCTATATTTACAACCCGAGGGGGATGACGAAAGTTTCAGCAGTGAGTCAATATTCGCTTGCATACTAAAGTGAACAAATATTATTTGTCATTTGCAGCGATTCTTTTGAGGAAAAGAATGCTACAGCACATAAAAAGTATAAATAATCAGAGTCAAATCCAAACTGCCTTATCGAATCATGCAACTAAAAGTCACCATCAATTTAAATTTGAAGAGATAAAAAATCTAGGTAGGGAAAGAAATATATCAAAACGAAAATTTGTTTATTTTGGGGAACTTAAGATGTATAAAAAACCAATGTTTTTTAAAAATTAGTTTTAGAAATAGCAGTCGTCTTTTTGCTAGGAACGCCCCAAGAAAATAAAAAGTCCGACTCGCAGGAACTGCAGCATCTTAGCGCGGTTCCGTTCATGTCCCTAGTGCCATTTGATAAGCTTAGAAAAGAAATAAACTTATTTTTTTTATATATCTCGTGAAAATTGTCAAAATCCTCTCGAACATCTCGAATAAAAGTGATATTAAGGCGTCAGGGACACCGACAGTAGCTAACTTTTACACAGAAGCGGAAATTACAGAATCTGGCTCTCATTCTAAAGCAAAGCTCTATAAATCAATACAAAATATGCCTAATAAAGCCTTTCTAGTGGATACAGAAGCATGGGCGTATATGAGGGGGGGGGGGCTGAGGGGGCTGCAGCCCCTCCCGAAATTTTGAATTGATGATAAAAACTTCTCGTAAAACCCTTAAAAATAAATTAAATAAGATCACTTAGTTCATAAAACATATTTTATTTTACGTGTAATAGCGTTTTAGTTGCCTAAAACTATTCCAAGCTCTAAATATTTAGTATTCCATACCCTGGAAATGGTCTCAGCCCCCCCCCCCGAAATTGTTTTTACATACGCCCATGTACAGAAGGAACAAGAAGAAGTACACAAGATTGAGTAGAATACCCTGCCTAATATAGCCTATATAGAATAATATGCCGAATAAAGCCTATCTAGTAAATACACAAGGACAAATAAAAGTCTTGACGAATAACAAGTCAAGAAAAAAAACTTTATTTAACAAAATAAAACAAAGTTTAGTTGCCCAACTACAATAGAATAATATACCTAATTAAGTCTATGGAGTAGACACAAATGGACCAAAAACAAGTCTTGTGGAATATTGTTTTTTTTTTCTAATTAAATACTTTTTATCAATATTTAGTATATAACACTTGTTGAAAACTATTGATTGCTAATTGATGATTCGGTTTACAACTAAGTAGTCTTTATGAATATTTAGTATATAACCTATGTTTGGATCTGTGTTTTTGGGGTGCTCTCCGCCTAGGCTTTGTATTTGTGTCGGCAGATACCTGGGGTATATTTACAGCTCTTGAGGATTAACTCTTAGCAGGTAAATTTCCTGCGGACCTTCTCCTTCTACGGGTATTGAACCGCCATATTCGCTCATAGTATCTAACCGTTGTGAAGTTTATTTTTTGGATTTAGGACTTAATATACTTATGTAGACTAAATCATAGCAAGAAGTAATCCTCCGTCGTCAGTTCTTAACTATGTAGACTCGCTAATTTTATCCAATCTTTGATACATCGTATTTAAAATCCACAGCAAAAACACGACATTTCATCAGAATCCCCTGCTGAATAAAACTTATATAGAATAATATGCAAAATAAAGCCTATCTAGTGGATAAAAATAGAGGAAAAAAGCCGTTCGTGGTGGTAGAAAATCTTAAAAGTATTTCGCTCAGAAATCTCTGAAATATTGTCACTAATTTTACGTATCCTGTTTTATAGCCAAATAGATTTATATTCTATAATCAATAAGAAAAACCTACTAACAATAAAAAACTATGGGTAACAGATGAAAATAGGGAATACCAAGAATAATTCTAAAGAACGAAATCAACACCAGTCCTGTAATCTAGATATTCATACGGCATCTTCGAATTCTAACAAACAAAATATTGATTCTAATTATACGTATCCTGTTTTATTGAAAAATACATTTGACTACTCTAAGCAATTAAAAACACTAGGGAATATGCCAAAGAACTCGGAATAGGAGCCTCGACAGTTTCAAGACATTTGAAGGAAATCGACAAATCCAAAACTGACATTTCATACGGTACAGCCTGATATATTTTTAACAATGAATTGCTTTTCTTATTTTAATTAATCTGTTTTATTGTCAAATACATTATCCTACTATAACCAATGAAAAAACAACAAGGAATAAAAACAAACAAGAAGAACAGTTCGAATAAACGAAATCAATTACTTCAAAGTTTATGCACTTATTTCTCCGATTGACATAGCCTAATCAAAAATTGTTTCAGAATCTTTTTTGTAGAACATTTAGTAAGCTTTCGCATGGTAACCCTCCGTTTACCAATATTCCTAACCGTCTTCGAGATATCAGGGAATGTATACGAAGTTCCCAAAACATTTCATGTCTGTTAATAAAATATTTTATTCTAATCCTTCCTTAGTTCCAAACGTAACCGAAATTTTAACATATTAGTGTTGATGAAATTCAAACATGCAGAAAATGTTTCAACTGAATCCCATAATTTTAAGTATCAAAATCAAAGACAAAAAGAACAGTTCGAATAAGCGAAATCAATTACTTTAAAGTTTTAAGCACTTATTTCTTCGATTGACATCGCTTAATCAAAACTTTTATTAGAACCTTTTTTGTAGAGCATTTAGTAAGCTTTCCAATGGTATTCTTCCGTTTCCCAAGATTCTTAACCTTTTTCGAGATATTAAGGAAAGTATACAAAGTTACCAAAACTTTTTTATGTCTGTTAATAAAATATTTTATTCTAACCCTTCCTTAACTCCAAACGCAACCAAAATTTCAACATATTAGTTTTAATGAAAGTAGAAGATGCAGTAAATGTTTCAACTGAATCCCATGATTCTAAGTACCCAAACCAAAAACGGCATTCAAAAATTATTTTTTCAGTTTTCTCGAAAACGGTTGAAGCTATCGCCTTGAAAATGGTTTCATTCGTTTTCCTAGCCCAAGAAGCCTATACTTACAAGCTTATGAACTCAAAAACGTGAGCGTTACGATTTTTTTGCGCGAATTTCGCCCCAAACGCCATCTTCCAGTGGGCGGATTTTTCTGGTTAACGAACTTGACCTTTCAAATTGGACGACAGATTTTTGTACCAAATTTCATCAAAATCGGACCATCAGGGAAGCCAGAAATGAGCGAACAGACAAATATATATATATATATATATATATATATATATATATATATATATATATATATATATATATATACAGGGTGTCCCGTAAATGTCTAGTCATATTGTGAGGGGTGATAGAGGACCTTTAGGGGAACAAAAAATGTTCTATGGCGATTTCCCGAATTCTCGCCCATAAGGGAGAAAACGTCGTTTTATTGTTTTTTCTAGACAAACATGGTTTTTAGAAGAATAAGCGTTGTAACTCCGTCCCAGGTGGTACTACTAGAAAGAGAGTGAAACCAATCGAAAGCTGAGGGAATTTACTATAAGACTAGTTGGGAGTAAACGTAAAACTGAATGAATGTAAGTATGTATATCTTACCAAAAGAAAGCTATTCTAAATTTCCTGACATTTTATTGATATTTCTTTCCAGCGTTACTCCTCAATGGGCAGGATCTGAGATTTCCGGGTTTCAGAAAAACTTTCTCATTTAACCAGCTTTCCATTCATGTATCACAACCCTGTGTTATTGAAGTATTTGAACGGCTTAAGAACAAAAGTTTGAAAAAAAAACATGGATCTGTGAAAAGAAAATGATATATTTTCTTCAGTTTATTCAAAAAGCTGAAGAGAAAAATTTATTTTTATAAATTTTTACATAAATATTAAGTAAATATTTACTTAAAACAATAAAAAAATTACTTCCACGAATATAAAAAAAAATCCTAAATCAGTAAATAAATAAAATACACATTTATTATGAATTTATTAATTCAAGTAACTAATACTGGGTCCAGGAGGCGGCAATTAAGGAACCATAACCATACATTAACCTCAAAAATTATTATTTTTACCTATATCACGCATTTGAAAACATTTTTACAGGACTATGTACATCTTATTTATGAGCGATAGAATTTTTTATTACCACAACAAAAACGCATCGGCTCACGAGAATCCAGTGATTTTCACAAGCTTAGCCATCAGTATCAATTCAAGGTAAAGCATTTGTTTTCTAAATCTGTAAAAATTTGTTCAAATGCATGATCTAGGTAAAAATAGTAATTTTTGAGGTTAATGTATGGTTGGGGTTCATTAATGGCCACCTCCTGGACCCAGTATTAGTTACTGTAATTAACGAATTCAAAATATATGTTTATTTTATTTATTTACATTTTTTTATATTTTTTTTATATTCGTGGAAGTATTTTTTTTTATTGTTTTAAGTAAATATTTACTTAATATTTATGTAAACATTTATAAAAAAAAATTTTTCTCTTCAGCTTTTTGAATAAACTGAGGAAAAAAATATAATTTTCTTTTCGCAGATCCATGTTTTTTTTCAAACTTTTATTCTTTAACCGTTTAAATACTTCAATAACACAGGGTTGTGATACATGAATGGAAAGCTGATTAAATGAGGAAGTTTTTCTGAAACCCGGAAATCTCAGATCCTGCCCATTGAGGAGTAACGCTGGAAAGAATTATCAAAAAAAATGTCAGGAAATTTAGAATAGCTTTCTTTTGTTAAGATATACATACTTACATTCATTCATTTTTATGTTTACTCCCAATTAGTCTTATAGTAAATTTCCTCAGCTTTCGATTGGTTTCACTCCCTTTCTAGTAGAACCACCTGGGACGGAGCTACAACGATTATTCTTTTAAAAACCACGTTTGTCTAGAAAAAACAATAAAACGACGTTTTCTCCCTTATGGGCGAGAATTCGGGAAATCGTCATAGAATATTTTTTGTTCCTCTAAGGGTCCTCTATCACCCCTCACAGTATGACTAGACATTTACGGGACACCCTGTATATATATATATATATATATATATATATATATATATATATATATATATATATATATAAATAAATATATACATATATATTTATATATATATATACAAATTTGAACCACCGTTATTTTCGGTCTCTAGGGGTTCTGAAACGCGAAATTTTCTTGTCGGCACTTCCGGATTGTTTCATTGTATCAACCTTATAAGCGGGGTTCCTCCCTATGGGGGAGGGAGGAACCGCGCTAAAAATGTTATAAAAATAAGCGAAAAAACGAACATTTTAACCTTTAAGGCCTTTTACAAAAAGTATATATCTATAATATCCTGTATAACATATAATATGATATTTTTCGTGATCTACGGGTTCTGAAATGTAAACTTTTGGAGCGAAATTCGCGCAAAAAAAATCGTTACGCTTACGGCTTTGGAGTTCATATGCTTAAAGGTATTCGTTTTTGAGATTTCTTAACATAGGAAAATGAATGAAACTATTTTAATTGTAGCCGTTTACGACAAACATTGATACAAATACTTTTCCACACTAATCTTCAGTTTGGGTATTCAGAAACGATTGTTTCAGTTGAAACTTGTACCAGATGTTTGCAAATAATCTAATCTAAGATAGTTAATATTTGGTTCTGTTTGGAGTTAAGGAAGTACCTACTAGAAATAAAATATTTCTTTAACAGGAATGAAAATTTAGGGGATTTTCGTATATTTTCTAAAATATCTCGAAAACGGTTGGGTGATAGAAGGTGACCGTTCGAAATCTTTCTAAATTCTCTACAAAAAAGATTAAATGTAATTGTCGATGGGGAGATCTCAATCGGAAAAATATGTGCTTGAAATTTTGAAATTGTTAGTTCTGCTTGTTTAAACGGGGTTTTGTTTCTGTTTACCTAACGTTTTAAGTAGTTGCTGTTTTTTTTTAAATGCATTCAAATACATTCATTTTTTAAATACATTGAAATGAGTGTTTTAGTAAATCAAAGTAAGAAAATCTGAAACAGTGTACAGTGAGTGTGGAGTAATTTCCACCTAGGATACTGTCAGCTTCTTGTTGTGGTTGCCTTAAACATCATTCTTTGTATGGAGTAATTTCCGCCTAGGATACTGTCAGCTTCTTGTTGTGGTTGCCTTAAACTTCCTTCTTTGATTTTATTTTATATTTTTCACGAATGATCAAAACCTACTAATAACTGCTATTCATTTCTAATGGAACGAAGGATATAAACGGAACCGTACTAAGATGACGCAGTTCCTGCGTGCCAGACTTTATTTATCTATCTTTAGTGATTTCCTCTTTCCAGGACTAGAGTTGTTCTCGCTAATTCTAAGGGAAGTAATTCTGGACGAATTACCTTTTCCCCCAAATGAATATTCGTAAAGCAGGGGAAAAAGCTGGCCTTCCTGCTTGATTGAGAGTTGTAAATTCAGGAAATGGTTATTCCCTTAATGGAGAGTGAGAGAATAGATAATCTGAGTGCGGAAGCGGCCTGAAGCTTGGTGGTAAATTGCATTAGCCCTTGTGGTAAAGCTTGTTAGTACCGGCCCTTCAAGGGCTTTCCCTCTCAGGATACACATCAGTTACAATGAAAACGTTTACAGAAGGGCCAGTAAAGTTAGTTTTCTTTTATGAAGTCAATAAAAAATAAGAACGGCAGCTATTATTTTTTTTTGAGAATTAATGATTGTTATAAATATTATTAAATATAATCATTTCGTTTTTCCTCTTCTTATAGCCTTCATCAGGACTACGAGGAAAAACGGTTCCATTTCCAGTCTCTACATCCTTTGATTCGTATATCGTCGTTGATTTAGTGTTGTGGTCTTGAAGGGTGTGTCGGTGTGATTTTACTGAAAAGATGCAGAGGTTCCGGGAGGCTTGGAGGAAGGTCTGCATCGCCAACTGATAGTGCAGTATTGAGAGAACAAGGAACATAGCGAAACATGTTTGTATGCAGACTATGTTAAAATCGTTGCTATGCTTCGCCAGCTGGTTTCCTTCCATTTAATCTCACGTGCTTGTTTTTTCCCCGCTTTAGGCCCAGCGCACACGTTGAGACTGTTTTGCAACTCCAGTTGCAAACTAGTTGCACGCTCAACTGTTTTGTGACTTCGGCAATGTATTTCAATGGACAGGCGCACACGACGCAACTGGTTTTTGACGATTTCAAACTAGCCAGAAACCAATCACATGTTAAGGCCCATCACACACGATGCAACTCCAGTTGCACGCGCAACTGTTTTGAGACCTCGGCAATGTATTTCAATGGGCAGGCGCTCACGACGCAACTTGTTTTTGACGATTTCAAACCAGTTTGAAACCAGTCACATGCAACCGTGGGCCCGCGGTTGCATTTGAGTACGAGACTTTCGTCGGACAGCCGTGCATTCTATCGATATTTGCGGTTGCTTAGTTACAAGAAGGTTTAATTATTACATATGTTATTAAGCTATGTTAAGTTGGGTTATGTAAATAAAGGCAGTTTTAAGTAAAGTGTATTTAAGCCATATAGCCAATAACAACATGTGCCATCAAGAACTTAACGTGAAGCAATTTTTGATTTAAAAACGGATGTCAGATTCGTTTTTAGCATATTAAAAACCCCTGAATTCAAATTTTGTGAATATTACAAAAATAAAAAAAAAAAAGTATTTTAAATTTCACTAAGGGGAGAGCCCTTATAACTTTGTTAAAGATTCAAGAATCCGGCCATATTTCAAAGAATATTTACCCGATTCAAACCAAACTTGGAGGGCCGATGAAGGTCATAATGTGGCACATTTCCTTCCAATCGTGGTGTTTCTACTTGTTCTGGGATTGACGTTATATGCAAAAAAGTTAACATTTCATTTTTATTTTCAGAACCATTTTTTGCAAGTACATTTTGATATAATACAATAGTCATTTATATGGTTAGAACAAGGAGTCTTTCTTCTTTTTATGGATTTCAATGAATTAAAAATGGGAGAGATCTCAAGAGGAGATATTGAATTTCAAAACGTCACGTTTCTTTTTCGCTTACAAATTTGTGGTCTCCTCCAGACTGGGAAAAATCATTATTTTTTGTTTTCAATGATATTCACCACATTAGAGTTTTTTGGGGTGCTTATTTCTGCTATTATTTTTGGTATAAAAAAATCTATAACACTAGTTTACTTGAAAACAAGCATATTTTTGAATTTATTTGACGAAATATAAATTATTTATTCGATATAATTCTTTGAACTGGATATAAAAAATAAAGCACTTTCAACCTATTTTATTTTATTTCTCGGCTCCAAGGCGTATTGGACGGAACGCTCGGACATGTGTCGCCTATTTTTCGGTGTAGAATCACCAGAAAAAGAATGGTCCAGATCGGTGACCCCATCGCTGTATACTGCCCTTGTGAGTCTGACATCGCAATTTCTTACAAAAAAACAGGTAGCTGACTAAATAAACACACAACTTGCAAAACTGTTGGGCAATTGATTTACAACAAGCCAATATACTCGCGTGTTTTGTTTCAGTTGCAAACTAATTTCATACGCAGCTGGTTTGCAACTCTAATTGCAGAAAAGTCGCACCGTGAGCAGAAAGAAGGTTCATTTCAGTTGCAAACTGGTTTCAGACGCAACTAGTTTGCAACTCGAGTGGTTTGTTTATTTAGTGAGTTACGTATTTTTTTGTAAGAACTTGCGATGTCAGACTCACAAGGGGAGTATACAGCGATGGGGTCACCGATCTGGACCATTTTTTTTCTGGTGATTCTACGCCAAAAAATAGTCGACACGTGACCCAGCGTTCCGTCCAATACGCCTTGGAGCCGAGAAATGAAATAAAATAGGTTGAAAGTGCTTTATTTTTTATATCCAGTTCAAAAAATTATATCGACATGATTCTTTCACCAATTCATTTGTTTTATAGAGTTCCTAGATTAAAAGAAAAATATAATCGTTAAACAATAATTTATATTTCATCAAATACATTCAAAAATATGCTTATGTTTTCAAGTAAACTAGTATTATACATTATTTTATACCAAAAATAATAGCAGAAAAGAGCACCCCAAAAAACTCTAATGTGGTGAATATCATTGAAAACAAAAAATAATGATTTTTCCCAGTCTGAAGGAGACTACAAATTTGTAAGCGAAAAAGAAACGTGACGTTTTGAAATTCAACATCTCCTCTTGAGATCTCTCCCATTTTTAATTCATTGAAATCCATAAAAAGAAGAAAGACACCTTGTTCTAACCATATAGATGATTATTGTATTATATCAAAATGTACTGGCAAAAAATGGTTCTAAAAATAAAAATTAAATGTTAACTTTTTTACATATAACGTCAATCCCAGAACACGTAGAAACACCCCGATTGGAAGGAAATGTGCCACATTATGGCCTTTATCGTCCCTCCAAGTTTGGTTTGAATCGGGTAAATATTATTTGAAATATGGCCGGATTCTTGAATCTATAACAAACTTATAAGGGCCCTCCCCCTTAGAGAAATTTAAAATACCTTTTTATTTTTATTTTTGTAATATTCACAAAATTTGAATTTAGGGGTTTTTCATGTGCGAAAAACGAATCTGACATCCGTTTTTAAATCAAAAATTGCTTCACGATAAGTTTAAACTGGTTTGAAATCGTCAAAAACAAGTTGCGTCGTGTGCGCCTGCCCATTGAAATACATTGACGAGGTCTCAAAACAGTTGCTCGTGCAACTGGAGTTGCAATCGAGTTACATCGTGTGCGATGGGCCTTACTCTTTGCTCTGTCGACACTCCAATCTGCAAGTACACTTAGTGGCCTTGTTACACTTCTACTGTGACCATGATGTTGTAATTGACACGTTTTTGTGCATCATTCGGAAGAGATCGGACAAGAGCGAGGAATAGTCAGTGTTCGAGCCTCATAGTAGATAAAAGTACTTACAAAATGAGTTATTATTGCCAACGATTCGGCTTGAATTTTACACCTTTATCGGGACTATGATGAGAAGGAAAATCTGTTTGGAAGTAGCCAAACCTATTCATTTCCTATTAAGTTCTATGAATGAAGGTTGTACTCATTGAAGAATTCCTGTTTGAAGAAACACACTTTTTCTAATACCAAAGGATAAGTGTGCTGACCAGGAAAAAGGCTCCACAAAATATAGCACTATTTTTGACAGAATTTTGTAAATAAAACGCATAATACTAAATGTTTGGTTCCAAAGAACACTTTTATTGGTCACTAGCTGTTACCCGGCGTGCCATGCTACACCTACTTTCTGCATATAGAAAAGCCTAAATAAATTAGAAACCAAATAAGTATTATTAAAATCTAATAACACGAATCTGTAACTGTTTCGAACCCGTGACCTCTCAACTGTAAGTCCTAGACGGCTTCGACATAACCTATAACTCCCCCCGTATCAAGACATACATGTATGCCAAGTTTGGTAAAAATAGGTCTTGCTTATAAAAAGAAACAACAACATACAGGCAGCAGCTGGTAGACGTTTTTGACCTGGCCTATGACAATCCCCTGATCAAGACCAACCTGTGTGCCCAGTTTGATCAAAATCCGTCAAACGGTGTGGGTCTGTATAAAGAACAAACATACAGACAGACAGCTGGTAGACGTTTTTGACTTAGCCTACGACTCTCCCCAGATTAAGATCTACATGTGTACCGAGTTCAGTCAAAATCTGACGACCGGTGTGGAGTTGTATAAGGGACAAACATACAGACAGACAGCTGGTAGACGTTTTTGACTTAGCCTTCGACTCTCCCCAGATTAAGATCTACATGTGTACCGAGTTTAGTCAAAATCGGATGAACGGTATGGATTTGTATAAGGGACAAACATACAGACAGACAGCTGCTAGATTTTTTTGACCTAGCCTAGGAGATTTCTCGTATCAAGACCTACCATTATTCCAAGTTTGGTCAAAAACGGTCAAACGGTGTGGATTTGTATAAGGAACAAACAAACAGACACGTGATTTTTATATATATAGATTTGATCCGGGAAGTCAAATGGAACGACTTTCATGGCGATACCTTAGCTTGTATTTCTCATTCATTCCAACGAAGGTTGGCCAACCTGGGAATAAATTTAAACAATATTAAAAACATGACCACTTTGCAAATGTTGATAGCTTGATCCTACCCGCAAAAACACGCCTTTTATCTATATTCATTCTATCTGAATGTACTAAATTCAGTAGAACAGCAATATGAAAGCCTAAAATAACTAACTACCTTATGCGTCTCCCCGTAGTACTTTGGCTGACATGTTGGATTCTCATAAGGGAGATTGTGGGTTCGGGTCCCGCCTGTAGCAGAGATTTAGATAATTTTAGGGTCCGTTCCCTGTTCCACCGGCACTAATGGCCTAAATGTCGATGCTCCGTAAGAAAAAAAAAAGTCCGTCACGCAGGAACTGCATAACTAAGCACTTTCCTCAGAATTTGGGTAGTGTAGACTGCTATCCAGAACGATTTGCTTAAAATATCCTACATAAATAAAATAAAATCATGAATAGTTCTCTTTTAAATTTGTAATGAGTAACTGAACAATTATTAATTTGCTTCCAGAGTTATGTTTACACATGGTACCTATTAGACTACGTAATAAATACAAAAAACCTCATATTATCGTATTTTGATCTAACGCAGGAACAGGATACAGACACTCTAGTGGTAGAAAGCGCTCCTTGCGGCGGCTTTGTGAACCTACGTCTGGCGGGCTTTTCTATTGAAATATATTACAAATTAAACCCCCGCTTTCCGATTGACCGATTCAGCTCATTTTTACAACACTTCTTTCTCATGAGTTACACACGACGTATACCGCGTTTCGTTACAATACAGCAGAAATTACGACCGATATGAGTATATTAGGAATTATGGTCTGGAGTAAACCCCCCCCTTCTAATGAACCGATTTAGTTTATTTTTACAACACATATTTACCTGTAGATTACCACTACGAATACCGAGTTTCGTCGAAATATACCAAAAATCACGGCTGGTAGTGGCGAATTGGTATTGTGGGTCCGGAGTAAACCCCCCCCTTCTAATGAACCGATTTAGTTCATTTTTATATCTCACTTTTCTCTCTATATTACCACTACGAATGCCAAGTTTCGTTGAAATATAACAAATATTACGGCTGACATAGTCAAATTAGTGTTTTGGGTTCGGGGTAAACCCCCCCTTCCGGTGGACCGACTTTGGTGGTTAACGAACTCGTTCAATCGTTTGCTAATTGAATGCTATATACCAAGTTTCGTGACGAAAAAACAAAAACTCTGGCCGCTATCGTGTTAACAGACATATATATATATATATATATATATATATATATATATATATATATATATATATATATATAAATTTTAACGGGGGTCATTTTCGGTGTCTACTAGGTAGGATCGATAAAGATTTGAAGAAATTTTTCAAAAATTCCGTCATGAGTCCAACCTCAATAGCTACTTTCCTTCGGAGGAAAGTGCTAAAAGAAATACTTTACTTCTCAAGTCATTTCTATTGTAAAAGATCCCCATGAAAAAGATTTGTCAACAAACTTTCTATGACTTACATGATGGATATAAGGTAACCTGCAACTTAAGTGATTTTTTACTAGCTGAACTAACGATAACAAGAGTTATCAAAACTTACGTCGAGGAACCAATTGAAAGAGTTTTTATCTGACACACGCATGATACATCAAGGGTTTTCATATTCTCAATTTTTTTTAATGTGTATATCTATAAATTCTCCTTCTTAGACCTTATTTGTAAAACTTTTTTTAAATATTATTTTGAAAGCAATAATCATTAGATAAATCCATTAATAATAAGTAAAGTAATGGTTGGGATTCAGCTACGAGAAAACTTCAGACCTTACCAGCATATAACATCGGACAAATTACTGATCAGAAATGACGACGCTTTGCTCACTGAAATTCAAATATTTGAAATAGGTAATATTATGTATATATATGTATATATATATATATATATATATATATATATATATATATACACACACACACACACACACACACAGATATAGGTTCGCGATTAAAATGCAGACTCAATATAAGTCAGGTCAATGACTTAGAACAAATATTAGAATAGAACTCACCGCCTCTGAGAAGATATGAGTTTAATTCACATTACCTGAAAAAAAAAAAAAAAAATTAAAATCGATTGACAAATTATATATTAAAATTAATTATACTTAAGTTGTCCGTTGAAAAACAAGAATAGGAAGGAATAGGAGGAGTGGGAAGGGGAGCAAGAGGAAGGAAATTATCGACTCTATAATTTAGAATAGGAAATAGAAGTTAGAAGATCCAAATGTAAGTTTTGTTGCAGTCAGGAGGGGTATTTTACTTGAGTTCTTTGCAGACTATTTGTGATTTTGCGACAAATGAAAGAATCGCAATGTGCTTTGCTGGCTTGCAAAATAAGTGGTAATAAGGGAAATTACGTTTGTGGAATATTCAATTTACCAATTAAAGGGTAGTCTTAGGGTTATATTACTTCTAGATGCATTATCAGGGGTTATTAGTAGGGGACTATCTCACACAACATATCGAGTTCCAGGTATATTTTATGCTTAAATTCACCTAGTTTACTAGCAACACTAAACAGTCATAAGAAAAGACATCAGCCCTATCCTGAATTGTTTTATAATATCGTCCCTACCATGTCAAACTATCGAATATGCAAATCGGAGGAAACTAGGGAACGAACATATTTTATCCATTGACGAAGTAATATATAGAAACATGGTCTTATTCAATACTTTATTTAAGGCGTTTCCGGCTATTCTAAAGGGATTAGAGTTGCATTAATTTGCGAGCAACTGTATGTACCTTAATGCAAGAGCTAAGTATGGAATCTGGAAAACGAGGTTTTTCATATTCAATAGTTTTACATTGTAGGGACGATATAATCAACATTTTCTTCCTGGAATGAAAAAAGTCCTAAACGAATTTTAAGCTGCACAATAAATTATATAAAAATATCTATTTTTTGACCTTTTTTCCATACCACTTTTGTGTTTTTTAAATAATTGAATTATAGGAAATTTCATTACAAATCTTTTGATGCCTTGACAAGATCTCTATCATGAATACGTTCCGAGTTATGAGCGAAATCAGTACAAAAAATAAGTGATTTTTTTTTTATATATATATATATATATTTAAAATAAAATAAAAATGTACCGGGATTTTTTTATTATTTATGCGTAGCTCAGTTATTGTTATTTGAGGTGTTCTAAAGATCTCCAGATGTGCCCTGTACTAAAACTTTAGTGCGTGGATTAAAAAAAAAAAAAAAAAAAAAAAAAAAAAAATCCAATAAACCACTGATAAAAGCCATATGACAAACGAGGGAGAGAGAGAAAGAGTAAATTAGAAATTCAGTGGATTAGTGTGAAAGAGGACCGGCGTCATTACTCGTAGGAAGAAACGGTTAGCTTCTGTATTTCCTGAGCTCTTAGTGACGTCACGGGCTGTCTGCAATCACCCGCTGATAATTTGTCAATGCCTAAGGCGGGACTATCGATTATCTAGCAATCGACATCGGTGGTTCATCCTTAAGGCTCTCAGTTAACTTTGTCCTTTCTCAGAGATACACTTCTGTCTGTAATCCCACAGCCCAAAGTATCGAACAGCTCAGAATTGTAAGAAAAATTAAGAATAAGTTATGAAGGTTATTAGGGTATAAGGAATAATTGCTAGTAATTAAGTACGGGGACTGAATGAGTTATATCAGAAGAAAAAATAAAAGTCTCATTGCGAACCGAATAACAATGACGTGAGAATGGTACATCAGAAAATAAAATAAAAGTTTATTTCTCTCCATGTTGTGAAATCATTTGATGTTTTCTTCCATTTTCGAAAGAAGTTGCTCCAATCGTGGGAATCGCAGCCATATTGAAAAGTATATTTCATTTAAACCCAAGAGAGATGGAGAGGGAGGGAATGTAGAAAATGTAGCTAAAATCAACGTATTTTGTGAATCAAAAAGAAAAATCTGGAAATGCTGAAACAAGTTGGTTTCTTCAGCCGACATGAAAGGTATATAAAAAGTAAATGTGTAAGAGGGAATGGGGAAACACCTCTCCCCTAAATCCCAGGATCAGAGGGTTCTGACAGGACCCATCTCTCCTCATTGGGGATTCTATACCAACATGAGCTTTATACCTCGCTTCAAACCTACAAAAGACCAACGTTTGGAGTATCTTTTTTTTTTGTAAACGTAGGTAAATGAAAATAAAATAAAAGGAAGAAATTAAAAAAATGAAAGCAATTTAAACTCCTCAAATCTTAGACTGTGGAAAAAATAAAAATAAAAACAATTTGGCGTCGTTTTAGACGGTATTAGATTAACATATGGAGGGTTCAGTGCACAACTAGACTAAGTCCATTTTTGGCATTTTATGTTGTAATGGGATTGAATAGTATTACTAAAATGGCTCTATTCAGTGCTACAGGAGACTAAGTCCTAATTTTATTATTTTCCCACTTGTAGCAGTTCTTGCTACACAACTGGAAGTCATTCGTATTTTTTTAAGAGCACAAGAGTAAGCCAAGTCCAAGTTGTAACTATTTTATAAACAAGGCTATCTATACATAAATAATGTCAGTGTATAAGTTCAAATCTTTTAAAGACTTATACTGGCCTATAGGATTTATACGACGTCTCTGCAAATTAAACCGAATAATACTCATTTTCTGAAATCTGTATAACATGGAATTGGTCTAGTTCAGCTCCGAAACCTCCATTTGATAATTATCTTTTAATACATTTTTCATTTTCTTGTGTGGTACAAATGAAAAATAAATTGGAACCATTGTCACAAAATAATGAAACATACGTAGATTAAATTTAGAGTTCCAGAAGATAGCGGACAAAGTAGATAAATAAATTTGTGTTCCATTTCCCCGAGGAAATCTTCTTTATTTCGAGCTGGAGGAGAAATTATACGAACAGTAATTCACAGAGGCAGCATCTCTCCTCCATATCCTGGATAAGGTGGAAAGGATTTGTGATTGAACATGTTTCTCCACTCAAGCAACGTGTAAAGCCTTCTAGAATAAGTACGCTCTTATGTCTATTCAATCAACCAGCTGTCGGCTCATTGATACAGATTTTTACAGGAGGAATCCAATTTGTCTGGGAAATTATAGAATTTTCCTATTGAATAAACAGAGTTCACAACATGAGAGTACAATTATAAAATACTAGCTGTTACCCAGTGTGCCATACTTTCTGCCTATGACTCTCACCGTATCAAGATCTACCTGTATACCCAGTTACATCGCAATCGGTCAAACGGTGTGAAGTGGTTTATATCTGTCTAGTAATTCTTTTGACCTTTTGACCAGATTTTGAAATTTGATTATTTTGACCTAGCCTAGGAGATTTCTCGTTTCAAGACCTACCTGATTTAAGCTGTATTATTATCATTATTATTCAAGTATTGCCCTTCTATGACAACGCGAAGTACAATTAATAAAGTTTGATTTATTTTGTCGGACATGTTTCACAAGCGCCGTTTACACGAACGCTTACAAACTTCTTTTGTCTAAATGTGCCTCTACCTGAAATGGTTTCCTAATACCTACTGCTTTTAAATATTCGTTTACTGCCGCGATTCTACTTACGCTTTACTTTAATTTTCATAATATCATGGGCGTATATACAAAATAATTTCGGAGGGGGCTGGGAAAATTTCGGGGGGGGGGGGGGGCTGAGACCATTTCCGGTGTATCGAACACTAACAATTTAGATCTTGGAAGAGTTTTAGCCAACTTAAACGCCATTACACCCAAAATAGAATATGTTTTATGAGCTAAATGATCATATTTAATCTATTTTTAAGGGTTTTATGAAATTATTACCGATCAAATCAAAATTTCGGGGGGGGGGGAGCTGCAGCCCCCTCAGCCTCCCACCTTATATAATATTCCCCCCTTATATAATATGCAGCCCATGCATAACATTCCACTATTTGTTTTGTTTGTATATTTTATTTTTATACTCCAATAGCTGCTGCCTGAGCATTATGCGTATATTGATATCGTCCCCAAGGTACATTAAACGCAACTATCTCACCCCTACATAAACACTAGTATACTAAAGTGACACAACACATAATATTTTTTTTCGAATACTTCTTCAGCTCTAAATCTAAACGAAATTTAAATATCTTCGTTTAGATAAATTTCCAACATGTAGAAGATATGAAGTAGCAAAACTGAAAATTATTTTGAAAAACTATTTTTATCCATTTTTCTCATTAACGGTTACAGATATGACATTGAAAATGATTTTATCTTTTCCCTGCGGTAGAAAACATACAAAAGAGTACGTGCAAGCATATTATCTGAAAAATGAAAGCGTTAAGATTTTTCGTGAATTTCGGTGGACGAATTCTGCTGGTCAACGTTCTTGACGTTGATGAATCTATACCGGGAATTCTTTTTAACTTGTGAAATCTTTACGATGTACATAATAAGGGAGTTTTCATGTTCGAAAATTTTTAGCTATCATAGTTAATAATACTTGTAGAAATTGCGATCCCTTGTTGCATGTTTTCGTAATTCTCACTGAAAATATAAGCCGAGGGCGAATCAATCGAAGTTGGAAGAGGAAAAGCAAGAGACGAAAAGAAATACCACATCACGTTTCTTTTTATCACCGACATATTCTCGTTCCCTTCGAATAGCCACGGGATGAAAGGATCACAAAAACTCCCCCAGCTCTCGGATTGGCTCGACCGAAGGGGACCAGACATTCTAGATGGGAATAGGCCAAAAGAAAATATTTATGGCCAAAAGTAACTTCATTTGGCCTCAAGTCATAAGTCATGTATTTTAACCTGAGATCCAAAACATCTGTGCACTTTTATTTTCCTTTTTTTTAGCGCTTATCCTCCCTACCACCACATGGAGGAAACTCACTTATGAGATTGACCTCATGGCGCAATCCGGAAGTGCCGTTCTGCAGATTTCACGATTTAGAACCCACAGATCATGAAAACAAAGGTGGTTCATATATATATATATATATATATATATATATATATATATATATATATATATATATATATATATATATTTGCCTGTTCGCTTTCCCATAGGCTCATATTTTACTTCATAGTAGTTTATTTATGTTAGAAATTATATTATGAAGTTCTATTGCCAACTTTTACAAAAGAATTTTTATGGTAAACATTAGCATTACCTTTAGCAGGTTTAAGAACTCAAACATGACTCTTGATCCCATCCAACTGGAAGAAATATTCAGACTACTACTTAATACGAACTAAAACTTTTTTCGCTTTTAGAGAAAATGGTGGATTTTCTACTCCGCATATTTTTTGGTGTCCTACAATTTATTACCCATCTTGGTGATGAAGGTTGGGGGGTAGTCGAGATTTGTATGAAATTTTAGACCGATTTTTCTTGAAGTTCTAATTTCATATTAGTTTGCTTTTATTTTGGGGCAAGGAAATGTCCTGTAAATTATTGCAAATCATTGAAATTATCTTTATGTTATAAATGTATTAGAAAAGTATCTTTATATAAAACAAATATTTTTAGGGGAGAAATCGAGCAGTTTAATCGTCCTTTAGAACTGAAAACTTATATGCAAGATCTAATATTAAAAATTCGGACTCGCAGGAGCTGCGTCATGTTTGCGCTGTTCCGTTCATACATCTAGTATCATTTGGAAAGCATAGAATTGATATTAATATTTTTTTGTTGTTGATATTTCGTGAAAATTGTCAACACCCAGTCGATCATCTCGAATAAAAGCGATAATAAGGATCCAAGACACAGGAAACTGACAATAACTAACTTACACAGAAGTGGAAATTACACAATACGGCTCTTCCTATTAAAACACGTTTCTCCTTAACTTGTCATGTTTTATTTTTTTAAATTAGCAATCAAAATAACAGCAAGCAATTAAAAAATAAGGAAAACAGTAAAAAAAAAAAAATAAATAAAAATAATAATAAAAAAATAATAACTTAGGTAAACTGAAGGGGAAAAAATAGGCCACAACTTCTGTTATATCAGTGATGTTGATAGGCTGTATGAACCACTGTCATTAAAATGTCCCAGTACAATTTAATGTAAGTTTCGTCCAGTAATTTTTTGTGTTTGATAAGGGATATTTTTACTGCATAGGAAAAACGTTTCTGAGAGCTTTCTGGTATATTTTAGCCTCGTTGTTGTGCCATCCACGCTAATCTGATTTCGCATACAGGCTTAAAAACAGAATTATCTCATACGCTTTTTGTTAGAATTATTATGAAGACATACATTTTAAGTAGTATTTTAACGAATCTTGCTTCATTTGCAATGTGCTCTAAATCCTCCAAATGTAGCGAGGAAGTTGTTACATTAGCTCCCAAGGCAAACTTCTACTTGAAGAAGTAAAGGGAGCGAAAAGGAAAGAGATAAGACTTGTAGCGTCAGCTGCTTTTAGATAAGTCTTCTTCCTTCGGATGTGTTCACAGTCCATCCCCGGCATGACATCCTTCTCCAACTCTCCACAAGGACTGGCTGGGGGAAATTTACTAACCTTGTGAGACATGTCACTGTTGGCTTTCCACACATGAAGTTATTATTGAAAGATTTCCACACATTTTAAAAAATTTAACGGATCATTCTAATTTTTGACAATCCCAAAAAAATGTACACACAGTATGCACATTGTCAAATCACATTTATTACTATGATTACCATGATGAATGAAAGCTAGAAGAAGCCGTAGAGGAATCAGGCGAAAAAGATGGAGCAAGACCGCTGGAGAAAGAAGCCGCATCACAAATCAATATATATATACATGTGTGTGTGTTTGTGATGTGGCTTCTTTCTCCAGCGGCCTTGTTCCTCCTTTTAATATATATATATATATATATATATATATATATATATATATATATATATATATATGTATATACATATGAGCAAACATGGAATAGTTGGGATTCGGCTAAAAAAAACCTCAATACCATTTTTGTAAAAAATCTATATTCAGCCGAAAATAAAGTAAAAAATCTATATATATTGCTGAATATAGGTTTTTTACAAAAATCATATTGAGGGGTTTTTTTTTTTGCCAAACCTGGCAAACAGGTAGGTATTGATCCGGGCTGTCTCGTAGGCTAGGTCAAAAACGTCTATCAGCTGTCTATCTGAGTGTTTGTTCCTTATAAAAATTCCCACCTTTCTACCGTTTTTGACCAATCTTGGCACACAGGTAGATATTGATCCGGGAATTGTCTCAGGCTAAGTCAAAAACGTCTACCAGCTCTCTGTCTGTACGTTTGTTGCTTATAATCCACACCGTTTGACCGATTTTGACCAAATTTGGCACACATGTATGTCTTGATCCGGGGGTTGTTATAGGCTAGGTTAAAATCATCTAGGACTCACAGTTTGGAGGTCACGGGTTGGAAACTGTGAACACGAAGTTACAGATTTTGGTTTTTAGTCCATGATTTGGTTTTTAACATAGTAAATTCCTTTCTATAGGCATTGGAATTATTCCAGCTGTTCCTTAGAGGTAGAAGGAGAGAAACATAAAAATGTCCTTTACATATTTAATTTAATTGTTTTATCATGATGATTAGATAGTTAGCCGTCGAGGTGATAAGTAAAGATGGAATGGTTGAGATTCGGCTAAAGAAACCTCATTATGATTTTTGTTAAAAAAATCTATATTTTGGACGTTTCGGCTACTCATTGGTATGACATTTTATGACAGGAAACATAAACTCTCCCGACCTCCCACCTAGTATTTCCCCTTGCCCCTTGTGTATCCTTCCATTAACACCTTTCTCTCCTTTCCTGTCATAAAATGTCATAAACAGGCCTTTGATCCATACCGACCTTCTCCCACCACCTGGTTTGTTTTCAGTTTCATTTACCCTAGTAGATTCCTTTTTTCTTAGACACTTCCACAATGGTTACTTAACTGTCAACATTGGTCTTCCTCTGCCTCCAGGCATTTCCATGGGTATGTAGTATCTTATTTGTTTGTTATAATTAATTAATGTTACTATTAGCACCTATTTACTTGTATAAAATTCAATATAATATCCTTTTTTCTTCTTTTTTGTTATGTTTCTTTTGATTTTCATTCTAAGAATTTAAGACCAAATTGTTCTTTTATAATAAGTTAAGTGTATTTATAGTTCTGTTACTTATCTCAATTATAAACTTTTTTTTGTATTAATTTCTGTTTTTCTTGTCATTTTAGCTGACGAAGGCTACCAATGAGTAGCCGAAACGTCCAAAATATAGATTTTTTTAACAAAAATCATATTGAGGTTTCATTAGCCAAATCCCAACCATTCCATCTTTACTTTAATTGTTTTGTTTTGTGTTCTTATTTATTTTTTTTTATTAATGTATATTTTATAAAATAACTCAATGTATTTAGTTATTTCTTTTTCTTTCTTTTTTAACACTGCTTTATTTCTAAAATGTATTTTATTTATATAAATTTCATTCACTTTGTTTTTTAAATAAAGATTTTGTTGAATATTTGGACTACTTATTTTTGTTTTAAAAATAACGCATATTTCCGATTTATTTCCTCATATTTTTTTTTCCTTCTCAATAAAAAAAAAAAACAGTCCTGTAACAGGCCACAAGGGCCCAGAGGGCAGATACTGCAGAGGTATCTGATTCTTGACCATACAGCACACTTGGGAGATAGTGTGGTCAATACTATGCCCCGCCCGCCTGATTTTTCCCTTTGCAGGTACCCATTAATTAATTAACTAACTAACTAAAGGCTGGATGGGCCTAGGGACGATCTAGGACCCCAAATCCAACCCTCGAACGACGGCACTAGAAGAAAAAATCTTTAGTGCGCTCTCGGGTTTTGAGTCTGGGTCCTCCAGTTCATTAGTCGAGTGCTCTACCACTGAGCTAACCTCGCCCCCTCCTTCTCAATATACTATTATATAAAATGATGTTATTTGTTGTTTATTGTTATGTCAGTGTATATATAGTATATATGCAGTATATACAGTGTATATATAGTATACATACGTTGATAAATTAATATGTATATATTATATACATATTAATTTATCAACGATAAACTAATCGAAATTATTAATGATAAATTATAATATGTTGAACCTATTGAAACATTTCATTCCCATAAAAAAAAAAACCTAAAATGGATTTTTTTAATAAAAACCTAAAAATACCTATTTTTGAACCTATTGAAACATGTTTATCAACTGAAAAAAACCTAAAATGGGTTTTTAGATAAAAACCTAAAAACACCTATATGCAAAAACCTAATTGGATGCTTATTTTATCCTACTTATAACTGGTTATGTTAAAATTGGTCTTCGTGTAATATATGAGCTTGTTCTTCTCGAGGCAATTTCTTGAACGAGGGCGTAGAAGACGAGGCAGAAAGAAAGAGACTGGCTTTCATGCGTTGCCAATTTTCAGAAAAATGTTTGCCCAGAGATGTTTTTTCCTTCCCTTATGTTTTCACTCCTTTACCTCTCTCACTGGATTAGAACCAACCGTTTCCACTTCTGGAACGCGATTCAAGGAAAGAAATCAGGAAACTGTTTAAAAAGAAATCGCATTGCCCTTATGGAAAGAAATACAATACAAATGTTAAATGTTTTTTTTTTTACAATGAAATAATGTCTAAAAAAAATTGAACCTGATATACTATCAAAACATTAACCTCTAACTTATCGCATAACTTAACACTTCCAAATGTGAAGAAACTAAATGACAAAATTTTATGAAACAATTTGGACATAATTCTGTGTAATAGATGTCCTCAAATTTTCATAAATGTATTATATCTTTCTAAACATCGATTATCCCAGAAAAATGCACACCACCATCGAACACATTTAATATAACATAAGAACGAAGAAATAACCTTTACATTGAAAGAAAAAAATAGTACATTTCTATCACTATTCAACTGCGTATCTATTTGCACATAGTTACTGAAAGGTCTATGTCAAGCATGAGCTGCATAACGAAGCATTTTCTTTCAATCTACTATAAATTTGTAAAATACCACTCACTAACTCACTGACCTATAATCGCCGAGCCCAACCTACTTGACAGAAAAATCTGAAATTTTGCATGGACTCTCCCTTTAAGATTTAAACACTCGCCAAGAAAGGTTTTTTTGATATTCAAATTTTTAAGTATTTTTTGAGGGGTTTGAAGTTTTAGTGGGTTTTAAACAGAGAATGCAGGCCTAGGCAGCATGCGTTGCTATTACAATAACAGAACAACTGTTGCCGTACTGTATCTATTTCATAGTACTATTTTTAATTGAGGTTAATTTTCAACTATGATGGCAGACCTTAAATTACTGGAAATAAACTGTGATTTTGTCCCTCATAGATTTTACGCTATACCTGGTGATGGTCTATCCGAGGTAATAATACCCCGAACCCTTGCACAGCATTCCAAGACTTCTTGGTAATGCTTGCAAATATAACCGGTGTTTCCAAATGATATCTTGGAAACATAAATTTATAAATTTTAAGATACGCTTATTATTGACTACGGATTTTAACCTGTACCGGGTAAAATCCTGATAGAGATAACCTATAAATAACGGGTTATCTCGACTCGATTACTTATCGATTGATGAATAACATATATTATGATGGGAACCGTGCTATAATAAACTGCACAAAATTATATAATAGTGTTAATTTTGATGATACATAGATGTTTCTTTTATCGCGTTTCCTCCCTTACCCCATAGGAAGGAAACCCACTTATGACGTCGACCGTTAGCCCAGTGCTCTACCACGAAGCTAACCTCGCCCCCTAAAATTTATATATATATATATATATATATATATATATATATATATATATATATATCGTTTCATTGGAGAGGTCAAGTTCGTTAACTAGCAATATCCGTTTACCGGAACACGTTTTTGAACGAAATTCGCGCGACACAAATCCTAGCGCCTACGGTTTGCGTTGATAGGCTTGTAGGTACACTTTTCATAAGTTTACCTATTATTAAATAGGTAGACCTATAATTTTCCAGTAGCTTAATTGCCTCTACATTAATTTCGCTGTACCATTATTTCCTTGGAACGAATTTAGCATACATAAGACGCACAGCTAATGAGGGGTATGTTATGTGGAAGAAATAAAAATACCAAAACCATTTATGTTTATTTTTTGCTTAGGTTATTTAAAGAACATTTTCTAGGAATGCGGATTAACTAACCACCTTTCTGAGTAATTTGCTTATTTATGTAGCTCCTGCGGTTCGTTCTATTTCTGACGCAGACATAATTAAGCTATTCCAAAAAAATATGTGATTACGATATTCTTATCTAAGTTCTAAGATCTAATAATTATGACTATATGATATGATAATAATTTAATATTGGAGTTATTAATAAGACTGAATCTTTGTATTTATATTTTTTTTTAAACTTTTGTTGCAATTTAGTTTAGATGTGTTTTAATATTGTAGTGACAACAATTATAATTGTTTGTTAGAAGGTAAAAGAGGAATATAATTTATTTATATATAATTATCTAAAGCTGTATCCCTCAATAAAGTACATTATTCCGAACCAGTCGGAAGATATTTCTTAAATTGGGTAACAATTTTTCATTTTTTTAAATTTTTAATGTCCGGTTCTACGTTTTTTTTTGTAATATTTAAAATTATAAGATATCTTCATATTTTTTTCCTGCCCTATTTAAAATGTGACTTTCCTGAATTTTAAAATCCAGGGCCATAATACGTGCCAGTGGACTTTCCACTTGTTCTTCCACTAGCTCTTTCTCCTGTAACACCAATTAGAGCATGAAATTCTACATGGGTATTTCTATATTTGGTAATAGCTGTCGCTCGACCGAACGTTCACCATCACTAGCCAGGTATGCTGGTTTTGCTATTATAGATCGCAACAATTGAAATAAAATTAATTTAATACATAATCATAAATTAATATCCTAAGCTGATTTAATGTGAATTTTAAAACGAATGTATTGCAACTTTTATCACAGCGGAATATTCAAGCGCTTCATTGAAATACTTTTCCGACTAATATTAAGAACCAAATAAAGCGACAAACACAGGAATGGAAACATGCAATTTCATGTGAAGCGTGAGAGATGGGACGATACGCCATGTGTTTCATTCATAATACAGACACACAAAATATAGAAAGTGGTATTTTCCAAAGACGCCATACATATATTCTTATGTATTTCGACATGCCGAATCCGAATCTGGGGCCGTTTCACTCCAGCACGTCAGGTTAAAGGGCATTTGAAGTTCAAATTTCGTATGAAGTTAAAGAGAGCTTCCATGGTTTTGAAGGTCGCTGAATTCAAATCCGAGGTCTGTTTCACCGCATCGTCGCAAAATCAAGGTAATTTCCAAGTCAAATATGACTATTTTACCAAAAATTAATTTTTGACTGCAAATTCATTTTTTGCAAAATAAACATATTTGTCTTGGAAATTACGTCAATTTTGCGTCAAAGGGATGAACAGATCTCGGATGTGAATTCAGCGACACTCAAAACCATGGAAGCTCTATTTATTTATTTACGGGCCACAACAGCAAGGCTATTTTCGTACGTAAATGGTTAATAAAACAAAATGAATATAAAACAATAAAAAATAAAAGAGTAAAAATGGATGCTCTAGTTCTATCTTCTTTAACGACTTCATAAGAAATTTGAACTTCAAATGCCGATTTGGATTCAGCGTGTCGAAATACGTAAGAATATATGTATGGTATCTTTGGAAAATACATTTCATTTTGTGTACCTGTGTAATTAATTTATGAAATAATTTTTGAAATGGAATCTTCTATTAAATACGATTTTGCAAACTTATTCAAAATATTTAAAGAAGTATTCGAAAAGCCTAAAATGAGTAGTTTTTGACTATTTACATGCTTTTTGTTAATTATATCGATTGTTTTTAATAATTCCCAAAACATGAATTTATAAATCTTAGTTTTTGGTCAAATAGTCTATTAATTTTTGCTGGTTAACGAATTTGAACTGTTGATTTAAAAAAAAAAAAACATTTGCTGCCAACTTTATAAAAGGAATATTGTTTTATCCCAGAAATGTTCACGCCCCATAAACCATTCGGTATATATATATATATATATATATATATATATGCAAATATAGTTTATCCGTGACCTATGAGTTATCAATCGACATTTCTAGTGAATAATTCTGCATTGCGTCACCATAAACGCTGTTTCTTCTCTATAGGGAACGCTCTTAAAAGAAAAGAAATTGCTCTAACTTTTTTTATAATGGCCTTTTGAAGTATCGAATTCCTAAACTTGCGTTTCTTACTTAATAACCGCCTACTTGGATCAACAAGGACTTCAAAGGCTCTTCTTCCCTCTCTCTGGAATTTCTCAGACATAAAAGGGAAACTTTCGCCAATTCGAAGAAGACTTGGGCTCGCTCGCCTTGTTTACTCTCCAGGGACTTTAGTAGCTGATGATAATCTAGAGAACGGAGTAATAAATAAAAAAAAAATGTACAATTAATAATAAACTACTTACGTATCTATCACTTTTTATGGTAATTCTGATGACATTTTCAAATTCTGCATCAAATTTCCTATAGGATCTCATGCACCTTGTGGAAACATTTCTCAAACCAAATTCAGCCACCACCATATCACCATATCACTTATCACGAAATAAAGGTTTTTTAATGTTCCAATGAGTTAATTATTGTAAGCCAGAATTTGAAAATGTCATCAGAATTAAATTTTCCCTATGGCGTGAACGACAAATAGCACAAAAACAAGTGTTTAGACAAAAGACACGGAAACGTCTATATCTCGGGAAATAATGCCAGTAAAAATTTTTCTTTGGTGGCATTTAACTACATTTTAGTCGGCGTACACACCCCTCAAGTATGGCGATTTCCTTGATTTCCTTGGGGACCATCCTGTATATATATATATATATATATATATATATATATATATATATATATATATATACATATATATATATACTCACACATATATTTTAGGCTTTCTAAAGGACACTAGTAAAAGGAACGTCCTGGAAACGCGCTAAGGCGGCGAAGTTCCTTCGAGACGGTCATTGTACGAGTTTTATTATGGTGTATAAATGTTGGCAACCTTCACTCAAGAACTCTCGCACCCTTTAGGCGGGCGAAATTCATATGAAATATTTTACAAATTTTTCCACTAAATATTCTCTAGTATTAGTTGGAAGGAGGGAAAAAGTGAATATTTACTTTTTGGATCGTCAAAGGGCGACTAGACGGAGAGGATTATTAATCGGACTGTAAGAAAGGGATTTCATTTTAGCACTTTCCTCCGAGGGAAAGCAGCTATTGAGGTTGCACTCATGACAGAATTTTTGAAAAATTTCTTCGAATCTTTATCGATCCTACCTAGTAGACACCAAAAATGATCCCAGTTAAAATTTATATATATATATATATATATATATATATGTGTGTGTGTGTGTGTGTGTGTCTGTTAACACGATAGCGGCCAGAGTTTTTGTTTTTTCTTCACGAAACGTGGTTTATAGCGTTCAATAAGCAAACGATTGAACGAGTTCGTTAACCACCAAAATCGGTCCACCGGGAGGGGGGGTTTACCCCGGACCCGAAACACTAATTTGACCAAGCCAGCCGTAGTTTTTGTTATATTTTAACGAAACTCGGTATTCGTTATGTTGATCTAAAGGGAGAAATACGTTGTAAAAAAAAACTAAATCGGTTCATTAGGAGGGGGGGTTTACCCCGGACCCACATTACCAATTTGCCACTACTGCCGTAATTTTTGTTACATTTCAACGAAACTCGGTATTCGTGGTGGTAATTAACAGAGAAAAATGGGTTGTAAAAATAAACTAAATCGGGTTATTTTGAGGGGGGGGGGGGTTTACTTCGGACCTAAAGTACTAATATACTCATACCGGTCGTAATTTCTGCTATATTGTAACGATACGCGGTATACGTCGTGGGTATCTCATGAGAAAGAAGTGTTTTAAAAATGAAGTAAATCGGTCTATTGGAAAGGAGGGTTTACTTTAAACGCATTTGAATTAGCCCGCCAGACATAGGTTCCCAAAGCCGCCGCGAGGAGCGCTACCTCTCACTAGGGGGACTGTATCCTGTTCCTGCGTCAGATCAAAAGACGGAAAATGAAGTTTTTGTGTATTTATTAAGTAGTACAGTATGTACTGAAAGCAAATTATTTACAAAATTAATAATTGAACAGTTCTCATAAGAAATGTAAATGAGCAGAACTGTTCATGTTTTTATTGTATTTATATAGGTTATTTACAGCAAATTATTCAGTAATGTAGTCTACACAACTAAAATTCTGAGGAACGTGCTCAGTTATGTAGCTCCTGCGTGACGGACTTTTTCATCTTAAAAATAGGCTAAGTATCTTAACTTTGGAAATACAGCATATCTCAATTTAAGTATCTAATCTAGGCGCACGGTAGTGCGCCAGGCCAAGTTCCGGCCTAAGCATACTGTGTGTATATTACAGGAGGTCTTAGAGCCGATTTTTACTCTCTCATAACTTTCAACCAGGTAAAGATAAAGTTATGAAATTTTACAGAGGTATTGTACTACTAGATGTGAGTAAAACTGGAAATTTTCATAATTCTACCTCGAATAGTTTCTGAGATATAAGCGATCGAAAATCAGGATTTATAGGACTCACTCACTCACTCACTCACTGACTCATCAAAATTATTAGGCACTTCCCATGATGCTAGAGACTTGAAATTTTGCAGGATGATAGATATTAAGGTGTTATTAAAGGAAAAAATCGAAAAATCCTGAAAAGTTGTGTTTGACGCTGCTTCCGGGGCGGGGGCGCGCCAGTTTTGTACTTTCTTCGTAAACCCATCGTTTCGTCCGAAACCCATGATGTGGGGAATCAAATGAATCGTCTCGGTATGAAGAACCTATATTTGATGTTTTAAGAAACATTTAGGCGCATATAGGCTTGGTAAAAATCGCACACCAGCTGTCTGTCTGTATGTTTGTCCCTTATATAAATCCGAACCGTTTGATCGATTTTGACCAAACTTGGGACACAGATGGGTCTTGATACGGGGAGAATCATAGGCTAGTTCAATATCGTCTATCAGCTGTTTGCCTAACTGTTTATTCCTTATACAAATCCACACGATTTGACCGATTTTGACCAAACATGGTACACAGGTAGGTCTTTATCCGGGTAGTGTCAAAGGCTAGGCCACAATCGTCTATCAGCTGTCTGTCTCCATGTTTGTTCCTTACACAAATTCACACCGTTTGACCGATTTTGACCAAACTTGGCACACAGGTAGGTCTTGGTCCGGGGAATGCACTAGGATAGGTAAAAAAGGACTTTCAGCTGTCTGTCTGCATGTTCGTTCCTTACACAAATTCACACCGTTTGGCCTATTTTGACCAAACTTGGGACACAGGTGGGTCTTGATACGGGGAATGCACTAGGATAGGTAAAAAAGTTCTTTCAGCTGTCTGTCTGCATGTTCGCTCCTTACACAAATTCACACCGTTTGGCCTATTTTGACCAAACTTGGGACACAGGTGGGCCTTGCTACGGGAAATGCACTAGGTCTAAAATACAATTCTACAATGTTTGAATGATCCAACAAACGTAAACTTTCTGCAGGATTTCCTACAACTCATTGCCATTCAAATCGATTAACAACTTCAACAGATGCGTGGTTTTTCAATGATTTTGGAACTGATAAGGATCAGCAATTTTACGTTACTACCCAGAATGTAGACCCTAAGGCTAAAAGTGCTCTGACGAAACGGAAAACACTGCTCTGATTGCAAAATTAAGCATAGTGACATGACTCCACTGGTACCATGCTCAATATCAACCATGACTATACAAGTCTAGAAGTAATGTGTCACGAGTTGAACGAACACTTGATAAAAGCTGTATCGGTGAAACAATTAAAGGATTCAACTATTTCAACTGTTTTTGAGATGTGTTTCTTGATAAAAATAGCACAAAAATATATTATCACAGCTTATCGGAACAAAGTAGGAATTTATTTTGCCTACAATCCACACTTCATCTTTGCCAGCGTTTTCCAGTAATGGAGAATTTCTACCCTGCCATATAAGTGATCTAGATCATATTATAGAGGAAAATGTTGAAAAGAGTGAGAAGATCTTTCCAGCAACTAGTGATGCTGTAATTTATGGTGGTGCAACAATATTCTTAAGCCCCATCAATCATCAAAGACATCTAATGATTATTACATTAGCATATTTCAGCCCCAGATATTTAGCGGCATTGAGAGTTTCGGCTGCCGTAGAATTTATTTGATTTGAGACAGATACATTACCCCAAGCATGAAAGGTAAAACTAGACAGAAGAGAGGAACCGGAACCAGGAGACCTCATGTCAAAATACCTACAAATTGGCTCAAATTTTAAGGAAATTCCAGTAAGAAAGAAGAGCTATTTTCCCTAATTGGCTCATTTGCAAATAATTACATTAAAAAAAATACTACTTATAACTACTTGAGGTGATAAAGTTGAAGGAATGTATGTGCTGTGAGTTCTATGATTGGAGTGACTTGTTCTGGTCATAAGGAAACAGATTCAAGGATAATATTTCATTTTAAGAACATGCTAGTAAACGGTTTGAGAAATATTCATAATCGCTCGTAGATATAGATGTACGAGTATCGGTTTTAGCAACTTCATACTTCTTTCAGCAGACGAAAAAATCCTGGAAATCTTAGGGTTGTATTTGGAACAGACAAGAATTATAGATTTATTCTATGCTTTCACAGGCCTTGACAACATTTCCGGTTTCTCAGGAAAGTCAAAAAAGTAATGTTGGAAGACATCGACTCTCTATAAGGAAGCCAGTACTGCATTTTCATTCATATCGAAGCCGCTCACATACATTTCTGATAATATTTTAAATATACAAGACAAGTTTGTAGTATTGTTGTTCTGCTCAACAATTAGCATTCATAGTGTCAATGATTTAAAACTGTTTATGCCAAAAATCGCTCCCTTGAAAATCTACCACCAATAAAGGATGCACTACAACATCGCCTACCGAGTAGCTGGACATATTTTGGGACAAGCAGACGAAATAGGGGTCTCCCGTGGTCTAGTGGATAAGCGGGAGATGGTGGGTTCGATTCCCACCGGCGCCAGAAATGTTCTCATCCCAGGGCTCGCTGAGAAAATTCCTGGCTGTACACTGGACGTCGGCGCTAATGGTCATTTATGTCGATGCGCCGTAAAAAAAAAAAAAAAAAGAAAAAAAAAAGGAGACGAAATAAGGACACCCTCTCGTATTGAATGGGGTTGTTGGTGGTTGGAGAATGAATCATGGAAAATAAAATGGACAGAGTAATAAAAATTACACATACTTGTAAAGAATTAGTAAAATATTTATGCAATTTCAAAAACGAGTGTGACAAATTATATTATAAACATTTTGGTTATTTTTATTTTTAAGGCGTGTCAACCTCTGAGATCAATAACGCCAAAACTTTATAAAGCATGTACATTTAAATGAAAGAGTAAAATATCGTAAAATTTAGTGCAAAAAGGAATTAATAAAAGTAGAATTTTGGTATTCTTCTGTGTGTGTGACTTAACATTAAGTCATCTATGTTGATTTTATCCATATTTCTTTATTATAAATGAACTTGTTGGCCTAAAAAACATATAAATTGATACCAAACACAATGGGTAGAAAGAAAATTAGGATCCTTCTTAGCCTCCCCTTCTTAAATTAATTGTGTTGTAATAAACTACATTTCTGCCAAAGGAAACCTTCTTATCACAATTCGTAGTATTTCGATGAATTTGGCCTTGTAGCACCCAGACTAGTAAAAGTATTCAATGAGACGATGATTAATGGATAATACGTTTTTAGTGAACAATGTAATTGTATATATATTTTATTATTAAAAAAACAAGTCGGTACAATGACTTTTTTCTTTAAGTTTTTAGTCTATTTTTGTTCTTTATTTTCGTAATATTATTTTTAATGAATATATGTATGTAAATAATAGAGGCAAAAAGTTACTATTTAAATGTTCCAAAGATTTACAAAATGTTTTCTAAATTTTTATCCATTATCTCTAAATTTATGTGTTTCTACAATATTACATTTTTGGTTATACTAAAAACTATGGGTCATAGGATTTTTTTAAGATTTTCCCCTTACTCAGCGACCTCAAAAACATTGAAAAAGACAACAAAATAATTTTGTCCACCTAAAAATGGATTTTTGCTCACTGTGCGTCCTGTAATATGTCTAGGTAGTCCCGTTATTCGCAATCGGTACGTGTGGGTTGTATTGTCGTGTGTATTATTTGGGAGTGGCCCGTACCCACAACCTCGTCTTTTCTTGTCAATCGATTAATCTATAAAAAAAAAAGTTTTACGTCTCTAAGCCATAACCAATAGTTATAGATCGTGTAAGACATTTTAGAAAAAAATAAATAAATCAGTTTGTAGTTTCTGAGTGCCTAAGACGGAAAAAAGAGCATTCTCCAATGTTCGAAAACTCTGGTTAGTATTCTTCTCCAAATAATGAATTCCTTCGGGTTGCCAATGTTATTCTATGTGATAATTCCTAAAACGCATACCTGGAAGCCTACCAAGGTAAATCTCTTTTTTAGCGTCATAGAATGTGAGTGAATGTTTACCTTTAGGTCCGTTTCTGGGAATAATAATGACTATTTAATATATCATGTTAATATAAACTTGGGGATAAAGTCATGGTTTAATTTTCAAATTATTCATATTAATTCTACCAAAATATTTTTTTAATACAATTTATTTATTGTGCCAAGAACAATGAGGGCTTGGCCACTGTGTTATGCCTGTATTAGTCCTGTTATATGTTTTTACTAGAAGGGACTGTGTTCTTATGTTCTCTATTTCATTTCTAGTAACTTAGCAGGGGATCTCGACAACAGCAAGAAGCACTGCAAAACATATTTTTTGCCTTGCTCACAAGTTACTTGGCCCACCTCCTTTTAGAAAACACATTTCAGTGTACTTCCTGTTCAATGATTAATTTATAATAGCATTTATAAATACAAAATAGAAGACTAAATATTTCAATCTTTTAGGGCGTTGCCTCCCTCCCAATAGGGTGAACTCCGCATATGAGATTGACTCAATGACGCAAACCACTTGAGGTAGCAAAAAGATATGTTGATGTTTCATTAATTGTGAAAATACGATACGACCTATAAAAATAGTTCAAAATTGAACATATAAATAGTTGTTTGCGCGAATTTTGGTTGAGGTTGCTCCAAGACGATAGATTGAGGTGAAGAGTTTCTCTGACTTTTGAAATTTATTCACACTAACATACTTTATATAATTTTGATTGATTTCTTGAGGAAGTATTAGAAAACAATCTTTTATTGACAAAAGTGAGCAGTTTTAAACTTATCTTATACATGTTTTCTTCTAATACCCTGATAACGGTTGTAATGTGGAAAAAACCTATTTATGAGCCACAGTGAAATACAATTTCTACAAGAGGGCTTTGTATGCAATTTTCGATAGTACAATCTCAGTAGGAGAAATCTCGATGGTGCTTAAAATTTCAAAAGTGATAGTTTTCTTCCATTGACTGCGAATTTGAAAAATTTCTATTCCATGCTTACCGAATTACACCATACATAAGCATTATAGGGAAAAATACTAAGAAAATACACTTCTTGGGAGTTTTCATTTAACAAATGATTGGGGTAACAATATCAAGTTAGTTCATTTTAAATCAAATAAAATGATGGAGCACAGATTACGTATACGAAATTGTGTGTATGGAAAAATGAAGACATTTTCAAAATGGCAAAATGCCGCTATATTTCATTACTAATTTTACTGTAATGTATCAATAATTTATAGTTCACAAAGAGACAAAAAAAAGTGGATAAGAGTGTTTTTTCCCCGGACATTGCATGGATTATTCATAAGAAAAAAGTCCGACTCGCAGGAACTGCGTCATCTTAGCGCGGTTCCGTACATCTCGAAGAAATCGAATAGATTAGGCATTACAAAGAACAGGAAACTGACAGTAGCCAACATACATAGAAGCGGATAATTCTTAATCCTCATTCTTGAGGAAGGCTGTGTAAGTCAATACAATTATGTACTGAAAGCGTACTCACTCTTCGACTTCTGCTCAGAAGGCTCTATTCCAAACAACCAAAAATTCGTTTTCATTTTAAGTTTCTTGTTTTACTTGCAAATTCATGTTACTGTTATAATCAACTGTAAATATCAGCTTGATGGCAAATAAAATTCCATTCTCTCGTGGTTTAAATCTTTCTATAAATTGAGAAATAATGATAACTTCAGTTGTAGCAGTATGAGGAAGGTTATATAGATAGGAGAATTAAAAACAAACCTATGTATACGCCATCATGATTAGCCACAGTCATCATTATTACCACAGCCACTCCAAATTAATTACCAATACCTTTCATAGTTTCTTGGCTTATTTTACTAAAATACTAATTTTACTGATAAATGCAATTTAAAACAAAAACAACCAATTAAAAAGTGAGTTAAACAAAGACAAAAACCGGTTCAGAAGAACAGAACAAACACTTTTTATGTTTTAAGCGCTTATATCTCTGATTGACATAGCCCCATCGAATATTGCTTCAGAACCTTTTAGCACTTTCCTCCGAAGGAAACTAGCTATTCAGGTTGCTCTCATGACGCAATTTTTGAAAAATTTCTTCAATTCTTTATCGATCCTACCTAGTAGACACCGAAAATGACCCCCGTTAAAATTTATATATATATATATATATATATATATATATATATCTTTATGTATATATATATATATATATATATATATATATATATATATATATATATGTGTGTGTGTGTGTGTGTGTGTCTGTTAGCACGATAGTGGCCAGAGTTTTTGTTTTTTCTATACGAAACTTGGTATATACTATATAGCATTCTATTAGCAAACGATTGAACGAGTTCGTTACCCACCAAAATCGGTCCACCGGAAGGGGGGGTTTACCCCGAACCCAAAACACTAATTTGACCATGCCAGCCGTAATATTTGTTATATTTCAACGAAACTTGGTATTCGTAGTGTTAATATATAGAGAAAAGTGAGATGTAAAAATAAACTAATTCGGTTCATTAAGAGGGGGGTTTATTCCGGACCCACAATACCAATTCGCCACTACCAGCCGTGATTTGTGTTATTTTCGACAAAACTCGGTATTCGTAGTGGCAATCTACAGGTAAATATGTGTTGTAAAAATAAACAAAATCGGTTCATTAGAAGGGGGGGGGGGGTCACTCCGGACCCAAATTACAAATATACTCGGTATATATTACCGGTCGTAATTTTTGCTGTATTGTAACGAAACGCGGTATACGTCGTGGGTAACTCATGAGAAAGACGTTTTGTACAGATGATCTAAATCGGTCTATCGGAAAGGGGGGTTTACTTTGTAATATATTTCAATAGAATAGCCCGTTAGGCGTAGGTTCGCAAGGCCGCCGCAAGGAGCGTTTTCTACCACTGAAGAGACTGTATCCTGTTCCTGCGTCAGATTAAAAGGCGAAAATGTGAAGTTTTTTGTATTAATGAAGTAGCATAATAGGTGCCATGTATAAACATAACTCAGGAATCAAATTAATTACAAAATTAATAATTGAACACTTACTCATTACAAAATTAAAAGTGAAGTATTCATGTTTTTATTTTATTTTTATAGGACATTTTAATCAAATTATTCTGGAAAGCATAATACTACCCAAATTCTGAGGAAAGTGCTTAGTTATGCAGCTCCTGTGTGGCGGACTTTTTTGTAGAGAATTTAGCAAGCGTTCGAATCATGACCTTCCACTTACCACGATTTCCCAACCGTTTTTGAGTCATTTACGACAAATATACGAAGATCCGAAAACGTTTTATGTCTATTAATAATTTTTTTTTCTCTTACTTCCTTAACTCCAAATATAACCAAAATTTAAACACCTTAGTTGAAATGAATTTCCAAGATGTAGGAAATATTTCAATTGAATCCCGCGATTCTAAGTACCCACAAAAAAATAATGACTTACAAAAACATTTGTTCCACTTTTTTTCGCCTTAAAAATGGTTTCATTCGTTTTCTTACGTTAAGAAACCTATAAAACAAGTACCTGCAAACAACTCAAAAACGTAAGCGGTACGATTTTTTCGCGAATTTCGCTCCAAACACCATCTTTCAGAGGGCGGATTCTGCTGGTTAACGAACTTGACCTTTTAAATTAGAAGACAGATTTTTGTACCAGATTGCATAAAGGACCATTTTTGAGCTTGCCAGAGAGAGGGAACAGACTTTTGGATTGCGTCGTGAGGTCAACCTCATAAGCGGTTTCTCCCTATGGAGGTAGGTAGGAACCGTGCTAAAAGGATATGTACAGGCAACCTAGAAAGGTATTATAAAGATAAATGGTCCAAGAATGTAATAAACTTGCCCCAAGAACCACTAGAGGAGAAGAGTTAGACCAGCATTCCCTGGGTCGCATGAGTATATTGTATATATTTTTATATATAAGTACATATACTTTATATATGTAAAAAATATTTATTCATTTATTTTTTCATATTTCATTTATTATTATTCATGGATGGCTATTATGAAACCCTCGGTTTCCGAAAATAGCCGAACAGAAGTCAACCATGCTACCGACAACGACCTCAGCACATTCGGTTCAAATAAACCGTTGCAATTCTTTCCTTTGACATTCAGAAAGACGACCGGAATCTTTCTTTAATTACCTTTAATTTCCATGCAGTATAATTTTGGTCATATAAAAAAAAACTTTCTTACAAATGTGCCTTTTACTCGACCTCATATAATACTTTAGATTACTTATTATTATTATAATTGTGTGTATAACATTTTGAGAAAATGAATAAGTTTGTTTATTTTTAGCGCGGTTCCTCCCTCCCCCATAGGGAGGAACCCCGCTTATAAGGTTGATACAATGAAACAATCCGGAAGTGCCGACTAGAAAATTTCGCGTTTCAGAACCCCTAGAGACCGAAAATAACGGTGGTTTAAATTTGTATATATATATATGTCTGTTCGCTCTGTAGCTCCTAGACGAATGGTCTGATTTTGATGAAATTTGGTACAAATATCTTTCGTCTAATTTGAAAGGTCAAGTTCGTTAACCAGCAAAATCCGCCCACTGGAAGATGGCGTTTGGGGCGAAATTCGCGCAAAAAAATCGTAACACTTACGTTTTTGAGTTCATAAGCTTGTGTAATAAGTACTTGTTTTATATGCTTCTTGGGCTAGGAAAACGAATGAAACCATTTGCAATGCGATAGCTTTAACCGTTTTCGAGAAAATTGGAAAAATAGTTTTTGAATACCGTTTTTGGTTTGGGTACTTAGAATCATGGGATTCAGTTGAAACATTTTCTACATGTTCTACTTTCATTAAAACTAGTATGTTGAAATTTTGGTTACGTTTGAAGTTAAGGAAGGGTTAGAATAAAATATTTTATTAACAGACATAAAAAGTTTTAGTAACTTTGTTTACTTTCCTTAATATCTCGAAAAAGGTTGAGAATCTTGGTAAACGGAAGAATACCGTTAGAAAGCTTATTAAATGCTCTAAAAAAAGGTTCTAATGAAAGTTTTGATTAGGCGATGTCAATCGGAGAAATAAAAGCTTAAAACTTTAAAGTAATTGATTTCGCTTATTCGAACTGTTCTTTTTGTCTGTTTTTTATTCCTTGTTATTTTTTAATTGCTTTTAGTTGGATAATGTATTTGAAAATAAAACAGGTTAAGAAAAATAAGAAAAACAATTTAATGTTAGAGATATGGATTTCCAAGATATAGCTTTTCAACTGCCTAGCGTCCTTCCTAGGGAGGGTTGTTTGTCTTTGATTTTGGTACTTAGAATTATGGGATACAGTTGAAACATTTTCTGCATGTTCGAATTTCATCAACACTAATATGTTGAAATTTTTGTTACGTTTAGAGTAAAGGAAGGGTTAGAATAAAATATTTTATTAACAGACAAAAAAAGTTTTGGTAACTTTGTATACTTTCGTTAGTTTTTTTTTTTTTTTTTTTTTTTTTTTTTTTTTTACGGCGCATCTACATCTAGGTCATTAGCGCCGACATCCAGGGTGCAGCGAGGAATTTTCCCAGCGAGCCCTGAGATGAGAAAATTCCTGCCGGAGGTGGGAATCGAACCCACCATCTCCCGCTTATGAATCCAGCGCGCTAGCCACTAGACTACGGGAGACCCCCACTTTCGTTAGTATCTCGAAAACCGTTGACAATCTTGTGAAGCGGAAGATTACCATTCGAAAGCTTACTAAATGCTCTACAAAAAAGGTTCTGAAGAAAGTTTTAATCAGGCGATGTCAATCGGAGAAATAAGTGCATAAAACTTTAAATTAATTGATTTCGTTTATTCGAATGGTTCTTTTTGTCTGTTTTATTCCTTGTTATTTTTAAATTGCTTATAGTTGGATAATGTATTTGACAATAAAACTGGTTAAGTAAAATAACAAAAACAATTTATTGTTAGAAATATAGATTTCCAAGATTCCAAGACCTTGTAACTAGCGGGACCTAGTGTCAGCCGATCCTTCCAGGTAAGATCGTATATCATGACCTTTCAAGACTTTACTACACACAGGAATGGCGTTAGTGACCTTAAGGGTTGACACGCCATTATAATAATTAATTTAAAAAAAAAAGACTGGTGGAACCAAAATAATAACTGCTTCTATTTTAATCTTTCCAAATTAGACTAGGGATATGAACGGAACCGCGCTAAGATGATGCAGTTCCTGCGAGACGGACTTTTTATATTTCATAATTTCATCCATATACTTCCTCCAATAATTTCCAATTTAAATTGGAAGGCATAAATATCATTGATTCAAGCTATTCCATCAAGCACATGTGTTATATGGAACACATATTACAAAAAATCGACATACTGGAATAGAGGTTGTGGCTCTATATAAATGTTTTTCATTGCGTCCTGCACAAGGTTGTGGCTTATCACGTGAGCGCAGGGAGTGCAGAGAGCGAGAGTGTGTTATGTAGCTTCTAATTTTGTTGAGGAAATGCCAGGAAAGCCGGAAATATGGAGAGGACTGGGGTAAGTAGGTATGCTTTTAGCTTGAGCCTCTCACACCAAGAGGAAACCTCTTAAGCAAATTTACTGTTGAGACTTTAGTAAGGCTATCTAAGGTATGATAGTTCATCTTGTTGAAAGGCTGCATCTACCAGCCATTTTCCAGCATTTGCTCCCGTAGCTAGGATTCAATTTTATAGATCAATTACGATATAGCGATTTTATGAAGTAATATATACTTCATAATATTTAACTAGAAACATTAATTAAATCTTGTATATAAAGGGTTGTATTACCCACTTTGTTTTATTAGTCTCTTAGAAAAATGTATCAATATCTCAAAAATTCATAAAAAATAGAAACTTTCGGTAGGAAAATGCTCAGTCAATCTCTGCGACTATTCCTTCTTTTCTGCCAAGAAATTCTAGTTCTTGGAAAGCACGAGGTAAGAAGTTTGATTATGAAAATCTTCTATCTAATTATATTGATTTTTTTTCTCATTGGAGCATTTATACCCGCTGAATAAGTGAACACCTCCAAAGAAATGAATCCAACACTTCCGAAATTTCACTGTTTTCTCCGAGTAAGCTATACCTATCGGAATTTACGTTTAGACTTTTTTTTGAAAGAAATTTATGTGGCTTAAGAATGACCAACTTCTGCTTACCAGGATTTCCAGCTATCTTTACTAAGAGTATAAAATAGCTCATGTAGAATAAAACTTTTTTTTTTAATTTTACGATGGCATAAGGTGGTGTTTATATACATTATAAACAGTAACAGTAAAATAACATTATAAAAAAAAAAATACACATCAACGACGAACTAACTGAAGAAATTCGTCGAGAAATACACAAAACCAGGACACTAGACACGACTATATCTTTCAAATGGGTGATGGGTCATTATAGGTAATGAAATTGCGGATCTAGCCGCAAAACAAGCTGCTTTAGATGAAACATTACCTATTAGCTTCAATAAGGCCCCCAGGAGTGCAGTAGTCTATCTACTTGAAGAGGAGGGAAAAGAAGCCTGGAATCTCCGGTGGAGAACATCACCCAAAGGAAGGCATTTGTATGAATACTTTCATATATTGGACGACAGACTACATATAAACAAACCAAGTACTAACAGGACATGGTGGTGTGAAACAATATTTATACAGATTTAGACTTACACAGGACAATAAATGCAAATGTGACGGACAGACAATACAAGACTATGACCATATAATATACAACTGCCCACTTCTAGATGGTGAAAGAATAAAATTAATTAAACATGTCGTTCTGTCTGCAGACATATGGCCAATTAATAAGCACCAATTGATAAAAAAAATATTTTGAACACTTTAATGCATTTGTTGAGAGAATTCAATACGACGATCTTCATTAACTTCAATCCAGTTCAACGAAAATTTTCTTTACTTTTCTTTGATCATTTATTTCTTTCATTTAACTTATTTATATTCTTTTTTTTTAACAAAAAATTTTAAAAATAGAATACAAGTGATAACGGATAAATACAACTTAAATATACCTGAGGCATTTGCATTTCCACCAGAGGTTTTTTTTTTTTTTTTTATTTTTTTTTTTTTTGCAATGAGGGGAAAACCTAAAAGGCCCTCAGGGGATTCGCCTCGTACAACTCCCCCAGTGTGTGTGGGACTCTCACCCACCAAAAACCCCTCATTTCTGGTATGATTCCCTCTTGGAACAGCTGCTATGGCCAATCTTCAAGAGGGTACCTTATTTTCCCCTGAAGGGGACCAACCGTATTCTCATTACATTTATGGGGGACTAACTCTGTTCCCCTCCCACTCCTTTTTTAGCAAGACTCTGCTTGTAAAAGTCACGACTGCATTCCACTTATCAGGGCTTAACAGCATCAACTTGATTACTGTTTCCGGCAAGAAAGGATCAATGTCAATGCTTAGTCTTGTCCGTTCTTTTTCCCATCTTTTGCATTGAAAAAAGGTGTGGTAGGCGTCATCATAATCTGAGTCACCGTACTGACATTGCGGGCTGTCGGTCTTTCCCAACTTCCAGAGGAATCCTCGAAAATTTCCGTGGCCGGTAAGGAGCTGGGTGAGATGGTAATCCACCTCACCAAACTCCCTGCCGACCCATGCTCTTAAGTCCTGCACAATCCGGGCAGTCCACCTCCCTCTGGTTTCGGAATCCCATCGCTCCTGCCAAACTCTCAATGTTTCCTGCGGGCCACTCTCCTAGCGAGGATACCGTCGTAGACGAGTTTCCTTTCTCTAACGAGGAGGTCGATTGGTATAACCCCGGCCACCACCAATGCTGCCGGCTCCGAGACAGTCCTGTAGGCCGAAGCTATACGAAGCGCCGCTCTCCTCTGTACTGAGGCCAGTTTTCTGCGATGGCATTCCTTTTCCATGGCGCACGCCCAGACCTCGCATCCATAGAGGAGAATCGAGTGCACCACCGTCATTAGAACTCGACGCCTACTGGCAAGAGGGCCACCGACATTTGACATAAGTCTTCCAAGGTTGGCGGAAACTCCGGCTGCCTTCTCCGCAGCGAAGGTGACCTGATCCCTATAAGTAAGCTTGTTATCAAGCCTCAGACCCAGGTACCTGACAGCTCTCTTTGACCGTATGATCACTTGGCCTACACGGAAGTCCAGGATAGTCTGGATTCTCTGCCGCGTCAGCAAGACAATTTCAGTTTTTTCCATTGCTAGACTAAGCTCATGATTTTCCATCCAAAGGACCACTCTTCGCATCACTTGATTCAGCCTCATCTGGAGGTCCTCGAGTGTCCCTGCTACGATAACTGCAGCGATATCGTCCGCGTATTCCACCAGGAAACACTCGTCCGGCAGAGGTCCACCAGAGGTTATACCATTATGGAAAACCAAGCAAATAATCCTTGACTTCACCTTAACAAAACACAACAAATCTAACACAAACCAATTCATCTACCAAACAAGTTTTTTGGAACATATTCAAAAGTACACAGACTACACTAAAACATATACAGATGCTTCGAAAATGGACTCTCAAATAGGATGCGTCTTTTTAAGGGTCAACTTCTGCAAAAGATTTAACATACATGAAGCAAACAGTATATTTACTGGAGAATCTTTTGCGATTTGGCAGGCAATGGAAGATATTAGATTTCAAGAGCACAACAAGCACCACATCATAACGGACTCACTCAGTGTGATGAGGGCGCTGCCGACGTCCAAGAACGGCCATCCTATAATAGCGGAAATAAGGAAAAACCTTGCAACGCAAAATAAAGAAATTGCTCTTTTATGGGTTCCTTCCCATGTGGGTATTAAACTTAATGAGGAAGTGGACAAAGAAGCCAATAATGCAAGACAAACACAAAGTGATAACACGAAAATAGAACAGGTGTGCGGACATGATTTGAAAATATTTATCAAAAAACAAATAATAGGAGTCTGGACTTATGAATGGTTCGAAACAAGAACAAAGCAAAGACACATTAAAGGAGACCTCAATGTATGGAAAACATCTGAAAGGCTGAACAGAAGGGAGGAAGTGGTTTTGGCCAGAATGAGAATCGGCCATACCAAAATAACTCACAGTTATCTTTTAAAAGGACTCTACCCTCCCACCTGTAAGCATTGTAATGAGATACTAACGGTTCAACATTTTATAATAGAATGTACTAGATACAACCAGGCGAGAACCGTGAACAATATTAAAGGGAGTCTTGCTGAAATCCTACAGGACGACGAAAGATCTGTGCACCAAGTATTGACATATATCAAGGATATAGGCCTCTACAGGGAAATATAACACCACCGGACTGCCAATGACTCAAACGGGTAGAGGCAGTATAAAAATAAATAAATAAATTCTTTTTTTTTATTTCATTTACGTAATTTATAATATGATATTGTTAATACTTTCTTTCTTATTATTATTATTATTTACAATTTTGACATTGTTACTAGTTTCTTTGTTATTTTTATTATGGTTATAGTTGCTACTATTTCTATATCTTAATGATATTGTTGTCATACTTTTAAAATTCAGAAAATAAAATTTAATTATAAAATAATATATTTACTTTAATTGTAATGCAGGCAGTGTCGACAGATGGAACCTGCAGAATCTAAATAAACTCCCACAGTATTGGGATACTATATTATGAAAAAAAAAGGTTATATATTTAAATGCTTCAACTTTCTATTAATATTCTTTTATTTGGTGCTCTAGATGTTTCACAGCACTAGACGCCACTTCGGAAGCAAGTTAATTATTTACATTTAATTTGAGTCTCAACTTAGGAAGAACTTCCGCAGTCAGGGTCACGACTAAACAGTTTAGAAACTGACCAAGTTTCGCTTAAGCGGCGGTCACACTAGGCTGCCTTGCAGCCGCTACTAACCAGCCGCTAGCTAGCAACGCCAGCTATCCTCATTAGCGGATTTCCTATGGAGGGAGGTAGGAACCGCGCTCAAAGCAAAATTTTATGAGTTCCTGGTAGGGATCAGATTTATTGAATGTGCCTGCAAGTAATATCGATAAGGCTAGAGTCTGTTCATAAAACTCTAATACCCTTTGTTCTCGTTTCCTTGTAGGATAAATGAGACGGCGTGGAGTAAATAAATGGGGCTAAAAAGAAGGAAGGAAGAAAGCTGAATAAAAGTTTGATAAGTAGGATCAGCTTCTAAAGAAAGAAAGGGCAAAGAGGGCAGCAATAAATTTGTTAAAGAAACTTTACGAGCAAGTCAGAGTCCGCCTCTAATGGACATACCTTCTTCTAAAACTCGAAGGCTGTGAGCGGTGTTACACCACCTAGAGTCCTTCTCTAAAGCAAGCAAGTCTACAGTACCTTCGAAGATGGAGGTCTTGTTCATTCAACCACAAACCAAGTCAGATTCAAAAGCACTTTTCAACGCTTCCTTTGGAGTGGGGAAACTCCGAAGAAAGTTATTAAGGTTTTATGTCACAGAAACTTTTGATCTTTCCTTCTTACACTCCAAAATTTACATCTCCTATAGAATAATCATCCCCCCCCCCTAAATTATCACTATAAACTGGCTTTCTACTCGATGCTTTTCTAGGCTAAACACCTCTTGTTATAAAACCATGAACAAAGAAATCCAACAAAACTTAGGCAGGGTTATAACTTGTGCAATTGAATATTTTAGAGAATAAATGAAAAATCGAAGTCTGCTTCAGTCCAATTCATAAAAGAACACATAATTTTTAATCATAATAATTTTATTTAATATATTTGACAATATCGTATCTTTATTTAAAAAAAAAACAAAGAATGTGGTATTTTAAACTTTAAATCCTTGAGTTTTACATACATTAATTTTCCACCCATGACTGAATATTGTTACAACAGTAAATCAATACATATTAAATTGTGGTCACTGCGACCAAGTTACGTGAATAATTCACTTGCCTTATGAATATATTTACATTTGAAATTGACTTGAATGGAGTTATAAACAAATTGTCTACACTTCGGATATAAATTCATTTATTCAAATTACCTATATCTTTATTCTGTCTTTAACAAAATTTTTTTTTTTTTTTTTTTTTTTTTTTTTTTTTTTTTTTTTTTTTTTTTTTTTTTTTTTTTTTTTTTTTTTTTTTTAGATATATCTCCTTTATTGATATTTACAATCTGTACAAATATGTACAATAAGTAAATTTGAACTAACAATGGCAACACACTGGATGAGATGAGGGGAGAAGGCAGACATTACTGCTACTCCCAATAAAATTGGTTGAACTATGTACACTATTTACAATATTTACACAATTTCTTGCAATAAGTTGTCTCGTGGCCAATGGCGGCGGAGGCGGCGAGGAGGATTATCAGGAATAACATTGGAAGAAAGGGATCTGCCAAGAGGATTGGGGTGGGCTGGGAGTTTAGAGAAAAAGGTCAGGAAACGGGATTTGGCTAAATCATGGATAAAGGGTATATCAGTGTCTCGGTGGATGGTTTGGTTTGAAACGTAGAAAGGAGCGTTAAGGATTTTACGAAGGACTTTGGATTGAAAACGTTGGATAATGTTTATATTTGATGGCTTAGCTGATCCCCATAGTTCTATCCCATATGTCCATATCGGTCTTATTATAGTCTTGTATATTGTCAGTTTGTTTTTTGTGTAAAGTTTCGATTTAGGTCCAATAAGTCGTCGGAGAAGTCCAAAGCGTTTGTTCAGTTCTTGTCTCTTGTGTTTCATGTGTGTTTTCCAGGTAAGTCGCTTGTCGAGGTGGAACCCTAAATATCGAACCTCGTTGGATTAGGGTATTGGGATATTGTGGATTTTTACGGAAGAGCACTCAGCTCGTCGCAGGGTGAAGGTTACATGTGTACATTTCTCTGGGTTCATTTGAATCCTCCATTTGTTGACCCATTTCTCGACGTCATTGAGGTAGGTTTGCAGTTTTTCAGATGCCAATTTAGGATCGGGAGAGGAAATAAGGAAGGCAGTGTCATCGGCAAATGTACACGTGACAATATTTGGGGTTGTTGGGCTATCTGAAGTAAATATAGAATAAAGGAGAGGAGCTAGGATACTGCCTTGGGGGGACACCTGCTTTAATGGTTCGAGGAGTGGAAATTGAAGAGCCGTATTTAATGTGGAAGGTACGATTTTCAAGATATGATTTTAGGATCAGATAGAAATGGAAAGGAAGGAATGTTTTGAGTTTGTAAAGAAGTCCGGGATGCCACACTCGATCAAAGGCCTGAGCCACGTCAAGAAAGACACCGGAACATAAGCCCTTTTGCTCGAGTGTGGAGGAAATAGTGTCAACTACACGGAAGACTTCTTGGGTAGTGGAATGCTGGGTACGGAAGCCAAACTGGTGATCAGGAATTTTATGGTTTGAGGTTTCTATGGGTAGGAGTCTTCTATACAGGAGTTTTTCGAATACTTTTGAAATTATTGGGAGAAGGCTAATAGGACGATAGGAACTGGCAAGTGTTGGAGATTTCAGGGGTTTGGGAATAAGGATTACTTCGGAATGTTTCCAGGATGTGGGAAATCGAGTAGTACGGAGGATGCTATTAAATATTAGGGTAAGGAACATCAGGGTTTTGTGTGGCAGGTGTCGGAGGATATTGGCAGTTATTAGATCGGGACCTGGAGATTTCTTACGAGGGAGATGGTGAATTGTATATTTGACATCTGCAGGACTGATGGATTTAGGTGGTTCCGAATGAGGAAGGGGTTCATCAAGAGAGTTCAGGATTTCAGTTGTGATTGTGGGATTACTTTCAGGATTGGGAGTGAAAACGGATTGGAGATGGTCGGCAAATAATGTTGCTTTTTCCTCGTCACTTCGTGCCCAGGAACCATTCTCTTGGCGTAAAGGAGATGAGGTAGGTTGGAATTTCAAGATATGCTTTGTTGCTTGCCATAGGGAGTTGTCACTGGTGGTGAGGGAGGAAAGGTAAGTATCGTAATTGTCAGTTCGATGTTTTTTAAGTTCGTCTTTTAGCCGTCTCGTTAGGTTGTTGAATAAGGTTTTATCGGAAGGGTATCGGGATCTCTGCCATTGGGCTCTTGCTCTGCGTTTTGCTGACAAGAGTTCAAGGATTCGGGGAGGGAGTTTTGAATGTTGAGGAGAGGGTACTGGTTTCCGTTGCTTGCTTGCAACTTTCATGCTGAACTGTATGGCCTGCGTAACTATTTCTGCAGCTCTGTCCACGTCCTGTTGTGTTTTCAGAGCTACTTTCAGATCAATGAAACAGTCTACTGTCGATCGAAACAATGGCCAGTCCACAGGTCCAGGTGTAAGAGTAGGTTTAGGAGGAAGGGGGATTGGAGAGGAACTAAGGGTGAGAAGGAGAGGAGAGTGGTCCGAGGAAAGGTCATCTAGAGTTTTCACCGAAGAATAAATGCCTCCTAGGCCAGAAGAGACGAAGAAGTCAACAATATCGGGGACTCTGTTTAGGTCGGAAGGCCAGTAGGTAGGATTAGGTTGGGAAAGAAAAAGGTAGTTTTCGGAGTGTATGACATCGTTTAGCACACGGCCTCTGGAGTTGGTAGTTCTGCTTCCCCATTGAATATGCTTCGCATTGTAGCCTCCCCCTGCGACGAAGTGAGGGCCTAAGGAACGGAAGATGGTGAGAAAATCTGGATGATAAATTGTTTTATTAGGGGGACAATAGACAGAAGCAAAGATAATGGGATGAGGGTGCATTTTGACTGATACGGATGTAACTTGGTATGATTCACTTGAGAGGGTCAAGTGAAGGTGGTGGGATAACGAGGATTTTATTAGAATAGCTGTTCCACCGTGTCCTGTCATGTCTGGGTGATCTGTTCTATATGTCCTGTATCCTGGTGTGGTATATGTGAGTTGTGTACGTAGGTGTGTCTCTGTTAATAGTACAATGTCAACTTGTTTGTCAGTTAGTAGAAGTTCGAGTTCATGTTTTAGGGTTAGTAAGCCATTAGAATTCCAGAGGAGGATGGAGAGGGATTGACAGTTGGAGGGGATCATTTTAGGAGCTTAGGAAGGCATTGTTGCATAAACGTGGTCAGTAGGGAAATTAAAGGTGTGATAAGTGATTCAAGTCTATCGAAGAAGGACTGAAAGAGTGCGTTGGGATCAAAGGGTTGGGAGTGTTGTAGAGGTACAGGCTTAGTGGTAAGGGGAGGTTGTCTGGAAGGAATAGGTCTCTGTGGCAGAGGTTGAGGAATAGGTTGAGTTTCTTGGGGAATTGGAGGGTCTCGGGCTACATTGGGACTCAGATGAGATGCTGAGGCTTCCTGTTGTCTGGTGGCTGAGGAGTATGTGAGTCCTGGGTTGATAGCCTTGTATTCCTTCCTTGTGATGTTCTGTGCTGTTTGGGGTTGATGGGAAGATTTTTCTAGTAGTGTAGCACTTGGTTGTCTGAGGCGGAGGTTGCGTAGAGTTTGGATAGATTTATATATTTTACACCCGCGGTAGGTGGCGGGATGCTCTTCCTGGCAGTTCGCACACTTGGCTTTTGCGTCGTTTGGAAGGGTGCAGATTTGGGACATGTGTTCTTCTCCGCATTTAACACACTTCGGTGCATGATAACAGTAGTTATGTGTGTGACCAAATTCCAAGCATTTGAAGCACTGGGGAACTTCGTTTCGGCGCTGTCGTGGCTCTTCAACCTTTATTTGCGTATAAAGGATAATCCTCTCTTTAAATATTTCTCTGCTCTTTTCTTCTTTAGCCAAGTCAATGAAGAATAGGGGAAGGGAAAACTTTGTTGCAGGATGTTTTACATTGTGAACCCGTTTTACATTGTAGCCTTTGTCGTTCAGGTCACTGGAGATGTCCTCTACTGGAGTTGAAGGGTGTAGATTCCTAATTACTACTCTGAATGACTTATCCTCTTTCAATTGGTAGCAATGGAAATCTGCTTCTATTTTATTCAGATATTTAATTATATCCCTATAAGCAGTACTGTCGGTGGGGTATATTGCTGTGTCATTAAACCTCGTTTTACATGAAAATTTATCAGCTGCAATCATTTTTAATTTATTGCAGAAAGTCTTAAAATCTGTAATATTTCTGACAAAAATAGGTGGTGGTTTATCATGAGCTGGATTTATGGATTGGTTTAATTCTTCCTGTTTTTTTTTATTGTCCCCATTATTTGTCATTTGCCCTGTTTGTGAAGTGGATGGACTTTTATTTTTAATATTTTTATTTTCTTCACTCGAAAGTAATTTTTTTCCTCTAGGCCTAAGAAAATATTTGTCCTCTTCAACTTTGGACAATTTTTTCTGGGGAGACTTGGTCTTACTTGGCGAGGTTTTCGTGAGTTTTCTTTTTCTTTTTGTTGTCAAGTCGTCTCCGTTTTCTCGATTTGATTCAGAGTCCTCGGGAATTGTGAATTCTTGGCTACTCGCGAGTGAGGATTCCTCCATTGGAGTGTTTTCGATTTTTATGACATTATCCTTTATTTTTTCTTTTTCCATATTTCAATCCATAAAAAAATTAAATAAATGTAATTTTAATTGGAAATATGAATAAGATTAGAAAAGAGAGGAAGAAACGAAATAAAAAGAGAGAAAAAAAAAAATAAATAACTGTCAGTCACCGGGATCGAACTGCTGACGTTTAGTTTGAGAGTCCGAAGCCTTTCCTCAACTCCACAGGAGCTCCCCTGGTGGGGAGGCTGAGCAGTTGATATTTCTACGTAAAAAGCAACAGCTGACTGTGAGTAAGAGAGGGAGGCTGCTTGAAGAAGCAGGAATGGGCCCCCACCACTAGACTACGCTAGAGGCAAGGGCTAAATGTCTAATAAGTGAATATAATTAACTCACACTTTAACGGTGAAATACTTGATATACTTCCTCGAAACTACACATACACGTTCCCCACTATCACAACACTGATTCCACCACTTTTTGTGAGGGAATTCCAATTAAAACCAGGTAAATTGAGATTGTGAAGAGAGCACTGAAAAAAGGATGTATCACCGTCAACAGCTAATGGCCGACTCCCTTTAACAAAATATAAAAACTTTTATATCTTCATTTAGTATTTCTGACGGTGTAATATATAAATTTATGTGCCGGTGATCTATATGTATGTTCGTGGAATACAAACAAAACCAGCAATTTGTCCACCACATTTGAATAATTGTTGTTCCTAATGAGTCACGTATCTGATGTGTCGAAGGTTTTCATTGATCAATCCCAGCTGTGCTTACACGCTACATTCGATGTCCTTGCTCAAAGAGCAGTTTCAAATCATGCATAATCAAACGTAAAGTTTTAGAATCCCGCATAGTTCTTAATAATTCTTTAAGCTGGACAGCAAAGGTTATTTTGCAGGGGAGACAATAAAGTGGACGTTTTTCTTGGTAATCGTATATTTCTTACAGGATAAATTTATGCGAGAGCTTCGTTGCTATCTTCAGGGTACGATTAATTCAAAAAGACGTTCGACACTGTGAGTCATCTTGAAGTTATCAGCTCATCTGTCAAAGATTCTCGAATTTAAAAAAATATGTATTTTCAAGAAATATTTCTAAATTAGGAAATAAGATACATGTATTTGCCAATATATTACGTATAGTTTGGTGGTACTCACTAGCCAAGGAAACATTTTGAACACGCCCTATCGGCATCGTGAGTTGGAAACGAGTTAGTACATCTGTTTAGCCGAAAAAGGGTGTTTGGTGAGGACAGAGCCTTGGGTTAAAAAGAATCCAGTTGAGGGAGGAGAACGGGACCAGCCAAGGGAGAGTAAAGGCTATTGTGAAGAATGAATAATTAATTATTAAGTTCGAAGATAAATGTTCGAAAATAGCTTGAATAAGATATTCCTAGACTTTGCTGACAGGAGGGCAAATTACACTGCCCGACAAGATCCCGCGAAACCCGGGGTGTAATTTCAGTGCATTTTTTTATTATTATTTTGAATTCAGATGTGCACTCACAATCTGTCCATTGGGCAGTATCTTTCCTGCGTCAGCCTTATTTTAAATTATGAGTTTATTATTAGTTAGAGTTAGGATCTGGGCTAGTATCATTTTAGGATCTCCAAAACGGATTTTAATACCACATTGAACATTTTCGAGGCCAGCTTAATCCACTGGAAGGTCCTTAAAAATTTGATGTTAAAATTTTCTGAGGAAACAACTACCAAAAATCTACACCACGACACGGTGGCTGATCGTTTGCATAAAACTATGGAATACATTCCATTCTTAAATTTACACTTCTCCCCAGAAAATTATGGAACTGTCAGCAATGAGCTCGCAGAGTGTTTTCATAAGCAAATAGTTATAACGGATACAGGTATCCGGGCAAGTGAAGTTCTAACTGGTCCAAGAAGTTAGCATTTACTGGTGCAAAATATCCTCGAACATCAGCAGAGCATAATTTCAAGTAATAAAACTACTGGCTAATTTAAAAAATTATATATCAAATGAATATCACTCAAAATGCCTGTCCTATGGGAGGGAATAACTGAAATGACCTTTGAATTCAGCACGAAAAATATTTCTAAAGTCTGTCATTTTTATTGTTGTGGATAAAAATAAATTATTATTGTAGACTAGTGTTATTAGCCAGTCATCTGATTTAAAGTAAACCAAGGTATATTAAAAAGTCTGTGATTTGTAATTCAGATGGAAGGTTGTAAAAAAACATTCACGCTGACCGGGGCTTTCTTACCCTTTTTTTTTTTTTTTAATTTATTTATGAGCATCCATGCGCATGTAAGGCGATTCGCTCGAAAAAAATTATTGCACATATACATCAGTATATATATATATGTATATATATATATATATATATATATATATATATATATATATATATATACAAACAAATGGTATTATTCATATACATCTGTTTGATCAATTAGTTAGTTATACATCAGATTACGCAATTAGAAAATGTTACATATTCATTCATTACAGTGTACCAAGTGACGAGATACCTTCCTTACGTTATTTATTGTACTTGTTTGAATATAGTAGAGTTTTACATGGAATGATTCTCTTGGAAAAAAAGGTGTTTTTGAAAGGGTTAAATGTTTCCATACATATTAATAGTTTTGAGATGTGTAAAGATTGTTGCTAAGTGTGGACAGCTGTCAGTAAGTAATTCGGACATGTCATGTAGTAAGGCTAGATTCTTAAAGTACACGTGTACTTAATCTATATATATATATATATATATATATATATATATATAAAAATCACGCGTCTGTCTGTTTGTCCGTTTGTCTGTTTGTCCGTATGTCTGTTTGTTCCTTATACAAATCTAAACCGTTTGACCGATTTTGACCAAACTAGGGACTCAGGTAGGTCTTGATACGGGAAATCTCCTAGGCTAGGTCAAAATAGTCAAATTTCAAAATTTGATCAATAGATCAAACGTTTTGTTCAAGAAAAATTGGCTACACTGAACCATTCAGATTCTGACGGCCATTTTGAATCGACAGCCATTTTGAATAATGTCTCAAATTTATTTGTTGATGTTCTTGATAATTAGAATAACTCGAACTCATTGATGACTTTAAATCATTATATAATCATGTAATGCAGTTTATTTCAACAGTCACTGTCTAACTAAGGAGCGCTGGCATTTCTTTGATAAGCGCTATCTACTCGCAGGCTGGTGGTGCTGGCCTCTGTCGGCTGTTTTATGAATTGCTGTGGTGCTGGCCTCTGCCGGCTGCATTATGAATTACTAGACAGATATAAACAAATTCACACCGTTTGACCAATTTTGACGTAACTAGGTATACAGGTAGATCTTGATACGGAGAGAGTCAAAGGCAGAAAGTAGGTGTAGCATGGCACACTGGGTAACAGCTAGTGACTAATAAAGGAAAACCTACATGGAAATTTTGTAATAGCGAACACATAATTTCCATGCAGGTTTTTCTTTATTGGTAATTAAGTACTCGTGTATGTCTAATTCTGAGTCTAGTTAGGTCTACTTCTTCTCTTCTATTTTGCCTGTGACTGGAAGGCCATTCCGCGATGTTCTGTTTTATTTGTCGCAATTTCTTATTGGTAGACAAGTTTGTCCAGTCATTTTGCCATTTGTTTATGATTTGATGTTAGCTTGTCTCGTGAGGTCTTGGTAAAAAATGTCTAGTGGTTGAATTGTTGAGTCTTCAGTAGCTGATTTTGCTTGTTCGTCCTAATTACCAGGTCTTTATGTCCTTGTAATATGAGATTGTTTCTGAAAATTCGATGTCCATGAGCGAGAAGTTGGAGAAACGGTACTGCTTGATTGTCTTGAGACTGCCTAGAGACGTTGAGATTGAAATCCTTTGATTAATCTAACCTTGATAACATCCCACTGTCAGAGCTCCGTGTTTACTAGCTACTCTAGGGATAATTGGGAGAACTTACTCACAGAATCTTGTCAGTTTAGTTCTCATCTTCTCGCATCTTGTTCATTTACTAACTACACAATCTCTAATACTAAACTCTAGAGTTAAATGTAATTATAGAGTTTTGTATTTAGCAGCGTAAATGATTACTAAGTTAATATATTGTTATTAATAATTCTTTTATTTATTATTTTTCTTTTACTCTGTCTCCTAGTATTTTTCCTAAAGGAGGGTACTTAAAAAGAACAAATCCGATCCCTAAGAGGTACGTAAACTTAGCATATTCCTCAACTATTGAACGAATATAATAAATATCAAAACTTTTGTTTTCTTCTGTTAAATGACGAAGTAAAAAGCCAAGGGGTACAAGTGAAATTTAAAAAAAAATCAAGTTAAGTGCAGTTCTGGATAGTTAATGCATACGAAATGTTGGTGGCAAAGGGATATAAGTAAATGTCTGGTATTTGCTGAGAAATAGCGGAAATAAAATCAATTACTTTAAAAATGAGCAGATTTGTTTGGTGCACAAGGGATACAAGTGACACTTGTCCCATGTTATAAAGTGGATCTTTGAGGCACAATATCTCGAAAACCTTCGATAGGACACTGTAAGTAACATGTAGGCAAATTTATAAAAAAAAGTAGTTTGAAAATGGAAGCTTGATTAATTTATTTTAGGTCGTTTATTTAATTTACTTTAATTGATACATTGCTCCAAAAAATATGGGGAGATTTTTTAAGAGTTGTATTTTGGGATTTAGACAATTGCATCAGTTCAAGAATTACTTGGGAAGGCCTTATGTCAATTTTTGTGTAAAAAGTCAAAGATTGTATGCCTTAGAAAATTTATAATATACAAATATATAAGAAAAAACGCGATTTTTTTAGGAAAGTATTATATTTAAAGGCTGTAACATCGCTCCAAATTGACCAATCAAGTTCGCTGAAGTCTCGAAACATTAGTATTTTTATGCACTAAAAGGCAGTACCCACGAAATAGTCGTTTATTTTGGTTAACAACTTGAATAACAATTTTATAGTGTACAATATCATAAATTATGAGTTTTGAGGGATAGGGCTTGAACAAAAAGCGCAGGGCTTTTTCTAACCCCGGATTCGGATTCAGCGACCCCAGAAACATATACTAAACATGGTCTGGTCTCTGGGTACGGACTTTTATTATTTATTTTTTTGTGTGGCTGTCTTATAAATTAATAATATACATGAACGATTAGTTTTTTTCTTAAACTATATAACTGAAATTTCAATTGATGCATTGTAGAAACATCACATCATTATAAAGACTTACACTTATCAGGGAATTTACAAAAACAATTTAACTTTTAACAGTAATATCTCAAAATGACTATAACGTCACTTGTATCCCTTGGCTTCTCAACCCATCATATCGTCGATACAAAAGCGAACTAACGAATATAAAAAAATGCATCTTTCATTGTCCATCTTTAATAATTTCTGCTGGACTTATTTACGGCAAATTCTTCAATCTGACTTCACTCTATTAAAGGGAAAGTATTCCACTATCAAAAGGTCAAATCTGCCGAATATTTGACTGTCCAAAAAAAAGTTATGAATGTTTACTTTTGTATCGACGATATATAATGGCCAGTCGTGTACACACTTTTCATTGAGCACATTTGCACTCGTGTCATTTTAAAAGCAAAACCTTCTTTAATAAAACATGTCATGAGCCATGGATGGTCATCTACATCTTGAACAACCGCGTGTGGATAAAGGGGCACTTCTATCCAGATCCAGGTCAACAAAGGAAAAAGTCCGTCTCGCAGGACTGCATCATCTTAGCGCGGTTCCGTTCATATCCCTAGTCTAATTTGGAAAGATTAAAATAGAAGCAGTTATTATTTTGGTTCCACCAGTCTTTTTTTTTTAATTAATTATTATAATGGCGTGTCAACCCTTAAGGTCACTAACGCCATTCCTGTGAGTAGCAAAGTCTTGAAAGGTGACATACATGATTTACAATCTTACCTGGAAGGGTCCGCTACACTAGAAACAGACCCGCTAGTGACAAGGTCTTGGAATCTTGGAAATCTGTATTTCTAACAATAAATTGTTTTTGTTATTTTACTTAACCAGTTTTATTGTCAAATACATTATCCAACTATAAGCAATTAAAAAATAACAAGAAATAAACAGACAAAAAGAACCATTGGAATAAACTAAATCAATTAATTTAAAGCTTTAAGCACTTTTTTCTCCGATTGACATCGCCTGATTAAAACTTTCTTCAGAACCTTTTTTGTAGAGCATTTAGTAAGCTTCCGAATGGTAATCTTCCGCTTCACAAGATTGTCAACGGTTTTCGAGATACTAACGAAATTATACAAAGTTACCAAAACTTTTTTTGTCTGTTAATAAAATATTTTATTCTAACCCTTCCTTTACTCTAAACGTAACAAAAATTTCAACATATTAGTGTTGATGAAACTCCAACATGCAGAAAATGTTTCAACTGTATCCCATAATTCTAAGCACCAAAATCAAAGACAAAGAACCCTCCCTAGGAAGGACGCTAGGCAGTTGAAAAGCTATATATCTTGGAAATCCATGTCTCTAACATTAAATTGTTTTTCTTATTTTTCTTAACCTGTTTTATTTTCAAATACATTATCCAACAATAAGCAATTAAAAAATAACAAGGAATAAAAAACAGACAAAAAGAACAGTTCGAATAAGCGAAATCAATTACTTTAAAGTTTTAAGCTCTTATTTCTCCGATTGACATCGCCTAATCAAAACTTTCATTAGAACCTTTCTTTTAGAGCATTTAATAACCTTTCTAATGGTATTCTTCCGTTTAACAAGATTCTCAACCTTTTTCGAGATATTAAGGAAAGTAAACAAAGTTACTAAAACTTTTTATGTCTGTTAATAAAATATTTTATTCTAACCCTTCCTTAACTCCAAACGTAACCAAACTTTTAACATATTAATTTTGATGAAAGTAGAACATGCAGAAAATGTTTCAACTGAATTCCATGATTCTAAGTACCCAAACCAAAAACGGTATTCAAAAAATATTTTTCCAATTTTCTCGAAAACGGTTAAAGCTATCGCCTTGAAAATGGTTTCATTCGTTTTCCTAGCCCAGGAATCATATAAAACGAGTACTTAGAAGCTTATGAACTCAAAAACGTAAGCGTTACGATTTTTTTTGCGCGAATTTCGCCCCAAACGCCATCTTCCAGTAGGCGGATTTTGCTGGTTAACGAACTTGACCTTTCAAATTGGACGATGGATTTTTGTACTAAATTTCATCAAAATCGGACCGTTCGTCTTCTATCTAGAGAGCGAACAGACAAATATATATATATATATATATATATATATATATATATATATATATATAAATATATACATATATATATATATATATATATATATATATATATATAAATATATACATATATATATATACAAATTTGAACCACAGTTATTTTCGGTCTCTAGGGGTTCTGAAACACGAAATTTTCTAGTCGGCACTTCCGGATTGTTTCATTGTATCAACCCTATAAGCGGGGTTCCTCCCTATGGGGGAGGGAGGAACCGCGCTAAAAACCGCTTTTGATGTTGACCCAATGAAGTGTTAAAAGTGTACGGTTTGCAGGAAAACTTGACATTGAATTTATTAAATATTTTTTCCGATTACAGTCATTAGCCCTAAATTTTAATAAATCTAAAAGAAAGATTCATTATATCCTAAGCAGTCTTTAGGTTACACATCTGCGTAATCCATCTGAAAGATTTCTTAATTAAGAAAACTTTTAAAGGGATGATAGAAATAAATAATTACCGTTAAAAGCTCCCCTCATTATTCTTTCATAAAGGAAAATCGAAGCAAGATAATTTTATCGTTTAATTTTATTAATAGAAAGCTATTCAAGACTACCTAATTGGATCGTTTGTACTTTAAAATTCAATTTCGTGAATGAATTAGTCTATTCTTAACTTTGAAGATATTTCTCGAAATATAATTTCAGTTTTTAATTAAATATATAAGGCCAGAAAGTCATAGACCACAAGAGTGAACGTAGACTTCAAATGCTTCTATTTTGCACATTAAATGAAACGAAATGTTAGACTTTTTTGACAACCATAGAAATACTTGCCACATTCTAGACGTGGATTTATCCTAAACTAATACGGGTTGAATTTAATCTATTTCCCCTCGCTAAGGAGAATGGTTGAGTTAGAAGCCAGTTTGGGGTCTATCCCTTGCCCCGAGAGTTTACTTTCAAAAGCCCTTTACTAAGTTTCCTTTAAAGATTAGAGGTGACGATCAATAGTTGCCCTTAGACGCTCCACATCACCTAGTCTTCCGATAGCTCTTAACGTCCATGATTAGGTTTTCATTAATATACATGTTTTTGCTAATATTTATTGGTAGTGTATGCCATTTTAATCTCTAAAACGAAAATATAGACCGAAAGAGAACGGACATAAAATCAGCAACTCGAGACTATTTCAGCATTATAAGACAAATATTTTACATCTGTAAATATACAAATCAAGTATCAAGTCTGTCTGTTTGTTCTTCATACAAATCCACGCCGTTTGACCGATTTTGACCAAATTTGGAAAACTGGTAGGTCGTGATACGGAGGTGTCATAGGCTAGGTCATAAACGTCTACCAGCTGTCTGTCTGTATGTTTGTTTCTTATACAAATGCACACCCTTCGTCCGATTTTGCCCAAAAATATCCACATTTTTTTGTGTTCTTCTACTATAGTAATAATTCTACAAATTAAAGCAATTAAAAAATAAAATAAAAAACCAACAGCATAAAGGCAGTTGAAAATATTCAAAAGACGTCATCGAATCTCTTTCTTTCGGAAAGCTATAATTCTAACAATAAATTACATTCTCCTAGTATAAACAATTAAAAAATAATCTATATATATAAATCACCTGTAAGTTTGTCTGTCTGTTCTTTATACAAATCCACACCGTTTGACCAATTTGGACCAAACTTGGCACACATGTACTTCTTGATACGGGAAATCTCCTAGGCTAGGTCAAAATAGTCAAATTTCGAAATTTGGTCAAAAGGTCAAAAGTTTTGCTCAAGAAAAATTGAATACACTGAACCATTCATATTCTGACAGCCATTTTGAATAATGTCTCAAATTTATTTGTTGATGTTCTTGATAATTAGAATAACTCGAACTCATTGATGACTTTACATCATTATATAATCATATATATATATATATATATATATATATATATATATATATATATATAAAATCTTTTAGGCTTCATAGTTCGGAAGTAACGATTTCCAAACTGTCAATTAAGGAAGAGTGAATTGTTCAGAAATAGTAATTTTCTTTCCAGTGTTGCCTAGGTGGAAATTAGCAAGCTAAAAAAACTTTCTTCTTTTTTTTGCGAAAAGTTTTTCTTTTGCGAACAAAACTTTCAGTTTTAACCTTTGTATGTTTATCTAAATTATAGCCTTATATTCTCAAGATTTGGACAAGTAATATCATATAAGATCAATTTGATTAATTTCTGATGAAAATGTAGAGCAACACTGAGCTCCTAGAAGCCATTAACCATTATCCTTTTTTTAAAGTTTGGTTTGTTTATCTAATTTCCAAAACTTTTTAGTTTTAGTAAAATATTTGTATTTACCTAAATTATAGCCTTATATTCTCAGAATTTGGACTAATGTCATATATTAGTAAGTAATTTGAAATATTAAGTTATTGATCTGTGGACTTGCAGGTTCCCGTTTGTTTTCCATAGTTGATTTTTTTTTTATTTGCAAATTGCATTTTATTTCATGCATTTGCTTAACATAAACTATGCCTTCCATTAACCCATGGATCTATACCATTAACCAGTGGATCTGTACAGAACTTTCATAATTTAAATACTTTTAGTTCTTTAACCTACCACCTAAAATCATCTATGTGTAACATGATATTTAAACATTTGGGTCATTCCATGTCAAATCAACCCAAAAAAAATAGGATTTGACACCCATGATCTCAGAATTTAATGAAACTTGGCATGTTCATTCCTTTCATGGGTATAAGTAAGAATATAAAATAGTTTTTCTCAATCTCAAATAGTTTAATTTTATGCTCTGCTAAAGTATTTGAAATTTTGCAGTTTTCATCGATTGGACAAAGTAAGTGCACTCAGTTCTAGAATATAAATCATACCTATCGACCAATGTTGATGAAATTTTCTATGACAATCTATTATATAAAAATGAATCGCTAAATGTGTTGGTAAGCGCAAATCTCGAGAACAACTGAACCGATTTCGCTAATTCTTTTTTTATAATATTCCTCAAACTATGAGGATGGTTCTTACGGAGAGAAAAATTAAAAAAATTGCCCGGGGACTTTTCGGGTATTTTTCACTTCCTTAACGCAAATTCATATTTAAATAAAAACATATGTTCTCAATTATAATATTTTTAACGGTTAACGTATTTGGTTATTTGTGTATAAGCAAAAAAAAAATTAAATAAATAAGAACATGTAATCACTAGGTGACATTAGAATCACATGTTAATAATGAATGAATGAATGAAAACAATACTTTATTCTGCAACTTCGTCCCATAAGAATAAAAATAAATACAAAATAAACAATAAACAAATTTATCCTAAAAATATGAATATAAATAAAGAAAAAACAAAAGTATAAAAAAACAAAAAACAAAAAAGAATACAAATATTATAAGTAAAGTCTGAAATAATAAAATAAATATATACATAAATTATAATTGGATTGGGGCAATGATGATACAATGTTCAGAGGGGGATGGGAATATAATTAGATATTTTAAAATAAACAAATAAATATTAAAAAAATTAAATAAATATTAAAGAAATGGGGGCTTTAAAAGGATATGAATAAAAATAAATACATAAACACAAGAAGAAAACAACAATATAATTTACAAAGCTGAAATGGTCTTCCTGGTGGTCAAATCTTAAGAAGCGTCTTCCTGGGAGGATAGGAGAAAAGCAAAGAGGCGGGATTTACATACATGTAATGAAGGAGAGTGTCGAATGGAAGGAGGGATAGAATTCCAGAAGGAGGAGGCACGGGATGTGAAGGAACGGTCAAAGAAAACTGTTTTATGAGTGGGAGGATAGTGATCGGAGGGACGGGAGCGGGTACCACGGGAATGGACAGAAAATTTAAACTGAAGGAGGTTGTAGATATAGGAAGGAGATTTGGAAGAAATGGTTTGGTAAAGGAAGGGACCTAGGAAGTATTGTCGTCGAATTGATTAATGCAATTTAAATTAATTTATATTTGTATTAACGAAGTAAAAAAGACTCCACTTTTCTATATTCCCATACAAAAGATTCGTAATAATACTTAAAGGCCAATTTGAACTTTAATACCATACCATACCATAAAGTGTTAGTGGAGGGGTTCTGGGAAGGCAAAACAATTGAGTAACATTAGTATCGTATAAATATTAATGTCAATATTTGTACGATGGTAACATTACTCAAAAACAAATTGACTATGGTAAAATGTAAATTGTCGGTAGTAAAATGTCACTTAAAATGTAAACCTCTCTTTGCTGTGCATCTATAATATTACTAAATCTAAAAGCCGCAAATTTCTATAAAATTACTAAAGGATTGTGTGTTTGTGACTTACTAAATATGCCTCCTATAAGGCGGCGGACAAATTTAGGCAGAAGAACCCGAAATGCAACGCATCAAATTAATTATCAATGTAATCGTACTGCCCAGGAACGTGAAGATCGCAATGAACGTGAAAGAATTCGGTTAAGACAGACCCGTGAAGCGCGACATTCGACTAATAATGGTGCAAGTTTGAATCGAGCTGCTGTCAATTGATTACAGTGCCTGCAGCTGTGTTGCTATTGGACCTATGAACTCAGTTCGACTATAAACAAATCCCAGGGGCAGTCATTAAGTGTATGTGGTATTAATCTAGAAAACCCATGTTTCTCGCATGGTCAATTGTATGTTGCCTGTTTCCGTGTTGGAAAACCATCTGCTCTGTTTGTTTACGCGTCAGCTAATGAAACAAAAAATATCGTGTACCATTAAGTACTACAATAAAAATGAAACTTAATTTAGAATAAGTAAAAATAAAATGAAATATAATAAGTAGGTATCATAATAAGAAATCTGATATAGTAATTTTGATTCTGATTTTTTAGTGACTATTAAAAGAATTTTAAGTGTTTTATAATTTTCATTTTTTGACATAATGTAATTGCTGACTTATTAAGTTTCTTTTTTCTTTTTTTTTTATCTTACTAGCTGACCCGGTGTCCAAAATAGCAGAATAAGTATTTTTAAAAAAAAAAAAATAAAGAATCGACTGTTAGGCGGTACGAAGTTCGCCGGGTCAGCTAGTACTTCAATAAATATGGAAGCCAGAAAAAAAAATAATCTAAGCATAAAGTAATTACGAATATTCTGAAAAAATCCTGAAGTGTTAAAATGCATTTTGTAAAAATTAAATATGGCGTTCCACACTAAGTGGAAACGATAAAAAGAAGATCACTAAAATATTTTTTTATTATTATTCTAAAAGGTATACACTATCACACGAAAATATAAAATGTATGGTTTTTTTCAATCTTTAATTTTTTTCCCCGTTAAATACAAAAAATGGTTCAATTAAAATTTTAGCTAACAATATATTATTTTTTATAGTACAGCGATTTAATTTTAAAAACTATAAAAAATAACCCAAAGCTATTCAGAATGAAAACTACCTACATGTACAAAACATTCATTACTTCAGTTAAGGGTTTGCTGGGCAATATAAAATGAAATACAACTTAATTTTTATCACATGTAACTGCACACCAGTAACTAACATTAAGATTTGAAATATTAAGTTTTTGATCTGTTAACTTGCTGGTTTCAGTTTGTTTTCCATAGCTGAATTTTTGATTTGCGAATTGCATTTTATCACATGCATTTGCTTAATAAAAACTATGTCTTTAACAGTAACCCATGGACTGTCCGAACTTATAGCAGGCTCAATATCTACTTGGCTCATACGGAGAATTGTAGTGTTTGTCATTAAACTAGATGCAACATTAGCAAACTCTACTGAGTTTTTTACATTTTTAGTTTCAGATTTGCTCATAACTTCCATTAGAGACCAAAGATTTTACTCTTTCTCCCACCCTATCTACTACACGTTTGTCATGAGCTGTAGTAAAATATTTCCGCTAAAACTTTTTGTGAAATTTTTCTGAATGTATGTAAAGCAATCTTGACATATATTTATTTTTAAACTGAGACGATGGATTATCACTGTAAATAATTTAATTTTGACAAATCATTATTTTTTATTATTATATCATATAATCTTATCAAAAGTGCGTATATAGAATTCATACCTTTATGTTTAGTATCGGAACAAATGAGAAAAGTAGTGCATTTGTTTTTGAAAAATAATGCTGCTGTAAATAATTGAACAGTTTCTCATGACCACAATCCTGATTGAATTTTGTTTTAACAATCGCAAGAATAAGCCAATACAAGAACGGACGTTTTCTTTTCATTAATCAGTTATTTTATTTTATTTGATTCATTTATATTCTTTTTTTTTGTATTTCTTTCAATTAATTTATAATTTTGATATTATAATTTGTTTCTTTTTCAATATTATTTTTATTTTATTTTATTTTGGTGCATCTACTGCTGAGGTCATTAGTTTTTCAATATTATTGTTACTATTTTTATTTGTATTATTATTTTTTTTTTTTTTTTTTTATTTATTTATTTTTTTTTTACGGCGCATCGACAAACCGTGGCCATTAGCGCCGACTTCCAGGGGGCAGCCAGGAATCCTCTCAGCGAGCCATGAGATGAGAAAATTTCTGGCGCCGGTGGGGATCGAACCCACCATCTCCCGCTTATGAATCTAGCGCGCTAGCCACTAGACCACGGGAGACCCCCTTGTATTATTATTATAGTTGTTATCATTACGCTATCATATTTCTCTATTTTAATATTATTATTATTATTATTATACGTAAAAAAAATTATAAAAAAAAAAAAAAAAAAAAAAAAAAAATGTATATTACTTTGATTGTAATGTAGGCAGTATTGGAAGATGGAACCTGCAGAACCTAAATGAACTCCCACAGTATAAGGATACTATATTGTGGGACAAAAAAAGAAAAAGCCATTCAATTTGTTCCTTATATAAATCCACAGCTTTTTAGCGATTTTGACCAAACTTGGCACACAGGTAGGGGTTGATACGGGGAGTGTCATAGGCTAGGTCAAAAACATCTGTCAGCTTTCTGTCTATCTGTTTTTTCCTTATACAAATCCACACCGTTTGACCGATGTTGACCAAACTACTTCAAAGTTTAAAATTACTTCAAAGTTTTAAGCACTTATTTCTCCGATTGACATCGCCTAATCAAAACTTTCCTTTTTTGTAGAGCATTTAGTATACTTTCGATTAATAACCTTCCGTTTACCATGATTCCCAACCGTTTTCGAGATATGAAGGAAAATATACGAAGTTCCCAAAACTTTACATGTCTTTTAATAAAATATTTTATTCAAACCCTTCCTTATCGCCAAACGTAACCAAAATTTCAACATTCTAGTTTTGATGGAATTTGAACATGCGGAAAATGTTTCAACTGAATCCCATGATTTTAAGTACCCAAACCAAAAACGTTATTCTTCGAATATTTTTCCAATTTTCTCGAAAACTATCGCCTTAAAAATGGTTTCATTCGTTTTCCTATGCCCAGAAGCCTATAAAACGAGTACAGGGTGTCCCAAAAATAATGGTCATGCGTTTGCCAGATGATTCTCCAATGTGAGATCGGAAAAAATAACCCCCGTATTAACCCCCGCAAAATTGACCATGAAATTTTATTCAAGGTCAAATTTTTTTATTGGATATTTCGAATCTACGACTCATGAGGATGAAAAAAGTCAACGGCACCATAGGTCAGAAATGACTCCTTATGGTCATAATGACCATTAACAGCGGTTACGTGGGCCATTCCATTCTAATTGACAAATGGCCGATTTAGATAAATTTTTTTTTTACATGTTCTTCTAGCATTGCCTTACACAAAAAAAAACTCGTTTGAATTTATTTAAAAGCATCTTCTAGTATAAAAAATTACAAGTATATTGAAAAATGAGCCTCTCAGCGGCATTAATAAAAGGACTATAAGTCATATTTTACAATTGACAGAAATGCCTTCATGAGGTTATCTTCTAAGCTTATCAAGAGAGCTCTTTGCCATAAGCTTTCAATCAATCGCTGAAATTACTCATTAAGGATTTCACAGGTCATGTATGAATTTCATGAACCAGCTAATGCCTCCCAGACTAGAAGATAGGATACTTGCCCTCGCCCGTGGGCAGATAAAAAAGTTTCTTCCTAAAAAAAACAAAACAACTTTATTATTCGTAGTTAATAATAAATGGACGTTAAAATTTAAATAAATAAACAAAAAAAAAACAAACAAACAGATTATCTCTCCAGCGCCCGTAGCAATTGGGCCTGTTGTCCAGCTTCAATATTTCGGACTTAATTCTTCAGGCAAGCTGCCAACATTGCTTTCAAATTCCTCCTAACTCGACTAAGGACCTGGCGAGAATTTCTCATAATTCTTTCAAATGCCCATGCTATTTTTTTTTTGTATTTTTTTTTTTACGACGCATCTACTTCTTGGCCATTAGCGCCGGGCTATCTATAGGTTGCCACCCTTTTATAATGCCAACAGCACGTGGTCAGTCAACCATTCAGGTACTGACCACGCCCGACGTTGCTTAACTTCGGTGGCTATGGCCGATGGCTCCATGTTATTCTCGTCCGTTTTGCCTGCTGTGGACGATGACGCTGGAAAAAGAAATTTCGTCAGTCCACTATACCCGCTACAGGGAGTGTGGAGGACGTCCCAATATGTCCAGCACCCACCTTCGAAACAATGCTCTCTGCTCCTGATCCCCGGGCCTCAACTCCTGAACTTGCTGTAATCTGAAGGGAGACGTTCTTCCCGAAGGATCCGGCGGACCGTCATCCTCGAGACTCCCGTAGCTTGGACCAATCTCAGCCCCGTAGTGGGCCTGGATCGGGCGAGGGCAATTATTCTATCCTCTATTCTGGGAGGGACTGGATGGTTCATGAAATTCCTACTTGACATGTGAAATCCGTAATGAGTAATTTCAGCGATTCAATGAAAGCAAAGAGCTCTTGATAAGCTTCGAGAATAACCTCAAGAAGGCATTCCTGTCTATTGTAAAATGTGAGTTATAGTTCTTCAATGAATGGCACTGAGGGGGCCGTTTTACAATACACTCATAATTTTTTATACTTGAAGATGCTTTTTAAAAAATTCAAAGGAGGTATTTTTGCGTAAGGCGATGTTACTAGAAACTTTAAAAAAACAAATGAGCAAAATCGGCCACCATTTGTCGATTGGAATGGAATGGCCCAAGTATACGCTGTTAATGGTCATTTTGACCCTAAGGAGTCATTTCTGACCTATGGTGCCGTTGACTTTTTTTCTTCCTCTTGACTCGTAGATTCACAATATGCAATAAAAAAATTTGACCTTGAATAACATTTCAAGGTCAATTTTGCGGGGGTCAATATGGGGGTTATTTTTTCCGATCTCACTTTGGAGAATACTCTGGCCAACGGATGACCATTATTTTTGGGACACCCTGTACATGCAAGCATATGAAGAAAGCGGAACGATTTTTTTCGCGCAACTTTTGCCCCAAAAACCATGTTCCGGTTGGCGGATTCTGCTGTTTTACGAACTTGACCTTCCAAATTAGACGAAAGATTTTTGTACCAAATTTCATCAAAATCGGACCATTATTGAGGCCAGGAAAGCGCGAACAGACAAATACACAAAAATAAATATATATATATATATATATATATATATATATATATACATACAAATTCGAACCACCGTCATTTTCGGTCTAAGGGGGTTCTGAAACGCAAAATTTTCTGGTCGGCACTTCCGGATTGTTTCATGAGATCAACCTTATAAGCGGGGTTCCTGCCTATGAAGGGAGGAATTTGTTTTCTTTTAGGGCAGTCCGCTAAAAGAAACAAATTGCAAACCGCTTATTTGTGAAAAACTCCTGCTCATTTGTGAGAATCCTAGATATTTTACTAGGTATTTTCAACTTAAAAAGGTTCTTTTATATGATGAAAATATGACAAAGATATCGTCGATACAAATACCATGTATCGAATGTGAAAATCATCACTTTCCAGAGTGAAGAACCCTTTATTAATTAATTGGATTTTGGAAAGTCAAATAGTCCGAAGATTCGACCTTTTGACAGTGGATACTTTCCACAGACTGAACGTAGATTCGAGAGTCCAACCATATATATCTAAAATGAACAATGCGGTTTTTCACATTCGATACTTTGCATTTGTATCGACGATATCTTGTAAATTTGGCCTCCAAAGTACTTTGGATGTTATGAAACATTTTCCTTAGAAGCAGATAAGTAGGTAAACATAACTTAAAACATTTCATAGATTTTTGCAATAATCTATTCGACTTTTTAACTAATTCTTTCATCCTTATTTGAAGTATTTTAATGGGTAATGTCCACGATACTAAAAATAAGCGATGCACAAAATGTAGGTATAATGTAAAAATTCATTCATTAGAAGTGCGGGATACTCCAGATACAAATTGTCAATTTACTCGTACTGGCTGGTATTTGTTCTTCCTTGAGATGGAACCCGAAATAAATCTAGCATCAGAAAGATGTAAAAATAAGCAAAATAGGTCAGAAAATATGAAGAGGTTCTGCAAACCACAGGTTCTAATGGATAGGGACATATTGTACCTTTTGTGTTAGAAACACAGTTTCTTACATGGTCTGTCTTTCAAACTCCCTCGAATGTCCTGAGTCATGGAAGTTTTGACTCAATAATATATTATTATTGTACGATACCAGTCTGATTATATTATTATTTTATGCTTTCCGCTACAAAACGTTTCACATAATACTTATTTTTTAAACTAAAAATTGTTTATAAAAAAATTAAATGTTGCATTCGTACTGTTTTTTTTTGTTTGTTAATTTACGAAATTTCTTAACGAGTTCCGCAACCTAGGCGACAATCTCTTTATATTGTTAAACGTGAAAAAAATGAAAAAAAATGAAATATAAAATAAATGAATAAAAAAACGGAAAGAAAAAGTAAATGAATAAAAAAAAAGAGAGAGATAAGATAAGGAATACACAATAAAATGTTAACAATGAAACAAAAATTATGAATTTAAGTTAGGGGAAAAAGTAAATAAGTTACAATTTGGAACATATTGATGCCATGGATTTATAGAAAATGTTGACAACTCACTCTAAATCGGTAATTTATCCGGAATAGTTTTTTGACCTATCCTATGGCACTCCCCAGATCTACCTGTGTACCAAGTTTGGTCAGAATCGGACGATTGTTGTGGATTTGTATAAGGAACAAACATGCAGACAAACAGATAAACCGACAGACACGTGATTTTTATATAAATATATATATATATATATATATATATATATATATATATACACACATATTTATATGTATATGGCAATTTTTAGTAAAGATATTTTTCCTCTATTCCTAAATGCACTTGCGCGTAATTTAATTGGATTTTACAAATCCCTAAAAGAATACGAAGAAGTAAGAAAAGCAAAAAGTGAAGGGAACCTTTCTTTATAAATAATACAAGGATAAGGCCGAAGACAAACTGCTTCCCTCGTTTGAATTTCTTGCAGCAAATTATAAGATTCAGATATTAATGGAACTATCTCTCAGGCTTAGTCGCTTCAATTTATTATGACTGGGTTTTTAAGGCCAAATAATTTTCTTGATTGTGATATATCATCACAATTTTAAATACGAGATCTAAAAAGAGTGTGTTCATAAATAAATGTCTACTTCATCAATTTAACCCACGACTCTAAGCTGTAAATAATTGTAAATCTGACCGGTCTCATTAGAATTATAACCATGCCCTGAAAATCAATAAAATGGACCATGAAAAAACTTTGTATGCTACTTTAAAGGAAATTGTAAACGTCGGAAAGGCCCAGACGGAGTATCGTTAGTTTTACTTTGGATAGATCCTACTTTAAGCTGGCCATTGATTGGATCAAAGCTGTGACACTGATTGCCGCCCTTCGTCCCAGCATGTTGGTTCCTCCTCTGAATCTATTGACTTCGTGACCAGATTCTCTTCTACTAACTTTTAATCTTACTTTTAAACATCTTCGGAGTACTACTTTCTAACGCTAATTGTAAATATTTATTTATTTTTTGTGTCACAGAATATTATTTATGATAACTTGGCTCCTTTCAAAAGATGTTGAAATAAGTTTAATATCACAAAATATAATTATATAATATAATATCACAATTTTATTTCTATATTCTTGCATAATAATTGCATACATTCTGTATTTCATAGAATGTATGCAATTAATGATTTTAATATACAAATAAAGGATGCATTTATCAACTTGAAAACATCATTATATATACATATATATATATATATATATATATATATATATATACACATATATATAAATAAATTAACATTATATATTAACAGATAAATTAATAAGTAATCGTGATAATTATTAATATATAAAAAGAATTTAATTATCATAACGATAAGTATTATTAACTCAGGTATTACTTGTGGTTAATAATTTGGTGATGAAACAGCTAAAGCAGCCTCCAAAAATCAAGAAGTACCAATAACTTTAAACAAAAACTGGACTTGGCACTTAAAATACTTATTACTAACACGCGCAAATCAGAAACGTCAAGATGGTGGGGACAATAAACAGAAAGGATAACAAAATTCTTTGATTTACTGTTCTATAATAATATGCTATATAACGCAAATAATGTGTTTGAGAGATACTCAAACGTTTTTAAAACATTCTATGTGGCATCAGAGAAATAATTTTCAGTGACTCAAATGTGCAAAAAAAACCAAAAAAAAAAACCTCAAGACCTACGAGAATCAAAATATCCACATTTGAGGTTTTTGATGTCATAATTTTGAATTTTTGGTTCAGGATAGTGCAGTAAGTGTTTGAACTCCTCAATGAAGCTCGTTCGCTGTTCAACAACAGTGAACGAACTCACAGAATTGCTGCGAACAACTTTAACAAGTTACACACAAAATTTAAAACAAATGGCAAACCATATCACTACATAACCTTAATTAAATTATTATTATTTCAATTTTAACGTTCATTATTATTAAATAAGAATTCTAGGAAGGGTTATCTGTAGATTAGCACTCTTTTCTAGCCAGGATGGGGCTGATGCCTTTTATTTTTTCTAAAGAAATGCCACCACGCGTTAGTGGGAATCTAACCCACGACCCTTGGCACATAGTAATTATTATTTAATTAAATTAAATAATAATTAATCTGTGTACTAAAATATTATGTTGCGGCTTGTTATAATAAACGAAAAAACGAAAAAAGGATCTTGACATGTTTGCTCAACCCTGGTGTATGACTGTATGTTTATTCTCGTTCATCAGCTTAATACTATTGATGGAAATCCAAATAAGTTTAATTCGAATTCGTTTCCTCTCTTGTATAGTAGTGATATAAATTAAATTTTCAAGTGACCAGACATAATGGAATAAGGATTAAGAAATTCGCTGGTGGTGTTTTGCTCTCACACACAGTCCAACATTCTCTAATATAAGTAATTTTCACAATAAATTTCCTTTGCAATTGTTTACTGTTTATTTGCAAATGGGAGCTGCATTAAAATGTATGGGAGTAATTATATTTTCTTCAAGGGCGGAGTTTGCCAGGATTTATTCATTATGGCGTTGATTTATACTTCATTCGTCAATTTTTCACAATTTTCTTCCAGTTCTCTTCTTTTGAAATCATCTTGGTAATTCAGTTAGGGAAAACTCCTCTAAAAACAATATCCCCTGATAGAACCAAATTACCTATTATGGATAGAAGAATTTCTTGGATTGAAAAACACAAAAACTGTACGGTATAAAAAGAAAACGAATTTACAAAACCTGATTTGAGAAAGCAAAAAGAACCAAGAAAACATCTAGGACGATGCAAAGCTTATCTCAAATTTAGTTTCATATTGCAAGAATTATATTTATAAGGCTGCAGAGAAAGGAAGGTAAGAAGAGAGAGGGGAGACGAACGATCCCTGAGGGACTCCATCTGGCAGAGAGCGAACTCCTGTTCGGGAATTGCATGGAAGCTTACTAGAATTTATTTTACAGTTTTCTTATAGAGAATAGTATTATACTATGTTATATATTTTGCCTAAAATCTATCAAGTGCGCTATATATATAATCAGAGTTGGGCAAAGGTTAATCGCAGAGGGTGGTATTAGGAAGGATATAGAGGGTGGTATTAGGAAGAATATAGAGGGTGGTTTTAGGAAGGATATAGAGGGTGGTATTAGGAAGGATATAGAGGGTGGTATTAGGAAGGATATAGTAGGTGGTATTAGGAAGGATATAGAGGGTGGTATAAGGAAGGGTATAGAGATTGGTATAAGGAAGGATATAGAGGGTGGTAATAGGAAGGATATAGAGGGTGGTATTAGGAAGGATATAGAGGGTGGTATAAGGAAGGATATAGAGGGGGGTATAAGGAAGGATATAGGAGGTGGTATTAGGAAGGATATAGAGGGTGGTATTAGGAAGGATATAGAGGGTGGTATAAGGAAGGATATAGAGGGTGGTATAAGGAAGGATATAGAGGGTGGTATTAGGAAGGATATAGGGGGTGGTATGGAAGGTGGAATCAGGAGGAAGATAGGAGGCGATATAAGGATATTGGAAGCTTTCTTTTTTTTTCTTTTAAGTATTTTTAGGTAAGTTTTAAAGTACGTATATTGTTGGCGTTAAATTAAAACAGTTAGTATTTGCTTTTTCTGTCAGTAAGTCCCTCTTACTATAATAATAGAACTATTCCTTCTATATATATATATATTTTATTTTATATAGCATGAAAATCATATATATATATATATATATATATATATATATATATATATATATATATATATATATATATATATATGTGTGTGTGTGCATGCAGTCATATAAATTTATATGTGTTTGTATAGATATATGTATTTAATGTTATATTAAGTATAAATAATTTATATATATATATATATATATATATATATATATATATATATATATATAGTTTGATTAGAAGTTTTTTAAGAATTGTACGAAGAATACTGTGTAGCTGTTAAATTTCTAGTGTTGTATTCTTACTAATTAGGTTTTAGTATGTCTAGCAGGAAGTCTGAGGTAATCTAATTATCTCACCGTCTAGGACCTAGGTCTCTATTCCACGCATCTCTTGCCAGTTTGTGCTTGTCTGCCTTGCAATTCGGATGTTTTCGCTCTAGCATTGTTTGCCTGATAGGATTAACTTCTCCTTTTGTGTACTTTAGTGACAGAAGTGTTTTGTTTTTTTCGTATTTAAAGTTAATTCTTTTAGTTAACAACATTAGTGATGGATGAAGATTCATACAGCGTTTTATCTGGAACCGATTTGGAAACCACCGATTCGATAGATAATAATCTGCTAATTTCTGGCCCAAGTACGTCGACGTCTTCACTGTCACGAATTACTTTACTGGACGGTACGTTTTTCAAATATCTTCCAGATGAGTCTACAGCACACAATGTCATGGCATTGTGTACTAAATGTTTGCCTATGGATACTAAAGTCAGAGGGTTTGATAATTGTACATCTAACTTTTTAAGCCATCTTAAAAGAAAACATGGTCAAGACTCCGTTAATGATTATGAAGCATATATAAAAGGGAAGAATGAAAGTAAAAAATATAAACCTCTAACTACAAAAAATATCGACTCCTTGAAAACAGAGAAAATGTTGAAGACATGTTCTCAAGAAAAGTTAGATAAAAATATCATTGAATTTTTTATTGACTCCATGATACCATTAAGGTGTGTAGAAAATTTATATTTTAAAAATATATTTAAGGACCTACAGATTAGCAAATACGGCTTAAATATTATAAGTCGAAGAAGTTTGGGGCGTCGAATAGACATTTATTATGAAAAACAATTGTCTGCAATAAAATCTGAATTACTAAATGTTGACTATGTATGCAGCGCTATTGACATTTGGTCGGGAAGAAAGAGAAGCTTCCTAGGCATGACGGTCCATTGGATTTCCAAAGACTAGAAACGTATTTCAAGAGCACTGGCTTGTCAGCGATTCAGGGGAACCCACAGTTCTGACCATATTAGTGATATGATCAAAACAATTAATGCAGAATTTGGATTAGGCTCTAATAAACTAATTGCATCAGTGACTGATAACGCCAGTAATTTTGTAAAAGCATTTAGCTTGTTTGGCGTTCAATCTACGAACGTAAGTGGGGAAGAAAATGAAAATACAGCTGAAGTTAGGTTTGAAGATTGGTCGGATGGTGATGAAGAATCGGATTCAAGCTCGGACGAATGTGAGTCTAATTATTTTTTTTTTGTTGCCTCCCCACCTGCGGTGCTTAGCCCAAACACTAAGTTTATGTGCAACAATTGATGCAAATAAAATTTTGAGCACCAAGGGAACTCCATTATTGGAGATTCATGCTTCCACTTTGAAAAAGTGCAACATCCTTTGGAGTGCTAGTGCTAGGCCGAAAACTGCTGAAATAATTGAAGATGTATTACAACATACACTTAGTAGACCAGGAATAACACGCTGGAACAGCCTTTATGATGCCCTTCAACAAATTGTAGGTATTCAAGAAAAAAATATACAATTACATCGAGCTTTAAACATAAAAACCCCTATTAAAGATATAGAATTCGATTACTTAAAAGAATATTTAACATGTGCGGCGCCAGTAGCGGAAGCATTGGATATTATGCAAAGTGAGAACAACACTTTCTTTGGAATTGTGCTACCATGCCTCGTAGCATTAAAAAAGAAATTGCAAAAAATTAAGCAAAAAACAACTTTAATTTATTGTCAACCATTGATCAAAAATTATATTCTTAGTATTGAAACAAGATTTAAAAACTACTTTGACTTCAATACTTCCGAAGCGGAATGTGCATCAATTGCTGCTCTCTCCTACCCACGATTTAAGAATAAGTGGCTATGTATGCTAGAAAAAAATGATCAGAATAAAATTTTGCAAAATTTTAAACAAATAATTTCGAAGGAAATAATTGAAGAACCGCAAAAAACGTCAACAAAACAATCAAGCAAAGATAAAAGTTTTTTTGACTTTAGTTCTGAATCCGACTCAGAGCAAAACAATATTTTCGCGCCTTCAGTAACTAGCAACACGAGGGTTCCCCTGACAAAAGCTGAATTATTAATGTTACACTTCTTTGCGGAAGAAATCGAAGAGCTGCACATCCTACATAAATATCCCGAGATAAAAAAAGTCTTCATTAAGTACAATACACCACTACCAGCGTCTGCAGCCGTCGAGAGGCTTTTCTCATTCGCGACCATGAAAAATTTACCGAAGGCGAATAAAATAAGTGACAAAATGTTCGAAAAAAGAGTGATTTTACAGTGCAATATGAACTATTTAAAAAAATGATTCAACATTACTTACTTTGTACATTAGTATGAATAAAACCTTCTAATTAATCTTCTAAACAATAAATAGTACAAAGACACAAATTAGATTCTGCATCGTGCACGAAGTGATCACATTTTTTCGACTTTACTAATGTTAAATTTGGTATCCATCGCTTAGAATGACATATATTTTAATCTTTAATTCGAAAATATTGCTGAAATATAGTATATTCTTCTCAGCCATAAATATATATATATATATATATATATATATATATATATATATATGTATATATATATATATATATGTATGTATATATATATATATATATACATACATGTTTTTGTCCATCTACTATTGGTCAAATCAAAAACCCCTTTGGCCCACATGAGAAAATTGATACGTCTAGTCCGTATTTAAAAGTGCACTTGCTCTTTATTAGAACTTGTTCAAGGGTAGCATGGAGAGTCTCAAACAAATCCTTGTTTAAGCCAAAGCCTTTTTTACAGGACAATATTGATGGAACTTTGCTTTCGAAAGAAGCTTTGCCGCCTCAATAGAAAAGCTGTGTTATTCTCCTCCTCTTAAGGTTATTCTTAAAAGAAAAAAAAAAAAAATGGAATATAGAATATCAATGCACCTTACGGTAGACATTAAAAAAGTGTAGGATTATATTGTGTATATTATTTGAAGGAAGTATTTTAAAACATTGTAGTACGCCTTCTTCCTTTGAGCTTGAAGTATAAGGACAGGGATGGATATATGGATGGATTTATTTATTATTAATTTATTTATTTTTTTACGAAATCTAATACCTTTCATCAATTAAAGGGAATACAAATAATTATACCAAACACAACATGACTAGATTATAACCTCTACAGAAACTAACCTAATAATGTAATATATTATTATTGCTTAAGTTGGATCACCAACATGATGTTAAACTATAATATATAATAATAATAATTAAAGGGAATAAAATCTCCTTAAGCAGAGTTGACGTTGTTTCATTACTAACAAAAAAATGACTAATTAATAATAGTAATAAAATTGCCACAAAATGTATACAGCTTTCTTTTCATCTCCTAAAATTATAGGACCCTACAAATGATTGAAGTTCAGGGGAGATAAAAAGTTTCAGAACAATTTTCACTTTTACATGTCGCAATTCCAATAATGTTGCAATTATCGCGCTATTTCCTTAACCTGTTTACATTTAGAAGTAAATGGACATTTATTTATTTGGTGATAAAAAATTATATATTTATATATATAATTTATTTGGTATATTTATTTGGTGATATCTAAATAAAGCAACATAAAAAAAATTGATATAACTTTGCAAACCTCGGGAAATTATGTTTAGGAGAAAAGTGATTATCTGGTAATATATTCTTTGTTGCTTTATTCGTGAGATAGGATATATTCCTCCTCTTTTTCTTTTTAGGGAAACACTAAGGAATCGTATTAAGAAAATCCACCTCAAATGTGAATACATTTTATAAGTTTTCAAGAATATTTGAACGAAAAAATACACGTACGTAACATTATTAATGTCATGAAATTAAAAATGAGCATAAAGAAATGGAAGTATCTCTGTGAAATTTAAATAATGAAGTTTAACTCTTGGAACTGTGACGTTATTACAAACATTTTGGTCTTGATGGACTGTGTCACGACGTTCTTCCCTGACGTCTCGCTATACGATATATATATGCTGCTAGCATTCTCAGGGTTTAGTTTGAGAAACACAACCCTGATATTCTCAGATTTAACCCCTGAAGAAGCTAGTAGAACTTCTAGTGAATAGTCTGTGAAGAAGATGGTGACACGGTCAGTACCCGAAGACCTTTGAGTAAATAATGAACTGTTTATAATCAAAGAGGTAAGAGATTAAAAAATGAGAATATTTCTTAATTTGAGCCCTTAAATATTTTGGAAATTAGTTTATCTTAAACGATTTAAAATAATTCACATATTAGTTCTAATATTTAAAAGATTCATTAATTCATAATTCTTACATTTTTTATTTCACACTGACCATTCAGAATTAATTAAATCCTTTATCTATGATTTGGTTTGGCTCGAGTAAAAATGTTACCGTCACTAATCGAAACCTTCGTGACCTGGTTATAACAATATTCCTGTTTGGTCAACATGGATAAAACTTACACGCACTGCCACTTAATATGCAAATCCATACTGGTGACCGACTTTTGGACGTGGTATATAATTATTAATGTGTTAATGGTGTAAGGAAGGCATTCCTAGTGTTTTTCTGGTTTTGTAAACATTGTTGGTCGTTTTAACAAATTTATATTAAATAATAAAGGAAACTAAGAACGATTGATTTTGAAACAATGAACAGAAATATGAAATAAGGGAAGTTTAAGGCAATTATTGATGCAAGTTGTTTGGATGTTACAAATTCACAAATGTCCAACTCGCAGGAACTGCATCATCTTAGCGCGGTTCCGTTCATATCCCTAGTGTCATTTGAAAAGCTTAGAAAAGAAATAAACTTATTTTGTTTATATATATCTCGTGAAAATTGTCGAAATCCTCTCGAATATCTCGAATAAAAGTGATATTAAGGCGTCAGGGACACCGACAGTAGTTAACTTAAACACAGAAGCGGAAATTACACAATCCGGCTCTCTTTCTAAAGCAAAGCTCTATAAATCAATACAAAATATGCCTAATAAAGTCTTTCTAGTGGATACAGAAGGATCAAGAAGAAGTACAAGAAAGATTGAGTAGAATACCTTGCCTAATATAGCCTATGTAGAATAATATGCCGAATAAAGCCTATCTTGTAGATACAGAAGGACAAATAACAAGTCTTGACAAATAACAAGTCAAGATATAGAATAATATACCTAATTAAGTCTAAGGAGTAGATACAAATGGACCAAAAACAAGTCTTGAGGAATCATGCTTTTTTTTTCTAATTAAATACTTTTTATCAATATTTAGTATAGAACCTGTGTTGAAAACTATTGATTGCTAATTGATGAATCGGGTTACAACTAAGTAATCTTTATGAACAATTAGTATTTAACCTATATTTGGAACTGTGTTATTTCAGAATCTAGTATAGTTTAAGAAATTTTGAATGACAATGAATGAAAAGTTTTATTCTTATTCCGGGACACAAGTCCCATAGGAATAATTTTGAAATTACAAAATAATTGTGAATTTTACGTATAAACTTAAAAACTTATAAATGCTATCAGTATCAATATATAGTGTACAGCTTCAATATAGACTAGGTGTTGGGTAAAACTTGGAGGGATAGAAGGTGGTGGAAGAGTCGGGATTTAAAGGTTTCTAGGTTGGTAGAATGGCGGACAAACGAAGGCAAGGAATTCCATAGCGAAGTGGCACGGGTGACGAATGATATTTCGAATATTGCTGTTCGGTGGGAAGGAATATAAAGATCGAAAGGACGAGATCGGGTGTTACGGGAGTGAACAGAGGATTTAAATTTAAGAAGTTGAAAAATATAAGAAGGTCTACGGGATTGAATTACTTGGTAAAGGACTGAGCCGAGGAAGTACTGACGACGATAAAGAGGGAATAGCCAATTTAGCTCCTGGTAGAAATGTGATATGTGGGAGTCTCTGGGGATCCCGAGGATAAAACGAATGAAACAGTTCACGAGGCGTTTGAGTTTTGCCTCGAGATCGCCAGAAAGTCCACCATACACCAAACAACCATAGTCAAACTGGGGGAATAATAGGGAGGTTACGAGGAGTTGACGGGTCTTTGTTGGCAGGAGATGGCGGGAGAGGTTGAGCTGTCTCAGGATAAATATGGACCGACGGGAAATTTGGGAAATATGATTTTTCCAGGAAAGGTTCTGATCAAATATGATCCCAAGATTTTTAACTGATTTACAATATTTTATAGGGATGCTGTTAAGGTAAAGGGCTGGAAAAGGGGAAGTAGAACTTATGAGGGATTGGGAGCCTATAACAATGGCTTTGGATTTGTCTGGATTCAGGGAAAGCTTATTAGCTGCAGCCCAAGCATTGATGTTATTAAGATCTACTTGCAGCTTGTCTACAGCATCTCGTAGCAAAGAGGGCTTAAAGGATAGGTAGATTTGGGTATCTTCAGCGTAAAGATAGAACTTGGAATGAACTATGGAAAGAGGAAGATCATTGATGTAAACAGAAAATAGAGTTGGGGATAACGAGGAGCCCCGGGGTACACCACGGGAAAGAGGAAGAGGGCTAGAAGGATTGCTGTCGGGGATGACCACGTATTGGGATCGATTGGATAGAAAGGATTGGAACCAGCTAATGGCACTGTTGGAAAAGGAAAGAGATTGGAGTTTGGTCAGGAGGATTTGATGGTCTACGGTATCAAATGATTTTGAAAAATCTAGGAGAACTAGAATAGTGAGCTGTTGGTTATCTATGGCAGTTTGAATGTCATGGGTGATTTTTATGAGCGCTGATTGAGTGGAGTATGACGGATGGAAGCCAGACTGGAGAGGGTTAAGGAGATTATTTTGTTCAAGGTGGTTGGATACTTGAGATTGCACCAGGCGCTCTAAAGGTTTGGAAAGATTGGATAGAAGGGAGATAGGACGGAAATCCTTCGGAGAGCAGGGGTTTGATATTTTGTTAAGAGGGCGAACCAACGCTGTTTTCCATTGAGAAGGAAAAGTCGAGTTTTGAAGGGAAAAGTTGTATATATGGAGAAGGATAGGAAGTGAATGATATCATTAAGTTGCTCCCTGTACCGTAGCTAGCCTTTGTATTTGTGTCGGCAGATACCTGGGGTATATTTGTAACTCTTGAGGATTAACTCCAAGCAGGTAAATTTCCTGCCGACCTTCTGTTTCTACGGGCACTGAACCGACTCTCTATTCGCTCATAGTATCTAACCGTTGTGAAATTTATTTTTTGGATTTAGGACTTAATATTCATATGTAGACTAAATCATAGCAATAAGTCTACCTCCGTCGTCGGTTCTTAATTATGAAGACTCGCTAATATTACCCAATCTTAGATACATCGTAATTAAAATCCACAGCAGAAACACGACATTTCATCAGAATCCCCTGCTTAATAAAACATATATAGAATAATATGCCAAATAAAGCCTATCTAGTGGATAAAAAAAGAGGAAAAACGCCGTTCGTGGTGGTAGAAAATCATACAAGGCATTTCGCTCAGAAATCTCCGAAATATTGTTACTAATTTTACGTATCCTGTTTTATAGCCAAATAGATTTATATTCTATAATCAATAAGAAAAAACTACTAGCAATAAAAAACTATGGGTAACAGATAAAAATAGGGAATACCAAGAACAATTCTAAAGAACGAAATCAACACCAGTACTGTAATCTAGATATTCATAAGGCATATTCGAATTCTAACAAACAAAATATTGCTTCTAATTATACGTATCCTGTTTACTGACAAATACATTTGACTGCTATAAGAAATTACAAAAATAATGAGCAGTGAAAAAAAACTGCGAGAAACACACAAATAGATCCGTTTAAATAAACGAAACTATCTAACTAAGTTTTAAGCACTTATTTCTCCTAGTGTGAGGACCCCATCAAACATTTCTTCAAAACATTTTTTGTAGAGAATTTAGTAGGCTTTCAAACAGTTACATTTCACTTGCCACGATTTCCTAACCCTTTTCGAGATATTAAGGAAAATATACGAAGGGGGCCTAATAGATATTCATTCGGGATCTGAGAATCCCAAAATTCCGCAAAAATAAAATATTCTAATTATACGTATCCTGTTTTATTGGCAAATAAATTTGACTACTATAAGCAATTGCAAACAATAGGGAATATGCCAAAGAACTCGGATTAGGAGCCTCGACAGTTTGAAGACATTTGAAGGAAATCGGCAAATCCAAAACTGATATTTCATACGGTACAGCCTGATATATTTCTAACAATGAATTGTTTTTCTTATTTTAATCAATCTGTTTTATTGTCAAATACATTATCCAACTATAAGCAATGGAAAAATAGGAATAAAAACAGACAAAAAGAACCGTTCGAATAAACGAAATTAATTACTTCAAAGTTTAAGCACTTATTTCTCCGATTATTCAAAACTTTCTTTAGAACCTTTTTTGTAGGCCATTTAGTAAGCCTTCGAATAGTAACCTTTCGCTTCGCAAGATTATCAACCGTTTTCGAGATATTAATGAAAGTATACGAAGTTCCCAAAATTTTCATTATTTCTAGCAACAGAAAATTGGTCTCATTATTCCTATCCTGTTTTACACACAAATACATTTTCCCAACATAAGAAATTACAAAAAAAAAAAAAAAAATAAAAAACCAAGGGAAAGTGACAAAAATTACAAAAAGAACGACAAAAACCCGTTCATAAGAACAAAACAGACGTATTTGAAGTTTTAAGCACTTATTTCTCCACATAACCTAATAAAAAATAGTTTTAGGATCTTTTTTGTAGAGAATTTAGTAAGCTTTCAAATAGTTTCTATCCACTTACCACGATTTCCCAACCGTGTTCGAGATATTAATGAAAGTATACGAGGTTCCCAAAACTTTTCATGTCTGTTCATAAAATATGTTATTCTAACCCTTCCTTAACTCCAAACGTAACAAAACTTTCAACATATTAGTTTTAATGAAAGTAGAACATGCAGATAATGTAAACTGAATCCCGTGATTCTAAGTACCCAAACGAAAAACGGTATTCAAAAACTATTTTTCCAAATTTCTCGAAAACGGTTAAAGCTATCGCCTTGAAAATGGTTTCATTCGTTTTCCCTACCCAAGAAGCCTATAAAGAGAATTTCGCCCTAAACGCCATCTTCCAGTGGGCGGATTTTGCTGGTTAACGAACTAGACCTTTTAAATTGGACGACAGATTTTTGAACCAAATTCCATCAAAATCGGACCATTAGGGAGGCCAGAAATCCGCGAACAGACAAATATATATATATATATATATATATATATATATATATATATATATATATATATATACATACAAATTTTAACCACCGTTATTTTCGGTCTCTAGGGGTTCTGAAACGCGAAATTTTCTAGTCGACACTTCCGGATTGTTTCATGAGATCAACCTTATAAGCGGGGTTCCTCCCTATGGGGGAGGGAGGAACCGCGCTAAAAATGAAAACTTTTACCAAAACACGCAGGATGGCTATGTAGTTTATTTATAATAATGTTACTAGCATAAAATAATAGGAATTAGTGTTATGAAGCATGTAAAAGGGAAATGAAGCAGACTTCAAGTTTGGTTATTTCTCTGGGAATTCACGATTATATATACACCATTTTTTCAGGTAGGTAAGCAAATTCAGAGCTTTTTGATGGTGGTAAGTTTAGAAATCATTATGTTCCCTCTACACAAGGATGTTTGCACTCGGAGGAATTTTTTTCAAAAAGTGAAAATACATAAAGATAATATTTTATTGAAAATATTATTTTTATATAAGTAGCGTGGAATTAGTAATTCACTCCATTGCTTACTTGTAAAGCTGAGTGATTATTAGTATCCACCAACAATTCCACCGAGATTTTCTAGATAGTGATCATGCCTGCTACGCAAAAGTTGTTTAAGAACAATAAAATATATGTGAAATATCTCTGCAGGGAGAGCTCTCTCCGACGACACGTTCTATGAATTTTTCATATTAACAGCCAGCATTATTTCAAACAGTTGGCTCATCCCTTGTGCTGTATTTGCATTGCTTCCTGCCTCCATCTTGATTTTTTTTTCTCCAGGCTCTTATAAAATACAAAAAGCCATTACACGGACGGAATTGCTCGCGAAGAAATTCAATTCGAAGCTTAGTATGCCTCTGAAGTCCTTCACGACTGTGACAAGGCCATAAATAAATTCAAAAAGATTGTTTATTGCTTGGCATTGTATTAGTCCCCCATAATTGCCCGGAAACCCAAGTTTTAGTCAAAATATTTTAGAATAGGCTCGATTTATTTATTTATATGTTGAGCATCTGTGATCAAAAATTATTCCACCGGCTATGATTAAAAGGAATCAACAAATAAAATATGACCTGATAACAGTAAACAAAAACGAAAAAAGAAGTATGTATTATAGATATAAGTTAATATAAATTGAGTGATTTTATTACAATTTCAAGTATAAGGGAAAGTTAAAAAGTTTGATTTGTGTCCATATAAAGAACATGCTACTTTCCGTCATAAGTCATGAATATCTTAAGGAATATTTATGTTACTGCATAGTCAAATGTTAGTAAATAATTGTTTATATGTCAGAGAATCGTCGTTAGTACATTACTTAAGTGTCTAATATGAAGCCTGGTTATAATAATTTCATTACATCCAGTCTGTCCATTTGACAAAGCTTTGGTGTATTTTTAATTTCTTTATTCTAATCTTCATAAATGGGTCCAACAATTCATATTTGACCAATTTTTAAATTTAGTTTTTATTATTTTTCTTTCCGAAATTAAATTTATCTTCTTCATATACGATTATAATAATGTATTTCTATTTTTCCCTTGTTTAATGGCGTATCAACTACTAGCTGAATACCCTTGCTTCGTCACGGCAGATAAGTAGTTATTTTATTGCATTAAATAATGTTTCATTAAAATTACGTTACTATACAATTCTGTGCAGTTTATTACAGCACGGTTCCCGTCATACTATATTTTATTCAATGGGCGTTAAAATTTAAAAGTTTATGTTTCCAAGAAGTCATATGGTAACACCCAATATATTTACGAGTATTACCAAGGTTATAGGCGAGGATGCTGTGCAAGGGTTCCGGATATTATTACCTCGCCTGAAAAACCTAAGGATATGTCATACATCTCGGTTTGACCGGGACTGTCCCGGTATTTTGCAATTGTTTCGGTGTCCCGCCCGGTTTTATCAATGTCCCGGAAAAGGCTGTAAGATGTAAAAAGTAATGAATTCATGTTTATAAGAATCTTTTTTAAATCGGTTGCTTTTCTGCCGATTTTCTTCTGCTCACAGTGTCAAAGAAATCAGAAGTAATCTAACTGTAAAACGCTGGAACTACCTGCACAGCGCTGCCAGCTGCCAGACACTACTATTTGGCTGAGAGATTGTTTTAAGAAAATCAAGTAGCAAAAAAAGTTCCGTTCTTATTTATAAGGTTAGGGTAGACTAACAGTTTAGGATTCCCCCTTCCCGTTAGTTGCTAGGCTTAAAACTCACCAACCATTTTGCTTATAATTTGTACTCTTTTTATCCCCCCCCCTGGTATGTCCATCCCATATTAATGTGTCTCGGTTTAACTCTCCAAAAATATGGCAAGCCTATCTGACGGGGACAGGCAGAAAAGAAACGCAATTAAAACTCTATGAGGTACAGTTAATTTCTAGTAATTCAAGGTCTGCCATCATATTTGAAATTAACCTCAATTAGAAATAATACTATGAAATAGATAATGTAAGGTAACAGCTGTTCTTTATCGTCCTAGCAACGCAGGCTGCCTAGGCTTGCCTTCTCTAACCAACTCAAACTTTAAACCCCCCTAAAAATGTTTAAAAATTCGAATATCAAAAAATCCTTTCTTAGCGAGCGCCTACGTTATATAGGGAGTGTCCATGCAAAATTTCAAAATTCTCTCTCGAGCGGTTTGGGCTGGGCGTTAATAGATGAGTGAGTGAGTGAGTGAGTGGTATTTGACAAATATATAGTAGATTGGGCTATTAACGCCGATTATATTTATTCATTACCATTATCGTTTAGGTTAAAATCTGACTTTCTATACAGGCCTTCAAATTTGCAAATCGCGTTCTTTGCAGCCCTTCAATAAAAAATAATAATCTATATATATATAAAAATCACTTGTCCGTTTGTCTGTTTGTTCTTTATACAAATCCACACCGTTTGACCAATTTGGACCAAACTTGGAACACATGTACATCTTGATATGGGAAATCTCCTAGGCTAGATCAAAATCTTCTAGGCTTCACAGTTCGCGAGTAACGAGCTCGAAAATGTCATTTACAGAAGAGTAAATTGTCAGAAATAGCCATTTTCTTCCCCGTGTTGCCTAGGTGAAGATTAGCAAGGCAACAAAACATTCATCTTTTTTTGCGAAAAGTTTTTCTTTTGGGAACAAAACTTTTCAGTTTAAACCATTTTATGTTTACCTAAATTATAGCCTCATTTTCTCAGAATTTAGACAAATAATATCATATAAGATAAATTTTCTGAATTTCTGATGAAGATGTAGGTAGGACAACACTGGGTTCCTAGAAGCCATTAACCAATTTTTTAAAAAGTTTGGTGTGTTTATCTAACTTCCAAAACTTTTTAGTTTTAGCAAAATGTTTGTGATTTTCTAAATTATAGCCTTATATTCTTAGAATATTGACTAATATATATTAATAAATAATTTGCAATATTAAGTTTTTGATCTGTTTACTTTCTAGTTGTCATTTTCTTTCCAGTGTTGCCTAGGTAGAGATTAGCAAGCCAACAAAACTTTTTTTTTTTTTTTGCGAAAGGTTTTTCTTTTGCGAACAAAACTTTTCAATTATAACCTTTGTATGTTTATCTAAATTATAGCCATATATTCTCAGAATTTGGGCAAATAATATCATATAAGATTACTTTTCTTATTTTTTTTTAAGACGTAGGACAACACTGGGTTCCTAGAAGCAATAAACCTATTTTTTTTTAAGTTTGATGTGTTTCCATAGTTGATTATTTTTATTTGAAAATTGCATTTTATCACATGTATTTGCTTAATAAAAACTATGCCTCCAACATGGACCCATGGATCTGTACAGAACTTTAATAATTTAAATGCTTTTAGTTCTTTACCGTACCACCTAAAATCATCTATATGTAACATACAAAAATTTTAAAAAATATCGAAATTATAGCCTTATAGTCTCAGAATTTGGATTAATATCATATATCGCCAACGGCCGTAGCCACGTTGAATGCAAGTTAAGCAACGTCGGGCGTGGTCAGTACCTGAATGGGTGACCGACCACGTGCTGTTGGCATTATAATAGGGTGGCGACCTATAGATAGCCCGGCGCTAATAGCCAAACAGTTGATGCGCCGTTAAAAAAAAAAAAAAAAAAAAAAAAAAATATCATATATTAGTAAGTAATTTGAAATATTAAGTATTTGATCTGTTGACTTGCAGTTTCCTGTTTGTTTTCCATAATTGATTTTTTTTTATTTGCAAATTGCATTTTATCACTTGTATTTGCTTAATAAAAACTATGCCTCCAACATGAACCCATGGATCTGTACAGAACTTTAATTATTTAAATACGTTTAGTTCTTTAACGTACCACCTAAAATCATCTATATGTGACATGATATTCAAACATTTGGGTCATTCCACGTCAAATCAACCCCCCAAAAAATAGGATTTGACACCCATCATCTCAGATTTTAACGAAACTTGGCACGTTCATTCCTTTAATGGATATAAGTATGAATATAAAATAGTTTTGCTCAATCTCAAACAGTTTAATTTTATGCTCTGCTAATGTATTTGAAATTTTGCAGTTATCATCGATTGGACAAAGTAAGTGCACTTAGTTCTAGAATATAAATCATACCTATCGACCAATGTTGATGACATTTTTTATGACAATACTTCAATAAATATGGAAGCCAGAAAAAAATAATATAAGCATAAAGTAATTACAAATGGTCTGAAAAAATTCTAAAGTGTTAAAATATATTTTTTAAAAATTAAATATGGCGTGGAATATCATCAAACGGTAAAAATATAATCACTAAAGTATTTTTTTATTATTATTCTAAAAGGTATACACTATCACATGAAAAAATAAAATTTATGGTTTTTTCACTCTTTAATTTTTTTTTCCGTTAAAGACAAAAAATTGTTCAATTAAAATTTTAGCTAACAATATATTATTTTTTATAGTACAGCGATTTAATTTTAAAAACTATAAAAAATAACCCAAAGCTATTCAGAATGAAAACTACCTACATGTACAAAACATTCATTATTTCAGTGAAGGGTTTGCTGGGCAATATAAAAAGAAATACAACTTAATTTGTATCACATGTAACTGCTGTTAAGTTTTTGATCTGTTAACTTGCTGATTTCGGTTTGTTTTCCATAGTTGGTAAAAATGAAGTTTCACGCCCTCTAACCCGATTTCTTTCAAATTTTGTACCATAACGTATTTTGATGCACTAAACACGAATACGTTAAAAAATACCTTCGCATTTAACTACGACAGAAGTAATAAGCACTAAAGTTCACTGTTATGCGGGTTATGAGAGCTAATGTTAACAACTAAATTTGTGACAACTTTAAGGCATAAATGACGACTTTAAGGCATACATGCTATGTGTTTCCGCTCGCTACGCTCGCTCAAGAAGATAACAAAACCCCAATCAATCCAACTCGCTAAAATTAAGAGAATTCTAATAGAATAGAATATTAAGCACTAAAGTTCACTGTTAGGAAGGTTATAAAACTAGGCGTCAACAGCGTATTTGTAAACACGCACATACGCAGATATGTAACATTGGGAAACAGAGAACTCTCATTTGAAATGTTCAGAAACCATTTATTCAAAAATCATGTTAATTTTAAGGGCATCCTCACCTGTCGCTTAAGGGCATACGTGCTGTGCGTTTCCGCTCGCTACGCTCGCTCAAGAAGATAACAAAACCCCAGTCAATCCAACTCGCTAAAATTAATAGAATTGTATTAATTATTTTATTAACTTTAGTGCTTAATAACTTCTTTCCTAGTTAAATGCGAAGGTTTTTTTTTTAACGTATTCGTGTTTAGTGCATCAAAATACGTTATTGTACAAAATTTGAAAGAAATCGGTTTTGAGGGCGTGAAACTTCATTTTTACCCCATAGTTGAACTTTTGATTTGCGAATTGCATTTTATCACATGCATTTGCTTAATAAAAACTATGTCTTTAACATTAACCCATGGATTGTCCGAACTTATAGCAGGCTCAATTATCTACTTGTCTGATTCGGAAAATTGTAGTTTTTGTCATTAAACCAATAATATTGCAACATTAGCAAACTTTACATGGTTTTTTTACATTTTTAGTTTCAGATTTGCTCATAACTTTCATTAGGGACGAAGGATTTTAGTCTTTCTCCCACCTTATCTACTACACGTTTGTCACGAGCTGTAGTAAAATATTTCCGCTAAAACTTTTTGTGACATTTTTCTGAAAATATGTAAAGCAATCTTGACATATATTTATTTTTAAACTGAGGCGATGGTCTATCACTGTAAATAATTTCATTTTGACAAATCATTATTGTTTATTATTATTTCATATAATCTTATCAAAAGTGCGTATACAGAATTCATGACTTTATCTTTATTATCGGAACAAATGAGAAAAGAAGTGCATTTGTTTTTGAAAAATAATGCTGCTGTAAATAATTGAACAGTTTCTCATGAGCACAATCCTGATTGAATTCTTTTTTGATAATCACAAGAATAAGCCATTGCAAGAACGGACGTTTTCTTTTCATTAATCATTTATTTTATTTTATTTTATTTGATTCATTTATATTCATTCTTTTTTTTGTATTTCTTAAAATTAATTTTTAATTTTTAAATTGTAATTTGTTTCTTTTTCAATATTATTGGTACTATTTTTATTTGTATTATTATTATAGTTGTTATCATTACGCTCTCATATTTCTCTATTTTAATATTATTATTATTATTATACTTTTAAAACTCAGAAAAAAATTATTAAAAAAAATGTATATTACTTTGATTGTAATGCAGGCAGTATTGGAAGATGGAACCTGCAGAATCTAAATGAACTCCCACAGTATTACTATATTGTGGAACAAAAAAAGAAAAAGCCAATCGATTTGTTCCTCATATAAATCCACTGCTTTTGAGCGATTTTGAACAAACTTGGCACACAGGTAGGTCTTGATACGGGGAGTGTCATAGGCTAGGTCAAAATCATCTGTCAGCTTTCTGTCTGTCTGTTTTTTCCTTATACAAATCCACACCGATTGACCGATGTTGACCAATCTTGGCACACAGGTAGGTCTTGATGCGGAAAGTGTCATAGGCAAGGTGAAAATAATCGACCAGCTGTATGTTTGTTCCTTACAACTATATAGTATAAAGTTGGTGTAGCTAGGCACACTGGGTAACAGCTAGTGTATTATAAATATAATGGCGAAGGCTTGTTTGTATAGCATCTAATATTTTCCTGAGTAAAAAATTAAGTTAGATGGGATTTCTTTAAGTTTCAAGGGTGTAAGAAATTCCCCGGTTTGATTGATGTTATTATAAACTTTGAATTTCTTTTACAGCTCATAGACCATTTGCATATTTTGTTAATTTCCATCCGAGTAAAAGTGTTGAAAAATTCAAAAATTTTCGTTTCGTTCCATTAAATGTGTAGAGAGTAAAATGGATCTGTCTATTTATCCAGTCATAAAAAATGTGAAAGAATAATAATTTTGTGTAAACTATCGCTATACTTTAGCTCTAAAAGCTTGCTTTCCTTGGAGATTTTATTTCATTAAATAAATAAAAGCATACATCAAAAATATCAACATGCTTGATAGCAAAATATCGATAGTTTCTTTACTGAACTTTCCATATCGCACTAGAGATAAACATTTTATTTAAACAAGCTACGATGGCCCAGTTCCTCCGAGCCGGACTTATAGTGTGTTTCCTCCATCCATAGGGAGGTAACCCGCATATGGGGTTGCTTACATTTTCGCGATAATATGCTTGCTGCTACACTTTATACAGATTTTGTAAAGTAGGAAAAAAGAATGAAAACATTTTTAAAAGAGATATTTCTACCTGTTTTTGAGAATAAGTAATACAACTTGTTTTCCTAACTAATTTTTAATTTGAGCGTTTAGAAACGATTGATTTAGGTGAAAATTGTCCAAGACGTTTGACATTCATCTAAACTAAGATATTAAAATTTTGATTGCGTTTGTAGTTAAGGAAATATTAGAAAATATGCATTTTATTAACAGGCATGTAAAATTCTTCGTATATTTTCTTAAAGATCGCGTAAATGGGTTGGAAATTGTGATAAATGAAACGTTGCTATTCGAAACCTTGCTAAATTCTCTATAAAAAATATTCTGAAGTAATTATCGACCGGACGATATCAATTGGTGAAGTGTTTCGTTTCTTTGAACAGCACAATGTGTTTGATTTCCTCAGTAGTTTTTAAATAATTTTAGTAGTAATATTAATTTGCCAGTAAAACAAGATACCTAAATTGAGAAATATATTTTGATTATTTTTAATAGAGCGTTCCGAGCGGAAGTCAAACTAAAATGTAACTTTTCTTCGTGTTTTTATTGGAGCAGATGTTTTATTTTTCCCCTAAATTTACGCATATTTATTTCATGGCAAAATGACACTAGGGATAAGAGCGTCGTGGAAACAAGCTAAAGTGACACAGTTTCGGCGAGTCGGAGTCTTTCTGAAACGATGGTGCTTTTACTCGAGCCATTTTTATTCCACTAGTCAACGTTATTTACAATAGAAACCCTGTCTGAGTTTACTTAGTTGAAGAGACAGAATTTTCTAGGCTATTTTATCACAAAATATACCTAGTTCTGTTTGTCCAACGATTTCTTTTATCTATTCTAGGGCGAGTGTTCCGAAAACTCTTAATATACAGAACCTAATTGGTTCGCTACAGAATTAACTTCATACCTAGGATATTAGTTGTTACTGTCACAGAAAATGTTCTGTTTGCATAAGATATATTGGTTAAATATGCTTGAAATGTATATTCTAATTACAATAAGCATATCTTAACGGACTTTTAATATCAAGAATTTTATTTTTAAAATGAATATGAAGTATGTGGTTTGCATACACGAGGTGAATAATTAATAAACGAATGACATCTTGTCAAGTTTTCTAAAAAGCTTTTTAAAAATCATAATTGTTTTTTAATATAAGTTAATTCATAAATATATATGTCATCATATAATTATGTATATGTAAATGTCTTTGTATATGTATTGTCTCTGAGACGAAGAAAGTGCCCTCCTATTTTTATCCATAACCTTCCTATCACTCAATCTTGGACTTGGACAAAAGATTTATCCACGAAAAAAGGCAAGAATACAACAAACACTACGGACTTCTTGGACGACTCAAATCAAAACTGACAATTAATAACAAATTAACCATGTGCAAAGCTATCATACTACCAATCTAGACCTACGGTATTGAATTGTGGGGAACAGCGAACCCATCAAATATCAATATAATACGCGCTTCCAATCAAAACTTCTCCTTGATGCTCCTTTTTATGTTTCCAATTCTACTATCCATCGAAACCTACAAATACCAAATATATTGGCCTTTTGGATATACTTCAGATAGGTAAAGGCAAGCCGTAGAATCATTTAGACCATTTACTTAATATTACAGGAAGGCAGAAACTGAAACTGTTGGGGAGAACTGTTGGCGGAGGCCTAGGCCTTGTAGCACCTACAAGTAAGTAAAATATAAGTATATATACTTTACAAAAACAAAAAAAGCCAAGAGATAAACCAGATATTACTATCCTATAAAAAGTAACGTCTATAGAAACTGAAGATTAAACACAGTGAATAATAAGGAAAAACTCACAGAATTGTTGTTTACTTCATTATCATAATTGCGCCCCTTTTCTTAGGCAGTTAGGAGCAGAACTTCTACATAATGACAGCATTAATTCTAAGTGAAAATTAACTTCTAGAACTTCTTGATTCCTGCAAGAAAGGAATTAGTATATTCTCACGCCTCAAAATTCAGCTCATCCTCATCAGGGAAAATGTTTTCTCTTAAACGGAAATACTCATGTATTTTATCAACTAAGCTATATAGAAGTATTGCTTTCTTAGCGAAATGTTTTCATTTCCATAAATGCAGTTTTTTGCCAGTTATAGAGGGTTTTCCGTGGGCAAGAGTCAAATGGATCCCAGATTCGCATTTGAAATACATGCAAATTACTGGCCAATTTTCTAACGTTGACAAATTTTGTCAAGCCAAAGAAATATCAAGAGAAGCTTCGAGCAGTACAGTAATAAAATTGAATCTGATAAGCAGATAATAAGCAAAGTTAAAGTGGAAAACTTAGGGGAATTATTGAAGAAATTTTCTTATATATATTTCTGAAAATTCATGAGTTTGATTGACAATCAACTTCGGTTGAAACTTTTAGAAGTGAAGAGTGAATGAATAGTGGGAAGATGTGTATATATGATTGAGAAAATATCGTGTTTACCGGGTAGATCAATCTTGTCTATTTCGTTATAATTAATTGGGACAGAGTAATACTAGAAGAAAAGCTTCATTATAAATAAAAGTCCGTAACGCAGGAGCTGCATAACTAAGCACATTCCTTGTAGTTTAGACTACATTACTGAATAATTTGCTGTAAATAACCTATATAAATAAAATAAGAACGTGAATAGTTCTACTCATTTACATTTCTTTTGAGAACTGTTCAATTATTAATTGTGTAAATAATTTGCTTCCAGAGTTATGTTAATACTTGATACTGTACTAATAAATAAATACACAAAAAGTTCATTTTCCTTCTTTTGATCTGACGCAGGAGCAGGATACAGTCCCCCTAGTGGGAGATAGCGCTCCTCGCGGTGGCTTTGGGAACCTACGTCTGGCGGGCTAATTGTAATGAAACAGAGTTTAAAGTAAACCCTCTTTTCCAATAAACCGATTTCCTTCATTTTTACAACACTTCTTTCTCATGAGATACCCAGGACGTATACCGCGTTTCGTTACAATACAGCAGAAATTACGACCGGTATGAGTATATTAGTACTTTAGGTCCGGAGTAAACCCCCTCTCCAAAAAAACTGATTTAGTTTATTTTTCTCTGTTGATTACCACCACGAATACCGAGTTTCGTTGAAATGTAACAAAAATTACGGCTGGTAGTGGAAAATTGGTAATGTGGGTCCGGAGTAAACCCCCCCCCTCCTAATGAACCTATTTAGTTTATTTTTACAAAGTATTTCTCTCTTTAGATCAACATAACGAATACCAAGTTTCGTTGAAATATAACAAAAACTACGGCTGGCATGGTCAAATTAGTGTTTTGGGTCCGGGGTTAACCCCCCTCCCGGTGGACCGATTTTGGTGGTTAACGAACTCGTTCAATCGTTTGCTAATTGAACGCTATATACCACGTTTCGTGAAGAAAAACAAAAACTCTGGCCGCTATCGTGTTAACACACACACACACACACACATATATATATATATATATATATATATATATATATATATATATATACACATTTTAACGGGGGACATTTTTAGTGTCTACTAGGTAGGATCGATAAAGATTTGAAGAAATTTTTCAAAAATTCCGTCATGAGTGCATCCTCAATAGCTACTTTCGTTCGGAGGAAAGTGCTAAAAATAGGATGTTTCGCAAATGAATTGGGTTGCTATCCTGCTAATTATTATATCGAACATTTTATTTTCGTTAGGCATGTTTGTTATTCCTTTAAAATATGGAGGAAAAGAAAATTAATAACTAGTAATTAATTAGGTCTGTTTAGATGAACTAAAAGCTTTCACTGTGGAAAATAGATAGCCTGACTAAAAATGATTAAAGATATAAATTTAGTTTTGAATAACATTTCTGTTCAGTCATGTAACTAGAAAGCCGATGAGCTGTTAAATTATTCCTTACACTGATTATAATTGAAGGGTTTGGGGCAAAATAGGGCCAAGCAACATTCTTAACAAAACTTAACTGTAGCTGCTCTATGTTGGATATTATATAGTACTATCAGTATATGATGCGAATGCTACTAAAATATGGTTACAAGCTCTGTATTCTACTTAATGTTGTTGCCCGTAACCATTTCAACTGATAGTCCCACATAATATACAACATATAACAGCTAATGTTAAGTTTTGTTAAAAATTTTGCTAGGCACTATTTTGCCCCAACCCCTTCAATATCCATACCTGCATTTCGGTTGTTTTAATTATTTTTTAATAATATAAGTAAAAAACAACAACAGAGAATTTGCATAACCTTAAACGTTTAATCAAAAATTCTGATTATTTAATTTTTAACTTTATTTTACATGTAACAGAGATTTTTTTGTGAGGGTTATTTGCAGGTTATTACGATTTTCTAGCTAGGCTAGAGCTAATGTCTTTCCTTCTTTGACAGAAAAGCCACCGCCACTAGTGGGAATGGAACCCACAATCTTAGGCACGGAATGCTCATGCATGAGGTCAGACGGCTAAAGGGTCTCCGGTGATCCTTTAGGCCTTAATAAACAAACATTAATCCTAGAATAATGAAGGTGTTTCACCACCCTTTCCTAAGGGGGAACTGGGTGTTATACGTGATTATCGTGAATTCATTTTTGACAAATATATTTTTTCCAGAATTGTTCTACATTTTATCGACTGAGATATGAATAAAATGTGGAAAAAGGGGGATCCAAAAGCCCCCCATGGGAATCCTAGGGTTAATGAATAATAATATATAATTAAATACTTCCTGTCCTCACTAAAACTTTTTGATAGGCAGGTACATTGTTCAATGATCATAAAGAATTTATAAACCACATTGAATTCAGTTTTCCTGCTGTTTGTGCAGCCGTTTTAACCAAATTAAACACTGGGCTTTAAATCATCACGGCATAACATTATATAAAGTGGCTCACAGTCAAAATGATGCAAACCAAGATTTCTATTTCTATTGCTAGTTGCTCTCAATTTGTTACAATTTAAATGCTAATGCACAGGAGGGCATAACCCTACAACATTTGTACAAATAGAAAAAAAATTCTTCATTAAATTGAATGTCACAGTGAAAAAGATGCAAAGTTTAGTTCCCTTTAGGAAATAAGTATTCTTCAATTTTTGGGGACATGAGTTTACTACTATTTTAATTCCTTTTCATACTTTTAATAAACACGAAAATAAACGATATGAATACAAGTAAACAGTCTTGTTCGAGCATTTTCTTAAATTTGGTACGCATACAACTATTCCTGAACGAGAAATCGTGATTAACAAATTTAAAATGGGCAAAACAACATAAAATCGCCTCTATTATCAATAGGATTTATGCGACCGTTCAACATATTATTGAACGTTTTAAAAAAGAAAACAGAATAATAAGAAAATTTAGAGTCATTACAAAATAAACATTTTACCGGCAATGACCAAAGGTGGATTTTGTGCCAAATAGATTTTTTTTTTAAGATTTATTTATTATCAAGACTCTCATAACGCAGATGATTCGCTTGATAATTACAAATGTGTTCTTATAATTAAACAGTTGTTACAATTTCTTATTGATATTTCATATAAAGTAAAAACATTAATTTACAATAAAAGTATTTTACAAATTAATATAACAGTTATAAGTATGCACACTATAATATATGTATATATATATATATATATATATATTATATAGATGTATATATATTAAAACATTACTATATACATTACAGATGTATATGGAAGTGCACAACACATGCATATACATTGCTTTATATACACTACGTGTAATTCATGTTATACACATGTACATACTTACGTACTCATACACTCACGCATATAAATCACGATTAAGTGAAAATAAAATTAATTTAAAATAACAAATAATTATAATGAAAATTATCTTTTCGCCAATGCTACCAGATATCAGAAGTAACTTTAGAGTCTAAAATTAAATCTTGTTGTATAGCTGTGTGAAAAATAATTCAAAATTAAGTGAAAAATAATTCAAAATTAAGTGCTGCAAAGTTGGCTACGTTAGTTAAAAAACATTAATATAAAATGGTGTGTGCTGAAAACATTCAAAGTGTCTTAAGAAAAATGCAATACAATGGTAGAGTTGCAAGGCAAAATTCTTACATCAACGAAAAATATAAAAATATGCAAATTATTTTTCCCAAGAATTACTTAAGAAGAGATGGACTTCTGGAGAACTGTTTTGTTTTTGGATGAGTCAAAATTTACTTTGTTTGGCTTTGATAGAAGTTTCGTCCGAAGAAAGGCATATGAAGAGCTCCATGGGAATAATCTTCGCCCGGCCATCAAGCATTGCGGTGATCATGTTATGGTTTGGGGGTGTATGGCTGCTTCGGCAGTAGGACATCATAAATTTATTGAGGAAACAATGGATAAACATTAATATTGTGACATCCTGAAGAAAATATTGCAACCAAGTTGGGAATAATCAATTATTTTGCTTTTTATAGACATAACGATCCCAAGCACTCTTCTTATCTCGCAAGAGAATGGGTTCATATAGTTGGAAAACTATAGGAGGACTCTTCCCATCACCAGACCTCAACGTCATAGAGAATTTATGGACTTAATTAGAAACAGAAGTGAGGAAACATAAGATATCATACCAAGAATATCTCAAAAAGACTCTTCAAGAAGAATGGGAGAAGATAAATCAATCTTGCACAGAAAAGCTTGTCCAATTCATGCCAAATTGTTTGAAAGTGATAATAAATAATAAAGGATTATCTAAAAAGTACTTAAATTTAAAATATTTTTAAATTTTTGGACGTTTTCCCTTTTGCATCATTTTCACTATGACCTTAGAAGTGTATATTAATGTATAAAGTTGTTTTTTTTAATTTTATGATTTGATCTCAAATTAATTGTTAACTATTATATATTCTAGCCTGATGATCCTTCTGTATTTTTGTATACAAAGATTTTTCAGAATAAATTATGGGTTGGTATACGTATTAAATATATTTTTTTAGAAGTAAATATCTTGCATCATTTTGACTGTGAGCCACTGTATATCTGAGCCGGAAGATGTTGCAGTTACGAAAGGCTCTAGAGTAGTAGCATTTAAATTTATTAAAACACTGTACATTACACAAGGACGTTCCAGGTTTGGGATTCGTTCGCAACTTGCCATGATGACTCACATTACAACATTTTACTATATATAATATTTATGTCAATGAGTTTTAGAAAACTTAAAAGAGATTCGCCTAATTTAGAGGAAGAAAAAACCATACCGTGTTTGTTCTACTTTAAAATTAATGGCTTATTAACTGGAAGGAGACCTCATTATATAAGCTACTTTAAGAAAAGCGGAAGAAAAAATTAAAGTACTTTATTAGCGTCACTTAAGCTTCCTTATTACACTCGTGCATGCACCTACTCTCAAGTCTTCGCGCTAATTATTCACACTAGTAACCAAAGCTACTTAACTATTTTGGAAATACATTTAACATATATTTCCTAAAAGCCACAGGAGCTCCTATTTTTTTAACCTACCCTTAGATTTAACACAGTTTTTGAACGTATTATCAATAAGTTGCTATCCTTTCCTAGCTAATGTCTTATCTTTTTTTTCAAATAAAAGGCCCTTACCCCAAGTGGGGGCCTATGACTGTAGGCACAGAGTAAAACCTAACATTTTATGCATATATATATATATATATATATATATATATATATATATATATATATATATGAATGAGTAAATATCACCAAGAAAAACCGACCGCTGGAGAATGCCGTATCAACATCAATAATTCTCCTCAGCGAAGAACCCTAAAAAATAATATATGCAGGGTGACTCAGGTCTAAGTAGCCAAACTCTAGGAGGTGATTCTGGACATCATTTCCAACAAAAAACTTCATTAGAAGCATGGTTTGATTCCGAAGGGAAAAGCAGTTATGTCCAAGTTTCTGTTTTTTTTTTTTTTTTTTTTTTTTTTTTTTTTTTTTTTAACGTAGTCATACTTTTTATTGAATAAGACAGGATTTCTCAGGCAGTTCAAGATAATTAAATTCTAATCATACCATCATAAAATAGATCAAAGTTTCCTTAAGAAAACAGTGATTTAATTCACTTAATTTATTGACAAAAGATACTTTCTGGAAGTCCAATAACGCGCTTCTGAATCAGAGGTTAATTGGGAATGTTTTCCTCAGCCCCCTAAAGGACTACAGTTTCACTACTTACAGGAAAACGTCTACATTTAGTAAGCATTAAATCTATGCAATTGAAGTGGAGATTTAGTAGTAAAAAAAAAAAAATGTAGATTGTAGTTTCGTTACCTTCAAATACCTTATGTGACGAAATTCTACATTATTCATCTTTCATTGGCCCAACTGAGGGAATTCATTGTCCAGTCCAAAAGCGATAAAAAGTAACTAAAAGAAACGATTGGGAAAGTTTTTCATTTGGGAGATATGTCACATTTTGAGTTTTCTAAATTTTCATTGATTTACCTTTTACGTGATGTAGTTGGCACTTTGTTTTGACTAGAAATTTTGAGTGGAGAATTCAAAAACATTTCAGGGAAGTTGAATAATGGCAATCCAAACTTATGATGTTGGATGGATAAATGTTAATCCTCAGATCGGCCATAACATTCTGTCTGTCTTGGTTTCATGTTAATCCTTATTGCTGTGCAGAAATATAATTTCAACTTTTGGTTTGTTATGTTTTAGTTCCAACGGTCTATTTTATAACGCGCTTTCCTAAATGTTAACTAATATTTTATAACCCTAAAACCCAATTCTATTTCTGTGAATGAATTTTCACTGAGAAGGACCGTTTTCTTATACCTGGAGCAAAGAGGAAGATAGTTGTTCTGATTAGAGTAAATCCACCATGTAAAGTAATTACTTAGACAGCTTCTCGCCTAATGGAGTTTGGTCAAGTAATTGAAACTCATTCATTCTTATGGAAATACCTTCTAATTAAATCTCAAGAGAAGTAATTGTTCTGGACGTGATGAGAATTATTTTCATTGGTGTATTCTGATGTTATCGCTGTTAAGACTGTCAATCCTTGTAACCTCCGTAAGGTTATACTATACTCAATGAAAATTTACTCAATATAAAATAACTGTAAAAATATAAATCCATATCCCATTCATGATTATTTGTCAAAATAAGGAAACAGTGTGATCCATACAATTTTAACCTGATTTATTTACTTATTGTTGTTGATAAATAAAAATTTAAAATATTGCGAAACATATTATTTCCCGATTTATTTATTTATTTTTTTTTTCAAACCACCCACAAAAAAAAAGAAACCCAAAAAGGAAAGAGCTCAAGGACCGAAGGGTCGGAACCTGGAGCTGGGAGTAGAAACGCCTTATTCTACCCGAGGGCAATGGAAGGGACGAAGCTAGAAAAACTGTATGTAAAGCCAAAGTGAAATGAAAGTTGGAAGAAGTAGAGGGACACGGGGAGGGACCGTTCCGGAAGTCAAAAACTAAAACTAAACTAACCTAATAAACGATAAAAAGAAACTGAGTAACACAACGAATAAAGCAGAACGAGAAAACAAACGAACGACTAAATCTAAGCAACGACTAAAACTAAGTAAAACAAAAAACACGAGAATACACGAACGAATTAACATATATACAAACGAGTCCCTAGGGCTCGTATCAGAGGTCTAGGATATGTCGGGTGGTTCCTTGCCATCTCTGAGGGAGAGGCGGGGGTGTCACGTCGCGGAAGAGGGGGTTGGGACAGTAATGAAGGCTGTCATAAAATTTGATGTGTCTCCTACGGATAAAGTCCTAAACGTAGGGGATTTGGAGTTCGTCATGAATGGTAGTGGTCCGGGCACCTTGGAGGCTTGTTTGATATACTACACGTCGGAGTACACCATTCTGGAAACGTTGAAGGCGTCGTAGCGTACCAGGGTGCATGTACCTCATTGAAGGTGTGCCATGGAGTAGGGTGGGACGTATTATAGCCTTATATACCAACATTTTTAGACTTAGCGATAGCTGCTCGGATTGAAGCAAATGCCCGAGTCTGTACGATTTATACTGAGCCTCGCGTAGGCGGGTGACGACGTGCGGTGTGACGGACAGATGCCGATGTATGCACACCCCCAGGTAGTTAATCTGGCAGGAAATCGTCATCCGCTGGCCCCGAAATCGAACTGCTTGGGCAGATTGCCATTAAGTCGGAGGCCTTTACCACCCTGGAAGGGCACACAACTGCATCTATCTTTGACGAGTTGACGTCAATTCCAACATCTCCCAACGCGACAACAACAGCCTCGCAGGCGGTTTGCGTCCGTCGTACAGCGACACGGACATTGAAACTATTCGAATACACACCGATATCGTCGGCATAAGCAACGATATGAACCCCCGGGAATTGTTTTTGAACTATATGCGCCGTGTAGATGGTGAACAATAGCGGACCCAGGACAGACCCTTGTTGCTACATCGAGAAAGCCGGACACCAGAGTACTCACCGCCTACGCGGACCGAGAACGTATGCCCCGTCAATAGCTACGATTTAACCTAAATCTAAAGCTTTAAAAAATATTACTCTTTCTCAAAGAGGCAAAACTACATCATAAAATTTACGACAGAGTTAAAACGAAAAAATATACACATAATCAAATAAATAAATAAAAAATCCAAAGCACGATACTCAATATCTGCTTACTTGTGTTTCAAAATAACCGTATTGATTCACTACCCACTAACTCAGACACGAAATTTCATAATTTGTTTCATTCACGCAATAAAACGATTGTTTTAAATTATTATTTCTACACACCTCCTTAATACTTACCAAAAAATAACCTTTATTCTTACAAAACATATCCTTCGACTATAAAAACATATATTTTTAGCGCAGTTCCTTCCTCCCTCCATAGTGAGGATACCCGCTTATGAGGTTGACTTCATGACGCCATTCGGAAGTGCCGACTAGAAAATTTTACGTTTCAGAACCCTTAGTTCACGAAAATAACGGAGGTTCAAATATGTGTGAGTGTGTATATATATAAATATATATATATATATATATATATACCTGCTCGATTTGTAACAGGCTCTAAAATAGCCCGTATCTACCAACCAGCTGTTTCAAATAAGTTAATATAGACCCACAGTGCAACAACAACCTCCTACGAGTCTCCCTGTCTTTGCGCACGCGAGTGCGTATTAGAAAGACCTTGAAGAAAACACCTCCGCCGCAGCTCCTAATGATACCAATTTTCACATTTTATGTACCTCATTTTACTGAGAAATTTGTATTAGTGCTAAAAACAATTAAAATACTATAACCAACAAAAAAGTAAATTAAAGTTTAATATATGTCTATGGTGAGTATGTTTATAAATATAACCAAAAATGTAAAAAAGAAAGTATGGTTTTGTCATGCATTATCATTAAACCTAGAGTAAGGGGGGGGCTTATTCCCCCAAAATGAAAATGCGCAATCTTTTTTGATTAAATTAGAATAATAAATTGTTTCGGCAAATTAATAGTAATAAGTTCTAACTAATGTATGTTCTTGTTTTATCAAATACTTCCTTAATGATTTCCAGGTGCCTGGTTATAATTTGATTCTACACCCCCAGGCACGGCGGTAAGCCCATACTAAATTAGCGCCCCCCCCCCGCACAAATGTTAGTCTAGAGCCGCCTGTGATAAGAATGCTGAAAAATAACTCTACTATGCAAAACGTAAAGTTAAATTACATATATCAAAATATATTGTGCAATAAAATATATTTCCAGTCAAGATATGTCTTTCATTAATCGACTTCCCTTTCGAAATATGAGATGTCAATATTAAGGCTAAAACCTTTCATTCATCATAAACTTTCCTTAATATACTATGTGAAAAATCCAATAAAAGGAGATTATTATATTTTACATCCATGGAATAGCATTCATTTATAGGAACAAGATTGCCAAAGTGCAATACAAGAGTAATAATATATATGTAAAATTAAGGAAAATTGGAACAGGGAGTTTAATTAGTAGTGTCTTGTAGAAAGTTTCCACATAAAGCAGTCTATTAACTCGCCTAACTTTATTGACTGGAAATAGAGATTTAGACCGAGTAAACTACTTCTCCGAATACCAATAGAGTAAGCGCTCAAAGAAAGGAGCACATTCCACTTTATTATAGTTTCTTATTAGTTAATTTATGTTGTAGAGTTTAAATGGAGTTCCAAGGGCCGTGAAACTTCATTAGCACCACAAAGGATTCAATTTACATTAATTGAAACCGGTTCCCCTTCGAATGATAGAAAATCACCTAAATTCTATCCGGTGTAAAGCGGAAATCTGTTTGTAATCCTTCAAAATTGCAGGTTTTTTTAGATGATAATATCACATATTGCCATAAGTATTTTCTGAAGATAAAGCATTACTATATTAGTTTTGGAATTACATTTTGGAATGATCGCGTGCTAATGTTCGTGGACAAAACCAAAGTTGAATGTTCTGGTTGAATATGAAAATACATTGACTTAAATAAATAAATGTGTGAGGTTCTTCAGACGACATAAGCGGGATTTACTCCAATAGGAAGAAGAAAACACACTAAAAACAACAGAAGCTTGGGCTTGCAATTGCAGACAAGAGTATCGTGGCGAAGAACGTTCCCACAAATCGGAATGTAATCCCGTGAATTTTCACTTAGGTGCATTTGGAATTGGGACATGTAATTTAATTGACTAACTTTGGTGCTCACGGATACTGCAGTTCCAAATTTGATCGCTCTTTGTAGAGTATGACAATTTTATAACTTGTAGTCTTATTATTTATTATTATTTTGTATACAAATCGAAACACTTTAAGAAATTAAGGACCTTTCTCATCTATATACATTCACTACACGTTCCCAGGGTCTCCTAATAAAGTGTTCAACTCAATTATGTATTCAAAAAATGTTTCTCCCTGTATGCACTTAATAATATGTACCATGAAGGCAATATAACTAAGTACACTTTATGTAGTAGTGGTAGCCAGTGAAAAGCGGATTCATCGAGCTAAATCAAGTGAACTAAGAAATTATACAATAGTGAGCTTCATGTTACACATTTATTGAAGAAACAATAACTCATGTTCTGGGTCTCTTGAAAATATTCTCATTTGTTGAATTCTCTGAGTACACGTTCTCAGATTGACACTTCAAAGCCCCAAGAAAACGTTAGGCAATAAAGTTGTCTAAATGATTAACGGCCGACCGAAATGATACATATTTCATGAGGCTCTTTCAGCCGTACAACTTTGGAAGAATAAATCCCTGATAACTTCCCGGGGTATTCTTAAAGAAAGTTATCTTTTTGGGGAGGTTCCGAAAAAAATGTTATTAAAAGTTTCCTAAGAACTACTCCTTTGGTAATAGTTTATAAGGTATTTTAGTGGTTGACAATGCAAGTGAGGTAAGTACGTTTAACCTACATTTGCTCGATTGTAGGATAGGAGATTAATAATTCTAGCAATTCTGTTGCTCCCAGTACCCTCGAGGAAACTCGCTAAACATTTCGTAAAATTTGACTTGTGATATGTTATAAATAAAACATATCCTTCGGGTATTGAATTTTACTAGAAACTATTGACACTGAAAAGTAAAAAGTCCGCCTCGCAGGAACGGCTTCATCTTAACGCGGTTGCGTTCATATCCCTAGTGCCATTAGTAAAGGAATAGAACTATTTATTTATACGTTTTGGTCTTTCGTAAAAAATATACAATGAAATCGCAATGAAGAGTAACATAAGATTCTAAGCGTCACAACAGGAAACTGATTTTATCCTAAGCGGAAATCCTCTTTCTCAATGCTCGCTATTGAAAACACTATTATCTTCCCTTGTAAATTTTATTGTTAAATACGATTTAAAAAATAGCCACCAATTAAACGTTATAAAGTTTTTAACCACTTATTTCTCTGATTGACATTGACCCATCGAAAGTTACATTAAAACATTTTTTCTAGAGAATTTATGAAGCTTTCATTTAACCATTTTCAAGGTATTATATATATATATATATATATATATATATATATATATATATATATACATACATACATAAATACAAATTTGAACCACTGTTATTTTCGAGATCTATGGGTTCTGAATCGTAAAATGTTGTAGTCGGCACTTCTGGATTGCGCCAAAAGGTCTACCTTGATGAGTTTCCCACGACGTATACCGCGTTTCGTTACAATACAGCAGAAATTACGACCGGTATGAGTATATTAGGAATTTGGGTCCGGAGTAAACCCCCCCTTCTAATGAACCGATTTAGTTTATTTTTACAACACATATTTACCTGTGGATTACCACTACGAATACCGAGTTTCGTCGAAATATACCAAAAATCACGGCTGGTAGTGGCGAATTGGTATTGTGGGTCTGGAGTAAACCCCCCCTCCTAATGAACCGATTTAGTTTATTTTTATAAGACATATTTACCTGTGGATTACCACTACGAATACCGAGTTTCGTCGAAATATACCAAAAATCACGGCTGGTAGTGGCGAATTGGTATTGTGGGTCCGGAGTAAACCCCCCCTTCTAATGAACCGATTTAGTTCATTTTTATATCTCACTTTTCTCTCTATATTACCACTACGAATACCAAGTTTCGTTGAAATATAACAAATATTACGGCTGACGCTATATACCAAGTTTCGTGACGAAAAAACAAAAACTCTGGCCGCTATCGTGTTAACAGACTATATATATATATATATATATATATATTTTAACGGGGGTCATTTTCGGTGTCTACTAGGTAGGATCGATAAAGATTTGAAGAAATTTTTCAAAAATTCCGTCATGAGTCCAACCTCAATAGCTGCTTTCCTTCGGAGGAAAGTGCTAAAAAAGAAACCAACTCTTTTGCAACTTCAAGCACCATGGACTCCTACTAGAGTGGTCCTATTTAGATTTAAGTATTTCTTAAATTAAGAACGTTTATTATGCTTTACACTGAGTAGAGACTTCCCTCTACAGTTTACTCGCCGTTTTCGAGATATACAATGTATTCGAAAAATCTCAAACTACTTATGCCTGTTGACATGTTGTATTTATAATAATTCCTCTACTCCAAACAATATTCGAGTCGACGTCTTGGAAAGGGAGGAATGTCATGAACTGTTATTCAATAAATTTTAAAAGGTTGTGTTTTATTACTCTAAACTGGAAAGAATGAATACTATCTTGAATCTAGACTTTCGGAATCAATCAGCCGAATGTTTTCGATGGATTAGAAGAAGTGTGATGAGCTATATGAATTGCTAATATTCAAGAGTGTTATGAAATACGGGGGCAAATTATAAACCCATTCGAGCAGTCCCATTCCCTATCAGGTATTAGGATTAAAGCCTTGCAAAAACACCAATCGTTCATCAATCTCGTGAAAATCGTCATTTTTGTTTGAACGGAGTGAAAAGAAAAATCAAGAGTATTTGAAAACAGGATATTTACTCGTTTCTTAGAGATATTTTATGCAATATGCTATCGGCTTGGATGTGGTATTTTCCATTTGAATGTATCGACATATACGGTTGGGGTCATTTGATCTAAACTGCAAGCTCTACTATTTTTCACATTAATTTTGCCCACATAAAAGCAGTGTTTCGGTAAGGGGATTCTTCTGATTAACGACCAGTATATTTGTTCGAAATAAAGACATAGGAACCTACAAAATTGAGCAATCAATTTTTTCGATTCTTTCTGAAACGTTGAACTTTCCCACCGGTCTTATGGGACGTTTACTAAGCTGATATTTTCATTGGGAGGAATGAATATACTAAAATTATGGTAATCTCTCGTTCGCACTGATCATTATATTGTTTCCGTTCATGATAGATAATAAAATTACATTTCAAAATATAAATAAATTCTATTGCAACATTTCGACTTGAATTTCAAGCTTTCATCAGTACTATAAACAAAACAAAAAGTACAGAATAAATACTAATAACATGACACTACACAAACCGAAACTTCATCGAAAAAATGACAATTTTCACTTGAATTACGGAGGAAAAAGGCCTGAACGCAAGGAAATAGTTTGAAGAATTTCCGACTTCTAAAAAAGTATTAACTTTATTATTTCCTGAGAAACATGATGCCTTAATCAGGGATAAATCGGTCGAGCAATGCTAATCCCCGGTGAGTGAGGCTAGTTTAATATTTTAAGCAACATAATTAGTGCGATGCGTGTCTATATTTAGGGACACCCGATCGATGTCTTCGGCAAAAGTACTGAAATCAGATAGGATCAATTTAAGCGGGTTTACTTTAAGGTAATATGTATCAAATTACGTAGTTTTTCGTAATGAAGGACAAATTAATTTACAATGTAAGTTGCCAACACAGCTTTACCTCCACCTACTCAGATCGCACTGTTGTATGTAAAGAAATATAATTTGTATTATTTTTGTTTACCTTTAACGTAGATATAGAAGCAATTCTTTAGTACAAAAGGACGTTGTACATTACATATCCTTCAATATATATCTAAAATGCATACTCTTTATTGTATTTATATTAGTTAACTATCTGAATACCCGTGCTTCGTCACGGTAGATAAGTAATTATTTTATTGCGTTAAATAATGCGGAGCAGAAGGGAGCTTGTGTAGGCACCTTTCAACGTCATCTGTGCGCCTTTCTGGCGTTAATCGAGGATGAAGTTGGAAGGCCTTGAGCACAGAACCTCCATATTGTATCATTCATCATATTACCAGATGTATTTATACACAGAATGTAATAATCAATAAAGAAATATATTTTTTCAATAAAAAAAATAAATAAAAAAATAATGTATAATACCAGAACTTCCATTGGGAGTGGCAGTAATGGCTGCCTTCTCCCCTCATCTTATTCACTGAGTTGTATGTATAGTTTGACCATATTTACTTCTTGTACATAACTGTACAGATTGTAAATTATCAATAAAGATCAATCAATCAAAAAATAAATAAATAAATAAATAAAAAAATAATGTACCTATCATCAAAATTAGAGCTATAATATAATTCTGTGCAATTTATTACAGCACCGTTCCCATCATACTATATGTTATTCATCGATTGATAAGTAATCAAAGACTCTGGGGCGCTCCGGACCAGTGTCAAGAAACAGATAGCCCGTTATCTATAGGTTACCAGTAACAGGAGTTTAACCAGCACAGGTTAAAATTCGGTCAATAATCAATGGACGTTAAAATCTATGTTTCCAAGATGTCCTTTGGAAACACCCATATATTTGCGTGCATTAATAAGACGTCTTGTGACTTGGGATGCTGATGGGTGAGGAGGCTGTGCAAGGGTTCGGGATATTATTACCTCGGACGGACCATCACCAGGTATAGCGTAAACTCTATGAGGGACAAAATCACAGTTTCTTTCCAGTAATTCAGGGTCTGCCATCATAGTTGAAATGAAGCGCGAATAAAAATAATATTGTGAAATAGATAGTGCCGTTACAGCTGACCTGTTATCCTCCAAGCAGCGCATGCGCCTAGCCGTGCATGCTCTCTTTAAAACCAACTAAAAATTCAAATCCCTCTAAAAATACTTAAAAACTTTAGTATAAAAAAAAAACTTTCTTAGCGAGTGTTTACATCCCAAAGGGGGCGTCTATGGAAAATTTCAAATTTTTCTGTCACGTGGTTTGGGCTGGGTGATGATGGGTCAGAGAGTGAGTGAGTGGTATTTGACAAATATATAGTAGAAGATATATATATATATATATATATATATATATATATATATATATATATATATATATGATTTGCATCATAATGAAGTAACTTCCTAAGGAATATCGAATCCATTCAACGGTAAAAAGAGGAGCCTTGTAATTTACGGGATGAGAAAATACAGGGTGTCTACTACTTTTTCGTGACATTTTAATGATTAAGAAAAGCAAATTTCATTCTCATTAAAAAAATAAATAATTTCAATCAAAATTAAAAAGCCTTAAATATTGGCTTAAAATTGGCCCTGTGTATAGAATTTCAATATTTAAGTCGGCATATATTTAAAAAATGATTAACTGATTTGTAAATGCATACAAAAACGGCGACAATTACGAATGTTGGGGTCTCCCGTGGTCTAATGGCTAGCGCCTTGGATTCATAAGCGGGAGATGGTGGGTTCGATTCCCAACCTCCGGCAGGAATTTTATCATCCCACGGCTCGCTGGTAAAATTCCTCGCTGCACCCAAGACGTCGGCGCTAATGACCTAGGTGTAGATGCGCCGTAAAAAAAAAAAAAAAAAAAAAAAAAAAAAAATTACGAATGCGCCGAAGTACCTGGATTACGTCAGACTCCGGTAAAAACTGAAGTTTCGTGACTTTTTCGTGCAGTAGACACCCTGCAATAACGCATTATATAATTTATATAAATAATAATTTATTTATTAGCCACAAATGTAATTTAGTGAATGTTATTAAAAGTAGGTCCATTATTGGAAGGCTAGTATAGTTTTGGTGAGGGGAAGCAATTTTATTAATTAATTGACATACATCAGCACAGATTAGCTATTTAAATACAGATATTTTAATAAATTATAATAAAAATTTGACAGATCTATCATCTAATAAGTTATCAAAGTGTGAAATTATAACCTCAATTTTGTGAGGAAAAATCTAAAGAATGGATTGATTGATGGGATGCAGGAGCCTTATAGATTGATATGACACAAGTTTATTTCCATCCTCCGATGATGGAGGATAATCCAGGCCAGTGACAATCAAAATGAACGATTATAGTGGAAATCTCAAGTATGTATTTGAGGAGGGAGAATTAACTAATTGCTTTAATGAGTCAATCGTAAAAAAAGGTCTCTGTTGAGAAAAATTCGAAAGTGATTGACAATCCAAGCTGGTTAACCTAAAAATAATTTCAGTGATGTTGTAAAAAAAAAAAATACTTAAAAATTAAAAGTACGCAAAAGTGAGAGAATAAAAAGTAATTTTCTAAATATTTTTTTTCTTACAATTATCCTGCCTCTAACCTACTAGTCATTGACAGTGCGGTATCTCCCTCCCTCCATTGGGAGCCAACCACCTTATGTGGTTGACCTAAATATATATTGGAAGAATTCCGTTTTTTTTTTTTTTTCTGTAATAGTTGCTATTTATTATCATATTTTTTAATATTGCGTACTACTAACTCGACGCGAAATTTCTTAGACACGACTAACAAACGACCAGTTTACGACAAAGTCTAAAAAACCAACTGTAGAACAATAGGAGAGTAGATTTACTCGTGGCCAAATTGTTAATGTGCCGTATTAATCATCTGCAACTAATGAGAGAAACGTGTATTGATAATCTAATAAGTCAAAGCGAAAACTTATTACAAACTATTATATGTCAGAAAGGGGACTTTGTTGACTTGCCGATGGCACTGTTAATATACCTTTAGGAAGAAACTGTGCCCACTCGTTGGTGTCACCAGTCATCAACGTGTTACCTAAGAATTACCTGGGATAACCTTTTGCCTTTATTCCCACGGGACATGTAAGTGTGTCGTCTATCTCTCAGCAATATGTTAGTTATAACCTGCACTCTTGAAGGTTTGGTCATTTCGTTAAGTGTGGCTCATATAGTTATATTAAAACGGAAAGAATGGCTGATATAAATCAGCAAACAAAGAAAAACATAGCCACAGAAGAGCCTGAACCAGATATTTCCTGGTTCCAAATATGTATGAAAGAAGAAAAACATCGTGGTGTTTTTGACTATTAAAATGGTTGAAGAAACAAAGACTTTTAACACTGTTAATCCATTCACCATTGCGAAATGGATTTCTACTTATGGTAAGGATATAACGGTACATAAAAATAGAAAAGATGGTAGCTTAACAATAAACTGTCGTAACTCAGTTGAGTGCACTAAATTAATGAAATCTAACTCATTCAACGGCCAAAAGATTACGATAACTCCTCATAACTTTTTAAACACTACAAGGGGAGTGTTTAGTTGTGCCGAGCTTGAAGATGTTGAGGATGAGGAAATATTGGAGGATTTAAGGAATCAGAATGTACTGAAGCTCCGTAGAATTGAACCCAGACGTAAAAAAGGTAGAATTGTGTTTGTAGCTGCCTTCATGAATACTTTTCTCCCTGATAAGCTCAAAATTGCTTACAGGTCGGTGCCTGTGCGTCCATATATCCCAATGCCTCTCCGATGTTTTAAATGCCATAAGATGAACCATTCATGTCGGTCCTGCAAGGTCTCCAAGGAAATTTGCGGGAAGTGTTCAGCAGAAAAACATGAAGACCCTTGCAAAACAACAAAATGTTGTAATTGTGGATTAGAACATGGGACAAATCGTGCGCAGTCTATCAAAAGGAATCAGCCATCGTTCGGAAGATGACTCTAGAAAAACTATCCTATGCCGAAGCAATGAGAAGATTGGAAGTAAGAGATGCCAACTCTTATGCAGAAAAAGTCAAAAGCATCTCTACAAATGATTGCAACTTGCTCGAGAGATTGGATGATATCTCAAATAAAATGGAAAGTATTCTGAAGTTATTGAACAGGATCACATCATCTGAAAATTTTACAGAAGAAGATCGTTCCAAAAATACTCCTATGAATAATACAACGGACCCATTTAAAAAATTTGAGCCGTTCTTCGCACAAATCCAGACAAAGCAAGAAGATATTCAAGAAAAAATTATCCCTCTGAGACTGCTAAATACTACTGATGAAGCAAGTCTGAATAAAAATGTAAAAAAAAAAAAACAAGGACTTACAAACAGAGTAACACGGACGATACACGATAACGAAATATTAGAAAAAGATACAAAAATACAGTAAACAAAGAAACAAAAAGCAAATTTAACATGCTTGAACACAAAAAACGCACTACACACATTTGGGAATCAATTTTAATTCTTGGTTTTTATTATCCTTTTTTTTAGATGCATATGTCATTACTCCAATGGAACATAAATGGTTTACAGAGAAATTTTGAGGAACTGTCGTGTTTAAGACAAAAATATGGCTTTGAGGTTATATGTCTTCAGGAAACTCATTCATGTCCCGGTAAACAAATCTCCATACATGGCTATACTTCTTTTTTTTAGAGATTACATTCTGGGTGATAAAGCTTGTGGTGGTGTGTGTATCTATGTGAAGGACTCCATGCACTGTGGACCAATAAGATTGCTAATTACGGTCCAGGCTGTTGCAGTCTCTGTACATATTCCTTTTAGAGTGTCCGTATGCTGCATCTACCTTCCACCTAGTGAACCAGTTGACGTACATACACTACAAGACTTAATTCTCCAACTTCCTGCTCCAATACTCCTCGTAGTAGATGTAAACTCTGAGAGCGTAATGTGGGGGTCGAAAAAGACTAACTCTAAAGGAAAACTATTACAGACACTTCTCAAGTAGAATGACTTGATACCCTTGAACACAAACGTACCTACACACCTCTGCCCTCGCACCGGAACTTACACAAACATTGATATTTCAGCTACCTCATCATCTATATATACGCGTCTAACCTGGGAAGTACGTGAAGATCAATGTGGAAGTGATCATTTTCCAATTGTTATAAAACCTGATGTTTCCCCAATTTTGTTTCCCACTGATTCTAAATTTAATATTAAAAATGCCAACTGGACAAAATTTTATAATAACTGTTTAAACCTATTACAAAAACAAGGAACGTACAATTTGAATGATTTTGTATTACTCATCACTGAGGTAGCTGAACAGACCACCGGTTCCATGGTGGAACGATGAGTGCAAAAACATTATCAGAGAAAGCAGAAGGGCACTTCGCTTATTTAATAGTAATCCTTGTCCCAACTTGCTGTTAGATTATAAAAAGAAAAAAGCTATTGCTCAAAATGTTATAAATACTGCTAAAAGGAAGTGCTGGATAGAATTCCTGGCATCATTTAATCAATCGACACCACCTAATATAATATGGAACATGATCATTAAAATCGCTCATAAAAGATATAGAGCACCCATTCCTGTACTTAAAGAAAACAACTCCCTAGTCAAGACTCCCAAAGAAATCGGCAATGTACTAGGATTTCATTTTAGTCAAATCTCGAGCAATGAGAGACTCTCACCTCAGGCATTTCAGTATAAATTAGCATTAGAGAAGACACGAATACCTCAATGCATAAACACATACAGCCCGCTAAATGAGCCTTTCTCCATGCAAGAATTACAGCATGCTCTTTCTCAGGTGAAATTCACAGCACCAGGGTCTGACGGCATATGCTATAAAATTCTGAGGAATATTCCTTTTGCTGGTTTATGCACTCTTTTAAAAGCCTTTAACAATGCATATGAGACAGGAGAATATCCCAGTAGCTGGAATCAGTCAATAGTCATACCCATATTGAAAAAGGACAAAGATAGAACTCTCCCTACTAGTTACAGACCAATAGCTCTAACCAACTGTATCGGCAAGCTGTACGAACGAATGATTAACAAACGGCTCTTATGGTTCCTTGAAAAAAATAAGCTCCTTTCAGAATATCAATGTGGCTTCAGATCGAATCATTCGACAATGGACCATATTGTTCAATTAGAAAATGAAATTTTAAATGCACTTATAAACAAGGAATCTATTATAGCCGTTTCATTCGACATTGAAAGAGCGTCTGATACAGTATGGCGCCGGACTATTGTGTCAAAACTGTACGAATGGAATATCCAGGGAAATGTTTTTAAATTCATAGAACATTTCCTTACGAATAGGACATTCAGAGTTAAAGTAGGGGGCAGCTATCAAACACATTTATCCAGGAGAATGGAGTAACACAGGGTTGCTTTCTGAGCACAACACTATTCAAGATAGCAATAGACGCCAGAAGTAAGGTATAGTCTGTATGTTGATGATTTGCTTATGTATAGCAAGGGAAATGACCTGAAAGGAATGCAAGACAAAATCCAAAAGGTAATAAGCAACCTGGAAAAATTTAGTGCACAAAATGGTCTTAAATTCTCGACTGAAAAAACACAAAGTATAGTTTTCACTAAAAAAAAGTTCAATCCCAAACCTAGAACTGTTGCTCCATTCCAAAAGGATACCTACATCCAACACAATGAAATTCTTGGGTATGTATTTCGATTCGAGGCTTACATGGGCACCCCACTTGAAAAGAGTCCTTGAAAAATGTAAAAAGTCTTTACATTTCTTGAGGATCCTTAGTAATACCCAGTGGGGAGCTGACAGAAGCTTAATGCTAACCTTCTACCGAGCGTACACCAAGTCCATACTGGATTACGGAAGTATAGTGTACTCATCTGCCAGACCCAGTACCTTGAAGATGCTAGATCCCGTACATAAAACTGGACTCCGTCTCGCCACCGGAGCATTTAGGTCAAGTCCAGCAATCAGTTTATATGCTGAATCGGGAGAACATCCATTGGAGTATAGACGTATATTAAATTGTATAAAATTTTCATTAAAAGCAACATTTTTAAACTGCCCTTGCACACCGAACACCACCGACGAAACAATACTAAGAAAATATCAGCATCACCCAAAAAGACAAAGACCATTACACTTACGATCCATGGACTACACGACCAGTAAAATAATATCAACAACGCCAGTTCTCATGAGCCCTACAAGTTCATATATCCCGTGGAAATTGGAAAATTAATCTATCATTGTCAAAATTTAAAAAGAATGACCCAACTTCTAGGCACTTTTACAATTCATATTTTCAATCCTTTTTTTTTTTTTTTTTTTTTTTTTTTTTTTTTTTTTTTTTTTTTTTTTTTTTTTTTTTTTTACGGCGCATCTACATCTTGGCCATTAGCACCGGGCTATCTATAGGTTGCCACCCTTTTATAATGCCAACAGCACGTGATCGGTCACCCATTCAGGTACTGACCACGCCCGACGTTGCTTAACTTCGGTGATCTACGGGAACCGGTGTACTCAACGTGGCTATGGCCGTTGGCTTTTTAATCCTTTTATATAGAAAATAGTAACTCTCTTTTTGTTTATACTGACGCGTTGAAAAATTCACATGGGACTGGCGTAGCTGCTATTATTGGCGAACACTGCTTTTCCCGGAAAGCTCCAGACGACAAAAGCACTTTTACAGCTGAACTAGAAGCCATAAAACTGGGACTGAACAACCTACCAGACACAGAACATAATAACGTTGTCATATGCACGGACTCACTTAGTTCTTTACAATCCCTTCATGACTGCTGCAGTACACACCCCATAGTATGTGCCATTTTTGAAGCTATATATCACACCAATACACACTTCACAATGTACTAGTTGCCCGGCCAAGAAGACATCAGACCAAGTACTGCCGTAGACGAACAGGCTAAACTAGCCACTTGACGACCAGCACCAGACGTACATTACATGACATACCAAGATCTTCAAGCCGCATCTAAGAGATACATAACAGATAAATGGCAAGAATCCTGGTATAACACGACTGATAACAAGCTTCGAGAAATCAAGCACACTGTACACGAATGGTCATCGAGTAAAAGATCAAATAGACGAGAAGAAGTGGTTTTATGCCGTCTAAGGATTGGCCATTTACGACTGACACACTCCTACAATATGACAAGACAGGACAGACCGACATGTACGTACTGCAACACTCGCCTATCAATAAAGCACATACTGACAGAGTGTAGACTCAGGACAAAATTGAAATTACCCAACTTCTTGACCGACTTACTAAACGATGGTAGCCAGTACATTTACAGTAACTTGTCAGTACAGCAAATTTTTACAACAATATTTAAAAAAGAAAGGATAATCAAAGCACTTTAGTGAAATTGATTTTTCGTTAATTGGCCCAACAAAAAGGTACTTCCTTTTGTTGGGTCAATGGAACAGAACACAATACATTCACGGACACAACATACTTGTTGACATTTTAACATGGAAACATAAGAAGAATTATTATATTTACCAGAGGGTATATAAGAAGAATTATTACCAGAGAAGATTTTACGGAAAAAGATTTCGTTTTATCATCAATTGATGACAAAACTAAAATAAATAAATAAATATTAAACGTGGAAATGTAATATTTTTATGAATAAACGCTTCCATATAGGGAATGCTTCTTCCCTTCAAGAGCTACAAATGCCAGCAACTAGTTCATTCTCCCGTTATTCTTTTTCTCTCCTAAATGGAAAAATGTGGATAAAAACAGATGTTCGAGAGGAAATTACTCTAGATCTGATTAATACTAATTTATGCAAACGATTTCCATTTGCTCTAAGCTTTGGCCTAAATCTATAATCTAGAGGAAAGGATTAGATGTTGAGCCTTAACATGAACAAGTGAATCTCAATAAATTTTATTAATTACATTTTTTGGGAATGATTCATAAATAAACACATTTCAAGTACTTTAATATGCACGTCCAAAACAAATTATAAAATTAAATTCCACCCTTATGGAATTTCTGTTTTTTTTTTCAACGAAACTCACTGCGGAATACCAAATATCAATTAAGGAGAACTATCACAAACTATATGAGCTTTTGAGAAGCCGAATAAAAAAAACTAAATACAAAAGAACAAAATACAGAGAAGACGTTTCATAAACTAGCGAAGTAGAAACGTTTTATTTCTAATGCGTTACCTCCTGAAAACCTTAATATAACGAATGTAACATTGTACAGGTCTAAGTAGCCTCAAGGTTTGGTTCAAGGAGGTGATTCTAGGCATAATGTCCCCCAAAACTTCATTTGAAGTATCTCCCAATTCCGAAGGAAAAAGCAGTTATGTCGAAATCGGTCAAACTGTGTGAATTTGTATAAGGAACAAACATACAGACAGACAGCTGGTAGGCTTTTTTGCCTATCCTAAGAAACTCCCATTATCATTACCTACCAGTGTGCAAAGTGTGATCAAAATCGGTCAAACTGTGTGGATTTGTATAAGGAAAAAACATACAGGCAGACGGCTGGTAGACGTTTTTGACTTACAATGGGAGTATACAATGGTGGTGGTGGTCACCGACCTGGTCCATTTTTTCTGGTGATTTTGCATTGAAAAATTGTCGACACGTGTCCGAGCGTTCCCCCCAATGCGCCTTAGGAGACAAGAAATTGATATCGACATGATTCTTTTACCAATTCATTTATTTTATAGATTAGATTAAAGGAAAAATATAATCGTTAAACAATAATTTATATTTTGTCAAACAAATTCAAAAATATGCTCACGTTTTCAAGCAAACTAGTAATATACATTTTTTTTTTACACAAAAAATAATACCAGATTTAAAATCAGCACATAAATAAAAATAACTGTGTATATGTAAATGTCTCCCAGCAAGGAGGAATCATATTATTTATTTATTTTATTTTATATTTTAACAGTTTATCGCAAATCAAGTGACTAAACTGCAACAATAAAGATTTAGGAAATGTGAATGTCAATGTTTTCAGCGTTAAAACAAACAAGAACAAATAAATAGCCAAAAAAAATAAATAAAAAGATTCGTGAGTAAAGTGCTACGTAATAACTGGGAGAGTTTAGTTCTCTGTAGATTCAGATGTTTCAGTGGCTCACTCAGTAATATTTAGTTCTATATATAAACGTCCGTAGAAGGAAAAAAAGGAAGCAAAATGGAAAAAAGTGTCATATTAGAGGAGGCATGAACTTTTTGAACATGCTCTACATAATTTTTTTTTTTAATTAGGCACATTATTTATTTTATTATTATTTATTTTCAAAAGCATTTGATACCGTAGACCATCAAATCCTCCTCACCAAACTCCAATCTCTTTCCTTTTCCAACAGTGCCATTAGCTGGTTCCAATCCTTTCTATCCAATCGATCCCAATACGTGGTCATCCCCGACAGCAATCCTTCTAGCCCTCTTCCTCTTTCCCGTGGTGTACCCCAGGGCTCCTCGTTATCCCCAACTCTATTTTCTGTTTACATCAATGATCTTCCTCTTTCCATAGTTCATTCCAAGTTTCACCTTTACGCCGACGATACCCAAATCTACCTATCCTTTAAGCCCTCTTTGCTACGAGATGCTGTAGACAAGCTGCAAGTAGATCTTAATAACATCAATGCTTGGGCCGCAGCTAATAAGCTTTCCCTGAATCCAGACAAATCAAAAGCCATTGTTATAGGCTCCCAATCCCTCATAAGTTCTACTTCCCCTTTTCCAGCCCTTTACCTTAACAGCATCCCTATAAAATATTGTAAATCAGTTAAAAATCTTGGGATCATATTTGATCAGAACCTTTCCTGGAAAAATCATATTTCCCAAATTTCCCGTCGGTCCATATTTATCCTTAGACAGCTCAACCTCTCCCGCCATCTCCTGCCAACAAAGACCCGTCAACTCCTCGTAACTTCCCTATTATTCCCCCAGTTTGACTATGGTTGTTTGGTGTACGGTGGACTTTCTGGCGATCTCGAGGCAAAACTCAAACGCCTCATGAACTGTTTCATTCGTTTTATCCTCGGGATCCCCAGAGACTCCCACATATCACATTTCTACCAGGAGCTAAATTGGCTATTCCCTCTTTATCGTCGTCAGTACTTCCTCGGCTCAGTCCTTTACCAAGTAATTCAATCCCGTAGACCTTCTTATATTTTTCAACTTCTTAAATTTAAATCCTCGGTTCACTCCCGTAACACCCGATCTCGTCCTTCCGATCTCTATATTCCTTCCCACCGAACAGCAATATTCGAAAAATCATTCGTCACCCGTGCCACCTCGCTATGGAATTCCTTGCCTTCGTTTGTCCGCCATTCTACGAACCTAGAAACCTTTAAATCCCGACTCTTCCACCACCTTCTATCCCTCCAAGTTTTACCCAACACCTAGTCTATATTGAAGCTGTACACTATATATTGATACTGATAGCATTTATAAGTTTTAGAGTTTATACGTAAAATTCAAAATTATTTTGTAATTTCAAAATTATTCCTATGGGACTTCTGTCCCGGAATAAGAATAAAACTTTTCATTTCATTTCATTTCATTATTTGAAAAAGTGAATCTACAGCTTTACTGCAAAGTTAATCCTTTACTACAAGTTCTATGGACTAATATATAACGTGAGTTCAATTTAGGATTCCATGAAATAACGCAGTCACGAAGTTCCAAACATAAGATTCTAAACAGGCATTGCCACGGAACATTCCAATAGACAAAGTTTGGTAATATCGGATGGGACGAAGTGTGACAGCTTCTGGAAGATCTATTCTAACACATGTTGGAATGGATGGAGGGACAAAGCTACTTTAGTAATGGAGAAATATACAGGGTGTCCCAAATAAGACGGCTCAAATGCAAGGATATGTGATAAGGGTGGTACTTACTGCGCTGGAGTGTGCGGTGAACAGTTCCTCTGGAAATCCGTGTTTCTCTGGCAATATCCTGAACACTGATGTGGGGCTTTCTCCTAACAAGGTCCAAGATGATGTCCTGGTCTCTTCAACGATGTCTTCTGGTGAAAGAGAAATGTCCTTGTCGGGCGTTTGACTCCAGGCGCAAAATCGTTTTGTAAGACGGATGAACTCGGTTTGGGCAATACTGCGCGTAAATTCCAGGAGCCATCCGAGCTTTAAGTCTACACTCCCCGGAAAAAATAATCATATCCATAATCTCACATCTTGTGAACTTCATGGTTGAAAGCCAATATTACACTAATAATGAACAAAAGCAAAATAATAAATCATAATCCAATAAGGAATATCGGATCCAAAGGATTAGATAGATAACATGAATGATCAGATTTAGCTTAGTTAATCCCTAAAGACTAAATACTTAAAAAATATGCCTTATTTTCAATTTCATTAAAGTTATTAGGAAATATATTTCTTTTAGAGGATCGGCCATATTTTTTTCAGAAAGTTGAAGAAAAAATACCTCAAAGGCATGTAGTCACATTCATAACCGACCTCTGTAAGTGCCCCCAAAAAATCTTTTTAATTTAAAACAATACAATTTGAATTGCACGGAACTCATTTCATTTTAAAGATATCGAAGTGCGGTTTGCGGCAAAGGTTTTGTTTGTTAATTCCCTTTAAAATGATGTGCATAATGATAGGGGTCATCTGCAAACCCCAACATTTTATCTAGCGCCGAGTGCACATGCGCGGTAAATATGTTAAATAATTGACATATTTGGAAAGCTTAGGTCGAGCCCTAAAACTTTTACGTCTGAGATTTTTTTCTTAGACCAACCGTTTGGCCGCAAAATTAGTTTGAGCCGTCTTATTTGGGACACCCTGTATATCCGCCCCAAAAAACTAACGTTGAAAAAGAGATGCCAAGTTCAATGTGCTTCCCAAAAAATTATGATATCAGAGTATTCGGTCAAGTTTTAGGTCCTTAATAACTTGTCAAGAACCTACCGTCTTACTTATTTACAACTTGGCCAGTTTCCGTTAAATGATGGCTGCTATGTGATCGAATGTTATAAAATTTCTGATATTTAAAGATTAAGGCCCTTAAGGTAACGATAAAGGTTTATTATAAACTGTTTGATCACTTAAAACGATCGGGATTGTATGAATTCTATGTAAGTTAAAACGTCATCATTTAACGAAAACTGGCCAAGTTGTAAATATACAAATACGTAAAGGGTATTATTAGGCTCTTAACAAGCTATTAAGGACGTAAAACTTGGCCCAATATTATGCGAGAAAAAAAAGTGAAAAATGCAGCTTATTGAAAAATTCAGTAAATTATTAATAATGTTACTAGGAGGGTAGTACTTAACTCAATAGTAGACTTCTTAGTGAGGAATAAGTGATAATTGTGTTGGCAAGAGTGTATGATTTATCAATGGGAGAGCTTAGAAGTACCTCCCAAAAGGAACGGATGATGGAAGGGATATCTGACAGGTGTCAGCTCAGTCGACGTGAGGCTCAGAAGTAGCACGCAATATTCGTCTCTTTCATTCCGACACAATCTCAAATATTGTCCTGTCTCTCCTTTATTTATTCAGAAATAATATTAGACCAAGATTCAGGGGACCGTAATTTTTAATGCATAATGACAACAAAAAAATTACCTAATTTTGTTTTATGATTTCTATGACAAGGTTACTTTTAGAACTTTCCTCCGAAGTAAAGTAGCTATTAAGGTTGCACTCATAACGGAATTTATATATATATAGGTTATTTTACGCAAATTATTCAGGAATACAGTTTACACTAGCCATATTCTGATGAAGATATATTTTAAGTAAATGTCTAAGCGGCAGACAAGTTTCATTTCATTCTATATTGATTTAAGTTTGCAATCTTCACTGCTATACATTATTTTCTTAAATATTGAATTTGTTCCAATGTTTGAAAGGCGTAGAATATTTATGGATATCTATTCGCGTTTGCTACTACAGGTAAAAAACATTTGCTTACTGTATACTAATGTTTAAGGTTTATTTATATACACTCAGTGTCAAAATGTTAGACACACTATGCAAAATATTATTTTTGACTTTTCGTTTGAATAGTTCAACAAACAAATTGGAATTAAATTATTTTTAACTTATCTAAAACTTATCTGGCAATGCCATTTAGTATTATAACCCTTTACAAAATATATATAAAATAAAAACGGATTCTAGGTGCGTCAAAATGATAGAAAAAATAAACTGGAAGAAAAAATAATAAAAGAGGCATTTAAAATTCTGTGGCTTTTCCATCACCTTTTATTACTTCAAAAATTCAATTTGGAATTGAATAAATATTCTATTCTAAATATTCTATTCTATTCTATAACAAATGAAAGCTTATTAAATTTCCTACATGTTCTATTCTATAAAGTTTTTCGAGATATCTTTAGTTTTCGAAATATCCGCTCGTGAAAGTCGGTCATTTTGGAAAAACCACACTTTTTTCTATTTTCGACCGGATATCTCTTCAACGACGAACCCAAAAAATGAATGTCGGCTATAGGGTTGTAGGACATTCCATTCGCTTCAATAATTTATATATAACTTTACTATTTTATGTATTTTCCTTCAACTGTGAAAACTGTTTTAGTGCTCATCGTGATATCTTGCAACGACTGTCGACCAATGAACCGTTCAATTTCTCACCATTTCCAGTCATTGTATTGTCCAAAATATTATCTATTAGGTAAATATAGGTAGTACTGGACGTATAAATAGTACGAAATATCTAATTTTGGGCCTCTGACCAGTTATTCACACTCAATTATATAACATCTTGACCATTATATTAGCAATGGTTTTGTTAAGACCATGTGAGTGCGTAAATAACGTTTGAAAGAAAATACATAAAATAGTATTGTAATATATATTATTGAAGCGAATGGAATGTTCTACAACCCCATAACCGACATTTATTTTTTCAGTACATCGTTGAAGAGATATCCGGCCGAGAATAGAAAAAAGGGTGTTTTTCAAGTGCGGATATTTTGAAAACTAAAGATATCTCGAAAAACTTCATTGAATAAAACTTGTAGGAAATTTAATAAGCTTTCATTTGTTATAGAATGGTCATGTCGCTAGGACGCAGGGTTTCCGAGATATAAGAGAAACCCCGAAAAATGGGACCTTCTAAACCCCCCTCCCCCGGCTCAAAGGCAACGGGTGAGGACTTTTGATATGTTGACCACCTAACTAGCCGAAACAAAGTTATGAAATTAAAAATTGTGTTCCAAACATTTCCACCTATAACTGTTCGTTGACTGGACTGAGAACAGTAAACACGCAAAACGCTCACGCAATCACACACACAAAAAAAAAAATCAAAAACACACATTTCTACAAGTAGCTACGACTTAATTAGACAAAAATTCACTCGCTTCTACACTTGCTAATTCTCCGACTGAACCTACTTATATATAAAAAGTCCGTCACGCAGGAGCTGCATAACTAAGCACTTTCCTCAGAATTTGGGTAGTGTAGACTGCTTTCCAGAACAATTTGCTTAAAATATTCTACATAAATAAAATAAAAACATGAATAGTTCTCTTTTAATTTCGTAATGAGTAACTGATAAATTATTAATTTGCTTCCAGAGTTATGTTTACACATGGTACCTACTTCACTACGTAATAAATACAAAAAACCTCGTATTATCGTATTTTGATCTAACGCAGGAACCGGATACAGTCCCTCTAGCGCTCCTTGCGGCGCCTTTGTGAACCTATATCTGGCGGGCTTTTCTATTGAAATATATTACAAAGTAAACCTCCCTTTCCGATTGACCGATTCAGCTCATTTTTACAACACTTCTTTCTCATGAGTTACCCACGACGTATACCGCGTTTCGTTACAATACAGCAGAAATTACGACCAGTATGAGTATATTAGTAATTTGGGTCCGGAGTAAACCCCCCCTCCTAATGAACCGATTTAGTTTATTTTTACAACACATATTTACCTGTAGATTACCACTACGAATACCGAGTTTCGTCGAAATATACCAAAAATCACGGTTGGTAGTGGCGAATTGGTATTGTGGGTCTGGAGTAAACCCCCCCCCCCTCCTAATGAACCGATTTAGTTTATTTTTACAACACATATGTACCTGTAGATTACCACTATGAATACCGAGTTTCGTCGAAATATACCTAAAATCACGGCTGGTAGTGGCGAATTGGTATTGTCGGTCCGGAGTAAACCCCCCCCTCCTCATGAACCGATTTAGTTCATTTTTATATCTCACTTTTCTCTCTATATTACCACTACGAATACCAAGTTTTATTGAAATATAACAAATATTACGGCTGAAATTAGTGTTTTGGGTTCGGGGTAAACCCCCCTTCCGGTGGACTGATTTTGGTGGTTAACGAACTCGTTCAATCGTTTGCTAATTGAATGCTATATACCAAGTTTCGTGACGAAAAAACAAAAACTCTGGCCGCTATCGTGTTAACAGACACATATATATATATATATATATATATATATATATATATATATATATATATATATATATATAGATATATATAAATTTTAACGGGGGTTATTTTCTGTGTCTACTAGGTAGGATCGATAAAGATTTGAAGAAATTTTTCAAAAATTCCGTCATGAGTCCAACCTCAATAGCTACTTTCCTTCGGAGGAAAGTGCTAAAACGAATCTTACGGCCGGCACTTTTATGCAGTACTTTTTCGGTTTCAGAATCTAAATCCAAAGCACTTCAAAACAATTACTTAAATGACCGCACACAAAAAACTTAAAACACCTAAACTAAACTTCTACAGTTACCGTCAGCTGTAAATGTAATCAGACAAAGCCACTTCAAATTTTTGAGGAACTCATGGCAATCCCCTCTAAGGTGATGTCCTAACAGGAAGACAACGATCTACTGAGAAAATGCGGTCACTAAGGCGAAACACCACTTCCACGAACTAATTCTGGCACTACGATGTAATTTTTTTTTCTCGTTACTTCACTTCCCCGCTATCAATAGTTGTATCTTCAGTTGTGCCCCAGACCCCAGACTCCACCCGAAATACCATATATTGGTACCGATTTGAAATTAATTTATACCAAAAAAGTAACAATTCCCCTTATCCCTAACCTCCATTCGCAGCCCTTATATACGCCAAGGGCATATCCGAGATTTTTTTTTTTTTTTTTTTTTTTTTTTTGAGTTGTACACGGTTTTCTCATTTCCGATTTCATCAGGCCCTTCAGGGACTTTGATTATCTTAATATTGAAGATTTCAAGTTATTTAACGTTAACCTACGAAGGCCGGTTTAGATCTCCTTCGAGCTGAGCTGTACCCCGTGTACATCAAAGCTTGCCGCCCTATATTTCATGCCTGGATGCTTCATCTCAGCCTTAAATTCCTGCTTCATCTATACCTCTTAACCGCCGCTCTCTCTAAGCCCAATTCTGTTCCATGACACCTCCATCTGTGTAATTCTACAAATTAATAATTTCATAAATTTATGCAATATATATGTATGTTCTAGGCTAAGCTACATGCCTGCTATTCTGTAAGCTTATAATTCAGATTTAGACACCTGACGATGACAATTCATTGTCGAAAGCCTAGGCAATAAATTATTTATTCACTGTTCCTAGTTTCATCCTTAAATATAAAAATTTTTATCTGTAAGAAAACAAAAATCAAAATAATAGTTTCTATTTTCAGCTTATGGAAACGAATGAACCCCTTTATAAGGCGATATATGTAACCGTTTTCAAAAAAAGAACATGAACTAGTTTTCTTAACTAATTTTCAGTTTTGATACATAATGAAGATTGATTACTGCACGGAACCCAAGAGCGCGGGAAGAGTAAACCAATCGGAGGTCCGTCTACGATCATCACCATTACACCTGGTATAAATAAATAATGTATATGTATATATATATATATATATATATATATATATATATATATATATATATAGATGAAAACATTCAAGTAAAATTCTGGTGTTTTTTTTTTATCATCATTTTAGTTCTCTACATAAGAAATAATTCACAAAGCTCAATCGACAAAGCAACTGTCCTTTTTGATCTGACAGCTGTTGGTAGGGACAAAGACAAGTGGGATCCTTTGTCTTTTACATGCAAATAGGAATACAAGAGTTCTTTCCATTGTCAACAATTGCTAATTTCCACAACAAATAAAATACAATAGAAGAAAGAAGTTCATGGAATGCTTGTTGGTACAATATTTACCTCGACAGGGAAATAATAAATAATAAAAATGTTGAAAAAGTAAAAGACAAGTAACACTTTAACATATATATATATATATATATATATATATATATATATATATATATATATATATATATGTACACACACATAGAGAGAGTGAGAAAGGGATATGAGCTGAAACGCACTAAGATCACGGAGTTCCTGGGAGACGGACTTTTTACAAATGCTCCCTGGAGTATTAGTGTATATATATAATATTTCGACCTTTTTTCAGTTATAAGTTATCTCATAAGGACTTAGAAATACTTTATGTCACACCTTACAGTGTTGAACTTAGCAAAATATATTATTATTTTGTGTGTGTGTGTGTGTTTAACGGCGTATTAACAATTTGTCTATTAACATCGGGCTATCTACAGGTTGCCACCGTTTTATAATGCCAACAGCACGTGGTCGGTCAACCAATCAGGTACTGGCCACGCCCTACGTTGCTTGACTTCGGTTATCTATGGGAACCGGTGCATTCAACGTGGCTATGGCCGTTGGCAAAATATATTGTTATGGCAACTAATGGAAGGAAACCAGATAAATGGATAACCTGGCATATTTCAACCGTCACACACTAAAGTTGTCATCATAACTAGGTACGACAACTTTAGGAGGAACTATTTTCTTTCTATAGTTGTTCTTTATTTTCATTTCTTCATGATTCATTTAAATTTGAATTTCTATTTATCCATTGTCTTATGGGGCAACGTTAAGTCGATCTTTTTTGAATAGTCCTGGCATTATTGCTAGTATAAATGTTATCTACTATATGATCACATTCAGGGCTGCTTATAAAAGAATTACAAGAGAGTAGAAAAGGATTTTTTTTTTTTTTATCTGGAGTTGCGGAGAGGGTCGAGATATCTCATGAATGGAATGAATATCAGCGTGGATATGAATGGAAGCTTGGCTCCATTTTTAAGGGTGGCACTCCTCCCTATGTTGAAGGGGGGAATTCAGACCTTGATTTACTTCACATTGTAAAACTTAGTTTACTGCATTGCAGCTTCTGCTTCACAGATGCCAATTTTACACAACGTTATTGTACTAGCTTGTTCTGTGTAATCTCCTGCATGCATTTGGTATTTTTATCATGCTTTCTTCCTACTTATACATTGATAATGGGCTTAAGACGTAGATCCGAAGACGAAAATTGGAAATGCTGTTAAGAAATATTGACGTTTCATAAGACATAGGTCATGAAAAAATCATTTATTCTATATTTCCTCCAGCAAACCCAATAGAAAAAATGTTTGGTCTGCGTGATTTTAGATATAACATACAATTGATATTTTATTTAAACTTTCAATTACAAATATTAAAATTAATTAACGAAAAAAAAAAACAAATTAAAATTTATGAATACACCGTCTGTTATCTCTGAAATAATTTACCTATTTTGATGAACTTATCGCAAAAAACATACTTTTTCTAAAACCAAAAATTAAGTTTGGTAAGCAAAAGAATCCAAATCCCAATGAACCAGTTTTAGGGGAAATTTGTACAAAAACAAATCATTCATCTTTTTTATATTATTATTGAAACTATTTGCAGCCTCAGCGATAAGAGGCTTTTACATTTGGTAAAACTTTACGTAAATGAATGATATATAATTTTACATGGTTTTAAATAAATAGACGCTAAATATAAGTTCTTACATAGATAGATGTTAGGGCACATGAATTATAAATAAAAGGGGAAAATCAGGTGGCTGGAGCATACTACTGACCACAATATCTTACCAGTGTGCCTTATGGTCATAAATCAGATAACTCTACAGTATCTGCCTCTCTGAGCTCTCGTGGCCTGCTACGGAATTGTTCTCTTTTTACCATACGTAACAACGATTTTTTTTACATTTGGAGTACGGGAAATATTCCCCCCCCCAGAAAAAAAAAATAAAAAATAAAAAATAAATATTTTATCAATAGACTTGATCAGGTTTGAGTGATACAATAACCAAAATGATCAATATCACTTTTTTACCTACATTTTCCTCTTTGATTCCATATCGCTAACAATCATTGCACACGATGATAGCAAGCAATGTAATCGAGTGTTAGCAATTAGTGGAATATTGGCGAAATTGAATGGCCCGATGTTTTCCCTTTGATGTCTAAAAGCTCCGACATAAAAGCATCATCTGACTAATTAACGTTCCTACTAGCCATTATTGTACAGTCCGCGTTGACTGTATTTTGTACCGGCATATAAGAGCTACGTTTCATACGTCCAAGCATAAGAACGTTCAAAGTGGAATTATGTTGAATAAAAAATGATTTTTCTTTACTTGGATTTGGATATTGCTCATAAAACTTATTCATTTTACTGATGAGGTAGGAACTTATATTATTTTTATATTTTTTATTTGTATAATAATCATTTAAAAGAAAACTAAATAATAGAGATAGTAATAAATTCCCAGAAGAAATGATTTTAGCACAATTTTTAGTATTTAGTCATTAATTCCATTCTTTTTTGAGAGAGGTTTGCGCACACATTGAAAGGTTCTTTTTGGACGTACTCTGATAAATTATTATAATAGCAGTCAACGATATATTGACAATTTTTAAGAGAAAGGCATTTTTATTTATTTTTTATATTTCGTTCAAAATATGTCATAAATCATAAAGTAGCTTTAACAATTATGTTGTAATGTTTTAACTACAAACTTGTACGAGGTGTTTTATTGATGATAACTTTTGGCATAAAAAGGTTATGTTGAAGGAAATCCAATGGTAAACTTTGAATCGAGTGAATTAATTGTTAGATCTCTATAGTGCATTATTAAGGACTCTAAATTAGAATTATCACAAATCGAATTGTATTTTAGGTTAAATTTCAGTAAACACACATTATTCCTTCATTATTTATTTAGCTTTACATGTTTCACTTTCCCTTGACGCCTCTTCAGGATTACTCTAACTGTAAATCACAGCCTCAACCTCAGAGAAATAGTTTACATCCTCCTGAAGTGGCGTCAAAGGGACGTAAATCATGTAAAGCAAAATAGCGGATTATTAAAGAATAATGTGCATTTAATGAAATTTGACTTAAATCAAATAAATAACATAAAATAAATTGAGAAATAAAAGGTCACCATCTTATAATATAAATCAAATAGGGCGCACATAACTTACACATTCGTACTTACTAGACAAAAAAAAAACAAAAAAAAAAACAAAAAAAAAAAACAGACAAACTTTGGGCTTTAAAACTAGACCTTAAAAGCTAAAGAGATGCTTACAAACTGCACATAATCCTATAACGGCTGATTAAATATTCCCCAAGATTATTTATTTATTTTATTTTATTTTATTTATTATGAGTTTCGCGACGGAGGCGACTGACTCATAAGAACAGCAGAATCAAAGTCCGTTAACGTAGTAGTCAGGTCGTAATATTAAAAAGGATTACACTTAAATAAAACACTAGAAAAAAAAAATTGAAAAATACAAAACATGAAGCAACATACTTTATACAATGAAGACAGAGAAAGACATATAATAAAGACATTAGAAGAATACATATAATTATATTTTCGAATAATAGTTCAGTGTTTTGAGATGTGTCGGAAGTATTTCCATGTATTGGCTACCCTATGTTAGTAAGTCATGTGGAATTGTCAAGTTGCTGAGTTGTCTACAGTCGGTCAGTATATGTTTAACAGTTAGAGTTCTGTTACACTGTCTGCAAGTCGGTCTTTCTTTTCTGTCTAGTAAGTACGAATGGGTAAGTCGGGTGTGTCCTATCCGAAGCCTAGATAGGATGACTCCTTCTCTTCGGGAGAATTGTTCTTTTATCCAGGCTTTGGTTGTGTTTTTGATTTCCCTTAACTTGGCACTACTTCTCAACCAATCTCTTTCCCATTCGTACAGTAAGTTAGTTCGTAATGTTTCGCTCAAGTCTGATGAAGTCACAGTGTTTACATCAGGCACGGGTCGGTCTGTAGCCAGTTTTGCCTGTGCGTCCACAGCCGTGCTCGTTTCGATGTCTTCGTGTCCAGGTAGCCAGAACAGTGTAATGTGTTTGTTTTTATTTTGAAGAATGTTGATTTGAGTAAATATGTTTTGAATAATAGGGTGTGTGTAATAAATGTTCTGTAAGGATATTAAGGAACTTAAGGAATCTGTACAAACCGTGATCATGTCTGTTTCTTCATCATGGACGTTAGTCAGTGCCAAAAGTATTCCGTAAAGTTCTGCTGTATATACTGTCGCTTGTTCTGGTAATTTAATTTGGTACGCATTGTTCCTTACAATGGCTGCTGCTCCTGTTCCAGAGTTTGTCTGAGATCCGTCGGTATAAGTGTACAATGTGCTAGGATTTTGTCTTATCATCGAGTAAAATGTATGTTTGTATAATGATGTGGAAGTCGGTTCTGTCTTTTTATATTTTGTTAGAGTCAAGTCAATCCTTAAGTTCCTTAATCTCCAAGGTGGTGTGTCACTGAATTTGTTTTTAAGGATTGAAGAGTCGGCTAAAATTGAATTCCTTCTATCTTCTACAGATCGTACAATAAAAGGTTTTCTCTTAAAATTCAATTCTACGTATTTCTCAAAATTGTCATTTCTAAAAAATGTCTGACGCAGGCCGTTTCAAGTCCTTTTGACCTTATACCAAGATTATTTAATCTGACACAACTTACTGACAGAATATAGCCCATACATGTAAATATCTCTTAAACACTTGAGCACCACACTCTTATAAACTAAACTGTAAGTAATTAATTTAATCTAATTATTTATTTTTTAATATTTTTGTTTCTTTTTTTTCCATCTGGAGCCTCTTCAAATAAACTTCATGAATATGAATATATATATATACATACACACACATATAACCACACTCAAATTCATTTTTACACAATCATTTTTAAGAGCCACGGCAATGAAAAATAGGGTTTTCTTTTGTTCAACGGACCCTCCGAATAAATTCATGATGAAACAAAAAAGTCTTTAAAAAACTTTAGAAGCTACGGTAAGGGAAACGCCCAAAATTCGAGATTGAACTTATGAAACAGTGGACCGACGAAGTAAGCCCGAAGCTTGTTGACTTTAGTGCTAACTACATGATATATTGCACCCCAGACGAGGCAAGGGAGCCAAGAGAAAATTAACAATGGGCCTGGAGCACTTCACCTCCATTATTACACCGCTGGAGGTTTATTTTGTTTCATATTTCATCTACTCTTCTTAATTAGGCAAGAGACTTGTGGTCGAAGAAGATCGGCTATTGCTCGTCTTCTAGTGAATTTATTTTAGATTCGTAAAAAAGGAACCGGTTCCCAAATTTTTATGAATTCCACCCAAAACATGTGGTCAAACTCTAATGCCCATGTTCCGGATGATTTAATACTGACGAAAACTGATTTGTTGAATGGCCTGAAAAGAAAACCCACTTGAGCAAAGTGCTTTGGAGCAATTGTAGGAAGGTCTTGAAATTCTTTTTTGTGATACGATTATGACATTTCTGGACACATCGGCTCCATTAATTCCGTCCATAGACCAGGATTATGGTAAGCTCGCGTCGAAAAACATATTCTGGTAATCATATCATTGTAACTTACTGATTGCAATCAGTTGATGAACTGAATATAATGTAAATATGTTATAATATTCCAGGCATTTAAGTATTATAATGTAATTATTAACCTAGAAGTGTACTTCCATTTAGTTGCTGTCCACTATTCGCTAGCTATCTATCCTTTATAGGTAGTTAAATTTACGATCAGCACAATCCTGATGGCGCAATAAAATCTTGGCTCTGCGGTCTAGACTGTCTTTATAGCCCCTGTATACTTTTCTTTCGAGAGATATCTTGGATTCTAGACGTCATCTTAGGAGTGGCTAAAGAAAGTTTTAAGCGCGTTTTAGCGCGGGTCTCACTATAGGGAGGAACCCCGCTTATGGTGTCGACCTCATAACGCACAGCAGTGGTGTGTAATTTATCGCATCACGTTAATTTTCCCGGATAGTTTCCATTCTAAGTGCGTCCTGTTTGATATATCTCGCGATGATAAAGTTGATTTAATAACGGTATCTGAAATATTCTTTCACATATTTTAACTAAAAAAAAACAAACAAACAAAAAAAAAAATGAAAAAATCCCGTAATAGGCCAAGAGGACCTATATGTATATATGTTAGGGGAGAGGAAGCCCAGTTATCTGTAAACAAACAAGCTGAGCCTATATAAGGGACCAGCAGGATTAAAGTTATCAGTTATTATCCAGACTTGGAGTTGTTCGTATCTACCCTAGTGTGTACTACCTTTTTTAAAAAAATTCTCTCTCTCGAACTCTAGTTAAGTGGTGCCGAAACCCGGGATCGTGACGTGGTAATCGGTAGTGTCAAGTGTATGAGTTCGCGAGCGGGTCGCAGTTCGATCCAGGACCGCCTTAATAGACGAAGGATGGAAGTGACCGACGAAACACAAGCAGCAGCAGCTGCAGCAGCGCAAGCAACAGCAGCGGCAGCCGCGGCGGCGCACGCTACAGCCGCAACGATTGAACTGCTGAAGCTGAAAGCGGCCGTTGCACAAGATATGCGCTCTGCCATCAGTCAGGTGGAAAAATTTAACGGAGATGTGGGCGAACTAGCACATTTCCTGAAGGATGGAGATCAGACAACCCGAGGAACAGACGTCCTTCAGGACGGGAGTCACCAAAGCGCAGAGACCGTCGGGAACCAGAGGTCGCTGCTAAAACTTGTTTTGAATGTGGCAGAAGAGGACACATTGCGGCAAGATGTCCCCGTATCAAATGTTTTGAGTGCAGTAATACAGGACACGTCGCACGCCACTGCCCGTACATCAAGAGAAAGGTCCCAGACCGAGGGGAGCCAATGGAAGTGAACTACCAGCAGGTACGGAGACGAATTTTGAAAAGCAGGGACACCGAAGAATCCGAACAGGACTCAGACGACGACACCGGACCAGAAACAGGAGCCACCCAGGGTCGTACGGTCGTACGCATCGATCTTACGGACCAGCCAGGTCGCCAGGAAGAGGCAATGAGGACGGTGCGAGCAGAGAGGCAACCAAGAGAGGTATGGTCGAAACAAAAACGGAGGGTTGCCTATTATAAGGGAAGCAGGGGTACGATGGTTGGTCGATACAGGCAGCACTTGTACCCTGATTAGCAAAGAGGCGATGCAGAAGAACCGCAACGAGTGGCGTAATCCAACCGTCGTCGAGTGCAAGTGCAATTTGGTAACGCTGGGGGGCGAATGTGAAGTTCTGGGAGAAGTCGAGTTACCAGTGGATAATTGGGGTTCTAGGGGACAAAACGTTTTAGCGCATGTGGTACCAGTGATGCCTGCAGAGTACAATGGAATCCTTGGCTGCAACGCGCTTGATCAACTCGGCGTGAAAATGAAAACTAAGAGAGGAAGGTGGACTGTGTGAGTAGGGCGCAAACGGTACGGCGGGGTGTTCAGGAAGTCGAAAGGCGTGGAAGTGGGAACTGTGGTAACTCAACACGACACCTTTGAAGACCTAAAGAACGAGTATAAGGATGTCTTCTTTGTGGAAGGAGAAACTCTCGGAGCTACAGGAAAGACAAAGCATGAGATCCATTTGACGACAGACAGGACGGTATGTGTAAAAGATAGACGTTACCCCCAAGCGCTGAAGCAAGTAATTCACGATGAGATCCAAAGCCTCCTGAAACAGGGAATTATTGTACCCAGCACCTCCGGGTTCAACAGCCCGCTGTGGGCAGTGTCAAAAGCGGGAGCGCCAGGGAAATATAGAGTAGTCGTGGACTACCGTCGGCTCAACGATCTCACCACCGAAGAACGGTATCCATTACCCCGGATGGAAGACATTTTGGACCGGCTAGCGGGAGCTAGCGTTTTCAGCACTCTAGATTTAAAGGCCGGGTACCACCAAATTGAAATGCACCCTAGAGACGCGGAAAAGACGGCCTTCTCATTCGAAAGGGGCCATTATCATTTTACTAGGATGCCGTTCGGACTAAAGAACGCCCCATCCACCTTCCAACGCCTCATGGATGAGTTCCTTCTTGGGTTAGAACCCGGGTTCGTTCAAGGATACATGGACGACCTCCTCGTCTTCAGCAAGTCGAACGCCGAACACCGAGAGCATCTGAGGAGAGTGTTTGACAGACTCCGTACCTTTGGGTTGAGGTTATCGACGGAAAAGACACGCCTGGGTCTGACGAGCGTGACCTTTTTAGGCCATATTATTTCCAAGGAAGGAATCCAACCAGACCCCGCAAAGATTGAAACGCTTGAGAATATAAAGCTACCCAAAGATTCGAAGGAAATAAGGAGACTCCTTGGCGCCGTCAATTACTACAGGAGGTTCGTACCGAATATGGCAGAGAAAATAGCAGAACTGAACGACCTATTAAAAAAGGGCCGCAAAGTAAAAGTGACTCCAACCATGCTACGTAACATGCAAGCTTGTATAGATATGCTCAAGTCTTCGCCTATTCTGACATTTCCAGATTTTACGAAACCGTTTGTTCTCACAACCGACGCCAGTGACAGAGCCGTCGGAGCAGTACTCGAACAGTGCGGAACGAAAGGAGAACAACCTATAGCTTACGCGAGTAGACGACTCACCGGAGCTGAGGAGCGTTATAGTGCCCTAGAGAGGGAACTCCTCGCAATAGTATGGGCCGTGGAGCACTTCAGACCTTACCTGTATGGTCGGGAGTTTATCATCCGGACGGATCACAAGCCACTACAGTGGGTGACCACTCTCCGAGAAACTTCAGCCCGCATAACTCGGTGGAAAGAGAGGCTGGCTCAATACACCTTCAAGGTACACTACACACCAGGCCGGGAAAATGTTGTAGCAGACTGGCTCTCTCGACTTCAACGAATTAACGCCGTAGATACAGCTACCGGAGATGCGAGCTCGTCCCTACGACAGTTCTTTCAAGATTGGACACCCGAAGATGATCAGGCGGAGCGGCACAGCAGTTCGGGAACAGAGTCGGCAACCGAGGCAGCCGATGAAGCCGACAAGGAACTGGAAGAATGTGACGAAATCGTTGTAGCAAAAAGGAGGCATATTATCTGGAAGACAGCTACATCCGGATCCCCGCAAATTATGTATGGACGCAGGACGCGGTCTAGCCTTACCTGCACCATTCGAACCATCCCTACAGTCGCGGAAGATACCATCTGTCGACTGCTGGAAGACGCCTCCATCCCAGGCAAAACCACATACCTTTACGTTGGAAACGGGGTTCTTTGGGGTAAAATCGCCAAATTAGCGAGACTCCAGCGCATAGGCCTCGACCGGAAGTTCGTCCGCTGCACAAGCCTGGGGGAAGTAGTGACGGACCCACAAGTTCAGATCGATGTCACGCTCGCCCACCACCAAGGCAAAACCAACCATCGTGGAGCGACCGAGATGCTGGCGGCGTTGAGGAAGAAGTACTTCTGGAAAGACATGTTGAAGACAGTACGCGATGTCGTAGCGCAGTGTGAGGTCTGCAACAAAACGAAGTACGACCGCAGACCACCACAAACGATCCAAGAGGAAACACTAACTCCTACAGGACCACTCCAGGTCCTCCAAGCGGATCTCTTCACGTGGCAGGGAAGGACGTGGGTCACCATCATAGACACTTTTAGCAAAGTAGCCATGGCCATATCCGTCACAGCCAAGAGTGCGGTCGAGGTGTGCCGTGCGCTGCGCAGGTGGGGGCAATGTTACGGGACCCCAGAGCTGCTCGTCGTCGACAGTGGACGTGAGTTCAGGAACGACCAGGTCAAACAGCTTCTCGCGAAGTGGGGCACTAGAGCGCATTTCACCACGCCAGGGAGACCGCAGAGTCATGGAGTCATAGAGCGGCTACACAGCACGCTCAGCGAACACCTGCGCGTCAGTCACACAGAAAAAGGCTTGTCGCCGGAGGAAGCAATGCCAGTGGCCATTGTGGCCTATAATCACTCCATTCATAGTGCCACGGGATTCACTCCTTTCGAAATCCTGTTCGGAACACTAAAGTTGGGAAGGGAAGTCCCCGAAGCAGCAGGAGACCCTGAAACGGTCGCAGTGATTAGACGACTTCAAGCAAATCAGAGACGCGTTAGTCAAACCACCGCTGTTCGTCTTCAAAAAGAAAAGCGCGACCGCGTCCAGCGACACAATTTACACATACAAGAACCTGCGAGGCCACTGCGAATCGGAGACACAGTTTACCGTCGCGTTCCATCCAATCGATCTAAGCAGGAGATCCGTTACGATGGACCATACACCGTAGTCGCCCTGCGCGAACGGAATCTCGTCACAATCCGGACGACGGAACCCCCCTTCCGACCGAAGAACGCACACATGGAACAGTTGAAAGTTCCGTCAAGACAGCCACAACCGACTCCACGACAGAGGTGATATGTGTGTAGAGTGCCTAACAGTATGTTTTACTTTCTTTCTTTTAATTTTTAAGTTTTCTCTATTTTTTTTATTATTACCGTTGTTCTGTGCGGATGCACTATAAGGACAACTTATTGTATATATAGAAGACATTATATATTTCATTACTTAGTATGTAGGTAGAAGACAATATATATTTATGTCATTATTATGTGAGTCAAAGCCTATATAAATTTCTTATTTATTTATTTGTATTTTTTTTTCTTTTTTTTTTCTTTCTCTTTCTTTTGGTTATTTCTTTACTTGTATATAATGGTGTAGAGTTACAATTTGTGGACATTGTATGGTTAGTTGTATATCAATGGGTCTTCCTCTTTTGTTTTTTTTTTTTTTTGTTGTATGGTATTTAGGAGTTTCTGCCAATTTGACAGAAACTGGGGGGGGATTGTTAGGGGAGAGGAAGCCCATTTATCTGTAAACAAACAAGCTGAGCCTATATAAGGTACCAGCAGGATTAAAGTTATCAGTTATTATCCAGACTTGGAGTTGTTCGTATCTACCCTAGTGTGTACTACCTTTTTTAAAAACATTCTCTCTCTCGAACTCTAGTTAAGTTATATATATATATATATATATATATATATATATATATATATATATATACAGATATATAGAAAAAGAATTCGCGACCAACAGATGCCACAATTCTTGACTAATTGATTCCTCTTCTTCCCGTCCACGCCTCTCGAATTCGGCCAATATTTCTTCACGCCTACTTAATAATTTAAATTTAGCCATTAAGAAGAGTGCAAATATTTTCAAAAGAGTAAATACACAGAGTACTCGATATGACTACAAATAAGAAAAATTTGGCGCTAGAAACGTTATATGTTGTTTACAAAAACATCATAGGATTCTGGAAAGGAGATGGTAAGAAGAGCTTTTTGAAAGGTCTAGGTCATCAATTAGTCAAGAATTATGGCATCTCTTGGTCGCGACTTCTTTTTCTATATATCTGTATATATATGGATATGTATGGACGAAGGTTTGATGGTTATTCAGCCAGAAAATAAAGACGAAGCAGGAGAATGAAGCAGAAAGAAATCGAAGAGGTATAGTTTTTGTCCTTCCACTAAAGACAATAAATATTCTTCATTTTGAGACACATGTGGCAAATGTGTGTGCAAGGAACATGTTTCGCTTGTTTGATTAATGTAAGCTTTAAGTTTTTTTATTTTTTCTTATTAAATAAAAACTACATAAACTTGAATTTTTTAAATGTTCTGATTATCACGTCTTCAACTTCAATTTAGTACTATTTTTTTAAAAGAAATGTTTATGTAAATTTCGATAAGTATTGTATTATTTTAATAAACGACAAGTATTTCAATAACTATTAGTGTTTATAATTATTTGTTTAAATTACATTACCCAATAAAATCAATTAACAATATGGGTCACAGGGGACCCGGCGCCACTGGTTATGGTGGGTTATCTGACCCCCCCCCATTTCGCCACTACCAGATACCCTCCCCCCCTCTACCTCTTTGTCAGCCCCCCAGTCGACTCAAAAACTTATAAAACTTAGACAAAAATGTTTGAAACGTGTTGTAATGGTTCGAGCTATACGTCAGGCTCAGCCTGACCCAACAAAGACGTCGTTTGGTTTTTAAAGATAACTAGATACCCACTGGGCCTATAGACTTCCAATTACGCTTCTATACAAGCTAATAAAATTTACTATAGCTATTATTCTCAGGAGTATTTTGTAAGATGATTATTCTGGCCTGCATGTACCTCCAAACACGCCTGATTGTTAAAAATTGCACTTTTTGGGAAAAGTCGCCAAACTTTGAAGAGCTGTATCTCGGATGTTATTCTGCCTAAAGAGTTGATTTTAGCCCCACAAGTTTTGAAATTTTATCTACTTTGAAAAAGCAAAGAATACAAAGTGTTGTATGATGCACAGTTTAGGAACAATAAGCAAAAAACAAAACAATGTCCAAAAATGTCAATGTTTTTCGACTTGTGCGCAGTTAGCACAGGTCTTTCGACAAATATCTGACAAATAGGGTACACACTACTGGGGTGGTCCCGAACAACACCCCAAAAAATCAGCGTTACGCGTTTTTTTTTGCGATCTCGATGTCTTAGGTGACTGGACTATCTGATGTGCGGGGCTTTATGGCCCTCCCTTTTCGAATAGTACACCGCTCACAGTACACTGATATAGTGTATCTACAGTACACACCAGGATCACCTTCCCTGAATGCTTAACATGGCCGAAAGTATAAAATGCACAGCCCATAACATGTGGTGAAACAGAAGTCGTACCTAGAATTTCACAAATCTGGAGTAAGGTCTGTTCCAGAGGGATTAGTTTACCAGACCTTGGCATTGGAAGCAGTACGAGCGGTGCTCCGATCCCATTCTAGCTCGTAAGATTAAGGATATTTAAGAAGTAAACAATCAAGCACTGGCTTCAGCTTGGAGAAGATTGGTCGTTTTCCCGCTCCTGTCCTACTGGCCAAGAAATACACAAAAACGCTTGCAATGGATTGGATACATGCATACTGCAGTCATTAGTGTGTATTACCTGACCAAGTAAAGGGGAATAGATTACAGAACGATGTACTAATGGCTGTAGCGAGAACAGTCCGATAGTTATCCAGTGTATATATTTATATGTACTTATATAAATTATTTATTTCGGTTGGATACAAACCTCTCAAAGTAAATTGAAAACGGAGAAAACCTGTTCCCAACATTTTTCTGTTTTAAATAACAGTTCTTGTGCGTCAGACTTTCTTAAATGTTTTTAGCTGACATTTAAAAGCAGAGACTATCCGCCAAAATGAAAGAAAGCTCTTCCTTAAATTGAAAATATTTCGGATTTTAACTTTACTTTCTATTGCTCATTTAAAATGATGCTGAAGAATAAAGTTGCCGCGATACTTTGGCTACTAATATACATAGAGCCTGTAGGATAATGTAAGCCCCGTAGTACTTGTAGTCAAGAAGTATGTCTACTAACTACCACCTCAAGAGGGGGTGTTTGGAGGACTTGGCTCCGATAATTAACGAGGGCTTGGCATAGTTAGGGTCTTGGTATTTACACCCCTGCGGTTTGTACTCCTTTATCACGCCCTTACAATTTTAGTAGTCAACTCTAGCATAAAATCTAGAAAACTAAGATTCATGTATGTACAAAATGAAGTAGCTTTAAAAATTATTTGATACAATTTATAAGGAAGTTGTAAATTAGTTTTTTTTTTAATTCATTAAGAATAAGTGTGTTGAGGTTGGCTATTTATGATCTGTTAAAAAAGAAGAGTTATATGTCTCCAGCTAACAAAGTATGAAGTGAGAAGTAACATATATATATATATATATATATATATATATATATATATATATATATATATATATGTATATTCATAAACAAATATTAATTTTATTATGACTTTTAGGGTATAGAATTGGAAGCAAGAATAATCAAATATACCTTCCCTACCAAAACGAGGTATGAAATGGGAGGATTAATGTAGACCTGTTTCCTTAGGGAAATCGGTACTCCAGAGAACTGGTATAGAAGAAGGAAATCGGCTCGAATAATAGAAGAGTAACGATCGGCCTGTATACAAGGTCCTTCGAACTTCTTCTCCATTCAAGATTCTGCATCTCGTGAAACATTTTATACATAAAATTCTCGACTAGATCCGTCGTTTTTAGCGCGGTTCCTCCCTCCCCCATAGGGAGGAACCCCGCTTATAGGGTTGATACAATGAAACAATCCGGAAGTGCCGACTAGAAAATTTCGCGTTTCAGAACCCCTAGAGACCGAAAATAACGGTGGTTCAAATTTGTATATATATATATATATATATATGTATATATTTATATATATATATATATATATATATATATATATATATATATTTGTCTGTTCGCTCTCTAGATAGAAGACGAATGGTCCGATTTTGATGAAATTTGGTACAAAAATCCTTCGTCCAATTTGAAAGGTCAAGTTCGTTAACCAGCAAAATCCGCCTACTGGAAGATGGCGTTTGGGGCGAAATTCGCGCAAAAAAAATCGTAACGCTTACGTTTTTGAGTTCATAAGCTTCTAAGTACTCGTTTTATATGACTCCTTGGCTAGGAAAACGAATGAAACCATTTTCAAGGCGATAGCTTTAACCGTTTTCGAGAAAATTGGAAACATATTTTTTGAATACCGTTTTTGGTTTGGGTACTTAGAATCATGGGATTCAGTTGAAACATTTTCTGCATGTTCTACTTTCATCAAAACTAATATGTTGAAATTTTGGTTACGTTTGGAGTTAAGGAAGGGTTAGAATAAAATATTTTATTAACAGACATAAAATGTTTTAGTAACTTTGTTTACTTTCCTTAATATCTCGAAAAAGGTTGAGAATCTTGGTAAACGGAAGCATACCATTAGAAAGCTTATTAAATGCTCTAAAAAAAAGGTTCTAATGAAAGTTTTGATTAGGCGATGTCAATCGGAGAAATAAGAGCTTAAAACTTTAAAGTAATTGATTTCGCTTATTCGAACTGTTCTTTTTGTCTGTTTTTTATTCCTTGTTATTTTTTAATTGCTTATTGTTGGATAATGTATTTGAAAATAAAACAGGTTAAAAAAAATAAGAAAAACAATTTAATGTTAGAGATATGGATTTCCAAGATATATAGCTTTTCAACTGCCTAGCGTCCTTCCTAGGGAGGGTTCTTTGTCTTTGATTTTGGTACTTAGAATTATGGGATACAGTTGAAACATTTTCTGCATGTTCGAGTTTCATCAACACTAATATGTTGAAATTTTTGTTACGTTTAGAGTAAAGGAAGGGCTCGAATAAAATATTTTATTAACAGACAAAAAAAGTTTTGGTAACTTTGTATAATTTCGTTAGTATCTCGAAAACCGTTGACAATCTTGTGAAGCGGAAGATTACCATTCGGAATCTTACTAAATACTCTACAAAAAAGGTTCTGAAGAAAGTTTTAATCAGGCGATGTCAATCGGAGAAAAAAGTGCTTAAAGCTTTAAATTAATTGATTTCGTTTATTCCAATGGTTCTTTTTGTCTGTTTTATTTCTTGTTATTTTTTAATTGCTTATAGTTGGATAATGTATTTGACAATAAAACTGGTTAAGTAAAATAACAAAAACAATTTATTGTTAGAAATATAGATTTCCAAGATTCAAAGACCTTGTCACTAGCGGGTCTGTTTCTAGTGTAGCGGACCCTTCCAGGTAAGATTGTAAATCATGACCTTTCAAGACTTTACTACTCACAGGAATGGCGTTAGTGACCTTAAGGGTTGACACGCCATTATAATAATTAATTTTAAAAAAAAGACTGGTGGAACCAAAATAATAACTGCTTCTATTTTAATCTTTCCAAATTAGACTAGGGATATGAACGGAACCGCGCTAAGATGATGCAGTCCTGCGAGACGGACTTTTATGTTACTGAAAACAAAATTCTAGTTGTTTACCTTTCCTCAAGAACACTAAAAGTTACTGCCTTAGAAGTTGTCTTATTAAATCCCCCCCACACAAACACACACACACACACACACATACATATATATATATATATATATATATATATATATATATATATATATACAGGGTGCCCCAGTCTTAAACCGACTGACTTCGTATATCGATGAGGAATCAAAAAACTAAGTCAAAAAGTCCTTTGGTGACTTTCTCGTTTTCGCTTCCTTTACGAGGAAAACGCAAAAAACCCGTGTTTTTTGGACAAAACCCGGTTTATTGCTTAAACGAAGCGTTTTACGAAGAAATACTTAAATACAAACGTTGTAGCTTATTAAATTACCTTTATGATAAGGCCAAGTTCAGCGTCTTAGCTTGAATATTTTACTTAGATAATATATATCATTATATCAGGAACCATATCCTGCTTTATAGACTGGTGTCCAAGATTTTATGAAATAAGATTTTATTTCTTGCAAAATATAACCAAAAAAAGCGACTGCTTGAAACGATAGCCGTATGAATGCCAAAAATATTCCTGCAAAGCGAAGAAACCTTCGTTTTCTTTACCTATGGTTTATGGACAACGAGATTAACTAGTAAAAATATGAAAGTGTTTTTAATTGATGAGTCATTTGATTTTGTAAGGAATATAAAATTATAAAAACTGCAGAAAATCTAAACCGGTACTGGAACCAATTTAAATGAAATATCGTATGTGCTGAAATAAATTAATTTTTAGATCAAAAATATACATATTTTCCTTATTTTCTTTGAACTAAAAAAAAAAAAAAAAAAAAAAAAAAAAAATATTCGAAAGGTTTGGCGCAGTTTCCCTGAAATATTCCGTGCATCATTTAAACAAGGCTTTGTCAGAGTGTAAACATCACTTTTCAGTGAAATCAATGTGCAGATATGTCTACTTGAAATCCTTTGAAATTTAGAGATGCAATACCCAAATTAGTAACGCCTAATTTTGGTTTATTTATATTTTTCAGTTGTTTTATTGTACTAGTGTTGATTCGGGACAGTAAAAGTTGCATTATTAACTTCCGTAGAAATGATTCTGTTCGCGTGACTTTGAGTAGATAAGTTTTCGTTTGGTTCAATAGAACATTAATCATAATGATTTTCGTGTCACCGGAAAATTAACCCTTTATTTAAAATCAATATCGTTATCACTGATTTTCTACAAACGTTATTACCTGCAAATAAGTTCGTGTTTTCTCGTTAATACGCTATAAAACGTTTTATCGCACCTTTTTTTTTTTGTGATAGTAAAAGTTATATCAGCCTGGGTAGACCTGGATAAGCTAATTGTCCAGAAAAATATTTCTAAACAATTTGATATACTTTTGATGAATAATAGTGACGGGCACATCAGGAAAAACCTAGGTATGCTTGGATGTTGAAAGGGGGCACGTTGCGAGTATATTCTTGGAACAACTCAAATAACAATAATAGATGTATGCGTAAATCGAAACATTTTTTTTTTGTGTAAAAAAAGTTGAAAAACTCACGGTTTTTTTGTGCATCTTTCGTTCATAACTCCGGAATTATTTACGCTAGACATTTCAGCAAAGAGGCTACAAATACTCTAGAGCTTTCAAAAAATTCGCAATGAATATTCCAATAATATTCTTTCGCTGCGGAAAATCTAGACATTTTTGACAGTCATTGAACAATTATGAAACCTAAATAACGAAATTAGGTAGTTTATATATCCCTAGTACAATAAAACTAATATAAAATATAAATATAAATTAGAAGTCCATAATTAAGGTAGCAGTGGATTTACTTCTTTTAATTTCAAGTAAAAATTACTTGTTACTGGTGTCATTGAAACTTGATGTTTACATTCCGAGAATTGTTGTTTTAATCATGCATGGATTACTAAATTTCTTTTACTTTTTCTCCATATTCTATAATATGTTTATAAACGCACCCAATATTAATAAAAGTCCGTCACGCAGGAGCTGCATAACTAAGCACTTTCCTCAGAATTTGGGTAGTGTAGACTGCTTTCCAGAACAATTTGCTTAAAATATCCTACATAAATAAAATAAAAACATGAATAGTTCTCTTTAAATTTTGTAATGAGTAACTGATAAATTATTAATTTGCTTCCAGAGTTATGTTTACACATGGTACCTACTACACTACGTAATAAATACAAAAAACCTCATATTATCGTATTTTGATCTAACGCAGGAACCGGATACAGTCCCTCAAGTGGTAGAAACCGCTCCTTGCGGCGCCTTTGTGAACCTATGTCTGACTGGCTTTTCTATTGAAATATATTACAAAGTAAACCCCCCTTTCCGATTGACCGATTCAGCTTATTTTTACAACACTTCTTTCTCATGAGTTACCCACGACGTATACCGCGTTTCGTTACAATACAGCAGAAATTACGACCAGTATGAGTATATTAGTAATTTGGATCCGGAGTAAACCCCCCCCCTCCTAATGAACCGATTTAGTTTATTTTTACAACACATATTTACCTGTAGATTATCACTATGAATACCGAGTTTCGTCGAAATATACCTAAAATCACGGCTGGTAGTGGCGAATTGGTATTGTCGGTCCGGAGTAAACCCCCCTTCCTTATGAACCGATTTAGTTCATTTTTATATCTCACTTTTCTCTCTATATTACCACTACGAATACCAAGTTTCGTTGAAATATAACAAATATTACGGCTGAAATGGTCAAATAAGTGTTTTGGGTTCGGGGTAAACCCCCCTTCCGGCGGACCGATTTTGGTGGTTAACGAACTCGTTCAATCGTTTGCTAATTGAATGCTATATACCAAGTTTCGTGACGAATAAACAAAAACTCTGGCCGCTATCGTGTTAACAGACATATATATATATATATATATATAGATATATATATAAATTTTAACGGGGGTCATTTTCGGTGTCTACTAGGTAGGATCGATAAAGATTTGAAGAAATTTTTCAAAAATTCCGTAAGCTTTCCGCTTTGGAGGAAAGTGCTAAAATGAATCGTCGAAAGGATGATGAGGCTGTCTGTGTAGCAGCCCACTTGATTTGTTTCATTCTAATTGTAATTTTCCTTCTGAAATATGAATGCATTAGGCATTCTAAGCTACTGAAAAATAAGTTATAAAAAATGTCAATTTCTTACCGATTTTTTATACTTGTAGCTTTTTAACAAGCTACGATAAAATTTCCTGTTATATAAAAACGTAGAAAATACGTTTTCAAATAATAGGAAATTTTATTATAAATCTTTGGGTGCCTGGGAAATGCATTCTCTAGCGTGAATATGTCCGTATTTATGAGCGAAGGAAGTAAAAAAACTATATATTTTGGATTTTTGTTTATATTTAAAAAATAAAATATATGCTGCGGGAATTTTTCAATTTACGCATAGCTCAATTATTGTAATATGAGATATTACCGCAAAAATTGCGGGCCCCCTCTTAGCACCCAACTCAAAACATATGCGCCTTTTATATATCTACAGGGTGATTCAGGTCTAAGTAGCCAAACTCTAGGAGGTGATTGTAGACATAATTTCCAACAAAAAAGTTCATTTGAAGTATGGTCCGATTCCGAAAGGAAAAGGAGCTGTGTCAAATTTTCTGTTTTTTTAACGTAGTCATGTTTTTTAACGAATAAGAATGGATTGCCCAAAAACTATTCAAGATACTTAAGTTTTAATTATGCCAACATAAAATAGACAAAATTTTCTTTGAAAAAAACAGTAATTTAATTCACTAAAACTATTATTAAAAGATACTTTCTGAACGTACAATAACGCACTTCTGTTTTTATCAATGAATCAGAGTTTTTTCGCGATTTTTTTCCTCGGCCCCCTAACGGACTACAGATTCAATACTTACACAAAAACTTCTACGTTTAGTGAGCATTGAATCCATGCAAATGAATTGGAGGTTTATTGAGGGCCAATTGAACGATTGGCTCCTTTTTGTCAAAAAGTGTGGAATGTAGTTTTGCTACTTTCAAATACCTTGTGTGAAGAAATTAAAAATTATTCATTTTTATTCCTATTATTTAATCAGTAACCTGCGTACTGTGTTGTGAGAAAAAAAATAAACTTAAATTATGACTTCAACGGAAATCCGTATTATTTTTCGTTATGAATTTAAGCTCGGTCATAGCGCTGCTTAGGCGTGTATGAACATTAACACGGCGTTCGGGGAGGGAACGGTGAATGAACGAACTGTTTACCGGTGGCTTTCCAGGTTTTCGAAGTGAAAATTTTGACCTTGACAACGAGGAGCGAGGAAGGCCAGAAACCAAGCTTCACAATGACCACCTGAAAGAAAGGGTTGAAGCTTGTCCCTCAAAAAGCACTAGGGAATATGCCAAAGAACTCGGAGTAGGAGCCACGACAGTTTCAAGACATTTAAAGGAAATCGGCAACTCCAAAACTGACATTTCATACGGTACAGCCTGATAGTTAAAAATGTGAGTATAAAAAATTAGTATAAGGGGTCTCTCAGCCTTCTAGTGGCTAATGCCTTTGATTCTCATGTGGGAAATAAGTCTACGAGTCCCGCCTAAAGCAAGGATTTTTCTCATTTAAGGGAGCGTTGAGAAAATTCCCACCATGGATGTTTAGGAAGGTAGGTAACCAGTAGATGTAATATAGGGTTTCTGGCGCAGTCTTCAAAATTCCCTATTTCCCCGAAAAAACCTGATCGTCGATTTTTGTAGGATTTTTCATTTTTATCTCAAACATCTAATTTTTTTAAAAAATATACATTTTCTAACATATTTCTTTAAAACCTAACAAATAAAAAAAAATACATATTTTTAACATATTTCTTTAAAACGATACAAAAATTGGGATCACCCCCAAAAAGTAAAAATATTATATAATTAATTTAATTATTATTTCCATTTGTTATACACGTTTAATCATCAATATCACTTTCAGATTTCTTAGATTTAGATCTATTTTCATTTTTATTTTCTCGGAAGTCAATAATATGAATTTTCTTCCCATCATTTAATTCTTTTAAACCGTCATAAACGAATAATAGTTTTTGTGAATTTAATTGTTGAATATCTTTTTTATTTAATTTGTCATTAAATCTATCTGGTAGATAAACTTGAAATTTATCTTCCTTATCTTTTAACGTAACAACTATACGTTTTCCAAATTTTGTAATACTTTCTTTAAATTCTTTAATTGAATAAGATTGACCACATTCCAATTCTGTTAGTTTCTTTATTGGAGTATTTTGACATTGACCAACTCGTTGGATCTTTTTTAATACTTCCATTTATTAGAAATGAAAATTTATTTAAATATTTTTATAATGTCCTAATGCTCTAGTATGGATTCCATCTTCTAAAATATAACGTTTATCATCATCTGGTGATAAAGCTTTTTTATTAACTTGAATTGAATATATCTCATGTTTATAACTCCTGATTTGATTCATTGTTCTATAATGAACTCTTTTATTGAATAAACAATCTTTATAATCTTCAAATGATATTTTCTTATTTACAACACATTTCTTTACACCTTTTGATTTCTTACAAATAGATATCTCATTTTTATGAGAATACATTTTAGATCTTAATCCAATAAATTCTGTCATAATAACTCCATTATTTTCATCTTTCATTTTACCTAATACTTTCTTATTTACTCTAGGTATATTGAATCTGTTATCAACAGGAAAATCTGAAGTATCGAACAGATCAATCATTTTTTTCATGTCTTCATAAAAATCGTCTGTTTTAATATTATATATAAGACTGTCTGTGTCCATGTACATTAATTTAAGATCATTTCCATATTTCCGTTTCATAGTATTGTAATGAAAATCGTACATTAAATGTTTCGATAAATCTAGAATACTCATTCCTACATAAATCGGTTTATTAAATTTAACTTTTGTTTTGTTCATATGAATTGCTGATAGATTTTCATCAAATATTGTTCTTCCTTTAAAATTTGGTTTTGATATTAATTTCTCAACTTTCCCATAATTATTACACAATTTCACATCAATTCGTTTTCTTATATTTTCCATAGTTTTTCCAAACACTGAATTATTCATTAGTTTATAGAAATCTTTTTCAAAATCATTTACAGCTCTAGTTCTCATTTTCGTATTGAGATCAATATATTTTTGTAACCAATTCGATTGTTTAAATTCTAATACCCTATGAACTTTTTTTAGCTTTAATCCCATATCCAAACATTGTTTTAAATTTCTGTAATGAATCACATATTTTTCTTTATCAAATAATGTCGTTAATAATTTTACATGTTTTGAATTACCTGGTATTCCATTTTCTGGAGCTAGAGGTAAATCAGAATGATCATCATGTAACTCTTTTGGATATTCAAGATCAACTTCTAGTATATAACCTTTCTCTGAATCATCATCTAAATTTTCCATTTCTTCTGGTTTTATCCATTTAAATCCTCCATAAGGTAAATATTGACTCATCGCCCAACCATATAAATTATTTGCATCCAAATACATTAAATAACTAGATGGTAGATTTTTATCATATTTTTTCATATATTTATTATTTGCTTTAGAATATCTATTACAACATTGTGAAATTCCACCACGAGTTCCTTTTTCCAACATCAAAATCATATCATAATCATTTAATAATTCCAACTCGATTTCTGTAGTTTTTAACATTGCATCCCAAGATAATCCTGGAGCTGTAAAATACCAAGCTGGATCAAGTTTATAAGTTTTTAAACAGACATCTCTAAAATTTTCAAATATATCAGACAATATTAAAACATCTGATTTAACATATAAATCTGAATACTCTCCTAAATTTCTAATTTCAAATGTTTTCCATACTTTTTTCGCATGTTTATAATCGTTTTCAGAAATATCACAATCATTCAATTTACTATAAAATTCTTCGATTGAAGGTAATTTTGACTCTTCAAATTTTTCTTCTGAATCCATGTAATCATAAGGATACACACCTTTTCTCGTAATCAAATCTAATTTTTCATCTTTATAATATTTACTGGTTTCTCTAAACATAGATTTCAAGAATTTATATTCTTCTAACTTTTTACCTTTCATTTCTTCAGGAATTTTTCTTAAGTTCGTAGATAATGAATCTAAACTCGAAGCCATAAATCTGAATGAATCAACAAATCTAATTTCTAATTTATCAACTTTCTGTGTGAATGAAATATATTTTTCTTCAGTATTTGGAATTACCTCAATATTTTCTTTAAATTTCCCCATCGCTTTAACAAATAGATGTGCATCATATCCAGATAAATTATGAATGAATACTGGAACAAAGGAAGGATTTTTATAATTCAAATTACAAATTTCATGAGCCGGACCTCGATATTTTCCAGTTAAATGATCATGATCTCTTACCTTTTTTCCTAATAACCCAATAGGTTTTTCCCCATATTTCTTATAATTATTCCATGTTATAATATCCTTTTCACATATATGACAAATATCAGTTTTCTGAAACTGTTTTTCTTCTTCAAAAGTCATTTCCAACGGTTTAATTTCTTCATAAATCTTTTGAATATTTTTAACTTCCTCATGAATCATTTCTACAAATTTATCAGTACAATCAGATCCTCTATATACTACAGGTTGTTTGTAATCATAATTTTGATATTTTATATAATAACAAAAACTATTCGGTTCATGTTTTTGATATTTCATAGTATAAGAACCTGATGAATCAGGTTGACAATTATCAATTTTTTTAGTTAAACATTCAAAATCTGCATATATTACGAAAGGAACTCTTAACGATCTGTTATAATTTTTGAAACTTAAATATTCACCTTTTTTCGGCATTTCAATTTTTACCGCCGTTTTAGTTTTACAATCAAGTTCATGATTTTCTAATTTTTCAGCTGAATAATAATATCTTAAACATCTTTCACATGGATAAATTTTTACTTTCATATTTGTTAGTTGTGTTTTGATCAATCGAGAAAGATCTTTAATCCAACAGTAATGATCATTTTCATTATCTTTAATATAAAATAAATTTACATGTTTATCTAATTTATGTTTTGTAATTCTTAAAGGATGAACAGATTCTTCATACCCATATACATTTATAGATATATCGTTTTGTTTTTCAAATTTACTAATATCTTTAAAGGAAACTGGGAAGTTGATTCCATCAAAATTTAATTCATCTTTATACATTTCATATTTTGTAACTCTTTGAGGATCCTTGTCTACTGGATGTAATGCTGATAGAACTGACCACATAAAACATTTATTATCATTATTTTTTACATTAATAATTGCTTTTTTAGATTTTATTTTTTCTGGTAAATCGATATATGAAGAACCTCTCAATGGATTATATTTATTGATTCGAAGTTCTAAATAATCAATACTTACTAACTCCCATCCTGAACCATTTTTTTCAAAATCATCCATTTCTTTTATCAATTTCTCAATAGCACTATCATAAAATGTATTTAGATCTGAAGATTGTAATATGATTTCATTTTTAGTTTTAAATGAAAATTCTTCCAGAAAATAGTGTGCTCCACCAAACCATTTTTCTCCCCCCCTTTTTTTAAAGGTAAGGAAAAATTTAAGATTAACTTTCAAATCCATATTTTTTACATTTTCAGTTATCTTATCGATTATTATATTTCTTTTATCTTCCAAGAATTCTCTCGGATGAAAAAATCCTTCCATATTCCTAACTATATAGGTTTTTAATCTTGATTCATAAGCTGTTTCAATTTCCTGAATTTCTTGTTCATCATTAATGTTTACTTTCTTGTGTGCTAAAGATTCAATATGTTTCTCTTTATACGATTTTTTATAATATTTATTACAATCATCACATTTGATTTGTTTTTCCCTAGGAGGTTTAGGTTTTGAAAATAAACTTGGATGGAAATTGAATTCATTTATTGATGTTTTTTTGGATTGATTTATCGATTTTTTAATGGATTCATTTATTAATCTCTTTCGGTTTTTCTTTCTTTTTTCATCATTAGTGATCAACTTAATAAGATCAGATTTATTCTTTAATTTTGAAAATCCTTTAATATTACGTGATCTACAATAATCTTGTAATTGTTTCATCGTCCATAATTCAAAGTTTTTATCAGGTTTTGGTCTAGAAAACAAACTAGAATCAAAATTGAATTCATTTATAAATTTCTTTTTCTCTATTCCATCAATAATATGATTTATAAGATCATCTTTCTTATTATATTTAAAATATCCTTTAATATTGTGAGATTTACAGTAATCTCGAAGGTTTTTGAGAGTTTGACTTCTCAGTTGGTTCTCCATTTATTAGAAATGAACTTTTTAAATCTTGCAAATTTTTCCATCCTAGAAATTAATACATTTTTTTAAACTGATTCAAAATATATCCTCTAAATTGGTTTTTCTTTTCAATTATCTCAAATGGTTTCATCTCTAAAAATTCATTCCACAATTCTTCATTTCTTTTAGATTTTCTTATTCGAACATTATGTTTAATTTCTAATAGATCTGCAATTTTTGCAATAAAAAATTTATATGGTAGGGCTTTTCGTTTATAATTTTCATTAAAAACTTCAAACACTTCTTCAATTTTAATTCTATCTTCAGGTTCATCTATTAACTGTAATAAATGTTCATGAAAATATCTCTGTCTATATTTAAAATTATTATGAGGATTTCTTGTTGGTGGATAACAACTATAACAACGATTATCTAATACCGATTGTTTACAACAGATCTGACAAAATTCGAAAGGTTCTAATTCCTCCATTTATTAGGAACGAACTTTTTTAGATCTTACAAAATTTTACATCATCATTTGTTTTAAAATATACTCTCTAATAGATTAATTTATATTCAAAGTTATTCCATATTTTCACCATTCTCTTAGTTTCCTTAATTTCAATATTATTTCCTACTTTTAAATAATCTGCAATCTTTTTGACTAAATATTTATAAGGTATATATTTACCTCTATAATTATTAATAAAAGTTTCAAATATTTTTTCAATTTCAACCTTATCATTAACATTTTCTATTAAATTATTCAATTTTTTACGAAATCTATTTATTCTATACGATTTACGATTATATTTACCTATTTTAATGTCTGTTACACAATTATAACAATTATTATTTAATACACTATACCTTCCACATATACAACACATTTCCATTTCTCCATGATCCAAATTTTCATCTATAAAGTTTCCTTCTATATCTGAATTTTTTAAATCGTCTCCATAAACTGAAGTTAATTCAAATTCGTCTTCGTAATGTGGAGGTAATTTAAATTCTTCCATAGATTCTTTTTCTTCTAATAACTTAATTAAAACAGATTTCTTCATGTTATAATAATTTTTTATTTTATACTGACTTCCCAAACGTCTTAATTCAACTATTTTTTTATCACTTAATTTTTCTTTAGTTTTAGATTTTTCTAATATTAAATCAATTAATGATTGTTTTCTCAGTTTAGAATAACCCTGATATTTATTTTCTTTACATATTTTTTGTAAATCTTTAACTGTCTTATTTTTCAGGTCTTCCATTTATTTAGAAATAATTTTTATCAATATAAAATTTATCATCGAAATATTTTGTTAAATATCTTTTCAAACTCAAATATTCTCATTTTAAACCTCTGATTATTGATTAAATTAAAATTAATTCTACATTCATAAGGTATTTCATAAATAGTTACAAGATCATTAAATCTTACCTTCTTCATTTATAGTTTTAAAAAATTCTATATTTATATTCAAATTCTTCAAAAACAAGGGGGTCGTGATTTCCGACCCCTTTGAAATTTTTGCAGGTTGATAAAAAGTTAATATAAATTGTTTCTACTGAAATATATCAAATTCTGAATGTATCAAACCCATTCCTAAATGTCTTTTAATTTTCATTGCATTCGTTGTCAAATATGCCGCAGTTCTTTCTCCTATATCAGCATCACTCGAAATAACTCTTTCCCATGCTTTATTTTCTAAAATTTTGTCTGCGATATGTCTATCTGATACTTCTTTATGATCTCTATAAGATATATCATGTTCTTTTGCAGCTTCATCTAATTTATTAATTGGTTTATCACCTCTTTCCAATCTTTCATTTAATTTAGTACCTGGACCTAAATAGTTATAACCCGGATAATGTAATTCAAATGGTAATCCACTTAATATTTTATTAAACAATCCAGATCCTATAGTTTCATCCTTAATTATTTTATGTGGAAGAGCATTCACTAATCTTATTAAATATTCAGTTCCTTTTCGATCATCAATATGTTTTTCTAAAAGATTTGTTAAAAATCTGATAATACCGACTTTTTCATTATGAAAATTATTATCTCCAGCCAATTCTGAAGCATATATTAAATTCAATCTTGAAATCAATTCATTCAAATTTTGTATATACATAACAGAATGTTCATTATAATTAACTATTCCTCTTCCGGTAACCGGAATTGTCTTTAATTCTTCGTATATAGGTTTTAATAAATTTTTATATTTTTTTGATTGTGGAGCTTTTGGTCTATTTGTTGATGAGTTATTTTTGTTATATAAAACCTCACTATTAATTAAAATTTCTTTATAGGTATTAAATTCTTCTGGTGAATATAATTTTTCACCTTTATTATCAAATAAGTTTTCATAATTTTGTGTTAAGAGAACCCATAATCCTTTTGTTCCAATATATTTTTTTCCATCAATAATTAAATCATTTCCATCTATATTAACTTTATTCTTTCCGATTTTAAAAAATAATTTTTTTTCATCGTAAGTAATTCCATAATGTTTATCAGTTAGTTTTGGTAAATATGTTGCTCCAAGAGGACCAATTATTTGACCGATAACAGATGATGAAATATTCAATGGAGTATCTGATTCATTTAAACTGTCTTCACTTAAATCTGACTCGTCTTCTGAAACTTTTTCCATTGGAACAAATGTAACTCTCTTTTTGTCTTTTGAAAAAGGTGTACTTTTTGCAAGTGGTGTATCTTTATCGTATAATTCTCCTTCAAAAGATGTTTCTTCTCCCGAAGGTGGAATTTCCATATCTGCTATGTTTCTTGTAAACGGTACAAGATCTGTAATTAATGTTTTATTTTGTTCTAACACATTTTTTATACTCTTGTCGACTTGAGAAATCTTTTCATTAAAAGTATTATCAAGTTTATTGATTGCACTCGTTATCGGTAAATATTCTTTACCTTTTAAATCTTCTTCAAGTATTCTTTGTTTTCTGGCATGTTCAAATTTTTTAATTAATCTATCTCTTATCTTAATAGTTTGTTTTGGATCCATTTATTATATTAAAAAGTTCAGAACGGTTTAACTAGATTTAACTAAGTTTAACATTTCGTTAAGTTTATTTGTCATGAATCAGACTTAAATATATAATATTATTAACATTTTCATTATTTAATAATTCATGTCTTTCATTCCTAATAGTTACATTTATTTTTTGAATTTTATGAATATCGTTTCTAATTGGAACATAAACAATTTCTAAGGGTTTTTCTGAAATCTTTGATTCAAAAGGAACATTCGGGAAAAAACTATATACTAAATCAGTTTCTTCATGTATGTGTTCATTAGAAGAATGACTCACTAAACTAGATTCGACTAAATTACAATGAATTTCGATAACATCAAAAGGTCTTAATTTAGGTCTGAATTTTCCAACATGTACTGTGTTACTTGCATAATCTGTTGAAATTTCATTTTTAGTTGGTATTTCGAAACCAAAAATGTTTTTAAGATTTACGTCCAGATCAAGTGGATACGGTGAAAACATTTTTACCTTTCCATCATTATTACTTTTTATATAGAACTTTTCGTTTACAAGTTCTTTCTTTATTAGATTATCGATTTCTTTTAAACTCCAAAATCCTTTTTCAATTTTAATATGTTTTCTTGATTTATTAATATCGAATGAAATGAATGAATCTTTTTGTATGTTAGGAATGTTATTATCCGAATAAAAACCAACAAGACCTATTTTATAATTTATATTTTCGTCTAGAAATATTGGATGTGCTAATTTCAAAGTCAACTCAGAAGTTTTACCAGTTATTTTTAACAATTTCATCTTATATAAATTACTCTATTTATAATGGAAAAAAAGTATCGTATAAAAATTTACCACGAAGATAAAAATAAGACTAACAATAAACCTTTTCCATTACCATTAAGATGTATAATTATCGGTAGTAGTGGTTCTGGAAAAACAACTTTATTAACAAATTTTATTTATGGAGATTGGTTAGATTATTCTAAATTATATGTATGTAGTAAATCTTTAGATCAAGATATTTATCAAGAAATGATTGAGTTGTTTAGTGATATTGGAAATAAAATAGGAGAGGATGTAGGGTGTTTTTATAATGATATTGAAGAAATGGAAAATGTAGATACTTGTGAACCGAATAGTTTAGTTATCTTTGATGATATTATATTTGAAAATCATGAAAAAATTAATGAATATTTTGTTAGAGGTAGACATAAAAATATTTCTTGTATTTATTTAAGTCAATGTTATAGTAAAGTTGATAGAAAGTTTATTAGAAATAATGTTAATTTTATTTGTTCTTTTAAACAATCTCTTCATTACACTGAAATGATATATAAAGATTTTGCTGGAAGTGATTTTTCATCCTTTGATATTTTTAAAAAAATTTGTAATGATTGTTGGGAGGATGATTATGGTTTTCTATCGATAAATACATATAATAAATTAAACAATGGAAAGTATATCCATAAACTAGAGAAATTTATCTATTTTAAAGACTAGATTTTATCCTATAATAAATGGTACTTATATATTGTGTAAAGTGTAAAAAACAAACAGAAAGTAAGAATTATCATGAAGAAACTTCTAAAAATGGAAAACTCATGGGTAAAGGAATTTGTGAAATTTGTGGAAGTAAAAAGAATACTTTTTTAGGTCAAAAAATGAAAAAGAAATGAGTGTAAAAGAAGGAATAATTGAAGAAATTCATAAACCGGTTAGAAGAAATTTTGAAAGAACAAAAATTATAACTCGAGGAATAAATGACCTGTGGCAATCTGATTTAGTTGAGATGAATACTGGAAGTTTAAAAGGAATATCAAAAATTAATAAAGGATTTAAATATATTTTAACTGTAATAGATACATTTTCTAAAGTTTCTTGGGCAATTCCTGTTAAAGATAAAACTGGTAAATTAGTGACTGAAGCATTAAAAAGTATATTGAACGATAAAAATAAACCAAAAAATTTACAAACGGATAACGGAAAAGAATTTTATAATAAAGAATTTCAGAATTTAATGAAAGAATATAATATCAATCATTATTCTAGTTATAGTGAAATAAAATCTGCTATAGTAGAAAGATTTAATAGAACATTAAAAGAAAAAATGTGGAAAGAATTTTCTAAGAGAGGAAATTATAAATGGATAGATATTTTAGATGATTTGATTAAAACATATAATAATTCCTATCATAGAACTATAAAAATGAAACCTATAGAAGTTAATAAGAAAAATGAAGAAGAAGTATTAATGAATATTTATAATGATAACAATGTTAAAAATGAAAAACCGAAATTTAAATTAAACGATTATGTAAGGATAAGTAAATATAAAGGAATATTTGAAAAAGGATATACACCTAACTGGTCTACTGAAGTTTTCAAAATAAATAAAATAATAAATTCCATTCCTATTACTTATAAATTAAAAGATTTGAAGGAAGAAGAAATCGAAGGTAGATTTTATAAAGAAGAATTAATGAAAACCAAATATCCACATGATTATCTTGTTGAAAAGGTTTTAAAAAGAAAAGGAGATAAAGTTTATGTCAAATGGTTAGGTTTTGATAATTCACATAATACTTGGATAAATAAAAAAAATGTTGTGAATTAAATTTCTTTTTCACTGTGTAATTCCTCTATTTTTATAATTAGATATTCCTCACTAAATTCTTCATTATTTATTCTAAAATAATTACCATGAAATTCTAAATCATTTTTTAATTTTTCTTTTATTCTAGAATATAAATTAACACTATTTGGATCATAGAATTTTATTATCTCCTCACAATCTTGATGTTCTAAAACTATTTTATCAACAGCTCTTTTTAAATATACTTTTTGACATCTTATAACATAATAACTATATTCACATTCATAGTCGTTTAACTTAAATAATAGGAAAAAATGTCTTAATTTTTCATCTTTAGTTTTAGGTACAACATCAGATTTGATATTTGTTATTTTATTATTTAAATTTTCAATTTTTTCATCTTTCTTTTTTATAATTTTGTCTTTACTGTATAATTCTTCCTTCAATTTATACTCCCCTGTTTTTCTAATTGTTTTGATAACATTGTAAACCCATTTTTGAAATTCTTTTGCTTGAGGTAATTTCGATTTCATAATCAAAGAATATAAACCTAATTCGTTAATAAAAATAGTATGTGCTTGCATATTTGAAGAGTGCTCTTCTAAGGAGCACCCTTCTAAAATAAGATTTAGATTTGTTTTATGTTCTTCATCAACAAGATTATATGCTTTGGTTATTTTTTTATACTCTAATAATTTAGCAATATCTCTAGCTTTAAACCAAGGATCGTTATTTTCATCTAAAATCATAAATATTTCTTTATTATTATAGTTAAGTTTGTTGTTCAGAATATTTAGAATCCCCTCCATTTATTAGAAACGAACATTTTTAAATCCTGCAAAAATTTCCAGTAGAAAGAATTTATATTCTTTTTTATTCATTATAAATTAAAGAAAATGAGTGAGTATAAACCTTTTAAAATTTCACTAACGGAAGGTCAAAAATCTAAAATTATTGGTGCTGTAAAAAAGAAAACTGATGTTACAATCGATACAAAAAAAGGAAATAATTCAATTTTGTTAACTCAAAGACAGATCGATAAGATTAACAGAAATGCTAAAGACAGAAAGGGAACTAGAATTAAATTAACATATAAACAATTAAGAGAAAATGAAAAAGATGGTGGAATACTTCCTTTAATTTTTGCAGGATTAGGAGCTTTAGCTGCTTTAGCGAGTGGAGCAAGTTCTATTGCAAACTCGGTTATCGATAAAAGATATAAAGATAAACTAATAGAAGAACAAACAAGACATAATAAAGAAATGGAAAAGAAACAGGGAGGAAAACTTGTAACAGTTAAAAAAAAAAATAACTCCTTTATCTAATTTTGATATCGAGAATATCGTTAAGAAGTTAAACATAAAACATTTTAGAGGAGTTTTTATGAAAGATGAACTTCCGAAACATCCTAGAAATATTGAGTGTGGAATTGTAAACATTGATAATTCTTTCGGAAATGGTACTCACTGGGTTTCTTATTATAAAAATGGAAATAAAAAATATTATTTTAATTCATATGGAAACTTACATCCATCAAAGGAATTAGTTATATATTTGGGAAAAGATAATTTAATATATAATGAAGACAGACTTCAAGAAATTAATGATCCACCTATTTGTGGACATTTATGTTTGTTAGTTCTTAAATTCTTTTCTAAAGATATGGATTTTAATGAAATTTTAAATATAATAAATAGAAAGAAATGGAATCTTATTCAAGAGTTATTTTAAAATTTGATGTTTTAGGAAATCAAATTGTTTTTCCGGAATCTGGCGATATTGATGAAACGAAATTAAAAAGTGATATTGTAAATGAACTTTCAAATTCTTTTAGAACAGAATTCTCAACATTCCAAACAAAATTAAAAGATGATGAAAATAAATTAAAGAATGATTTAAAAAATGATTTTAATAATAAATTAAAGAATGAATTAAAAGTAAAAGTTGATGAAATTATCGGTTCATTGTTTACATTTACTAAAAGTTATATTGGTTTTAATAAAAAAAGACTTGTCAGTGTTTCAGAAGGAAGAGATAATAATGATGTAGTTATTATGAAACAAGTGAAAACGATGATAGAGAGGGCAATTAATGAAAATAAAAGAGATAAAAGAACAACTGATACAAAAGAATTTGAAGAGATCATCGATGAGAAATTATTTGAATATACAACTAAAGAAGATTTAGATGAAAAGATGAAAAAACTCACTCAGGATTTAATTAGTGATGTTATACCAGTACAAGTTGATAGTGATATAAAGAACAAAATGGAAGAATATTTGAAAGAAGAAGAGTTACAAATACATCTTCAAATATTTTCTGACACTTTATATAATAGTTATTACCCACAAGTAGAACAATTTATGAAAGATTTAAACAATAAAATAGAAGAACTGGAAAAAGACATAGCGAAAGAAGAATATAAAAAATCACTAAATGAAAGTATTCTTAAAGAAATAGAAATAATAAGAAAAGAATTAAACACAAAAGTATCAGAACTGCGAAGAGAACTTCATTATATTGCTTTACCTTCCGAATAGTATTATTTCCTAAAGTGGTAACAATTTTGAAAATTAAAAAGATTTTTTTCTTAATAAATGGAGACAACACAAAATAATGATTGGGATGAAATATCTTCATTTCCTGGTTTAACAACAGAATTTTTAATTGTATTTCAGAATAAATTAAATTGGAAACTTGTTTCACAATACCATCCGTTTAAATTAGAAGAATTAGGAATGTTTTCAAATAAAATAGATTGGAAAATCATTTCGCGATATCAGAAAATCGATGAACAAAAGATCGAGTTTTATTACTCATTATTTGATTGGAACATTATGTCTTTTTATCAAAAGTTTTCTCCAGATACTTTAATAAAATATAAACATTTGGTTAATTGGATAATAATTTTCGAAAGAACTGATATATCAAATGAATTTAAACAAGAACATTATGAAGAATTTTCGAAATATTATAAAAATAGATTTAATGTTGATACTGTACCTTCATTAATAAATTATGTTTTTTAAATTTTCAAACCTCGTCACTGAGACGGGGTCTAATAATTATAAACTAGTTTTTAAATTATAACGATTTTTTATCTTAATAAATGGAGATGTATTCAAAATATAATCCTAATATAGAAAAACAACAATTTAAACATTTTTTCCCATCGAATAATACCGAATTGAATTTTAATAAAGAAAATCAGAGAATAGAATTCTTAATCGATGTTGGTGATAATTTTTTAAGTTCCCATTTTCAGTTTGTTATTTCAGGTTCGTTCAATGCCAAAGATGGTGAACACTATGGTATGAATTCGGGAACTAAATTAATAGATAATTTTATTCCTTTCTTATTTCGAAGTATAGAAGTAAAAAAACATAACAAATTAATTGATAGAATTGAAGATCCAGGTATTATAAGTACTGTAAAACATACGATATCACTGTCTCAAGATGAAACTTTGTCTAAAATGAATGGTGCAGTGAAATGTGATCATAAATATGGAAAATTTAATTATTGTGGAACCTTAAACGATTTAGGATTAGGATATTTTGGAGGTATAAACATACCAATATACAAAGGAGGATTTTTAATAACATTTCTTAGAAACACTGATGATGACGGGATTTTTCTATCACTTCAAGCAGATGGAAAGTCTTATGCACCTACAGGTAAAATTACAATAACTGATTTTTATTTACGTGTTCCTATCATAGAGTATTCAACACCTTCAAAAATTGAATTAATTAATGAGATGGACAAGTTTGGTGGAACACAAGAATTTGTATTTAAAACTTGGGAGTGTATTGAAAAAACTGGTATTATGGGATCAAATTTAAGTTTTGATATAACTAATATTTATAGGAACATTGATAAACCGAAATTCATAATTGTAGGATTCCAAACATCGAGAAGAAATGATCAAAAGAAAGATCCTTCTAAATTTGACCATGTTGATGTTAGAAATATTAGAGTTAAAATTAATGAAACATATTATCCGGAAGAAATGTTAAATTTAGATATTAAAGAGAACAATTATTCATTATTATATGATATGTATAAAGATTATAAAAGGTCTTATATCGGAAATATGAATATGCTTTATGATCCTGATGATTTCATAAAAAATAGACCTTTATATGTAATAGATGTTAGAAAAGGACCAATTAATATTTCAAATAGTAAAAATAATATTATTCTGAATGTTGATTTTCATAATGTAGTTCCTGGTGGTACAAATATATATGTGATTATTGTTTCTGAGAAAAAGTTGAAATATGATTTTATAAAGAATGATTTAATAGAAATTTAGAATGACAAATATTTAAGATTTATTTATGTCTCTCAAGACTTTGAAAGTAATGGTTAATTTTTTTATTTTTAATTTTTTCTAAAAATGTGCAAAAATACCCCGTATTCTCCTTCCTCTCTCCTTTTGGCTTCAACCTTACTTTGTTCTTTAGTTACCTTTGTACTTCCTTTGGAAGTGTTCAACTCGTTATTTTTGAGTTGCTTGAGCCCATCACGGACCATCAGGCGTTTATAGCCGTCTGTCAACTTTTCAGGCTTGGTAACTTTTTTTTTAGATTTTACAAAGTAAGGTGAGCGTGAGGTATTTTTGAGGAAAATGGCATGCTCTATGAGATCACCGCATGCGTCACATCGTTTCCGGTGTACCTATGGCCATCTCGGTACATCGGTGATGAGATACATTTGGTTCTCTCACTTTTCCACGTCTGAAATACTATTGACTGTTGTATATATACTAGAATCCTGTATGAATGATGAAACCGAGAACTTACGACTTTAATAGTCTATTACTTGTTATTAGATTGTTTATTCCATCCAAGTATTTGTTTGTTATTTAGTTAATAGTTTTAAATTATCAGATTAATCTATTTTCATTAATTAATATTTAAGAAATTCTCGAAATCAGTCGAAAATTAACAAATAGAAAGGTTGTTAGTTGTTGGTAGTTCAAAAAATCAATACCAGACTGCAGCAGCAATCAAGCGAGTACACCCACCGGAACCTCCGCCCATATGTGATATCATTCAGATACCCCGCCCCACTTCGATAACAATGGTGGATTTATATAGAGCATTCTCAGTGTACGAAAATATAATTGTAATAAAGGTTTTTATAAAATTGATTAATTTTATTTGATAAATTTTATTTGTAATAAATGGAAGTATTAAAAAAGATCCAACGAGTTGGTCAATGTCAAAATACTCCAATAAAGAAACTAACAGAATTGGAATGTGGTCAATCTTATTCAATTAAAGAATTTAAAGAAAGTATTACAAAATTTGGAAAACGTATAGTTGTTACGTTAAAAGATAAGGAAGATAAATTTCAAGTTTATCTACCAGATAGATTTAATGACAAATTAAATAAAAAAGATATTCAACAATTAAATTCACAAAAACTATTATTCGTTTATGACGGTTTAAAAGAATTAAATGATGGGAAGAAAATTCATATTATTGACTTCCGAGAAAATAAAAATGAAAATAGATCTAAATCTAAGAAATCTGAAAGTGATATTGATGATTAAACGTGTATAACAAATGGAAATAATAATTAAATTAATTATATAATATTTTTACTTTTTGGGGGTGATCCCAATTTTTGTATCGTTTTAAAGAAATATGTTAAAAATATGTATTTTTTTTTATTTGTTAGGTTTTAAAGAAATATGTTAGAAAATGTATATTTTTTAAAAAAATTAGATGTTTGAGATAAAAATGAAAAATCCTACAAAAATCGACGATCAGGTTTTTTCGGGGAAATAGGGAATTTTGAAGACTGCGCCAGAAACCCTATATTACATCTACTGTAACCCAGCGATAATGGCCTCCCCTATATTGCCTCCTCTAATGTCATCGTTACAGAAATTCACTGCACGCTTCATGGCCTACTGCTGCAGCCGAATGCATTGGGTTGTTCTTGGCCTAATATCTTTAGAGGCCATTGTACGCAAAATATGCACACGCTAGACCATGCACACTGATTGCTCTTGACGTAGCGAAGCGAAGCCATTACTCTAAAACCCTATTGTTCAAAGTCTGCTTTCAACCAGCAAGTTGTTGAAATATAATGTTTTGCTGCTATTAAAGAAGCAGAGAGTGAAGTGTTGTTTATTTATTGAGGATTGAAATAGTTGCATTTCGATGATCTCTTCCCGATGTAACAATAAAAATAAATAACAATGAGGCCTCCAAAAGTAATTAGGAAAATCGAAATTGAAATGCCTTCAAAGTGTTGGTCAATAAACAACAAGAGTAATTTATTAAATACATATTTTATTCTCTCGTTACATTAAAATGTTGTTATGCATATGAGATAAATTTCTCAATTATGCAACAATGTTCTTTTAATAATAAAGTGAAATTTCTGTCAAAATTTATAAGGACATGTGAATAGAAACATTCATTTTGGAAGGTAGTGATAAAGAAGAATTCAGTGGTGTACTCAATAAAAAAAGGAGAAAGTGGAAAATGGTTTTACGTTCCACGACAAGAAAAGAATATATATGAATTATTAAAGGGAACATATGGAAAGAAAAAAGATAAAAACAGTTTTCAGCGGCATTCTTGACTTTTACAACTCCATACAAAACTCTTGATATATGAGATCCCTAGAAATATTTCTTCAGAATAATTTGACACGGCATTTCCGCTTTCTGGTTATTATTATAATTTATGGTATTTTTCTCATTGAAAACATTTTCATATTTCAGGTATAAGATGAACACAAATAAATGTGACTTTCTAAACCTTAGCGCGTTTCCATAACTTCTTATTACTGATTCCATTTAAAAGCTTGAAATAAGGATTAAATAAAAATTAGTTTACCTCTAAAAACACATATGAAAACAGCAATCACTAAAACAGCGAGGAAAACGAACGTAAAGAACCTTTCAAAGAAAAGAAACCACCATTCTAGGTTTCAAGGTGAATTACCCCTCCCTTAAAAAAAAACGATTTAAATAAATTCAAGTGCCTTTTTTTGGCATTTCAGATGTGGAATAAATTCAAATGAAAACGTAAATTTACATAGAACTACTTGACGCATCGAAACCCCATTTGCACGGTTCTTCCTTGTTTTGTTAGTACATTTTAAAAATATAATGCAAGATATGGGTTAGGGACAGAGTTGGGCAAACGTTAGCGCGCGCTAAAAGCTGATACCTCTCCGCTAATTTAGCGAAACTGTAGAAAGCCAGCGCTAATAATTAGCGGTTAGCGGCGGCAGTGCGCTAACCGCTAATCTATTTATGAAATATCGTAATTGCTATAGTTACAAGTTGTAACTATAGCTTAAGCTATTAGCAATTACGATATTTCATAAATAGATTAGCGGTTAGCGCCCTGCCGCCGCTAACCGCTAATTATTAGCGCTGGCTTTCTACAGTTTCGCTAAATTAGCGGAGAGGTATCAGCTTTTAGCGCGCGCTAACGTTTGCCCAACTCTGGTTAGGGATGGTAAACCCTTCCCTTCAAAGGGCTATTTGAGCCCTTAGAAGTGTTATTTTCTCATTTCCGAGAGCACTATTTTATAGATCTTGACGAGAACTACAACTTTGCTCCTATGAAAAATGTTGATATCTGAAACCGTTTAGTAGTTATTTCTCTAGTGGACCGCTTATCCGGGCCACCTTGTATGTATGTATTGTTTAATATATTTTTTTTTTAAATTTAGGTTCCATGCGACTGAGAGTCTCTAGCACAAAGTTGCCACACAAGTGAAATACTTGGTGACCTCCTGTACTTTAGAAAAAGTTATAAATCTGAGCACGCTCATCGTTAGCGATGTGACCCATAAATAGAATATGCAGAAAATGTTTCAACTGAATCCCATGATTCTAAGTACCCAAACCAAAAACGGTATTCAAAAAATATTTTTCCAATTTTCTCGAAAACGGTTAAAGCTATCGCCTTGAAAATGGTTTCATTCGTTTTCCTAGCCCAGGAATCATATAAAACGAGTACTTAGAAGCTTATGAACTCAAAAACGTAAGCGTTACGATTTTTTTGCGCGAATTTCGCCCCAAACGCCATCTTCCAGTAGGCGGATTTTGCTGGTTAACGAACTTGACCTTTCAAATTGGACGAAGGATTTTTGTACCAAATTTCTTCAAAATCGGACCATTCGTCTTCTATCTAGAGAGCGAACAGACAAATATATATATATATATATATATATATATATATATATATACATATACATATATATATAAATATATATATATATATACAAATTTGAACCACCGTTATTTTCGGTCTCTAGGGGTTCTGAAACGCGAAATTTTCTAGTCGGCACTTCCGGATTGTTTCATTGTATCAACCCTATAAGCGGGGTTCCTCCCTATGGGGGAGGGAGGAACCGCGCTAAAAATAATAATAATATATTTGTTTCTATCCGTGTCCAGTGGCTAGTGCCATACAACTCGTACAGGAGATGGGGGTTGATAGGGATGGGCGATTGTCGATAGTTGCTATCGATAATGTTATTTAACTTTTTTTTCTGGATTTGAAGTGTTCAGCATCTGTAGGGCTGTGGTATTATATACTGACGCGAGCGGTGGCTCTTACCGATACTGGTAAGAAATTCCTTGATTCGATGGTAGCAAGTGTATCCTGCCGGTTGTTTCCTTATGAATTTCATATTTCATAATATGAAACTAGAACCATTCCTGCTTTGGCGACTCGGTGAAAGAAGAAAGCATTTTAAACAACTGTAAGGCTCTAAATGTACCTACTTAAGTGGCTAAAAAATGCTTTAGCTTCCTTTAAAAATGCTGCTAGTAGTTTGCAGAGACAAAGTACTAGTAGACACTTATAATTCCACTTTATTCGCTGCTTCTGCATCTTTACCCGAAATTCAAAAACTACCTACGAATGAAAAGAGAAGCAGCGTTCTCATACATGTTCAACGCAGTAGAGCTGAGGAAATGCGGTTATAACTATTGAAAATAACTTGCAGCAACATCCTCTGCCGAACAAAGCTTGCCCGCTGCGATTCTGGAAAAAAAACTGTCTGGTGAATATAACCAACTACATAATGTAGCCAGGAAAAACCTTTGTGTTCCAGGCTCGTCTGTACCCTGAAAAGGTGTATTTTCAAGTCATTTCTGTGCAGCATAACAGACTGAGCCAAAGGAAAACGGAAATGTTGACTTTCCTTTATAGTAACATGTGGCTCAATGAGCACAACTAAAACCGTTTAAAATAATTGCATTTTTTGTGCCTATTGATATTTCTTTATTTGGAAATGTTTTTTATAAATTTATTTAGGTTTTTCGTTTGAAACCTTGGTGTAATCTTATAAATGTACTTAATTCTGCAAGTAATACATAATTCAATTCAATAACATTAAATTCTTCATTGGTCAGTAACATACAGAATAGGGTAAGCTACTATCGAATAATTATCGATAGTATCGATATATTTTAACCGATAGTATCGGGCTATCAATAGTGCTGAACTATCGACTATCGCCCATCTCTAGGGGTTGAATCCTGTCTGCAGCTTGAAAATTGTATTTATATTCTTAATATGTTTTGTATTTTACGTTCCCATAATAATAATACTAATACCCTAGAATACTCCTTAGTTAGTTATAAAAACCTTAGTTAGTTATTTATTCTTTTAAGTGCTCCTGAAGAGACGTAAAAAATGCGAGAAATATGTAGCTCCAATTAAGGGAATGGCGAGGGAAGTAGTGTAATTATAAAATTTGACCTTCTGTAAAGAATTATACTTTTTGACGTGAGGCGTTAGTCGAAACCTGCAAAATTGTTATGGGCGGGTTTTATAAAATAAATTCCAGAGGGGCTGTTATGACAGGCGATGTCCGTTAATTCTAATTTAGAGTTGGCAAACTTACTCGGAGTCTGAGACTCCCTTGGGAGCAGTTTCTCCTATCCCATTCCCTCCCTCAGGGGATGCTCAGTACTACAAACATGGCGATTCATTTTCATTCTTAATTTCCTATCAGGTTCTTATAAATGCCTTTATCCCTTTCTTAAATACCTATTAGGGAATGCTTTGACCTCACACAAATAAAGATTAGATAAGCTCGTATTGATTCATAGTACCTAGTTTTTACACTAGTGATCAAACAAACATTGAAAATGTGTTAGAAGTACAGCAGTAGCCTGTCCAGAACTGAGCTGGGAATTCTGAATTGGGCGAAGTCCCATATCAATCCACTTCAGGGCGAAAGTTGGATCCATCTAACGTTGTTGTTCTCGCAAGCCCCTGGCCTGCAAAACCCCGAGGGCTTGCGGGAGTGTCCACATCTTTCCTATAGTGGAATTAGGAGTTGAGCATGGATACAGGGAAATTCATTGCTCTCTCGTGCCAGGCAAACCCTCCGCATTCTGCGGCGTAAAAACAGGTTGCTAGGATTGCTAAAATGTGAGTACTGAGAGACTCTGACCCCTTATAAAGCCCCAATAGTATTTTTTTCCTCATATTTTCCCTGTACAGACAAGGATCCTTTAGAAGTTTATTATATCGTCGCTACAAATGCAAAGTATCGAATGTGAAAATTACCACTTTTCAGAGTGGAAAAGCATTTATTCATAACCTTTTTTTGGGCAGTCAAATAATCGGCAGATTTGACCTTTTGATTTTGGAATACTTTCCCTTTAATGGAGTGATCTAAGATTCAAGAATTTGCCTAACATTCCAGCAGAAATTAGTAAAGATTGACAATGAAAGATGCATTTTTTCATATTCATTACTTTGCATTTGTATCGACGACATGTAAAGCTAGATTACGGCTGGTAGTGGCAAGATGGTAATTTGGGTCCAGAGTAACCACTCCCCTCCTAATAAACCGATTTAGTTCATTTTTACAACATATTTTTCTATCAATATGTCCACAACGAATTCCGAGTTTCGTTGCAATACACCAATAATTGCGGCCCGTATGGGAAAATAACTAATTTCGGTCCGGAGTAAACCCACCCACCAGATGAACCAATTTTGCTGGTTAACAAAATCATTCCGTCATTTGCAAGGGGAATACAATATAACAAGTTTCGTGACGAAGAAACAAAAAACTCTGGTGTGTATCGTGTTAACGATAGATCATGATGACTTATGATCTGTGTTAATCCATGACATTAAACTGCAAGAACAGCAACTAAAGCTGTTCAAATGAATGGAATTGGGGCATGGATATAGGAGGGAGGTGCCTATGAAGCAGTACATGTCCCGAATCCATTTATTCCATCAGTCTAATGTTATTGTTCCATGGAGCTTAACGCCGATAACCCCAGACAGGTTACACAATCTAATCCTATTCTCCACTAGTTGTGTAAGCATAGTTTACATTTCATTCGCTTTTATCCTAGGAGATTTTGTTTTATCATTTTTTTTTTTCTTCACCTTGTCCTCCTAAGATGTTACTTCTGACGATGCATGCCAATTTATCAAGGTTCAGTTGGAAAACTTCCCTTTGATGCTCAGACATCACATTCGCGGAGAAATGGGAGTAAAATTCGAGATCAACTAAAGCACTCTGCCCCGAATAACAAAATAGGTCTATGGCAGCTGTAATAAAGCCACGGGTTGAATTTTGATTGTTAGCACGGTTCCTCCCTCCCTCATAGGGAGGAACCCCGCTTATAGGGTTGATACAATGAAACAATCCGGAAGTGCCGACTAGAAAATTTTGCGTTTCAGAACCTCTGGAAACCGAAAATGATGGTAGTTCAAATTTGTATATATATATATATATATATATGTATATATTTATATATATATATATATATATATATATATATATATATATATATATATATTTGTCTGTTCGCTCATTTCTGGCTTCCCTGATGGTCCGATTTTGATGAAATTTGGCACAAAAATCCGTCGTCCAATTTGAAAGGTCAAGTTCGTTAACCAGCAAAATCCGCCCTCTGGAAGATGGCATTTGGGGCGAAATTCGCGCAAAAAAAATCGTAACGCTTACGTTTTTGAGTTCATAAGCTTGTAAGTACTCTTTTTATAGGCTTCTTGGGATAGGAAAACGAATGGAACCATTTTCAAGGCGATAGCTTTAACCGTTTTCGAGAAAATTGGAAAAATAATTTTTGAATACCGTTTTTGGTTTGGGTACTTAGAATTACGGGATTCAGTTGAAAAATTATCTGCATGTTCTACTTTCATTAAAACTAATATGTTGAAAGTTTTTTTACGTTTGGAGTTAAGGAAGGGTTAGAATAAAATATTTTATGAACAGACAAGAAAAGTTTTGGGAACTTCGTATACTTTCATTAATATCTCGAACACGGTTGGGAAATCGTGGTAAGTGGATAGCAACTATTTGAAAGCTTTCTAAATTCTCTACAAAAAATATTCTAAAACTATTTTTGATTAGGTTATGTCAATCGGAGAAATAAGTGCTTAAAACTTCAAATACGTCTGTTTTGTTCTTAAGAACGGGTTTTTGTCGTTCTTTTTGTAATTTTTGTCTCTTTACCTTTGTTTTTTATTGCTTTTTATTTTTGTAATTTCTTATGTTGGGAAAATGTTGTGTGTAAAACAGGATATGAAAAATGAGACCAATTTTCTGTTGCTAGAAATAATGTAAATTTTGGGAACTTTCATTAATATCTCGAAAACGGTTGAAAATCTTGGTAAACGGAAGAATACCATTAGAAAGCTTATTAAATGCTCTACATAAAAGGTTCTAATGAAAGTTTTGATTAGGCGATGACAATCGGAGAAATAAGAGCTTAAAGCTTTAAAGTAATTGATTTCGCTTATTCGAACTGTTCTTTTTGTCTGTTTTTTATTCCTTGTTATTTTTTAATTGCTTATAGTTGGATAATGTATTCGAAAATAAAACAGGTTTAGTAAAATAACAAAAACAATTTATTGTTAGAAATATAGAGTTCCAAGATTCCAAGACCTTGTAACTAGCGGGAAAGTTTCTAGTGATGCCGACCCTTCCAGGTAAGATTGTAAATCCTACCTTTCAAGACTGTTGGAACCAAAACAATAACTGTCGGGGTTCGGTCACTGCTACTTTTATCGTAAAAATGGTTTTATTGTGCCGACGTTTCGGCTTGAACTTCAAGCCTTCATCAGGGCTGTAAATACAAGTAGGACATATTTAACACTAATATATGCACATATCTATGTAAATATACCTAACATATATATATATATATATATATATATATATATATATATTTATATATATGCATATACACATACACATATACACGCACACATATGTACATATATATGCCCACATACATACACATATGGGGTATGTATTATTAAGTAGCAGTGACCGAACCCGGACAATCCCTACCTTGCATCATCAACGGTCAACGATCTCCTCTCAACAAAATAATAACTGCTTCTATTTTAATCTTTCGAAATTAGACTAGGGATAAGAACGGAACCGCGCTAAGATGAGGCAGTTCCTGCGAGTCGGACTTTTTTACGTTTTTTTTTTTTTTTCAAGTGAATTATGACATCACAATTCTTACTTGAAAACTAACTCGCACCCACAACATGTGGATCAGGTGTTCTAATCAGATGTATTTTATTTATTTTAATTTTAACCTCCGTTATTATTTACTAAGAATTTTGGGACGGGTTATCTATAGGTTGCCACCCTTTTCTAGCCAGGATAGGACTGATGCCTTTTCTTTTTTTTAAAGAAAAGCCACCACCCCATAGGGGTAATCGAACCCACGACCTTTGGCCGTGAGTGTTGAGTGCTCACGCCTTAACACTCACGGCCACCGGGCCCATTTTCAAAGATAATACTAATAAACCTCTGACTCTAAAAGTGCAACTTCTGAGCTTTGGGCTTCCATACAGTTGTATAGAAGTTGAGTTCGTAACTCGTCGTTGTAGTAGGCCTATCTCAGTCTGTAGGGGTTTATTTGTTTGTACTGTCAGTGTTTCTGACTATGTTCCATTTCCAAAACTAGTTTTATCTCCTTATCAGCTGCAATCCGGTGCTATTCTTTCCGTCGACTGACGGAAGAATATGTCCCTCAATAAAAATATTATGCTCATTCTTAATGCGAAATGGAATAATTGTTTCAAGATTATGTGGTCTAATGTATATTGTGGTAACTTTTTTTTTTTCCTTATTAATGAAAAGGCGAAAGAGTATTTCATAGGTTTGATGGTGTAATGCGCTCTAGTTTATAACCCATAAGAAAATGAAGATTGGAGGACTGCAGAAAATATATCATATTTGAAATCCAGCTGCCTTTAATTACTTATTATTATTTGATTAAAATCTACTATTGCGAATTTTGCAGTTGTAGGTTTAAAAATAAACGAGTCCTCATTAGTTTCAAATATTTAAACTCGATCACTCTGTAGATTTCATGACCTTCACATACCAAGTTTTAGTTCCTTGTCAGAAATCTTTTTCGAAAGTAAATAATTTTACTGTTCATGATATTTATGACCTACACACTGCCACATCACCAAACATTAACTAAGGGGCATGATGATAATTATATATCGCGCTAGTTTATCTGCAGAAATTAAATGCTTTTCTTTCACATTTTCAATAATAATTCCTCATTTCCAATAACCAATTATTTTATGCAGTAGCATAGTTCTAGTAATATAGTAGCGATATACAATAGTATAATTTAACATAGGGGGAAAGAAAGATTATAACACCTATCCCAAAGAACCCATCCCAAAGAACTCCACCTATCCCCCAGACTCTAAAATACGTCTAAAATCTAATTGAATAAGTCAAAAATGTGTAAGACGGAACCCAAACCTTTTTAACCGGCCTACTAGAAGGCGCAAATAATCTAGTTTGAGGGCCAAACTCCATACCCAGCTTTGTACAACACCTTTATTGATTATTGTTTTATTGTTATATCCTCTTGCCCAGTACAGATGGCACAGTCGATTCCTTGATATATTTTTTATCAGGGCATTTATACGCGCAATTTATATCTAGAAAGCAAATTTCTCCATAAATTCATTGAATAAAAGAATTTTGTTCAAGAATACAACTACTGTGAAATCCGTGCAAAATCTATATCGAATTATACAGAAAAGAAAAGCGCATTCCTTGTCTAGTAAAAAATCATAGTCATACTGGTGGATTTTTAGAAAAATAGACAAATGTAACTATGAGAAAAACAGAATCAACGGAGAGCCTAAGACTGCAGATGACCCAATACTATTCCACATCTGGATAGAACATTGAAGGGTTCTACAACATCAGCTGCACAGAATGTGTACGGAATTAGTACAGTATACAATATTAGAAAAAAAAAAAAAAAAAAAGGTTTTTCATGTTCCACACTATCTATACCGTCCTATCAAAATATGTTTCACATCTTTTTCCATATTACCTCTTTTCATTTCAACGGATTTTATTTCTTCTAGATCTCGCACACATCCCATTAGCCTTTTCTATTTATAAAGGTAGAGGCTCGATGGCCGTGAGTGTTCAAGGGGATAAACTCTATTCCCACTCGGGATGGTGTCTTTTATTTTTACAAAAAAAAAGATATACATCAGACATGAAATAAAGCGGCAATGATATTATAATACAATTTATTATAATAACAAAATGAAATGAAAAAAATAGGTACAACATTCCAATTAAATTGTGAAATTTGGAATTTTTACAAACTTCGAAACTTAAATAACGACACAAAATCAATGAGACGATTGACCTTGAATTTGGAAAACTTATCCATCGATGTTTGGATTAATTTCACTGAAACAAAGGTGTAAAAAAAATCAGTCTGATAACAGGCCAAGAGGGCCCTGAGGGGCAGATACTGTAGAGATATCTGATTAATGACCATACGGCACTCTAGGGTGATAGCGTGGTCAGTACTATGCTCCGGCCGCCTGATTTTCCCCTTGCTGCTTCGACTGCTAGAGTCATTAGCACCAAGGTAACCATTAATTAACTAATTAAAGGCTGGGTTGGCCTAGGGACGGTCAGGGAGGCCGGATTCAATCCATGAACGAAGACACTAGAAGAAAGAGTCTTTAGTGTCCTTATATGAGTCCAGTGCTCTGCAACTGAGCTAACCTCGTCCCCAAAAGGTGTAAAGAAATTTCCAAATTATTGTCAGTCAGCCTTGTACGATGTTTTGATTCATTAACTTTCATCATTTAAAAAAACTGTTCGCATTTAAAAGTGCTGCAAAATGCACAAATCAACCTTCTTGCGAAGGAAAATGCTCTTCTATAGATATGTTTCATAGATATCGCACAACTCCACGTCTTGAAATTCAGATTTTAGGAGTGAGTTTTCTTGAATCACGGTCAACTCCATTATCAAGTGTATTGGAGCATTTTGTACCTAACTTTTTTTCGGTGTAGCAAATAAATTGAAACAGTCTTCCATGTTTTTTCTAAAATCACTAAATCTGTTCGAAAATTACTCCGACAGTAACTTGAGTTCTTCAGCATATATTATTTCTAAATGTCTTGCGGGGTGGTTGTTGCCCACATGTTTTACAGTATGGATTCAAAGCGAAAATAATAAATTGAATAGGAATAGCGGATGCTAGCATATGGTTAAATAAAGAATCAGTGATATTTGTACACTTGAGAAGATACAAAAATACCACACTTATGTGGTTTCCAGGGCATGAGGGCATCGCCGGCACTGAAAAGGCCGATGAACATGGAGAGACAGATGAAAGCACTCCTTTCAGTGCCCTGGCCTCTTTTCTGGAATACTTAAAAGCTTTACCAGAAAATAAATAAATCCTTCAAAGAAAAAAGAGATCTCTACTTCTTAGTGGTCTCTTTGTTGGGCCTGTATATGAGACCTTTGGTAAAACCACGAGTCGTTAGCATTATAATAGGGTGGCAACCTGATGACAGTGTGACATTGGTACACAGAACATCGAAACACTACGAAGTTCGGCCAAATGGGCAAAGCTAAAAGAACTTTATTTATTCGAATTTATGTGGAGGAAACTTCATAATTAAGAAGTTGTCTCAATGTCATGGAACTTTAGAACATAGAATAATTTAATTTTTTTTAGATATTTTTCATTAATTTAAAACGCAACCAATTTATTGGTCAACGGGCTAATAGTTAAATGTAAAATGTTTTTGAAAAATGCCCTCTCTTAATCAGACCATTCGCCCATTTTCTCATTAAGACATTTTCATTAGGTATTTCATTTATTTCCTCTATTATTTTTATTCTCAGTTATAGGCCAGAATCATAAATAGGTAGAGCTGTTCATAAATAAATAAAAGCCTGCCCGAAGAAAAAAGAAAATATAAAAGCAAGTCTAAAATTATAATATCAAACGAATTTTTCAAAAACCTTCCTATAAGCTATAAGTATTATTTGCTACATGTGTTTAATACTATTTTTTTTACCAGAAAAATGCCAGACAAATGGGGCGAGATAATGATGAATATGATACATAAAAAGGGGCCCACAGACAATCCGAATAACTACAGGGGGATCGCATTGATCAACACAATAGCTAAGTTGTTCAGCAACCTCTTAAACAATAGACTTACAGATTGGCTTGAATATGGTTGCCCATTACAAGAGTCGCAAAACGGATTTAGAAAAATGAGAGGATGTGTTGACGGGATCTTCACGCTTATCTCAGCAATACATATCAATATTAGACTGCCAAGGAGAAAGGTTTTCGCAAACTTCATAGACTTTGCAAAAGCATTTGATACGGTCGATCATAATCTTTTATTTTACAAGCTTAGAGAGTATGGCATCAGTAGAAAATTCATTTCCGTAATAGCAGATTTCTATTCCAAAGCGCAAATCTCTTTGAAAATTGGAGCTAACAAGACAGAACCTGTGCCTGCAACTCGAGGTGTTCTGCAGGGAGATGGCTTATCCCCAACACTATTCTCTATTTTCATTGATGACTTGGAAGGCTTTCTTAGAAGTAAGGGTGAATCGGGCATTGACATCGATGGACAAACCGACTTGCTGCTTCTTCTTTATGCCGATGATTTAATACTTCTGTCATACTCGCCCATAGGTGCAAAGAGAAAGGCTAGGCTACTGGAGGAATACTGCAGAATCAACCGTATGACAGTAAATATTAACAAATCAAATATAGTGGTTTTCAGGAAGGGAGGAAGAGTAGCAGAGCTCAAAGTATCAATTGATGATGAAGACATGTTCATCTCCAAAAACTACACTTATCTGGGAATTCCTCTCTACAGCTCCGGGATATTTACACAGACAGCAAGAGACATGTGTAAGAAAGGTAATTCGGCAATGGCTTCTACTATCTCGCTCTTTGCAAAGCTAAAGTGTGAGTCTTGGGATGCGAGAATTAAGCTTTTTGAAGCGCTGTGTCTTTCGGTCGTGCTCTACGGAAGTGAAGTTTGGGGTCTAAGGTGTTTGGATATTGTCGAATCATTTCAGGTGCAATTTCTAGAGAAACTCCTACACCTCCCTTCTAGGACCCCGGGTTATATGGTACGGCTGGAGTGCGGAAGGACAGCGCTAAAACATCAAGTGCTGAAAAAAGCCCTAAACTGGATGTCCAAGATTCTGTGTATGCCTGCAACCAGATTGCCAAAGAAATGTTTCAACAGATTATTAGCACTTGATAAAGCCCCGACAATCCGACCGACTTACAACTGGGTATCACAGTTGAAGCAAATACTTGATGAAATAGGCCTGATTCATCTGTGGGACGAGAGCGACCTCATGTCACTAGTGAAAGTGTCTAAATTTGTTCTTGAGGAATATGAAAACTTCCTCATTCAAGCCGACATCTCTAGAGCCTCCTCTTCTTCCTACTCACCAATATACCGCAGCATTAAGCCAAAAATTGAGGCGGAAAATTATTTAAAACTAAACACAAATATTAAAAAAATAAGAATAATTTCACAAGCAAGATTGTGTAGACCAGAAAATCTGAAATTTTATTGGGAGCGAAGCGTCTACTCTATTAACGGGGAGGAACTATGTACAATATGTAATAAGTTCGGAAAAGAAGATTTAAAACACTTCCTTCTCAAGTGCCCTATGTACAATGATCCTAGAAACACTTTTATCAACAAGTACTTAGACCTCTCGATGCAGGACGAGGAGAAAATCAAGACAATACTAGCAATAGACACAATAGAAAAACTTAATAATATTTATTATTATATCACAAACTCATTAAAAATAAGAGCTTTCATTATAAATGAATGATATATTGATGGTGCTAGCTAATTCAGAAATTAAGGGTACTTTATAAATGAATTTTTTTTTTTTTTTTTTTTTTTTTTTTTTTTTTTTTTTTTTTTTTTTTTTTTTTATAATTCATGTTTATTTAAAATCTGTACAATTATGAGTACAATAATTAATTGTGCTGGCCTAAGTATACATGTCAATGAACAGTATATGGAAGGAGCCAAACATTATCGGCACTTCCTAATATATCTAAACAATTTGTGCTGTTTTTAACTGCTGTTATGGTAGCTGGTCACGGGGCCAAAGTCTCTGAAGCCTCCTGGGAAGGTCTTTAGGGTGGGTCTGAGTGGAAAGAGATTGACCTCTAGGATTTGGGTGGGATGACAAATTGGAATGAAACGTTAAGAATCGGGATTTGGAGAGGTCGTTTACGAAGGGAATGTTGAGGTCATTGTGTAGGGTTTTGTTAGAGACATAAAAGGGAGCGTTGACTATTCTACGAAGGACTTTGGATTGGAATGCTTGTATTCGTTGTATGTTCGAGTGTTTTGCTGTTCCCCATAATTCAAGTCCGTAAGTCCAGATAGGTCTGATTATAGTTTTGTATATAGTGAGTTTGTTTTGTGTCGTAAGCTTTGACGTAGGGCCAAGTAGTCGTCGTAAGAGCCCATATCTCCTGTTTAGCTCTTGTCTTTTAAGTCGTGTGTGTGGGTTCAATGTGAGTCTGCTGTCTAGTAGGAGTCCCAGGTAACGTACCTCATTCGATTCTGGGAGTTGACTGCTGCAAATGAATACAGGAGGGCAGGCGCTCCTATTAAGAGTGAATGTAACATGACAGCACTTTTCTGGGTTCACTTTAATTTTCCACAAGTTGCACCATTTCTCGACAGACTCAAGGTGCTCCTGTAATTGCTGGGACGCTGTAGAGGGATCGGGGGAAGAGGAAAAGATGGCTGTATCATCGGCGTAGGTTGTTATGTGTGTAGACGGGTGGATAGGGATGTCTGCCGTGTACAGGAGGTAAAGGACAGGGCCTAGGATGCTGCCTTGTGGGACGCCTGAGGATATGGGTCGAGAGGAGGACAAGGTAGTACCAGACCTTGCTTGAAAGGAACGATTCGAGAGGTAGGATTGAAGGATGAGGTAGTATGTGTGAGGTAAAATACGCTTTACTTTGTATAACAGCCCCGGGTGCCAAACCCGATCGAACGCTTGGGCGACGTCGAGGAAGGCACTCGTGCAGTAGTTTTTACATTCAAGCGCGTAGGATATTGTGTCAACAACGCTAAAGCATTGTTGAATAGTGGAGTGCCGGGAGCGGAAACCGAATTGGTGGTCAGGAATGGAATTGGATTGGAACGATGGGAAGGATTCTCTTCAGAAAAAGTTTTTCAAAAATTTTGGACATGATTGGGAGTAAGCTTATAGGGCGGTAGGAGGATGGTGTATTTAGAGGTTTTTGGGGTTTTGGGATAAGAGTTATTATTGAGTGTTTCCATGGTTTGGGGAAGTGAGTAGTTCTTAGGATTGAATTGAAGATGTAGGTTAGGAAGATTATGGCTTTCTGGGGTAGGTTTTTTAGGATGAGGGATGTAATAAGGTCATACCCAGGAGATTTCCTTGGGAGATGCTTAATGATGTATTTTACATCAGCAGGGTGAAAAGCTTTTGGAGGAGGGGAGAGGGGAAGAGGGTGGTCAAGGTAATCGTGAACCAGCTGGTCGTGGATAGAATTTGTATTTGGGTGCGGGGAAAAAATGGATTCGAGATGTACGGCAAAAACTTCGGCCTTATCTTCATCGGTCTTTGCCCAGCTGCCATCACTGCGTTGGAGAGGATGAGGAACGGTATGGAATTTTAGGATTTTACGGGTAGCAGTCCAGAGGGAATTATCTTGTGTGGATAGGGTTTGAAGATAATCATTGAAGGATTTTGCTCGATGTTCGGAAAGGGCCTGTTTTAAAATTCGACAGTGTCTGTTGAAGGAGGTACGGTGAGAGGGATAGCGGGTTCTCTGCCAGAGAGCTCTTGCTCGGCGCTTGGCGGTAAGGAGGTTCTGGATGTGGTCTGGAAGCTGAGGTTTGGGATTGAAAGGAATGTTTGTTCTTGGTCTACATGATTTTGAGACACTGTCCTGTATGGCCTTTGTAAACGCAAGAACAGCAGTGTCGACATCTGATGGGGTTTTGAGGGGGACAGTGAGGTCAATGGAAGTGGAGAGGTTTTCTTGAAATAATTCCCAGTTGATAGGACCTTGGATGAGGCTAGGATACTGGGCACGAGGTTGAGGAACGGTATCTAGCTTAAGGAGAATGGCTGAGTGATCGGAGGATAGATCAAGCAGTGACTGCACTGAGTAGGATATTCTTCCTAGGCAAGAAGCGATGAAGAAATCGACCAAGTCTGGAGTTCGAGAGAGATCTGTTGGCCAGTAGGTGGGAGAGTTTGTGGAAATGGATTGGTAGTTTTGGGATTGAAGGATGTCGTATAGGATTCTGCCACGGGAGTTTGTGAGACGGCTTCCCCATCTGGGATGTTTTGCGTTGAAATCAGCCCCAGGACCAAAGGATTTGAATAGTGAAAGGAATTCAGGATGGTGGATGGTACTATTAGGGGAAAAATATGCAGCCGATATTATGAAATTTTGGGAGGAAAGGGAAAGGGATATTGAACTTACCTGAATATTGTCTGTCGAGATTGTAGAGTGTAGAAAGTGAGCCAGTGAGTTTTTCACAAGTACAGCTGCTCCGTTGTGGGCTACAGTTGGGTGATCGGCCCTGTAAGATGCGTATCCTGGGACTGAAAAATGGTGTTTGTTGAGTAAGTGTGTTTCTGTTATCAGTGCAATGTCGATGTCTTTTTCTGTGAGTAGACGTTCCAGTTCAAGTCGTCTTGTTGTAAGTCCGTTTGCATTCCATAGAAGTATGGTAAGAGGAGCAGTGGGTGGGATCATTTAAGTAGTTTGGGGAGAAGGTCAGTTATAAGGGAAGTCATAAGGGAAATAAGTGGGGTTAACATTGTTTCTAGTTTATTGAGGAACGCGGACATGATGGTAAAGGGGTCTTGAGATTTTGGAGAATCAGGTATCTTGGGAGTTAGTTCAACCTGTTTAGGGAAATCATTTGTCTGGGAGGTCGAGGGTTGAGTAGAAGTGGGATTTTTTGGGGAAGGTGTGGTTAGTGATTTTACATTGGAAAGGGTTGGGGAGGATTTATTCAGTGAATGTTTCAAGGATGAGGAGAGGAGAGAGGCATAAGAAACATTTGGCCGATGGAGTGGAGACAGCGTAGACTTCGATGGTTGATGCTCTAGTGGAGGGCGATGACCTGAAGCATCTCTCCGGGTAGTCTCTGTGGTTGACATCTGGTATTGGTTGGTCGCTCTAGTTCTTGAGCGCTCTCTGTGTGACTTCAGTGCGCGGAGCGTTCTGTACACCTGACATCCTCTGTAGTTGGCAGGGTGATTTTCGCCGCAGTTCGCACAGGATGCCGGGAGTTCTATTGATTTAGTGCAGTCCTTCGAATTATGTGTTTCACCGCATTTCACACATTTAGGCGCATGGTTGCAGTAGCCTTGCGTGTGGTTGTATTCTTGGCATTTGTAACACTGTGTCAGTCCTTTCCGGCGACGGGGCTCTTCAACTTTGATCTTCGTGTACAGCAAAAATTCCTCTTTGAATATTTCGCGGCTTTTTTCAGTTTTTTCAAGATCGACGAAGAAAAGGGGAAGCTGAGCTTTTGTTATGGGGTGTAGCACATTGCTGATTCTCTTCACGCTGTACCCGAGTTCTATAAGCTCCTTCTTAATGTCTTCTGTTGGTGTTGAGTAGTGGAGGTTTCGAATGACGACTCGGTATGATTTCTCCTCTGGCAACTGATAACAATGAAAATCAGCTTCAACAGACCTCAAGTATTTAATAATTTTTCTATAAGCATCGCTGTTTACTGAGCTGATGACGATATCATTAAAACGAGCGCGGCATTTAAAATCTTGACCAGCGACGTTATGTAATTTTGTGGCGAGTGCTTTGAAATCTTTTATTTTTCTTAAATAAATATTAGGGGGTTTATTGTCTGCTGAACGTATTTCCGGACGGCTGTTTATAGGTACAGGCAAAGGATTAGCACGTTCTTTGCTAATTGTTGATTCCCTTAAGTGTTTTGCTTTCGGCGATAATGTTGTTGATGTTTTCTTCCTGAGTCTTTTTCGTCTGACTTGGGTGTTTTCGTGGCTTTCCTGTGCTGAAGTAGACTCAATAAATGTTAGTTGGTCACTAGACTCCATATTTGACATCACTTGGTATAAAAAAAGTAGGTAGAAAAATAAGGAAAAATAAAAGGCTAAAAAAAAATATATATACCGAGAGCGGGATCGAACTCTGAACTCTGAATATTTCGTACGAGAGTCTAGTGCTCTAACTCAGAGCCAAGCTGGCTGGCTGGTGAACTAGGAGAGAGAGAAGTCCTTAGCGGGAAAAGTATCTCCTGAGCTGCAGGGGCACTCTGGACCCTAGCTATAGCTGCGAGTCACCACAGGCAAGTCCCCCACCACTAGGATTGCTAGTAGCGAGGGCTGGATTTAGCTGAATAATACAATGTTCACTCACAATTTCCAGACAAATGGTGACACACTGGTGAGAAATATTTCACACACGTATGCACTACATGAATGTACGGCACTGTGCCAATTTTCGTGTGAAAATATGGCCACTAAACACTGTTTTTTAGAAGTTAAAGGTGGAGCTATTATTAACGCTGTGTCTCACACGGATGCTTGACACGGACTTATAAATGAATAAAACGTAACAAATAAATATTCCAGCATATTCCGGGAATTAGGTGCTATTCATCAATTAATAATAAAACTAAATATATAACTATATTAATATATAATCGTGGAGAAGGACAAATTTATTTTATATGTCTCTATGTATATAGACTATGTCTTAGTAAATAAAAATAATAATTTAAAAAAAAATTTAGCTTATAAGTCTGTTATTTTGGGATTAGAAGAATGTTATTCATTATTAATTGATAATTATTTTTTTATAACTTTTACTAATGTTAAGGATATATATATATATATATATATATATATATATATATATATATATATATATATATATGTATATTTTTTTCTTTTTTTTTTTTTTGGTTGTAATTCATATGACTTCAGGTCATCATCAGTTGTCAGCGTAGATACTAATAATGTATAATTTATATTTATGTATAAAGGCATGGTAACTTCCACCATTTATTATGATACATTCGTAAATACAAATTTTTCTTCATCTTCTTCTTCCTCTTATAATAATAAAACTAAATAAATTATTTTATTAAAAAAAAAGATGATAATTATAAAATAAGAATTATAAAAATTTAGTAAAAAAGTCTGTCAGTTTTAAATTGGAAGAATGTCATTTATTATTTGTTGAGAGGAGATCGTTGACCGTAGATGATGCAAGGTAGGGATTGTCGGGGTTCGGTCACTGCTACTTAATAAAACTACATTTTATCATAAAAATGGTTTTATTGTGCCGACGTTTCGGCACACGTTCGGTTATTATTGATTGATAATTATTTTTTAATACTTTTATTTATGTTAAGGTTATATTTGTTTTTTGCTTTTTTTTTTTTTTTTTTGTATTTGTATAATGACATGATCATTTTTTTGTATATTTTAGTATTAAGAGATGATAACCTCCAATATGTAATGTGAAACATTCACAAATACAATCTTTCTTCTTCTTAAAAAAAGTCTAAAATTATACAACAAACGTTAAAAGTTGGGGAAAGAACCCTTTCTTCATTATTAAATTATGAAAAATAGACTTGAGATAGTATTCATGATTTTTATGTCAAAATGAATTCGTCATATTATTTTAAACATTTAATGTTTTTGTGTAGTTCTTAAAATATAAAAAAATTAAAAATTGTAGTGTTGATATTTGAGGCAGTGACACAATTTCACTTCTGACCACTAACAAGCTTGCTTCAAGCATTGAAAGTAGTAGTAATATAGTATTAATTCGTGGAAAATTACGTGAACAAAACTTTATATTTTGGGGAGGGAAATGATGGAATTTATTACGTTATTAAATACACCAATGAGGGATTGTGTACGTAAGTCAGTTTAAACTAAATGGTATAAGTCTGACCTAAGCTACTTCATTTTTAACGCGAAACAACAATTCTAAAAAGAATTAAGAAATCGTTACTTACACCACTCATACTCCATCGCTCATAAGCCTAACCAAATACATTTTTTGAATCCTGATAGTATGCTAGCACTGTACACAATTTTCGTTCCCTGTCCAAAGATAAATACAGCAGAATTGTCAAAACTCAGTTTTGTATGTGAAGATATATTTTTTTCGTATTCATTTCCTCGTATTTCTGACTTTTATTTACGTATATTTATTGATTTTTTATAAATATGGCTCAGATCAAAAGAATAGTACTCCATTTTCTATGTACTATTTTATTTTTGGCACGCCCTACTTGTTTCGTGGCCTTTATGCCACCTCCTCAGGGGCCATTAAATCCCCATATCTGGTTAGCTCGCCACCCATATTACGTCTGTATAATATACTATTATACCAGACATGGGGATTTAATGGCCCCTGAGAAGGTGGCATATTATGTACTATGTAATAAAATAGTACATAGAAAATGGACTACTATTCTTTTGACCTGTGCCATATTTATAAAAAATAAATACATATTTTTTTCGGTTAATATTTCTTGTCCGTACATACCAAAAAAATGAGAAATATTATGGACTTATCACCTGGAATCACAAAATAAATAAAATAACGCATTGTGCCAACGGCCATAGCCACGTTGAGTAAACCGGTTCCCGTTGATCTCCGAAGTTAAGCAACGTCGGGCGTGGTCACTACCTGAATGGGTGACTGACCACGTGCTGTTGGCATTATAAAAGGGTGGCAACCTGTAGATAGTCCGGCCCTCATAGCCCAAATAGTTGATGCGCCGTTAACAAAAAAAATAACGCATTGAGGAAAAACACATGCATTAACTAGAAATGTCAGGCGAGCAAGGGCTGCAGAAGTAAAAGAATATTACGCATGACGAAGAATTTTTGGTGGGTTCTGAATACTTCAACACACTCATATATATACTCGTTTTCGAGCTACCTTGAAAAAGCAGAGATAATTTTTCTAGATGTTCCATATTTATAAAAATCTTAGAAAAACATAATTCGATTGCTTTGGGAAAAGAGGAGAAACTATTTATGTATAATACTATACTAAAACACATGAAGAATTTTGAGTATTTAAATACGCACCTAGGGAAAAAGTGCAGTGCCTTCCATCGACTGAATACGACATAATAATAGACATTTTTATTTATTTTTTTAATTTTGTTTTATATTTTCGTTTTAATAGAAAAAAGTCCGTCACGCAGGAGCTGCATAACTAAGCACTTTCCTCAGAATTTGGGTAGTGCAGATTGCTTTCCAGAACAATTTGCTTAAAATATCCTACATAAATAAAATAAAAACATGAATAGTTCTCTTTTAAATTTGTAATGAGTAACTGATCAATTAATAATTTGCTTCCAGAGTTATGTTTACACATGGTACCTATTACACTACGTAATAAATACAAAAAACCTCATATTATCGTATTTTGATCTGACGCAGGAACAGGATACAGTCACTCTAGTGGTAGAAAGCGCTCCTTGCGGCGGCTTTGTGAACCTACGTCTGACGGGCTTTTCTATTGAAATATATTACAAATTAAACCCCCGCTTTCCGATTGACCGATTCAGCTCATTTTTACAACACTTCTTTCTCATGAGTTACCCAAGACGTATACCGCGTTTCGTTACAATACAGCAGAAATTTCGACCGGTATGAGTATATTAAGAATTTGGGTCAAGAGTAAACCCCCCCTTCTAATGAACCGATTTAGTTTATTTTTACAACACATATTTATCTGTAGATTACCACTACGAATACCGAGTTTCGTCGAAATATACCAAAAATCACGGCTGGTAGTGGCGAATTGGTATTGGGGGTCCGGAGTAAACCCCCCCTTCTAATGAACCGATTTAGTTCATTTTTATATCTTACTTTTCTCTCTATATTACCACTACGAATACCAAGTTTCGTTGAAATATAACAAATATTACGGCTGACATAGTCAAATTAGTGTTTTGGGTTCGGGGTAAACCCCCCCCTTCCGGTGGACCAACTTTGGTGGTTAACGAACTCGTTCAATCGTTTGCTAATTGAATGCTATATACCAAGTTTCGTGACGAAAAAACAAAAACTCTGGCCGCTATCGTGTTAACAGACATATATATATATATATATATATATATATATATATATATATATATATATATATATATATAGATATATATAAATTTTAACGGGGGTCATTTTCGGTGTCTACTAGGTAGGATCGATAAAGATTTGAAGAAATTTTTCAAAAATTCCGTCATGAGTCCAACCTCAATAGCTACTTTCCTTCGGAGGAAAGTGCTAAAAGAAGACGAACTATATTATGTTTCCTTTATTTACTATATCATCGAAAGTATCGATAATAAAATTGGCAATTTCCAAAGCTAATTTTGTTGAATGGTTTTTAATATTATACTTTCAGTTTGAAAGCAGGATGAAAAACGATTTCACTTAATTCATAAATTTAGTGCCTGTAGAGTTTTCAGGGAAGAGTCTTTTAAGAGCACCGAACATATAATTTAATCTTGTCTATAGATGTTAGGAGAACAGTAACTTTTAATGTAATCCAATATGGCGATATCGAAGTAGGCGTCTAACTCACTTTTATGCCCCCAAGTTAATTTCGTCTTCATATTGCTTTCTGCTACCCTCTCAGCTTTTCCAATCACTATAAATTAATGTTCTCTTGATTTAAGAATTTTTTTTTTAATCACAATTTATTGTTTCCCTTATTCTATTAAATATTAGGCACATCTGATTTTTAGCGCGGTTCCTCCCTCCCCCATAGGGAGGAACCCCGCTTATAAGGTTGATACAATGAAACAATCCGGAAGTGCCGACTAGAAAAGTTTGCGTTTCAGAACCCCTAGAAACCGAAAATAACGGTGGTTCAAATTTGTATATATATATATATATATATATATATATATATATGTATATATTTATATATATATATATATATATATATATATATATATATATATATATATATTTGTCTGTTCGCTCTCTTAATAGAAGACGAATGGTCCGATTTTGATGAAATTTGGTACAAAAATCTGTCGTCCAATTTGAAAGGTCAAGTTCGTTAACCAGCAATATCCGCCCACTGGAAGATGGCGTTTGGGGCGAAATTCGCGCAGAAAAAATCGTAACGCTTACGTTTTTGAGTTCATAAGCTTGTAAGTACTCGTTTTATAGGCTTCTTGGGCTAGAAAAACGAATGAAACCATTTTCAAGGCGATAGCTTTAACCGTTGTCGAGAAAATTGGAAAAATAGTTTTTGAATACCGTTTTTGGTTTGGGTACTTAGAATAACGGGATTCAGTTGAAACATTATCTGCATGTTCTACTTTCATTAAAACTAATATGTTGAAAGTTATGTTACGTTTGGAGTTAAGGAAGGGTTAGAATAAAATATTTTATGAACAGATATGAAAAGTTTTGGAAACTTCGTATACTTTCATTAATATCTCGAACTCGGTTGGGAAATCGTGGTAAGTGGATTGAAACTATTTGAAAGCTTACTAAATTCTCTACAAAAATGATTCTAAAACTATTTTTGATTAGGTTATGTCAATCGGAGAAATAAATGCTTAAAACATCAAATACGTCTGTTTTGTTCTTATGAACAGGTTTTTGTCGTTCTTTTTGTAATTTTTGTCTCTTTCCCTTGGTTTTTTATTGCTTTTTATTAGCGCGGTTCCTCCCTCCCCCATAGGGAGGAACCCCGCTTATAAGGTTGATACAATGAAACAATCCGGAAGTGCCGACAAGAAAATGTCGCGTTTCAGAACCCCTAGAGACCGAAAATAACGGTGGTTCAAATTTGTATCTATATATATATATATATGTATATATTTATATATATATATATATATATGTATATATATATATATATATATATATATATATATATATATATATATTTGTCTGTTCGCTCATTTCTGGCTTCCCTGATGGTCCGATTTTGATGAAATTTGGTGCAAAAATCTGTCGTCCAATTTGAAAGGTCAAGTTCGTTAACCAGCAAAATCCGCCCACTGGAAGATGGCGTTTGGGGCGAAATTCGCGCAAAAAAATCGTAACGCTTACGTTTTTGAGTTCATAAGCTTGTAAGTACTCTTTTTATATGCTTCTTGGGCTAGGAAATCGAATGGAACCATTTTCAAGGCGATAGCTTTAACCGTTTTCGAGAAAACTGAAAAAATAATTTTTGAATGCCGTTTTTGGTTTGGGTATTTAGAATCAAGGGATTCAGTTGAAACATTTACTGCATGTTCTACATTCATTAAAACTAATATGTTGAAATTTTGGTTGCGTTTGGAGTTAAGGAAGGGTTAGAATAAAATATTTTATTAACAGGCATAAAAAAGTTTTGGTAACTTTGTATACTTTCCTTAATATCTCGAAAAAGGTTGAGAATTTGGGAAACGGTAGAATACCATTAGAAAGCTTACTAAATGCTCTACAAAAAAGGTTCTAATGAAAGTTTTGATTAGGCGATGTCAATCGGAGAAATACCGTATGAAATGTCAGTTTTGGATTTGTCGATTTCCTTCAAATGTCTTGAAACTGTCGAGGCTCCTACTCCGAGTTCTTTGGCATATTCCCTAGTGTTTTTAATTGCTTATAGTAGTCAAATGTATTTGTCAATGAAACAGGATACGTATAATTAGAATCAATATTTTGTTTGTTAGAATTCGAAGATGCCGTATGAATATCTAGATGTGACAGTACTGGTGTTGATTTCGTTCTTTAGAATTATTCTTGGTATTCCCTATTTTCATCTGTTACCCATAGTTTTTTATTGTTAGTAGATTTTTCTTATTGATTATAGAATATTAATCTATTTGGCTATAAAACAGGATACGTAAAATTAGTGACAATATTTCGGAGATTTCTGAGCGAAATACGTTTAAGATTTTCTACCACCACGAACGGCTTTTTTCCTCTATTTTTATCCACTAGATAGGCTTTATTTTGCATATTATTCTATATAAGTTTTATTCAGCAGGGGATTCTGATGAAATGTCGTGTTTTTACTGTGGATTTTAAATACGATGTATCTAAGATTGGATAACATTAGCGAGTCTACATAATTAAGAACCGACGACGGAGGATTACTTCTTGCTATGATTTAGTCTACATACGTATATTAAGTCCTAAATCCAATCCTCCTAAAGTTCAATGCCCGTAGAAACCAGGGGGCCGCAGGAAATTTACCTGCTAAGAGTTAATCCTCAAGAGCTATAAATATACCCCAGGTATCTGCCGACACAAATACAAAGCCTAGGCGGAGAGCACCCCAAAAACTCAGATCCAAACATAAGGTTATATACTAAATATTGATAAAGACTACTTAGTTGTAAACCGATTCATCAATTAGCAATCAATAGTTTTTAACAAAGGTTATATACTAAATATTGATAAAAAGTATTTAATTAGAAAAAAAAAAACAATATTCCACAAGACTTGTTTTTGGTCCATTTGTGTCTACTCCATAGACTTAATTAGGTATATTATTCTATTGTAGTTGGGCAACTAAACTTTGTTTTATTTTGTTAAATAAAGTTTTTTTTCTTGATTTGTTATTCGTCAAGACTTTTATTTGTCCTTGTGTATTTACTAGATAGGTTTTATTCAACATATTATTCTATATAGGCTATATTAGGCTGGGTATTCTACTCAATCTTGTGTACTTCTTCTTGATCCTTCTGTACATGGGCGTATATAAAAACAATTTCGGGGGGGGGGCTGAGACCATTTCCAGGGTATGGAATACTAAATATTTAGAGCTTGGAATAGTTTTAGGCAACTAAAACGCTATTACACGTAAAATAAAATATGTTTTATGAACTAAGTGATCTTATTTAATTTATTTTTAAGGGTTTTACGAGAAGTTTTTATCATCAATTCAAAATTTCGGGAGGGGCTGCAGTCCCCTCAGCCCCCCCCCTCATATACGCCCATGCTTCTGTATCCTCTAGAAAGGCTTTATTAGGCATATTTTGTATTGATTTATAGAGCTTTGCTTTAGAATGAGAGCCAGATTCTGTAATTTCCGCTTCTGTGTAAAAGTTAGCTACTGTCGGTGTCCCTGACGCCTTAATATCACTTTTATTCGAGATGTTCGAGAGGATTTTGACAATTTTCACAAGATATAGAAAAAAAATAAGTTTATTTTTTTTCTAAGCTTATCAAATGGCACTAGGGACATGAACGGAACCGCGCTAAGATGCTGCAGTTCCTGCGAGTCGGACTTTTTTAAATATTTATATAATTTTATTATATAAATATTTTGTTTCTTCAATTTTCTTAAAGATTATTTATTTAGTTATTATTGATAGTTATTCGCTTCAAAAGAGATTACACTCCTTCAGTGTGTAACTAATACACGACCTAATGAATCGGTATCTTATTGATTCTTTACTTCAAATCTTTATCGATCACACCTTGTTTAATGAACCTAAGGTCATTAACGCGAGTATTTTTTTTTTTTATTTGTGTAAAGAATTTTAGAGAATCTAATAGAATAGAAGAGAGTAAAATTTTCAGGGGTAATGTAAAGAACTGAATAATATATATCTTGTTACATTTTTATATTTTAAATATACAATTTCTTTGAAAGAATAAACAAATAAAAATAAAAAAAACTTTTAATCAAATAAAACTTTCTTGTGATAAACAGTCCTGTTACCAATAGAATGATGTTCAATTTTTTTTAGTTTTTAAATTAGATGGAGTTAGTAATTTATATAAATAGTATGAATCTGGCTAATAATTTAATTGTACATTGTCTTTCGACAACAGGATACTGACATTGGTATTTGATGCCAATAAAATTCTGTCCTTTTGAATTGATATAAACCGTTTTGAACCAACCCCACCCTCCCAGTTATCTTGAATAACGTTAAATATATTACTCCATCTCGTAAAATATTGAAAAAAAAAAGTATTCATTTTATAACCTGATTTTCCTTAGCGATCATATTTCTGCAAAAACAGGTTCAGTAATAAACCGTGTTTCCAGCAACGAGGATCTTTTTTTTTTCTTTTATATTGTTTTTTAATTTCAATATCATGTTTCCCCCTTTCAAGAGCAGATATTTTATCATCATGTCCTATTTTCTTTTATTTTAACTATCCTTTTTCATTTTTTCTTTGATAATTTTATAATTTTTTCCCCTGATTTTATTTGGACTGGGTGCTTTAATATTTTCTATTTATATAGTTATACTAATGGATAATTGTGAAATACATAAATAAAAACTGATTCATGTTTTCTATTTTGTTCCAATTTTGATCCCCTAAATGCAGTTAATTGCAAATGGGTGATTGTTTTACTGAAATAGTTGCCTGCTTCTTGGTGTAATAGGATAATCCGACACCATCCTCCGTCCTCGGCCGAATAGGTGCTTAATTAAACTACAAGGGCTAAACCTTCTCACCACCGATTCAATTTATTTCCTAGCCAAGTCCGATTATTCTGGAACGAATATTAATATGACAGTTAGGCGTTCTTCATTTAAAAAGTTAAGTGCAAGATGTACATAAATTCAAGCAAAAGTTTTAATATTTTTTAAAGAATAATCAAGATACAAGAGAAAGTATAAACTCCTGATTCCTAGTTCAATCTCTTATTGTGTTCAAGGTGGAGAATGTCGGGTTCCGTCATATTAGAAAAAATACCGACATTTATCATTTATATATTTATGATTCCAGTGGTAACGTAATGTTTTTATACAAAAATGAGTTTCTTTTGCCAATATTTTGGCTTGACTTTCAAGTCTTTATCAGGGTTATAAGTAAAAATGGACATAGAAAACACTGATGACAATATGCATAATAAGAAGTCAAGCCAAAGGCCACACGTTAAATACACCGGTTCCCGTTGATCACCGAAGTTGAGCAACGTCTGGAGTGGCCAGTACTTGAATGGGCGACCGTCCGCGTGCTGTTGGCATTATAAAAAAGTGGTAACCTGTAGATAGCCCGGCTTTAATAGTCTAGATGTTAAAACGCTGTAAAAAATAAATAAGAAGTCAAGGGTTAGTTAGGCTTTGGCTGAGACAAATGGTCAGGTTTACGAAAAAAATATCTATAATTTGGTCACTTCTGTATGCTCTTCGGCTGCCTTCTTCAGAAATGCATGCCTTGAGGATGGATTGAGACCAAAGACGCCGGTTAAGTGACTACGAGAAAATTTTAAAAAAAGTGGTGTTTTTACACTTCCTTCATTTTTTTAAAAATTATTATAGGTTATGAAATTATAGGTGCTCCTACTGCCAAGTTCATTAGCACCACAATTCCTTCATGCTCGCCAAGCCAATATATTTTTGCCTTCTTCGTCCTTAGGACATTTATTGCTGAAGAAGGTGGCTAAAGAGCATCCTGAAACCTCCTTTTCAAAAATCTGACTATTTTTCTTTTAACTATTTGTAGACATCTTATCACCACAGCGGCTAACTATCATATTTGCATCTCAATTGTTATATAATTCCAGATATCTGAAAAATCCTCCTGTTTAACGCTCGTGTTCCTGGCCGATTACACTAACTTATGTAACTTATACAGAGACTAAATAAATTTGAATCTTAGTAAAGGTACAGGCCTATGAGCATTATAAGACAAGAATATTGTTTAGATAAATATGACACAAAGCTGTCTTTCTAAAATGTGGGGTCTGTTGGATAAATTAACTTACCATGCCATGATAGAAAGGACCGCATTGAAATTCGTAACACATTTTTTTATTTATTTATTTACTGCTTGATCGCAACGGAGGTGACTAGCAAATTATTAAGTCTATATGGAAACGTCAGCTTTGAACAAAAAGATAATCATAACACATTTATGTTTAAAACTTAAACGGTTAAAACATGGAGAATCTGGGTTCATATCTCATCTTTGCGAGTAAATAGTTTTTGAAATTAATAAACTCACAGTCTATATGAACTTTAAATTTATATAACCGACAATATTTTTTAGATTACATTTGTTTTCAAGAAATAAACGTTATTGTAAGTTGATTCCTGAGGTAGTCTGATTTTTAAAAGGTAATTAGAGATTTTGATTAAACATATAATTTATTTAAATGATCGTGATTATCTGTTTACAATATAGGCTTCGGCTGATTAGTTGATTCCTCACAGAGGGAGTTAATTACTAATTGATAAGTTGAGATCTTCAAGGGCCCAGGTCTAATCTAGAAAGACAAGCGAGTTGAATTCTAGAAGTGTTGGTCTTAATAGGACAACTAAGTGAGCGAGTGACAGTCAAATTAAACCTCTGTCACACTCAACTTCTGGTTTGGAATACTCCAGTCTTGCTTGGATATTCTATAATCTTTGTGAGACTTAGATCCCAAGGTCGAAGTCCACACCATCCAATTATAAACTTAAATTGAAGATTCATCATCCCATGAAAGGACTAATAGATTTAGTACTTCGGATTCCGTCCCTCCGGAGAATAAAGTTATTATTAAGTTAAGTTTAATAAGTTAATTTTAAGGCTAATGAGAATTGAGGGATTACCAATATTTAAAAATAGTTATACCCCATACTTTTTTGCCGAAATACCCGACAATATAATGCGCAGTTTGGAGTTAAGGACAATTTATTTTAATAAAGGATGATGAAATACTAGGGTAAGCTAAATTAATAGGCACGGGGCACACTGTGTAACCTTTCTTCATGAAACTGAAGCTGCAACATATGGATAATATTAAGATAGTTTTTTTGTTGATTGGAACAGAATTAGGGGGTGGGAGCAGCGAAATTTTGACTTTCAAAACAATTCCCAATAGCTATGGGCCTCCCTAATATATATGTGTGTATATATATATATATATATATATATATATATATATATATATTAGGGTGGCCCTTAGCTATAGGAAATCGTTTTTCCAATTCCATTCGTGTAACCTGGATCATCCTTCCATGTTGAAGGGTCTTTGTCGAGCAAATCGGTGATGATTGAAAATCTCGCGTAGGAATGTTTTGTAACAGGAGTTACAAAAGATGAAAACCCGATTTTTGTAAAGGAAAAAAAAATCATTTTGTTGGGGTAGGTTCCTCTTTAGTTGATTGTTTTCTTCTTTCTCTTCTTTAGAATTGTCTGCTTTCAGCAGCTATATTTGCCTTAACCGCTGTTGGAACGTTGTTTTTGTTTTATAATTAAATTATATGAAATAATATATTTATACTTAAATGATAAATTCCTATTATTCTTGTAATACAAAATTGTTACAATTAATTAAGTAAACAATTATATAATTAAAGAAGTCCTTGTCTTTTAAGATCTTGGTATGTTTTTCTGTTAACCACATTTCCTAGTGAATCTTCATATTCCTCTTCGTGCTCAGCCTGCCATCTCTCTTCGTGCTTCATCGTCTTCAACTTCTCCCATAAAGCAAGTGCATCTTCAATCTGCGTGACATTAGCAAAGTGAGCGGTACGTTGTCATCAAATAAGGGTATAAGGAAGGTCATCATCCACGGTTTCGGGAACCAAGTACCACAGATGATTGGAAGTTTTTTTCGCGGCAACCTTACTGATTTCTGGATCAATATCCTGATCAGTTAATGCATAATAGAAAGTCATGACATGGTGATTTAATTGGGACTGATGATAGAAACCAGGCTCGAACGTACTCTCGCGCAAGAAAAATATATGTTCTTCTTAATGAATTTTTCTCGCTATGAGATAACTGAAATTGATTTTGGGACAGGTACATTTTGAAATCATAAATCGCATTTGCCATCCACCTAGCAAGGCTTACAGGTCCTGGTACACGAAAGGGTACTCCTTTCTGCCCGTACGAACGAGAGCGTTTTCAGGAAGCAGGAACAGATTTGATGGTTTATCATTTTATCCAACACTAGCCGTTACCCGGCGTGCCATGCTACACCTACTTTCTGCATATAGAAAAGCCTAAATAAATTTGAAACCAAATAAGTATTATTAAAATCTAATAACACGAATCTGTAACTGTTATGAACCCGTGGCCTCCCAACTGTGAGTCCTAGACGAGTTTGACCTAACCTATAACACCCCCGTATCAAGACATACATGTATACCAAGTTTCGTAAAAATTGGTCTAACGGTGTGGATTTGTATAAGGGACAAACATACAGGCAGACAGCTGTTAGATTTTTTTGACCTAGCCTACGACACTCCCCAGATTAAGATCTACATGTGTACCGAGTTTAGTCAAAATCGGAAGAACGGTGTGGATTTGTATAAGGGACAAACATACATACAGACAGCTGGTAGACGTTTTTGACTTAGCCTACGACACTCCCCAGATTAAGATCTACATGTGTACCGAGTTTAGTCAAAATCGGTCAAACGGTGTAGATTTGTATAAGGAACAAACAAACAGAAAAACAGACAGACACGTGATTTATATATATATAGATTAACAAGAACACGACTAATTTAATTTCCAATAATAGTGCTTATCTGCCCCAATGTGATTAAACAATAAAATAACTTAAAAAAAAAATTATCTGAAAAAATTATTTCGGACGAAAATGACAATATTTCAAGGTCGTTGCGGGTCGCCTCGGGGTTGTCCGATTAAGCTAAAATTTTGCACAGATCGTTATTTTGTTGATTGGAACAAGATAGGGGGGGGGGGGGGGGTGGGAGGTAAACTTTTTAAAAGTTGAAAAATAAGGGCCCCCTAATATTTATATATATATATATATATATATATATATATATATATATATATATATATATATATATAATTACACAGTACACTATTTGTGTCACTAGTATTCCGTCATACTAATAAGTAGTCTCGGATGTTTAAGCATTTTGAAATTGAATATTTTTCAGACCAGTTGTCTAGTAGTCAGACGGTATTAAGTAAATGACCAGCCATTTATTTTTAAAGAGTATCAGCCTAATCTTGGTGTGGCATACAGTTTTTAGGTTTTCCTATTTATTTTTTTTCAAGTTATTTCGAATATAGCTGTGTTATGCTTAGCAATAAAAATGCACCATTGTGAGGCGATCTTTTTTATTTAAAAGGCTGGAAAAAAGTAACAAAAAAGCCGTAGTAAGAGACATTAAGCTGAATTGCTTTCGACATTTAGATTATATTCTCTCTCGTAATGCTAATCTGGTTGGGTTCAAAGTTTTTATTTTCTACTTTCAGGTTGTTTTATTTCCGTCCAGATTCCAGGCTCGTTGGGAATAGCAGCTTTTCTCGAATAAGTAGAACAAAAGGCAAATTGAAAACACAAAGGGTCTCTAAAGATAATTGCATTTTTCTTATAAGTTCAAATTCTTTTCATTAATTTTGCTCTTCTGGAAAAGGGAAGGAATAATTAATTTAAACTTTTGTTCAGTTTTTTTGTTTTGCAATGAGCGAGGGGAATCAATGGAATTAAATACATTTGGAACACTATACAAAATATGAGAATATTATTCATTGGTAATCTAAACAACAGAAATATCAAAGGTCAAATATTTCTTAACCTTAAGCATGGACGTTCGCCCTGGATCTTTAGCGAGGAGCTAAAGATCTGCATGCACTAACGAAAATGAGAGGTGCCCTGGGTGCAACTACACTTTAATAATGGAGTTTAAAACGAGGCTGAGCTAAATTTATAAAAAAAAGAAGAGAATAAATAATTTCGCGAGGAACGAAAAAGCGTTATTTTATAAGTAAAACTCCAAATATATATACAGAGATACTTAAAATGACCACCTGATATCTTTTGAGTATAAGATCTTGCGCGATTTGAACTGAATCATCTGAAATAATATTTGATGCATTTTTTCAGTTTTTTCCTGTCAGGTTTTTCTCTAAATGACCTGTTGTTCTTTTGAGCGAGTTTTTGTATCCGCTTAACTCACTTTTTAATTAGTTGTTTTTTTTAAATTAAATTTATCTGTAAAATCAGTATTACAGAAAAATAAGACAAGAAAATGAGAAACTTTTTGGTAATAGTGTTTTCCTAGAGCGAACGCCGAGAAGCCGGGAGTCATTTTTCCAGGTAAGGGTGCTGTTGTCATCTATCACGTATCTGGGGCCATAAAAGTATTTCACAAAAGGTCTAACCAAAAAAAATGTTTCACTAAGGATAAGAATGGAACCACGCTCAAATGACGCAGTTCCTGCGAGTTGGAATTTTTTGGTTCTGCATCAATTCCTGAAGTTTGACGGTGTTTTTTTTTGGGGGGGGGGGAGACACCCTGTGTGTGTGTGTAGATTTATAGATACAAATTTAGATTTTTCTTTTTTAGTTGGTCGAAGTGATGTTTGCCAAGGTGTTACTAGCTTTTTATTATATATTATATTATTATATATTTGTCTGTTCGCGGATTTCTGGCCTCCCTAGTGGTCCTATTTTGATGAAATTTGGTACAAAAATCTGTCGTCCAATTTGAAAGGTCAAGTTCGTTAACCAGCAAAATCCGCCCACTGGAAGATGGCGTTTGGGGCGAAATTAGCGCAAAAAAAATCGCAACGCTTACGTTTTTGAGTTCATAAGCTTGTAAGTGCTCTTTTTATAGGCTTCTTGGGCTAGGAAAACGAATGGAACCATTTTCAAGGCGATAGCTTTAACCGTTTTCGAGAAAACAGAAAAAATAATTTTTGAATGCTGTTTTTGGTTTGGGTACTTAGAATCATGGGATTCAGTTGAAACATTTACTGCATGTTCTACATTCATTAAAACTAATATGTTGAAAGTTTGGTTGCGTTCGGAGTTAAGGAAGGGTTAGAATAAATTATTTTATTAACAGACATAAAAATGTTTTGGTAACTTTGTATACTTTCCTTAATATCTCGAAAAAGGTTGAGAATCATGGGAAACGGAAGAATACCATTAGAAAGCTTACTAAATGCTCTACAAAAAAGGTTCTAATGAAAGTTTTGATTAAGCGGTGTCAATCGGAGAGATAAGTGCTTAAAACTTTAAAGTAATTGATTTCGCTTATTCGAACTGTTCTTTTTGTCTTTGATTTTGATACTTAAAATTATGGGATTCAGTTGAAACATTTTCTGCATGTATCAACACTAATATGTGAAAATTTTGGTTACGTTTGGAGCTAAGGAAGGATTAGAATAAAATATTTTATTAACAGACATGAAATGTTTTGGGAACTTCGTATACATTCCCTAATATCTCGAAGACGGTTAGGAATATTGGTAAATGGAGGGTTACCATGTGAAAGCTTACTAAATGTTCTACAAAAAAGATCATGTAACAATTTTTGGTTAGGCTATGTCAATCGGAGAAATAAGTGCTTAAACTTTGAAGTAATTGATTTCGTTTATTCGAACGGTTCTTTTTGTTTGTTTTTATTCCTTGTTATTTTTTAATTGCTTAAAGTTGGATAATGTATTTGACAATAAAACAGATTAATTAAAATAAGAAAAACAATTCATTGTTAAAAATATATCAGGCTGTACCGTATGAAATGTCAGTTTTGGATTTGTCGATTTCCTTCAAATGTCTTGAAACTGTCGAGGCTCCTACTCCGAGTTCTTTGGCATATTCTCTAGTGTTTTTAATTGCTTATAGTAGTCAAATGTATTTGTCAATAAAACAGGATACGTATAATTAGAATCAATATTTTGTTTGTTAGAATTCGAAGATGCCGTATGAATATCTAGATTACAGTACTGGTGTTGATTTCGTTCTTTAGAATTATTCTTGGTATTCCTATTTTCATCTGTTACCCATAGTTTTTTATTGCTAGTAGGTTTTTCTTATTGATTATAGAATATAAATCTATTTGGCTATAAAACAGGATACGTAAAATTAGTGACAATATTTCGGAGATTTCTGAGCGAAATACTTTTAAGATTTTCTACCACCACGAACGGCTTTTTTCCTCTATTTTTATCCACTAGATAGGCTTTATTTTGCATATTATTCTATATAAGTTTTATTCAGCAGGGGATTCTTATGAAATGTCGTGTTTTTGCTGTGGATTTTAAATACGATGTGTCTAAGATTGGATAACATTAGCGAGTCTACATAGTTAAGAACCGACGACGGAGGATTGCTTCTTGCTATGATTTAGTCTACATATGTATATTAAGTCTTAAATCCAAAAAATAAACTTCACAACGGTTAGATACTATGAGCGAATATGGCGGTTCAATGCCCGTAGAAACAAGGGGGCCGCAGGAAATTTACCTGCTAAGTGTTAATCCTCAAGAGCTGTAAATATACCCCAGGTATATGCCGACACAAATACAAAGCCTAGGCGGAGAGCACCCCAAAAACTCAGATCCAAACATAAGTTATATACTAAATATTCATAAAGACTACTTAGTTGTAAACCGATTCATCAATTAGCAATCAATAGTTTTCAACAAAGGTTATGTACTAAATATTGATAAAAAGTATTTAATTAGAAAAAAAAACAATATTCCACAAGACTTGTTTTTGGTCCATTTGTGTCTACTCCATAGACTTAATTAGGTATATTATTCTATTGTAGTTGGGCAACTAAACTTTGTTTTATTTTGTTAAATAAAGTTTTTTTTCTTGACTTGTTATTCGTCAAGACTTTTATTTGTCCTTGTGTATTTACTAGATAGGTTTTATTCGGCATATTATTCTATATAGGCTATATTAGGCAGGGTATTCTACTCAATCTTGTGTACTTCTTCTTGATCCTTCTGTACATGGGCGTATATAAAAACAATTTCGGGGGGGGGGGGCTGAGACCATTTCCAGGGTATGGAATACTAAATATTTAGAGCTTGGAATAGTTTTAGGCAACTAAAACGCTATTACACGTAAAATAAAATATGTTTTATGAACTAAGTGATCTTATTTAATTTATTTTTAAGGGTTTTACGAGAAGTTTTTATCATCAATTCAAAATTTCGGGAGGGGCTGCAGCCCCCTCAGCCCCTCCCCCTCATATACGCCCATGCTTCTGTATCCACTAGAAAGGCTTTATTAGGCATATTTTGTATTGATTTATAGAGCTTTGCCTTAGAAAGAGAGCCGGATTGTGTAATTTCCGCTTCTGTGTATAAGTTAGCTACTGTCGGTGTCCCTGACGCCTTTATATCACTTTTATTCGAGATGTTCGAGAGGATTTTGACAATTTTCACGAGATATATATAAATAAAAAAGTTTATTTCTTTTCTAAGCTTATCAAATGACAATAGGGACATGAACGGAACCGCGCTAAGATGCTGCAGTTACTGCGAGTCGGACTTTTTATTATTCTTAATAATAAATGCGTTTATTAGAACGCATCCTGGCTCGCCTTAGGATTGGCCATACAAGAATTACCTATTCATATCTAATGACCCGAGGCGCCCCTCCACTTTGTGAGAAATGTAATCAAATAACCACCGTTCAACATCTGTTAATAAATTGCAAAAAACTATGATAAACAAAGAAGAGAAGCCCAGCTATCAGATAGAATTGCCGACATATTAGCGGATTGTCCCAACCAGATTGATAAGCTGTTCCAATTTTTAACGTCAACTGAATTAATAAATAATATCTAAAAATATATAAATAAATAAGATGTGTGTGTGTGTGTGTATAAATATATTAAACTCTAAGTAATGAAAGCCTTAGTAAATATCATAGAATAAATAATAACAAAAAAATAATTAAAATAAAATAAATAAAAACTTTCAAAATAAAATTATTAACTCCTATCCCCTCACATCTTCTCGTTAACTTCGCATGACACCGATAAAATTATTTTATATATATATCGACCTATAATCCTGCGTTTCATGACCTCATAGTGGTTGACAATACATTAAAAAAAAAAAAAATAGATTTATTAACACGTTTGTTCTATTTTCGTCAATCTCCTCGTTGGTAAATAAATATATATGTCCTATATTCCGTTATATTAACTGCTCGCAAAACTTTTGAGCTTCTAAAGATCTGATAATAAAATCGACAAGCTATAATAATTAATTTTTAATTTGTAGAGCTTTGCGGTGCGTTTGAGAAATTGACCCTGAAGGCGCTGGAACTGTTAAAAAGCGGCCAAAGATATAATGATGTGGAAAGCCAAGGGATGATTACCACCTTAAAGACCACTAGAAAAATAACCTCAAGAATTCGCATAAATCATAGCCAACTCCGGTGATGAAACCTTATGAAGAAGATGCCTTAATGAAAAATATTTATAAAGGTCTTTTGATTGAGAGAAAACAGCTTCGTGGCATGAACATGAAATTGCCGCAGATAATCGAACCGGTTTTCAGGAAAATCCACCAAAAATAGCAATTTACAGAAAACTTTAGAAAAACAGAAATCATAGATCATAAACTCAATTTCTTCTTCATTGAATGGGTTATTTTTAGATTACCTTAGGTTACCACTTACCATATTTATTAGCGTGCCAGTGTTTTCAATGATTCCTAGAAATAGAAAATAATAAATTCGCCTATATGGACAGTTATATTTTAATAATCAGTTAGAAGTAATAATTCATTTTTGGTCAGGGAAATAGTTTGTTCAGAAGTTAAGGTTTGATTTCTACAAGCCACCCCCCATTTTCATTATATTTCCCACGGGAGAAAAGATTGATTGATCAAAAGCCCGGAAACCACACCCTACTCGTCCTATTGGCTATACCGTTATCCATTGACCCAGATCTCAATTTAGCCTGCAAATGCATTTTATTTTGAAAACCAACATTCAGCCTCTCAACCCGTTTTTCGGGCACAAGGCACTGTAAACTGTACGTATTTTCTTATTCAATACATTTGCCTACAAATAGACATAACTAGACTGCGAACAATGATTAGGACTTATCAATACTGAACAACATTTTACAGATTTAAAAATAATACGAAAATAAAATACACTGACATCCGCTTAAACAAACAAAATCGAATATTACATTCTACAGGTACATCAGACAGATGAATCATTCCACACTTCGAAGGCAAACCCTGGAATTTTATAAAAATTAAAGAAATGCAACAAAAAAAAATAAAGAAAAATAAAAATAAATAAATAGATTACGGCAATATAAAAAGATTTAAAAGCAACAGGTATCACCCAAACAGACATTTCAGATAGAGACACATCCAGGCAAATGTTTAATTAGAATGTAAACATTTTATTTATAATTAGTTTATTATATTTATCCCTCATTATATTCTATTACAAGAGACCCATGCGTTCTGTTGTTAGGTTTTCAGTTAATGAGTTACATACCACTGTCGAAAACCTGTAAATTTATAATTATTCTTCATAAGTAAATCCTGTGTGTGAGATATTTGTTTTTCTGATGTGTTTTCTTTCCCCCTCCCACCAGACCGAAGTGCGAAACGAGAGACTGCATTCGTAAATGTGCCTGCCTTAAATCTTACTATAATGCTTCTAGTTTCTATGCATAAGAATATCAACGAATTAGGAATACGTGTCTTACTTAGGAACATTATCAAGTATAAAAATTTAAGAAGCTTTGAAAATGCGATGAATTGTAGTTTTCTCAACAGCGAATAATAATTTTTCGATTACAATATATTCAAAATTTATTTTGCCATGCGAGAAGCTCAAAAATATATTAAAAAATAAATGCATATAAGCAGTTGCAGAATTAAAATTTGAAAATATTTCAATAAAAATTAGAAAAATAGACGAATAAAGAAGAAATGAAAAGAAAGTTAAGAAGAAAAAATCAGACCTTTACTCAGAAAATTTGACAGGAATTGAAGAACATGCTGACCGGCACTCTGAAGCTTCTCCCGGACGTCCATTTAACACACTCAACGCTCTCCACCTGTTGACCGTCCAAAAAACAAACTTACACAAAGTGCTTTGTAAAAAATAATTATTTTTAGAACTTTGAAAATTCTGTTTTCAAAGGATTTTATCTCACTGACTGATTTACGCGAATATTCATTATTGTTTTGATTCGTCCCTAGAATAACTCGTACGACGAATATTATTTAAGTATTTTTTTTGCTTTATGCTCTAAAAGAGAACTATATTCTGTCCTGCTTTCCTTAATTTACACTTTCATTTCTTTTTTCAAAAATTTACCTTTAAATTATAAGGGGCACAATAGTACCAAGGATTCGATAGTTCAAATTCGGCTTACGAAAAACAAAAGACTTCTGGAAGAATCTCTATTGAAGTTTGGACTTGCTCTTGGACAGCCTCCTTCTGCAATAAATGCAAGAAAATGGAGAGGACCACACTTTAATTGATCACCATTTGAAAAATAAATAAATAATAAAGTTTAAAATTGCCTTTTCTAACTCATGGTCGCCTTACGATAACCTTTGCCTCTCCTCATTCTTGGTATTTTCTGCTGAAGAAGTCCAGGATGCTGAAACGTACAATATAGATTCTTCTCCCAACTCCCTCTTAAATCGTATTACTCAGACAACTTTCACCAGAATGTGGACACTAAAATCGTAGTCCTCAATAATTATAAAGTTTAAAATTTATCGGCAGCCTTTGGATTCTACAAATGAATTTCTAATAATTTTAGTTTATATTCATTAGATTTAGCTTTAGTGTACTAAAATTTAGGAAAAAAAGATTCAAAAGATCATTTCATAGCTTGGAGTCAATACACCAAATCGTTTGAGAAGTCACCCCTATTGTGAATTTAATGTGCACCTTTTTTTTACGACACGTCTACTTTTATGGCCATTAACGCCATCTTACAAATTTATTATTATGAGGATTTAATCAAAATTTTTTAAATATCTCATCCAGCTCGAGTATTTTTTTTAGTGTCCCGAGAATTATCTATTTCTCATTACGAACAAATATTTTTCTCGTTGACAACAGTTAAAACCTAATAATATAATCTTCAATTCATAACTCTCATCATCGTAAAAAATCATACTTTAATTTAAATCAATTAAAAAAAAACAAAACAACTTTTAACATAGGGCTGTTGCAAAACAATTGACCACAGAGTGGATCATTAGATTTTATTTTTTTCTATTCAGCTGATGAACATTTTTTCTAACAAAATAGAACATTGAACTGAGAAAAATATTTTATATATCTTTCGCCGTCCTAAAACACCCTATGACTTATTAGCCGGGGGGTGAGTGACACATGGCCAATTCTTGCGCAGAAACATATCCATTGATATAACTAATTAATTTAATTACATTGATTTTCTCTACTTCACTGCCTTAGTAGATCGCGGGACCCATTCAATTAAGACGTCTTGGTAGAGAAGAAGGGTTGTTGGCAGTGGATAAGGATTGGGCTGAAGGATTAGGATGATTGATTAATTTGCTATGAAAAGATGAGAAGCGAGTAAAGATTAAACGTTGGAAAAAGGCATATTTAGGTCATTAATGGGTACCTTGGGTGCTAATGACTATAGCAGTCGAAGCAGCCAAGGGTAAAATCAGGCGGCCGGAGCATAGTACTGACCACACTATCTCCCTTGTCTGCCGTATGGTCATGAATCAGATACCTCTATAGTATCTGCCCCTCTGGACCGTCGTGGCCTGTTACGGGACTAATTTTTTTGGGTTTTTTTAGGTCATTATGGAGGGTTTGATTCGTCACATAATAAAGAGCATTGACTATGATACAGAGTTGGGCAAACTGATAAGAGCCTGCGCTAACGATTAGCGCATAGCGACGGCAGTGCGCTAATCGCTAATTCACCTCTAATGTTTAAATATCTTTGTAGCTAACTAGGAGGAATATTGAAGGTGGAATAAAAAAAGTGTCATTACAAAGGATATTAAAGGTCGTATTTGGAAGTACATAGGAGGTGGTATTAGGAAGGATATAGAAGGTGGTATTAGGAAGGGTATATAAGGTGGTATTAGAAAGGATATTAATGGCGGTATTAGAGAGGATATTGGAGGTGGTATTAGGAAGGATATAGAAGGTGGCTTTACGAAGGGTATTGGAGGTGGTACTGGGAAGGGTATAGAAGATGGTATTAGGAAGGGTATAGAAGGTGGTATTAGGAAGGATATTAAAGGCGGTATTAGGAAGGGAGTAGAAGGCGGTATTAGGGAGTATATAGAAGGTGGCATTAGGAAGGACATTGAAGGTTGTAATTGGAAGGATATAGAAGGTGGTATTAGGAAGGGTATATAAGGTGGTATTAGAAAGGATATTAATGGCGGAATTAGAGAGGATATTGGAGGTGGTATTAGGAAGGATATAGAAGCTGGTATTAGGAAGGTTATTGGAAGTGGTATTAGGAAGGATATTGGAGATGGTATCAGGAAGGGTATAGAAGGTGGTATTAGGAAGGATATTGGAGGTGGTACTAGGAAGGGTATTGGAGGTTGAATTAGGAAGGATATTAAAGGCGGTAATAGAGAGGATATTGGAGTCCGAATAACTGTGTAGCACATAATAGTGGAATGCCCTAAATACCGGCACCAATTTTCTGCAGAAGGTATCAAAAGAACACTTGCAGTGTGCTTTGGAAACAATACATCAGAAATTGACAGTCTGTTAAATACCTTCCTAATACTTTCTTGAATATCCAACCCTATAACACCTTATCCCTCCTAATACCCCATAAACATTCTTCCTAATGCCACCTCCAATATACTTCCCTATACCACCTTCTATATCCTTCCTAATACTAACTTCTATAACCTTCCTAATACCACCTCCTATATACCTCCAAATACCACCTTCTATATCCTTCCTATTACGACCTTCAATATCCTTCCTAATACCACCTTCTATATCCTCCCTAATATCAGCTTTTATATTCTTCCTAATATCAGCTTTTATATTCTTCCTAATACTACTTCCAATATCCCTCCTTATGCCACCTTATATATCCTTCCTAATACGACCTTCGATATCCTTCCTAATAGCACCTGCTATATCCTCCCTAATACCGCCTTCTATATCCTTCCTAATCCCACCTCCAATATCCTCTCTAATACCGCCATTAATATCCTTCCTAGTGACCTCACCATTCCACAAACAACAGAAAACTATAAAAAACCACCCGTTCCTTGGTGGAATGATGAATGTAGGCAGGCCGTGAAGGATAGAAGGAAAGCACTCAATTTATTCAATAGAAATCCATCCGATATAAACCTCCAAAATTATAAACATAAAAAAGCAAAAGCACAATGGACAATAAGGAATAGTAAAAGGAAATGCTGGGTGGACTTTTTATCAAATATTAACAGACACACTTCACAACATGACATATGGACTAAAATAAATCAAATAAGACATAAAAAATACAAACCACCGATACCTGGACTCAAAGTTAACAACTCCATCATAACCGACCAGACAAACATCAGCAATATCCTAGGGAATCATTTCGCCTCAATATCTAGCAATCATAATTATACAGCAGAATTCCTGCAACACAAATTACAGAATGACAATACATTGATACCAATAAACCACAATTACGATCACCCCTTAAATGACCCAATAACCGTAGACGAACTCAGACTTGCATTATCTACTGTACACTCAAGTTCTCCTGGACCTGACAGAATTACTTATGAAATGATTAAACATTTACCCAGCATTTCATTCAAAACCCTTCTAGACATTTACAACGAAATCTTCCAGAGTGGTAACTATCCTCTTTTCTGGAATGAGAGTATAGTGGTACCTATCTTAAAACCAGGTAAAGACGGTGACTTACCCACTAGCTACCGTCCGATTTCATTGACAAACTCTGGTTGCAAACTAATTGAAAAGATAGTAAATAAAAGACTGTTATGGTTTTTAGAAGCAAATAAATTACTGTCACCCTACCAGTGTGGTTTTAGAAATCAACATTCCACAATGCACCATATCGCCAAAGTAGAAAGCGACATATTAAACGCTTTCTTAAACAAAGAATCTTTGCTAGCCGTCTCCCTAGATCTAGAGAAAGCCTACGACACCGTATGGAGAAGGCTTATCATATCACAGCTGGTAGATTGGGGTGTCCAGGGCAAAATACTGCAGTACCTCAGTAACTATTTATCTCAAAGAAAATTCAGAGTGAGGGTAGGTACCACTCTTTCGGATGTCTTTGTTCAAGAAAATGGAGTGCCCCAAGGAGGTGTTCTGAGCACAACCTTATTCAATATTGCTATGAATTCTGTCCATCAGTGTATCACCCCAGGAGTAAAATTTTGCATGTATGCTGACGATCTACTTATATACAGCTCATCCAAACGAATTCACACCGCTGAACAACACATACAAAGTACACTTACAGAATTAGAAAAGTGGAGTGGTAAAACGGGTTTCAGGTTTTCCAGAGACAAAACAAAATATATTGTTTTTACAAGGAAAAGAAATCTTCCAGCCCCCCACCTTACAGTACATCAAACACACATTCAACATACAGAAACACTCAAATTCCTCGGACTAACACTGGACAAAAAATTAACGTGGTTGCCCCATTTGAAAGAGCTCCTTAAAAAATCCAAAAAATCTTTGAATTTTTTGAGAGTTCTCAGTAGCACAAAATGGGGAGCTGACAAATTTACGATGCTTACTCTGTACCGGTCTTTTACCAGATCGCTTCTCGATTACGGATGTATAGCTTATTCTTCTGCCAGCCCAACCACCTTGAAACTACTTGACACAATACAGAACACAGCACTAAGAATTGTCAGCGGTGCATTTAGATCTAGCCCAGCAGAAAGCTTATGTGCCGAAACTGGTGAACCTCCACTGCAGTACAGACGTCGAATGATATGTAATAAATTCGTATTGAAATGTAAAGCTATTGGAACGCCATGCGTCACTGAGTTTTTATATAACCAATACTCCGAAAAATACACCGAAAGAAACGTTAAGCAAAAGCCACTCTCATTACGAACTGAAGACAATCACAGCGACCTAACTCTCTTCCAAACACCTGTTCACACAAATAACATTACTGAGATACCTCCATGGCGACTGAAAAACCTTAAACTAGACTTAACACTGACAAAATACAAAAAATCAGACCCAACTTCTTCGACACACTACAAAAACGTATTCAACTCCCTGTTCAGGCAAAATAACAACACTCAGTACATATTTACGGACGGATCAAAAACTAACTACGGGACTGGCGCTGCCGCCATCACAAGAAACGAATCCTATCACATAAGATTACCCGATCACACTACTGTTTACACAGCAGAACTACACGCAATCCTTTTAGCACTCAAAAACATTGAAGATACAGACCCGAACGACATAACAATATGCACTGACTCATTAAGTCCTTACACTCAATGACAAACATTTACAGCACACACCCTATTGTCATAGAGATTTTTACACAATTATTCCAACTACAAACAAAGAACAGACATATCACTATGTTTTGGTTACCTGGACATGAAGGGATTTCACAGAGCACTACAGTAGACTTACTAGCGAAAACTGCAACTCAAAGACCTACACCTGACCTGAACAAAATGACAGCAACTGACCTATGCAAACTAGCTGAAAATAAGACAGTAAACGACTGGCAGACAGAATGGACTAACTCTCAAAGCAAACTGCGGGAAATAAAAAATACAATAATACCCTGGTCAAGAGAAAACCTAACAAGACGAGACCAAGTTATTATTACAAGACTTCGCTTAGGACACAGTTTACTAACGCACTCCTATCTAATGGAACGACAAGACAGACCTGTATGCGCATGTTGTAACGAGACATTAACAGTTAAACACATACTTACTGACTGCAGATTACGAGACTACCTAACAATTCCTCATGACTTACACGACTTACTTGCCGAAAATTGTCCACATATTAACACCATACTAACTCACTTAAAGACAATTAACCTATATTCAAAAATCTAGCCTTATCTCCAATTTACCTCCTAAAGTTAATTTAAAATAATGAACGAAATAGCCTTTATAAAATCATTTACATTTTTAAGAAATTAAGTTAATTAACCTAAATTTAAATATAAAGCCCTATCTCCAATATAATCTTACCTCTTCTACCCTCCCCCCCACTTTTTTTTTTTTTTTTTTTTTTTTTTTTCCCCTCTTCACACTCTATTTAATATCTATCATATTACCGTATTGTTATTGTGAAATATATTATATAAAACATGTTATTGTTATTATTAATTAGCTCTCTAATGTACTAGCTATCCTCATAAAATGTACTGACTTGTTATATATACAATGTGCAAAAAGTATTTTGTAATATCTTGATGTATGTTAAAGAGCAAGTCGCCAAAAGTTGCGAAACTCTTAATAAATAAATATCAAAATATCCTTCTATACCCTTCCTAATACGACCTTCATTATCCTTCTTAATATCACCTTCTATATCCTTCCTATTACGACCTTCAATATCCTTCCTATTGCCACCTTCTATATGCTCCCTAATACCGCCTTCTATTTCCTTCCTAATACTGCCTTTAATATCCTTCCCAATACCACCTTCTATACCCTTTCTAATACCACCTTCAATATCCTTCCTAATACCACCTCCAATAGCCTTCCTAATACCACCTCCAATACCCTTCCTAATGCCACCTTCTATATCCTTCCTCATACCACCTTGTATATCCTTCCTAATACCACCTCCAATACCCTTCCTAATACCACCTTCTATATCCTTCCTAATACCACCTACAATACCCTTCCTAATACGACCTTCATTATCCTTCTTAATATCACCTTCTATATCCTTCCTATTACGACCTTCAATATCTTTCCTATTGCCACCTTCTATATACTCCCTAATGCCGCCTTCTATTTCCTTCCTAATACCGCCTTTAATATCTTTCCTAATACCACCTTCTATACCCTTCATAATACCATCTTCTATACCCTTCCTAATACCACCTCCAATACACTTCCTAATACCACCTTCTATATCTTTCCTAATACCACCTCCAAAATCCTTCCAAATAGCGCCTTTAATATCCTTCCTAATACCACCTTCTATACCCTTCCTAATACCACATTCTATATCCTTCCTAATGCCACCTTGTATATCCTTCCTAATACCACCTCTAATGCCCTTCCTATTAGCACCTTCTATATCCTTCCTAATACCACCTCCAATATCCTTCCAAATACCGCCTTTAATATACTTTCTAATACCACCTTCTATACCCTTCCTAATACCACCTTCTATATCCTTCCTAATGCCACCTTGTATATCCTTCCTACAACGACCGTCTATATCCTTCCTTATACCACCTTGTATATCCTTCCTAATACCACCTCCTATATACTTCCAAATACGTCCTTCAATATCCTTTGTAATAATACTTCCAATATCCTTTTTTTATTCCACCTTCAATATTCCTCCTAGTTAGCTACAAAGATATTTAAACATTAGAGGTGAATTAGCGATTAGCGCACTGCCGTCACTATGCGCTAATCGTTAGCGCAGGCTCTTATCAGTACCGCTAAATTAGCCGGAAGGTATTAGATATTAGCGCGCGCTAACGTTTGACCAACTCTGCTATGATACGTAGGACTTTGGATTGAAATGTTTAGATTTGGGTAATGTTGAAATGCTTGGCTGTCCTCAGAGTTCTATTTCGTTAGTCCATATATACTTTTGAGTGTTATTAGTGGGCAGTGTGTAAAGTTGTCTAAATCGTGGATTGAGATCTGGTCGTATGTTACGTTTAGTATGTACATTCGCCAACGGCCATAGCCACGTTGTATGCACCGGTTCCCATAGATCACCGAAGTTAAGCAACGTCGGGCGTGGTCAGTACCTGAATGGGTGACCGACCACGTGCTGTTGGCATTAGAAAAGGGTGGCAACCTGTAGATAGCCCGGCGCTAATGACCAAGATGTAGATGCGCCGTTAAAAAAAAAAAAAAAAAAAAAAAAAAAAAAAAAAAAAAAAAAGTATGTACATTCTTGAGTCAAGATAAAACCCAAGGTGTAACTTACAGGACATCTACGGATTGTTGAAGGAAACATGAAAGCACTTTTACGCTGGAGGGGGAACGTTATGTGTTGTCGTTTTTAACTTTTATATAAGCCACTTTTCCATCACTATTCAATTTATGTGTGGTGAAAGGATGGCTGTATCGTCTGCACACGGAGCCGTGTCTATATCGGAATGAATTGGAATGGCAGCTGTAAAAAGGATAGGACCAAGGAAGCTACGCTGAGGACCATCCCCTTAGACAGGGAAATAATCGGAGTAGATTGTTCCACGGTAGACCTGGAACAACTTGTCAGAATGGCAGGGGCAAAGGTAAAGGGTGTTAGGAAGGCGGCTTTTAAGTTTAACGAGGAAGCCTGAATGCCACACTCACTTGAAAGTAGCTTGTGCAACATCCGAGAAGGCACACTTGCAAAAGTATTTTCGCACGGGGGATGAGGAGATGAGATCAACAAAGCGAAGCTCTTGCTGCAGTATGGAGTGTTGGGAGCGGAAACAGAATCGAAGGAAAGAAGTGATATTAAGGATACGTAATAGAAGCTTTAATAGAATAATCTCGAATAATTTGGAAATATAGGGAGAAGACAGATACGGCGTTATGTGTAAAGATTATTAAGACGTTTGCCAGGTTTAGGAAAAAGGACTACAACTAAGAATTTTGGAGAGTATTGAGTAAAAAGTTGTTCGAAGTATGTAGGTGCAGAACATAGGCGAGGATAAAATAGTCTTTATTGAAAGTGCGTGAGGATTTTAGAGGTAATAAGGTCGCGCAACCAGGGAATTCTTAGGAAGTTGATTGGGACGTTAGATGGATTAACTGCCTACTATTGGTAGAGAGAGATGAAGTGATTAGAAGAATTCATCTAATTCAGGTAATGGGAATTACGTTCAGGAGGAGAACGATGAATACATATTCTTTGGAGATAATTGTCAAAGAATTTGGATTTCTCTCATCAAAGGAGGCCAAAGAATGGGATTTATCGTTAACTTATCTTGATGAAAGGATAAGAAGAGATGTAGGATTAGTTGTCGCCTTACAAATAGGCGTAATGGACGATTTTTTATTTATTTATTTATTTGAAATCTGTATAGATGAACAGTACAATGATCAAGTATGTTGATACAGATATTTTTTATGTACAAGTTGTCAAAACTGGCAAAAGTAAAATAAAATAAAAAAAATACGAAATTTGGAAGAAGCCAACCATTGTTGGAACTTCCGTAGGTTCTCAATAAATATTTTAATAATCATGAAGAAATTAGGCAAGTAAATTGTCTCGGGGCCACTGTCTCTTAAGCCGCCTGGGAGGATTGTCTGGATGGGATTGGGAAAATAAGGATAGACCTTCAGGATTAGGATGGTGAGACAATTTGGAGTGGAACGTTTGGAAACGGGTTTTAGCGAGGACAAGGACAAATTGGATGTTAAGGTCATTGTGTAGGGTTTTGATGGATACATAGTGGACAATAAAAGCGACGATTGGTGGGATGGCGGGTTTTCAGCCATAGAGTTCGTGCAGCTTTTGGAGAGAACTGGGAGAACCTGGCAGAGGGTATTCAGACAGCATTGATCGAAAATAGAGTTTTGCCAGTGAGAATTACCATTTGCATTGTTGAATCGATGTTGGGAAGTTTTCATGGCCAATCTATTGGGCCAGTGATTAGGAAAGGTGGACGATGTGGTTTTGAAATATAGCTTCTAGAGAAAGTGTAAGGATTACACCCCTGGCCAAATTTTATTGTACACCTATTATCCCGGGTATATCTCTATTATTCCAAGGTAAAGAAATTGGGATAATTTGGGTACCTAAAACTAAATACAAAACTCCTTTTGAAATGATTTTATTAGAAGTATAAACTTTATAATAATTTTTTATATTTTGTTGTTGATTTATGCAGTCGAAAGTTGGCCAAATTTAATTGTACACTTATAAATTAATTCAAAAACAAAAAAATAAATAAAAAACTAGTAATCAATGGTATTATCATTTATTTTAATGTCATTTAAGACTCTTCTGTTCATTGAGCAGCACAATTTTTTTCAATTATTCTGGCTTTTTGGTTTTAATATTGTCAGCTGCATTTAAAATAGCCTGCCATAATTCTGCATCGTTTTTGTTCACTCCCTTCTTGTAAACTTCTGCAGATAGTGCTTGCTAATAATGTTCCATAGGATTGAGGTCAGGAGATCGTGATGGCCACTCTAACACTTACAGACCCATTTCGGACAACCCCTGTTTTGTCACTCTGGAAGTATGGACGGGTGCATTATCTTGCAAAAAATAATATTTTCCATCTGGAAACACAGATTTCATCCAGGCCAAGACTTGTTCTCGTAAAAGTGTTAAATACAGCTGTCTATTAATTCGTCCAGAGAAGATTTCTAAGAGAAAATCGCCTGATGCAGTGATTGCACCCCAAACCTTGACTCCCCCGCCTTTCGATTGGCGTTTAGGATGGTTAAATGAGATACTAGGACCGTCTTTCATATAACTACACTCCTTATCTGGACCGTCTTTGGAAAAATCTTTCTCATCAATGAATACGGTTCGTGTCCAGATGAACTCGTCTAATGCGAGCCAATCACGAGCTTTTTTTACGCAAAATTCCCGACAAGCGTTGGTAAAAGGATTTTTTTTTTTTCACAAATTTTTTCCATTTTACACCAAATTCTGGCAGAAATCTTCTTATTGTTCTTATGGACGCAATTAAATTAAAATTTTCCTTGAGCTTCAGGGAAGTAACCAGTTCACCTTATTTAGATAATCGATGGATTTATCTTTTTATGCGCGATTCCGACCTGCTATTTATTTTTCGGTTGGGTCCTCATTTTTATTCTATTATAATTGGTTTTTACCATATATGCCACTGTAGTATATGGGAGTTTAATCTTTTCCGCTACAGCTCTATATGATGGTACCCGTTCTCCTTATTTTTTTAGTCGCGAAATTAGACCAAATGAATATGTTTTGCATTAATGAAAGACCTAAGTAGGAAACTTTAAACTGACTTAATCCAACAGTTTCAGGGTAGATAACAAGTGTACAATTTTATTTGGCCAAGTTTTGTTTGTAATTTTCTGATTAATCCTATTTATATTCCAAAATACAGCCTGCAAATATTCTAGGCAGGTTATTGACCTTATTATTTGTTTTAAATACAATCAAATAGTGATTTACAATCATTAGAAATTAAAAATTAAATCAAGATTTAATGTCTTGCACTAAAAACAAAGTGTACAAATAAATTTGGCCAGGAGTGTATAGGAGGATTTGTAACCTAGAGAATCTATTGAGGTGAGAACGTTTCTAAGACCAAGAAATACGAAGAAGCCTGGTCGATTAGGGATGAGATTTCAGTTGGTAGGCCCGTATGTTGAGGGTGCGGCCTCGGAAGTTGTTACCCTAGACCCGACTGAAGGTGCTTAACTTTGAAATCACGTCCTAAAGGAATTTGGCACGAAAGGATACTAGAAATTCAAGGATTACTGATCCAATTTATTAGGATGACAGTGAACAGCTGGTAGGGCGATTGGAAGGGTAATGAAGATACTGTTGGCATGGAGGGAGACTGTGGTATTGGTAGGATAAGTTTCTTCGTATAATGATGGCTGATCCTCCTTGGGTTTATAAATTATTATAGAAAACATATTGTGAACTAATAGGCTACATTTAGGAAGTCCCATGAACATTTTAGCTTAACGAAATAATCGCATGAAGTGAAAAATATGGAAGGGGGGGGGAATGGCTCAACTGTTAATGAATATACCCATTTAGAAGAAACAAGACCATGAGATTAAACTAGATTCATCATTAAGGCAGAATATCAAATGTTATGTTTTGTGTTCCTTTTTGTTGGAGAATCATCCGTTTTACCATTTTTATAAATATGCGTAAATTTATTAATTAACATAACACGTTTCTCCTTTTTCATTGAAAGAACTAGCAGAAAAATACTTACAAAACATAAAAAAATTATAATAATTTTTTTTTGCAAGCGATATCGATATATTTCTACATATTGATCAATACGGTCTGCCTATGATTCAGTATAATCTATACTGAACCACATTTTTTTATAAATTTAAACTTCAATATTACGGTGATAATATATTTTTGATCGCTAATGGGGTGGTCATTTATTTTGCTGTAGCCATTAATTCTATGCTGTTTCCCACGGCGTCGTTTCAATACTTTATCACGTAATGTTGAAATAAACAAACTAATATTATTATTAATTAATAATGTGTCTAAAAAAATATCTGCTTCCCCAAATTTATTCAAAGTTAATGCAATTGAACTAAATAAAACGTTTAAATTTGATAGAATTATTAAATTTTAATGAGCATACACATGTCCCATAATAAAGGAAGAATAACCTTTGCAATTTAATATTAATTCTTATAATTATAATTATTTAATTAAATGTGGATATTCTTAAAAAAAAAGTTCAACAAAATATGTTGAATATGTTAAACTAAATGCGACGAGCCAGCAGAACAACATAAATCTCTTGCATAGAACAACATTTAATCAATCATTTACGCACTAGATATACCAAGGATAAATACAAGCTTTCACCTTTAGATAATTAAATCACAGGAATACAAAAATAATGAAAAAAAAAGCTGCATGCCACCGTTACTTTTTACATGCCTACTAGCGACCAATAACATGCATATAATTTTATGTAAAAGTAATTGAAAAATAAATATGAATAACATAGAATATTCAAGTTCAACATTTTGATACATAACAGCATGAAATTTGATACATAACATAAAACTCAGTTGAAATCCTCATATAAAGCAAAAGGTTAAATTGTCTTTTAACATTATACATTACATTATACCTATGTATGACCAAAGATGACATTAGCATATTTGCATGATTCGAATGTTTCCCTTCATATATATATTTTTTTTTCTACAGGTCCGAATACTTTGATAACACAAAAGCTCTACTATTCCGTAAATTGTGAACTAGGTTTAATTCCCATAAAAGAGGAGTGTTAATGCCATTAGTAAAGGAAGAAGCAGTTATTAGTAGGGTTTGATATTTCGTTATCGAGATATTCAAGAAACGGAATATTCCAAACCTTTTCATGTCTTTCAATAAAAAATTTTTGTCGAATACTACTTTAAGGGGTAACAGTATCTTGTAACTTTTTTTTTACCATTTTCATTACGTGCTAAAATTCGTCCTTAACTAACCAAAAATGATATATTTTATTTATATATATTTTATATATATACACACATATATATATATATATATATATATATATATATATATATATATATATAGGGTGATTCAGGTCTAAGTAGCCAAATTTCATGTAGTGATTGTAGACATAATTTCCAACAAAAAAGTTCATTAGAAGTCCAATTTTCCGGGTTTTTTTTTTACTTAGTCATGTTTTTTAATGAATAAGAAAGGATTGCTCAAAAACTATTCAAGATAATTAAATTCTAATTATACTATCATAAAGTAGACAAACTTTCCTTTAAAAAAACAATAATTTTATTCACAAAAACTATTATTAAAAGATACTTTCTGAACGTCCAATAACGAACTTCTTTTTTTATCAATGAATCAGAGTATTTTCGCGAATTTTTTCCTTAGCCCCCTAACGGACTACAGATTCAATACTTACACGAAAACTTCTACATTTAGTAAGCATTAAATCGATGAAAATGAAGTGGAGGTTTATAGAGGAATAAATTGAACGATTGGCTCTATTTTGTCAAAAAAATGTGGAATGTACTTTTGTTTCTTTCAAATACCTAATGTGAAGAAATTAAAAATTATTCATTTTTTATTGGCCAAACTCTGGGTATCCATTGCCCAGTCCAGAAGCAATAAAAGTAACCGAAAGAAACAATTGGAAAAGTTTTTCATTTGAGAGATATGTCACTTTCGTGTTTTCCAATTTTTCATTGATTTATCTTTTAAGGGATGTATTTGGCACCGAGTTTTGTCTAGAAATTTTGAGGAAAGAGTTCATTTCAGAGTAGTTAAATAATTGTAATCCAAAATGTACACATAATTTGAAATGTTTTAAAATAAAATTTGGAAAGAAATTAAAAATAGTGTAAAACATAGCGGGGGGGGGGAAATGTTAATCGTCAGTTCGGCCACAACATTTTGTGGACAGACAAAGCCACATTCACACGGAATGGAATATTTAACAGTCCCAATTCGCATACTTGGTCTCATGTTAATCCTTATGCCCTGTGAAGATCACACAATCAGTATCAGCTCCAAGTTAACATGCGGTGCGGGATTTCGGACTATATTTCGGAATATCTTCTTCAGCCAATCCTGATTCCCGACAGGTCCCATTCAACATATTTTTAAACCTCCTTCAACACGATCGACCTATTGCAACGGAAGACGTTCTGCTTGCACATATATATATATATATATATATATATATATATATATATATATATATATATATATATATATATATAGTGTTTATGCGAAGAAAACGTTTTTAAATGGGCAAAAAATAAAGTTTTCCGAGTCAAAACTCGATGCCGAGTGAATGCGATGCTGATTTGAAGATAATTTCTTGAGTGAGCTTCGATTGGTCCCTTCTTAATTGTTAAGTTTTTTTTTTTTGGTCCCCTTTGAATAAATTTCAAAATTAAAACCCATTTTTTAAATCTTTATTACAAGCAAGTATGAAAAATAAATAAATAGGAAAATAACATCTGGTTCTCTTGTATATTTCCTAACACTTCCTTCATCATGAGCTCATCACTAAAATTGCGAAACTCAAAATAAAATAAATAAATTGTATATTTTCACGATGGTTAGTTACTTAATTGTTAACTTTGGTCTTTCTCTGCCTCCCGGCACTTTCATTGGTATGTAGTACCTTATATACTGTTAAAAATTAATAAATATTACTATTACTGTCTACTCACTTGTACATACCTCATTTTAATTTTTTTATGTTTCTATTGACTTTCGAGAACTAAGTTCTAGATATACAACTATTGTTCACTTACCTGTTTAGTAACAACATAATTTTACTCTATTTTAACAACAAATTGTTTTTGTATTTAAAAAAAGTTGATTTGTATGTATAGATCTATCAGTTATCTTACTGTTAAACCTTTTTTCGAAGGCTACCAATGAGCAGCCGAAACGTCAATAATACTGATTTTTTTGTTATAAAAATCGTTTTGATGTTTTTTTAGCCGAATCCCAACTAATTCCTCATTGCTTATCACCTCGACGGCTAACTATCTAATCTTCATGAAAAATGTATAATGCTAGATTACTTGAAATCGTTAGCATATGTTTGATTTCATTTGACGAAATATAAATTATTGCTTAACGATTGTATTTATTTTTTAATTTACTCTATAAAACAAATGAATTGGCGATAGAATAATGTCGATATAATTTTCTTAACTCGATAAATAAAATAAAGCATTTTCAACATATTTTATTTTATTTCTCAGCTCCTAAGGTGCATTGGACGGAACGCTCGGGCACGTGTCCAATATTTTTCGATGCAAAATCACCAGAAAAAAAATTGGCCAAATCGGTAACCCCACCACTGTATACACCCCTTGTTAGTTTAGATGAATTTCAAACATGAATAAAATATTTTAGTATCCAAAACCAAATATTAGGTACCCAAACCGATAATTAGTTGGCGTAAAAACATGATAAAATGTTAATCGCCACTAAATCCTGATCCTAATCCTAATCCTAACCGATAATTAGTTACAAAAACATTTTTTCCTGCTATTCACAAATACGGTTACAGATATCACCTTAAAAATGGCTTCATTCGTTTTCCTATGTTAAGGAACCTATAAAACGAGCATTTGCAAGCAAATGAACTCGGAAAAGTATGCGTTACGACTTTTTTCGTATGAATTTCGCTCCCAAAACTGTGTTCCAGTGGACGGATTCTCCTGGTTAAATACTTTTAACTTTCAAATTAGACAAAAGATTTTTGTACCTAATTTTGTAAAAATCGGACCATTTTTAAGCTGGTGGGAGAGCTTACAGACAAATATATATAGTATATATATATCTATCTATCTATATATATATATATATATATATATATATATATATATATATATATACACTATATATATGTATACATGTGTGTGTATAAATACAAATTTGAAACACCGTTATTTTCGCGATATGGATCCTGGAACGTGAAGTTTTCAAGTCGGCAGTTCCAGATTGCATCATCAGGTCAATCTCATAAGCGGGTTTCCTCCCTATGGAGGAACCGCGCTAAAACTTAGACTATAAACAAATCAGTTTTATTGTTAATACTGATTAACAAGTAGAATATCAAGGTTAAAATTCAGTAATACATTATCTTATGAATTCCTGCATGAAAATGGTGTACGACAAGAAAGTGTACTAGGCACCACTTCGTACGACAAAATATCTCTCCTAGTGCCTTTATGTGGATGATAAAGAAATAAAGTAATCAACTCCACACTCAAAGTCTAAGAACTAATAGTTCACACACTTGGGTGTCCCATCTGAAAGGACTCATTGTAATAGTTGCAAGAAATTTTTGCTTATGCTTATAATGTACCGCGCATATACCAAATCGTTACTGGATACGTAAGTTTAGCGTATTTTTCTGCCAGAACTAGAAAACTGAAAACGGAAAACGCGATTGAATCGACATGTCTTCGTCTTGCAATCGATGCTATAAGATAAAGCCCAACTGTAAGCCTTTATGCAGAATGTAAGTAGACTAGAAGTAGAGACGAGAAGAAAAAAACTGATGTAAACCCGATTAAGAATAGGTCAAATAAATCCCACACATTTCTTTTGAATGTCAAGGAATCAAGTTCCAATATGCAGCCCGTAGAACGTAATTTAAAATATTGCAGGACTTATGAACAACTAAAAATCCAACATTTTAGGAGTTGGTGCAAAACAAATAACTTTTTTATTTTTTGTCAGTATCAAATAACAGGTGCAGTTACATTGCGATGTGTCAATTCTGAAACAATGATAAGTGGATCGACAGATTGAATTATTTCCCTTGGTCTTCAACTTCCAGCTCTCCATATATAAGAACGGCATCTAGGCCATTAGCGCTGGGCTATGCATATGGCCCCAAACATCCAACATGGAGCAGGGAACGACCTCAACGGGCACCTAGATGAAATAACTCAACCTTCTGCAGGCGGGAATCAAACCCGCATGAAAATCCATGTCGTCAGCTATCACCACGGCCACTACTAAATTGATCGTGGTTTACAGACCACGGGCCTTTATCAATCTAGTTTGTGGACTCAAAGTATTTATTAATAATAAATAGATTGACTCCGCATAGTAGATTCAGTACTACATCATGACTGGCTTGAGCCTTATCTCTAACGCACTCACCCACACTTCTCCTATTGATGCCAATGTCTAGAAAAAGGTAATATTGCTCAAGTATCGATGTCCTCGCATTGAATGTGCAAAGATAAGTAATTCCTATCCCCTCTTTAGGTCGTCAAGGGGCCTGTGGATGACGCTCAACCGGGTGTATAAAGTAAATCCAAAATTCCAAGGGCTAACATCCCCTGAAGACATTAGCATTAAACTCCACTAGATCTGACGGAGGGAATTGACTCTCTTCTGCTTCTCGGGTTAAAATAAATTTTGTCCCAAGGGAAGCATTATGCAGCATTCTCAAAAGGCGAGAGAATATAAAATAAGTTTCTTTCGACGAATCTGAATCAAGATGGCTTTCAATCGATTTCAAGTGCTTAAAATGTGATTTCTTATGGAAATAATATGAGATTGATTTGTTCATTTTTTTTATAATTAAAAGTATTTTTGATTTATCTCTCTCGGTATTATTAAAACTCAAAAAGCTTAAACAAAAAATTAAAAAATCTATAATATTAAAAAAAAAAACAATTTTAAGGTTATAAAAAGACTAGTTTTATTTAATGAGTTTGACGCGCCTAAGATATAAAATGTTTAGCCATGAGATCGGAGAGCTAAAACGCGGGACCATTTTGCTCATTTATATAATAGATATCAAGGATCGTAATAACAAATGTTATATAGCAAGAGAATAGTTAGAATAGAATTTCCATATCAGCAGAAATAATAATCCAGGTCATGATAATTTCAGAAAACACGCCCCGATTAAATTTGTCTTTCTAATTCAGGAGTAGAAACTCAATTTGTAGAGGGATGAAAGCCTGGAGGGAGGAGTTTAGTTTCTCAAATTAATTATTTCTAGGAAGGATGGATTAACTTGAGGTAGGGGAGTAATGAAGGATACACCTAGTAGGGGAGAAACTGATACCGTTAAAGGGGAGAATAGCACATCCCAGGGGTGTATTCAATTCAGCAATCCGTCGAATATACGGTTTATAACTTGACTGATGAATATGCCAAATCTTGTCTGGTGAATTGTCTGTAGATGCCTAGAGATATAATCTACCACAACATGTCCGATTCAGATACTAAATTACATGATTTTTACAGAATTTTTAAAGGCACAACCACGTGGCTCGTTGTTGCCTATTTATGGCGACACAGAATACTCTCCCCTGAAGAACACCATTCTGTTGAATAGAATTTTCCAGGCCCACTGAGTTCACTGTAGTACTCTTGTTCTGCCTAAATCCACTCTGCCAAGGATGCAGTAATTTATGCGATTCTGAGTGCCAGTGTAGTTTGCAGAGTAAAGACCCGAAAGATACAGGAGAGATCGGAACAATAAAGGCTAGCTTCGGTTCGGCGATTTTAAGTAGAACCTGTTCAAGATTTCCGCGCAGTTTCCCGGCCGGACGCAGTTTTGTGGCTGGAATTTAGATCTGAAGTGAACTCACTCATAGTAGAAGGGAAGTAGAGCGGGATGTTTGATTCATTTTTAAATATTAATGATTTCGATCCTTCAATATTTTTAATTCGTAAATATTCTTCTGAATAGTGAACCAGAATAATTCCTTTTTGATAAGAAGTCACCATGATATTCATTTATTCTTGTATAAATATGGGACAATAGTATTTGAAATATGGGACAACTTTATTTTTGATTGAAAGTGACTTTCATTGTAAAAACAACGATTTACAAAAAGCTTTTAAAAGAGCACCAGAAAATTTCGGGTGTAAATATGGACTAGGATGTTAACAGGATGCAAAATTTATTTATTCCATCAAAACAATTATTATTATTAACTTACAGAAATGGTAAACATAACATTCAGTCCCTTCAATCTAAGTGTGCCCAAAAAAATTAAATGACACATAACACATTTCACCCACATCTCTTCACCTTTTCAGAGCACAAAAGATGCAAATTGTATCGCTTGAGTCTGGTTTCCGAAGTGGAGGCCTATATTTACACAAAGAAAGGGTGCCCATATCTAAGAAAGACGATTAACATATGTAACCTAAACGCGTGCGTGACTTAAGGTGTGCTTCAAAAAGTAGCTTAAGATCTCTGCTTTCAAGATATTGTTGTGAAATATGTTTGAGCTAAAAGTATGAACATTAATAGAAAACGATTTCACAATGCTCTCAATAGTTTGCAGTTCAAAATAACTCACGCACCAATTTCCACAATAACTCAAGCTACATCCACACAACTTGAAATAATGGTCCCAGCTGTTCTCAGCTGTCTTATATTAGCTAAAGACACCACATACCGTTCCGACCACCAGTCTTCATTATCTCTCTTTGGCACTAAGGCTGCGTATTTACACTTGTTTTTAACCCATTTTTAAAAATTTTCCCTATCTACGTAGCCCACAAAAACTCAAGAGAATAGGAGCATCTTCCTAGGAGGTCTTGATTTAAATCTATAGAGAGATTTTTTCCTGTTATTAACTGTTCTGTCACAGTCTGTGACCACCAAGGGTCTAGAACCTTTTTGGGGTCAGATATGGTTTTTGTTATTAATTGGTTTGCAAAGTCTATTAAAGCTGCCAATTAGCTTCTTTCCACTTGGAGCAAGGATAGGATTGTGGACCTCTGTCAGGTGTCTGTATTTTAATAGGAAAGTGACCACTGTTGTAGCTATCTTCGGACACTGTCCACGAATACCGGGTAGAGAGGTGAGAAACAATTACGGATAAATCAATGCTGGGCAAAGTGCCTGAAGAAAAGCATATATTTGTAGGAGATAAAGAGTCAAATGAGCAACGAATGTTTCCCTCGAAAACCCTTTCATAATTTTGGCTCTATGGCCTGAATTCGTTCTGCCCCAGCTGGGGATAAGGGAGTTCGCAACAGTATGTGTTAAACTAGAGTGCGATAGTTGTTTGTAGAGATCATCTTTAAGACATTTACGCTAAAAGGGAAGTACTTGCAGAGGTGTGTTCAATGCAACATCAGAGAATGGAAAATCATTGGATATCACAGAACACTCACCTTCGCGAGCAAACAGTCCTTCAGCTAAACCATTCCGAATTATATTAAAATTTGTAATAGTTAATTTTACGTTATGTTTGAGATGTGTCTATTGCAAGCAAGCTATATCAAAAGCAAAATCACACTGCATTTATGAAAAATTATTATAAATAAGATAAAATTAACCTATATCAATAAAAAAACCCATGAATAGTTTTGTTCTTTCACGTTAGTAATGAACATCTGACTGAAAGAACAGCAGAATCCACTTATAGCGCCCACCTTCAGTGCCCCGAGTGGTACAAGTAACAACCAATGCCCGAGCCGGTTTGGCGGCTTAGCTCAATTTTTTTTTTTTTTTATAATTTATTTATGAGCACCCCGCATTGACAGCGTTTCGCCCAGGTACACATATAAAATAGAAATACATAACAACAACAAAATAGTTACAATATTACATAATTACAAATCCAATTACATTATTGTGTGTTTTAATCTAATTATACAATTAACTTTGTGAATAACATACAGCTAAAATTAAAATTAACTAGTACAAAACAATACATTTTTAAGAAAAACTTATAATTATAAAGGAAATGAAGAAAATAGTTCCTATGTACAATATGACTATATATAATCGCAACAGTTTCTATTTACAATATAGGTTCTATGCATAATATGACAACATACATAAGAACAATAGCCCCATGTACAATCAATAGGAAGGATCCTATGTAAAATAATGATGAATAAATCACGTCATGAGTGATGTTTATAAAAAAAAAAAAAAAAAAAAAAAAAAAAAAAAAAACTTTCAACGGCGATGTTAAAACCACAGTTTGGGTCGTCTAGACAATCAAAGACAATGAATTAAGAAAATTAAGTGGTTGTTGTAATACATACTACACCCACATGTTGACTATTTGAGGAGTTTGGTCTGGGGTTTGTTAAATTTTGTTAAAAATATTGTTGTCTTTAAGAAAGGTAAGTATAGCGTTGATATGGTGACTGCTATCACGGAGTAGTTCGTTCATGTCTCGTGGAATTTCCAAGTCTTGTCTCAAATTACAGTCTGTCAGTATATGTTGAACTGTGAGGTCTTTGTTACAGATTTGGCACAGTGGTTTATCAGACTTTGTCATAAGGTATTCATGAGTTATACGTGTGTGGCCTATCCTTAGTCTGGCTAATACTACTTCTTCTCGCCTTGAATCCCCCCTGTATGACGAAGCCCAGTCGCTTACGGTCTGTTTAATTTGTCGAAGTTTGTTTTCTGTTATGCTCGACCAGTTAAGTTGCCATTTGTCTTTTATGTCGTTTTTATTTTGCCGTGAAACTTCTTTGTGGTACAATTTAAGTTGGCCATAAGTTGGTTCCTCCGTCACAAGTTTTGCTTGTAAGTCAGCAGCCGTGCTTTGTCCTAAGTCTTTGTGTCCTGGCAGCCACCATAGTGTGATGTGCTTTCCAAATGTATGTAAATTGTGAATTTGCTCTATAATTTCTATGCATGTGGGATGTGTTGTGTACATGTTCTGTAAGCACTGGAGTGAACTCAAAGAGTCGCTACAGATGATTACATGTGGCTGGTGGGTTAATGGGACGTTCTGTAGTGCAAGAAGGATAGCACGGAGCTCGGCTTCTAATATGCTAGAATATGGTGGTAGCTTTAAACGAAAGACGCTATCTTGGATTATAGCTGCAGATCCGACACCATTTGGCGTTTTGGACCCATCAGTGTAAAATGTTTGGCAATTTTTGTGTTTTGTAATAAATGCTTTAAAGTATTCTTTGTATAATATTGCACTGGCTGGATTTGTCTTTTTGAATTTTGTGAGTGTTAAATCTATATTATAATTTTGAGTTATCCAAGGAGGTGTTAGTGTAAGTTTGTGTGTAATAATGTTTGGATTGCTAAGACCAAACTCCTCTTTCACTCTACGATATCTTATTATGAACGGTCGAATGTGGCCTTCTCTGCGTTCATAACCGTCAGCATGAGGGTTGTCTAGTATGTCACTTATACAAGAGGTATTGGGATATGAAATAATTTTATTATAAAATTTACTTATGAGCATAGCTCTCCTAATGTGCAATGGAGGTTCTGCTGATTCAGCATACAAACTTACTGAGGGGCTTGACCTAAAGGCACCAAGGGCTAGTCGAATTGCAGTGTTGTGTATAGGGTTTAGCATGTTCAGTGTACTGGGTTTGGCAGACGAGTATGCTACACATCCATAGTCCAGGAGTGATCTGGTATAGGATCGGTAGACGCTTAGCATTACACGTCTGTCGGCCCCCCATTTTGTATTACCAAGGATTCTTAAAATAGGTAACGATTGTTTACATCTTTTGAGAAGGTCCTTTAGGTGGGGTACCCATGTGAGGCGTCTGTCAAAGTGTAGACCTAGGAATTTTAACACATCTGTTTGAATAACAGGTCTGTTGTTTAAGTGCAGAGTGTGGTTGGTGTTTTGTCTTTTTCTAGTAAATAAAATAGATTTCGTCTTGTTTGTCGAGAAAGTCAGTCCAGTTTTCTCGGTCCAGTGTCCTAGTGAATGAATAGCGTTTTGAATTTTGTTTTGTGCTTCTTCTACTGAATGGGACGAGTAAAAAATTAATAGGTCATCAACATATAAGCCGTATTGCACATCAGGAGGAATATGTTCTTTTACTGTATCCATTGCTATGAGAAATAATGTAGTACCGAGTACACTGCCCTGAGGAACGCCCATTTCTTGTTTAAAGACACCTGAAAGGAAAGTTCCATTTCTTACTCTGAATGTTCTGTTAGTGGGAAAGGAATTTATAAATTTAAGGACCTTTCCTCTAACACCCCATTCATAGAGCTTAGTTACGACGATTCCTTGCCATACTGTGTCGAATGCTTTATTTATGTCAAATGAGACGGCTAACCGCACGAAAAGTGTTTTCTGCGGATTCCTTTTCGTTTGAAACCTCCTGATGTGTCTGACTCCCTGCACATTAAGCTCCTGGGCAAGTTCATTATCCGATAAGTTAGTTACTTCGTCACAGGAGAAGATTGCTTTAGAGTAGTTGAGTCTATTGTGTGGGGTTACAGCTATTTCGTTTCCGTAGAAATCCTTTTCTTCACAGAGTCTTGATGCAACTTTTGTGTTTGGGCAAGTTACTAGTAGTGTGCCACTTTTTTTAATTATCCTGGGAATTATGTCTTTTCCGAACCTAGTGAGCCACCGTTCAACCAAGAAAGGGCTGACTGAATTAAACGAGTTTTCTGTAGATTTCATTTTAATCACCAAGTATTTATGATTGTGACTAGTTTCGGCCATGTTTCCTTTCTTCGATGAGTAATCAGTTGTCTTAGCTTTAAAAGTTTCGAAATCCATATTTTCCAGATAATATTTTTCACAGTAACTTATATAATTCTCGGAATGGAGATATTAGAAGGTTTCGACCAACTAAAACTATCTTTAACTAATTCCTGTAAGGTCACTGAGAGAAAGGATGTTAGCAAACATTCGCCAGGGAACGGTCAACAAACCGGCACAAAGGATAGCAGGTAGTCACAGAACGACCGGTAGAAGCTAATCCTGGGTGTAATAAACATTTACCCGGCGGCGTTTTACACAAAGTAATAGATGCTATGACTCGAGCAAGAGACACGTCAACTCCAAGGGGTCTATTTTTTTATTCCTTTAAAATTAATTTTAGAAATTGTATTCCAAGAATATTCATACAAAATTAGGATTTACTTAGTGTTTCGACATAATGTTATCCCAATTGTGATTTGCAAAATATAGAACAGAAACTCTTAATATTTTACATTGTCGGAACGAAACCAACACAACAAGCAACGTTTTCTCCGGCGCAATTACCCTTTCTCAACGATATTTTAACTGCCCTTGAAATATTTAACAAATTATACAAAAAGTCCCCATATGTTCATGTCTGATTATGTAATGATTTTTACTTTAATATGTCTCAATACCAAAAATAATTGTCGATCTATCATTTCGTGTTCTCCTGTGGTCTTTCCTCTGGGTCTAACATAGAATCGTTTGAAATATTTCATCAGATTTGCGAAAACGTTGATAAACTATGGGCTACGTCATTACAAAATATTGAGATATTGCTCATAAGTTGACTGGATGCTTAGATATTCTTAAACTATTCCAGCTTTATGAATGAAATAAACATTGAATTGATGTGTACCCTTCACTCCTTTAATAAAAGGAAAAGCGGAAATGGGATGATAAATCAGCACGGGCAGATTCCCAAGTCTGTTTAGACCTTTGCAGTAAATCTAGACCTCTAAAATGGTCATCTGTATTGGAACCTTGCTCTGGCCGTTTGCCCGCCATTCTGAAATCCCTGTTTTCCATTCATAAATTACACGACTGAAACTGCTTGATAAAATACCCGAGTTAATCATCAAAGGTAATGTACGTTGCACCATACATGGTTCAAGGCACTCAAAACAGAGATTAAATTGTGATAATAATACATATGTAATATTATTAATAGGGCTAAAGTATAATATCTTTTGATACTTCACGATATTAATTAAAAAAGTAGTAAAAAAAATCATGCAAGACATTAAATTACAACGATTTTATTTATTTGTTTTTTTTAATACTATTTGTGTGTTACTTTAAGTCCGGCTCGCTGTAACTGCTTAACCGAGAACGTTTTCATATTCGGTTTCTCCCTTCTGATATTTTAAAAGATGTATTAGAACAGTAACTCTTGATATTTTAGCGTACTTTTTAATGGAAACATTAATTTATAAACTAATTTTAATGGTTAACATCGTAGTTAATAATAAATGGACGTTAAAATTTAATAATAATAATGGTTAACAAATTAAAAATGTATGGACTGAAATGTTAGTTCTAGTATTTTACCAAAATGGATGTCCTAAGAAATAAACTAAAGATACCTCCTTTTTTCATTTTTGTTCTAAAGTTTGGTTCATAAACGCATATTACTGATTAATTGCTTTAAAAGTCCAAAGAAGCAAAGATATGGAAACCAAGAACTAGGAGTTTGAGCACTATAATTTTATATAATAATTTTAAGCACTATATTTTTATATAATAATTTTAGGCACTATAATCTTTTATAACTACCATGACTAATATCGTTCTATCCTAGTCGTTGAGAAATCTCTATTGTTCGATACAATAGATATACAATATATAAGAAACGCTCGAAACTTTACTGTAATAAAATATTTCTCAAACTCATACAAAATTTAAAAAAAGAGTTCGGATTTCACCATGCAAAAACGCACACGAAGTGTATTTATTGAGATTTCATCCTGGCAATTTAAACTTGAATTGTGAGGGCCACGTTTTGGCCTCAACAAATTTCAGTATTACTACTAATAGAATAATGCATGTAGGAAATTCTCTACAAAAAAAAGTTATAATGTATATATATATATATATATATATATATATATATATATATAGTTGGCTTTTTGTAGCCGTCAATAAAATTGTTTAAGGCGAAAGGTCAATTATCTCCGCCTTAATACAAGTGAAAAATTAATTTATTTTGCATTAGTACTTTTCTATTCTTTCATACAAATTTAAATAGATTACTTAAATTCCATATGGCTTCAATTAGCCGTACTAAAATAAAATTTGGGGGCTCGATAACACTAAATATCTAAAATTCTGTGTCTGAGGTAGTCTCTTCGATTCTCACTAAAATTGGTGATTTCTTTTCTCGAAAAGAAGTAAGTTATTATCCTGGCTAGGATAGTGAGGTACAACCAATCTGTGCTTTTAGTAAAGAATGGTTAAATTTAAAATTAATTAAATTGAGAAATTTGAAAAATTCTTTTACTCAATGTTATATAGGTATATAACTGTGATCGTCTTATTGCTAAATAATAATACTTTTTATTTAGTAATGTAAATTAGTAGTAAAAGTAATTATAAACGTGTAAATAAAAAAAATAACATGATAATTAAGAAAAAATTGATTTAATATGTTTGATGTAGTGGTCATTCATTCAAATCTCCCATGAGAACATGCTTGTGTAGTAAAAGAAATAATATAGAATAGACACTTTATATGTCATCATTCACTGGCAGCATGTAACACTTACATGCTTCTGCAAAGCAACCACTGAATCCTTGCAGAAAAAATAAATGAACACTTATCATACAAGTAACGCATGGACACTTACACATATAAAAATCATTCATAATGACAAATCATGCACATAAAAAGCCTAACACATACCCATCCAACGTTACTGCATCCATCAAGGGAAAAGATTGACTAACCTGAAAATAAATCGTATATTCAATTATTCAGTATATACAAAAAAATGAAATATATTTTAGTTACTTAAATTAGGCTGATTAAAATATATAGCAGTAAACGGAAAATGGGATATTGAATATGGTATTAAAGGCACTTGAGCATATCTAACACAGGTTTCTGGCACTACGCTTTAAAATACGTAAACATCCTTTTCAATGCTTTAAATGCAAGTCCTCAGATCCAACAACCTGCATCTGAATATTTTTTTGTTTTATACATATATATATATATATAGAGTTACTTATAAAGATCTGATGATTCCTTCTTTGGAAATTTGTCTTTTATTGGCCTTTTAATAAGTTGTTTTTCACTTTTCCTGACTACGTTCTTCGGCTTATTTGCAAAGATTTTTTGGCAAAGTTGCTATAAAGTAAGAACTTTGAAAGCATTTTCACTTGCGTCATATTTAAAAATAACATGGTTTAAACAAATAGGAACAACAGATTTGGCCAGGAAGGCTCAAAGAAGAAGATAGACATTCATTTAATGTTATCATAGAATTGCATTATAATTTTGTTTTGCTATAAATAATGAGAGATGGGAAATAACAAAGGATGATAACGTTATAGCATAAAGCGTTTACTTTATGTGCATTTTTTGACTCAAGTTAAAACTGAAAAGGAAAAAAATAAGCCCTAAGCTCTATATAAAAAATATTCGTGAAAAAGGAAGTCTTACAAAAAGAAAGCAACTCTAAAAGGCTTCCTCCGGATTATAAAACAGAAAAAAGTGCTAAGAGAGAGAATTAAAACCAGAAGAATGCCAGGGAAATTAAAGAAATAAGTATGGCTGGTGAGGTAAACGAGGAAGGACCCGCTCCTTGCAATCTACCAGCACGAGTTTTACGACTAAAAGGAAAGACCTACTTCGTTTCAGTTATCATTCTTATCTCCAACCACCGTAGTACACACCACAAACCAACTTGGTGAAAGAGAAGTTACTCCTTCAAGCAAATGGTTTGTCTAAAAGTCAGTGTTTGTGTAGTTAGACTAAAAGTTAGTAACATTTATAATCAATATTTAATAAACATCCTACAATAAAGACACAATAGTTATTTTCATCTTGCAATAACAACAAAATAATTTATTTATTATTATTACAATTTTCTCATTGTTTATTTTCTCATATTGTATATAGTAAATTTTGAAATTAATTATTTGGTTTGACTTTATTATTTATTTTATTTTATCTTTTTTTTTCTTTCTTTTTTTTTTGTTTGTTTTTGTTTCATAAATTTATTTATTTTTATTTATTTTATTTTGCCTCTATCCTGTAGGATCATTGGCGATTGCATGGTAAGAAAATAAAAAACAAATCATATTTGATACTATAGTGGTAATGAACATATAATAATATGATTAATTAAAATTGAGGAATTGATATATGATTAAATGAAAATAATAGTACATTAATAACATATAATAATAATTATGATAAATGATTCAAATATATATTAGGAAATATTAACAATAAATAATGATAATTTTAATAAAATAAATAATAATAAAAAATAAAATTTATAATTTTGAATACATATTTGTCTTTTTTAAAAAAAACAAAAAGTTTTTGTACGTCTTCTTCTTTGTCGCCAAGAATTTTTGCAAGAGAAGATCCAATTCCAATGGATTTTATCAAGGAAGTGTAGTTTCTGCATGATATCAAGAAATGTTCCACTGTCCATTGCTGACCTATATCACAGCTGCATGAAGGTGGATATAGGTTAAGGAAGAGATATTCATGGCTGAGGAGGCAGTGTCCGATTCTTAATCTGCACAGGACAACTTCTTCTCTCCTTGAAGACCGTTCACTTGTCTGCCATCGCTTCGGAATGTCCTTTATTTTCCTGAGTCCTTTTTCTTCCATTTCAAACCACTTATTGGTCCAGAGTCTAAGGAGGTTTTCTTTTACTAGGGTTTTCCAGTCTGAAAAGGTTATCCCATCAATAACTTCATCATTGGCTGATAATGATGATGCAAGTTTGTCTACTTCTTCATTACCTTTTATGCCGCTGTGTGATGGAACCCACATGAATGTCACCGTTTGATTTGCCTTCTTTGCTTTATTTAATAGATATTTGCATAAACGAATAAGCCCTTCAGTGGATTCCCTTTCTTGCAGTGTACTTAAGACACTCATTGGGTCTGATATTATGACAGTTTTCGGAATTTTATTTGTCGTTACATAATTGATCGCTTCGTAGATAGCAACTGCTTCATCACTAAACGAGCTGCATTCCTTTCGCAGAGCAGTGGCTTTTTTAGTTGATCTTGTTAAAAAGGCAGATCTTACTCCATTTGAAGACTTGGATCCATCTGTGTAGATTGGTTCATAGCCGAAATAGTTTGTAAGGTGTGCTAAAAACTCAGCATTGATTGTATTTGGTGGGTTCTCTTTCTTATTTAAGTGTAGTTTTTTGTCGATATATACTTTATCAGTGTCCCATGGAGGCTGTACTGTTTGATTGGATTGCCAAAACCTAGGAAGTTCTAATTCTATAGAATTTAAAGTTTTCCTCATCCTACAACAGAAACTATTACTTGCCGGTAGTTCTTGAATTTTTATTGTTTCACAAAGATGTCTTTGTGTTCCTCTTGAAAGAAGTTTTCCTAGGAAACAAAGCCCCAAGAAATTTCTCCTATTGTATAGAGAAGGTTCTGCACATTCCATTTGAAGACTTTCGATCGGTGATGTTCGGAATGCTCCAGTACTTATCCTCATTGCTTCATTATGTACTACATCGAGCATCCGGAGAGCTTTTTGATTACCGGAGGAATATATGAACGAGCCATAATCCAGTTCCGGTCTGATGAGGACTCTGTATATTCGTAAAAGTGTTGCTCGATCGGCACCCCAATTGGAATGAGCTAAACACCTTAAAAGAAAAAGCTTTTTTGAACATTTGTTTCTTAAATCTTTTATGTGCTCAATCCAGTTTAACTTCTTGTCGAAGGTCAAACCCAAGAACTTTATTTTTTTCACATAATCGATCGGCTGATTGAATATAGATATCTGTGGATTGTAGTGGCAAACTTTTCTGCAGAAATGTAGAGCTCGGGTCTTCGTAGTTGAGAATGAGAATCCTGTTTGTCGAGTCCATCTTTCAAATCGGTATATTGTTTCTTGTAGCCTCCATTTTATAAATTCCAATGATGAGGACCTCACAAAAATAACTAGATCGTCGGCGTACAATGTATATCCGACAGGTCGGCTTATTAATTCCGATACAGAATTTATTGCTATCAGGAAGAGGGTTGCACTCAGTTTTGACCCTTGGGGTATTCCATTTTCTTGAATGAATCTTGAAGAGAGCCGATTTACTACTCGAACTTGGAAGGTTCGGTTTGACAAGAATTCTTTCAAGAAGAACCAGATTCTGCCTTTAATACCCCATTTCAGTAGAGTTTTTAGCACCAGGAATCACCAAACTCTGTCGTAAGCCTTTTCAATGTCCATGAAAACGGCAATGAGGTGTTCATTTTTCGAAAATGCTATTTTTATTTCGTTTTCAAGGGTTACTAAGTGGTCCAAAGTTGAATGCCCTTTTCTGAAGCCACACTGATTAGCACATATCAACCCGCGATTTTCAAGGAGATAGAAAAGTCTTCTATTTATTATTTTTTCTAATATTTTAGATGCACAATTTATGAGGGAAATCGGGCGAAAGTCTTCCAGCTTTGAGCTAAGTAGTTTTTTGGGAAGAGGAATGACAATCGAATTTTTCCATGAATCTGGAAAGACCTTTTCTTCCCAGATTGTATTATAAATTGATAATAAGAATATTTTTCCTTCATTGGGGAGTTTTTTAATCAAAATATAAGGAATTCTATCTGGCCCTCGTGATGGTTTATCTCGACAGAAGTGTAGAGCGAATTCCAACTCTTCTAATGTGAGAGGACTATTATAATCCTCTGATTCTTCTTATGGATTGTTGAGGTATTCCTCTTCTGACTTCGCTTTGAACTGTTGAAATATCGGATCGTAGCCTGTAGTACTACTAACATCCTGCAAGTATTCCCCAAGGTAGTGAGCTACTTCCTTTGGCTCTGTGATAACATTAGCTCCTATTTTTAAACCTGGAATTTTTTGTCTTGAGTCAGCACCCCTAATTTTTTTAATTTTATTCCAAAGGTCCCTGGAAGGAGTGGAAATATTAATGGAGTTGACATAATCTTTCCACGATTGTCTTTTAGCTGTTTTGATAATTCTGTTTGCTATAGCCCTGAGTTTCTTAAATTCAATAGCATCATCCAATTTTCCAGTTTTCCTCATCTTGTTGAGTGCCCTTTTTTTGGCTGATATAGCTGTTTTACAGCTTTTATTCCACCATGGAACCCTCCGTTTGGCTGTATTATTGTATTGTGGGATTGATATAGTTGCAGCTTCAATTACAGCAATTGTGAAGTGGGAAACCAGGTCTTGTACCTGAGATTTTTTAATTTCTTTTAGCCTTTCTGAAATATTGTTTTCATATAATTCCCAATCCGCATGAGTAAAGTTCCATTTTGGTAGTGACATTGCGTTTCTTTTACATTTTGTTTTCAACTGAATTTGAATGGGAAAGTGGTCGCTCCCATAAAGGCTATTTAGAACATTCCATTCAGCTACGGGTAGGAGACGTGAATCACATAAGCTGAGGTCTACGGATGAAAATGTATTTGTCTGAGCGCAAAAATGTATACTAGCTTCTGAGTTAAGTAGGGTTATAATATTGTTTTCTCGTATTAGTTTTATTATCTGTTTTCCCCTATGACCAACATCGCGTTTTGTTGACCCCCACAATTGATCGTGTCCATTGAAGTCCCCAAGCAAAAGGAATGGTCTCTGGAAGTTGGATATCAAATCTTGTATGTCGTTCGAAGTGGAGGAATGTAAATGCTGCATATTGAAATTGGTCCAGGAGTCCAAATGCGAACTGCCACAGCTTCTAGTTGTGTCGTTAAGTCTACATTTTCGTAATAAAAGTGATTTTTGATAGTGATAGCTACACCTCCCCAAGCACACACATCATCAGGCCTATCTTTTCTCACATCATTGTAACCTTTAATATTAAGTTGATGTTTTCGTTGAAGATGTGTTTCTTGCAAGCATAGGCAGTCAGGATTAGTATTTGAGAGTAGTAAATTAAAATATTCCCTGTGTTTGTTTATACCATTGATATTCCATTGTATAATGTTCATCGAAAGTCAAGATTTGTCGAGAGCCAAGAATGGTTTTAAGTAGATATAGAAATGCTTTTGCTTATTTTTGGTGTTGTCTAGACGGAGGGAATGTTTTCTTTTACAGATGATTGGAAAGTGAAGTATGATAATTAAGTAGGTTTGGTTATTTACAAATGTTATAGCGATATAAGTATTATTTTCGTTGTTATATTCTAACATTAGAAAATCATTGGGGTTATAGCGTTTCCGCTGTTAGAATTCGCTCCACTTTTTTCATTTTCAACTTGCTTGTCATTTTTTGGACATTGTATGATCTCCTTATGACTGCGTGTTTGTACTCTAGGTGTTCCGGAATTTCGTTTTTTATTTTCGGATTTGGTGACTGTACTCTTATTGTGTGTAACTACCTTTTTGAGCGGGCTTGTGCTTTGGGTTACCAAACCTAAGTCAGACGTAGAATGCACAGATTTTTCATTAGTAAGTAAATTTTCAAGTAAATTTACTTTCTTCACTAAAGATTCGGTAAACCTGAAGGAGATTGTCCTCAACACCGATTTTCTTCAAACTTTGCACTATAACGTATTTTGATGCACTAAACACGAATCCGTTGAAAAAAATTGTCGTTCTCATCAGGAAAGAAGTTATTTAAAAAAAAAGTTCACTGTTATGCGGGTTCTAAAGGACGGGGTAAACAGCTGATATGTAAACACGCGCATGCGCAATAGTCCTTAAGGTCGAAGTGGAATTTAAATTTAAACTCACCTGTGGTAGCTGAGTTGGTCGTTAACAGTCGCTTTTGGGCAGATCTGCTATGCGTTTCCGCTCGCTCCGCTCGCTCAAGAAAACATCAAAACCCCTAGTCAATCCAACTCGCAGAAATAAAAAGAATTCTATGCGCAGAAGTCGTCCAAGGCATTATACTAATCCTCCTAGACATCGATTGTTTGTAACCTTCATAACAGTGAACTTTTTTTTTAAATAACTTCTTTCCTGATTGAGAACGACAATTTTTTTCAACGGATTCGTGTTTAGTGCATCAAAATACGTTATAGTGCAAAGTTTGAAGAAAATCGGTGTTGAGGACAATCTCCTTCAGGTTTACCAAAGATTCTATTACTAATGACAGTTTGGATATTTGTTCTAGAAGAGGTCCTTCTGTAGATGGCTTAAGTAATACGTCTTTGTATGACAGATTATTGTTTTTATCTACTGGTATATTTCGCTGATTCTTTTCAAACACTCGTTCTGCTTGTTTGTATGAAATCTTATTTGTTAGTCTAATTTCTTCGATGCACCGCTCTGAAATAAATTTAGGACATTTATTGGACCATGAGGGATGATCAGATGAACAGTGTTTGCATACTTTATCAGCCTTACATTCTCCCTCGTGCCTGGGATGGTTGCAGTAACCACAAAGTATGGACTTGCAGCTGTAAGCATGGTGCCGATAATCGAAACAATTAAAACACTGCAGTGGTTTAAAGTAAGGATTGACTCCTATGATTTGGAAATCTAGTACGATTTTAGTTGGTAATTCACTTTTGTCGAATGTCAGGATAAAGGAAGCTGTCGAAATCTTTTTGCCTCCAACCGATTTATATATTCGCTTAATCTGAGTGACACCTTGACTCGCGAGTTCCGACAGTATTTCTTCATCAGAAAGGTGTTTGATTGCTGAACAAGTAATTATTCCACGGCTTGTGCTGAAAGAATTGTGGACTTTGATGTCAATTTTATTATTTTCATATGATTTTAAATTTTTAAGGTTAAAATAATCTTGTTCGTTATTTACTTTGAGTAGGACAGATCCGGATTGATGTATAGTAATATTCACTCTAGGAGCGAAGTTTCTTATAAATTTGCAAACCTTGAAAGGGCTGTAATCTTTAAAAGATTTATTTTCAGGGTTTTTAGAAATGGCGATTACCAAGAACTTCTTACTCCATTTAGATCGTGTTAGATGGTAGTTCATTTGTGAATCCCTTACATCAGTAGCAATGGGCTCTGAAGAAACGTTCATGATTAATCTATTGACTTTTATTTATTTTATTTTTTAAGGATTATTTGCAGGTTAATTTTGATGAAATAAAACGTTTAAAAACAAGAGGAAAGTGGATTTGATACGAGTCTTACTGTGGTTCGTTATGTTTTTGTTGAACGGCGAAACTTCAGCTCTGTCTTAGTTTGAACCAGAGTAATTTCTACTGATTCTTGAAAGCCTTTTATTCTTCTTTAGTTTCAGGTCGCAGACAGTGTTTCGTTAACATTAATATTCTGTTATTTTCCAAAAAAAAGTTCTTTGTGAGCCGATTATAGTTGAATTTTGTGAAGAACTTAAATTTTTTTGTTAACTTTAATTGTGCTCACATATGTAATTTCATAAATTTAATATCAATTTTTTACCCATTCATTTTGTAACCAGTTTTTATTAATTATTTTTTTAGGAGCAAATCACCTAGCTGTTGTGGAGCTCCGTGCATAAATAAATAAATAAAATTAATAAATATTTAATTATTTCAAGATTAAAATAATTATGTAAATTAAATACTTATTTAAATCATCATCAGATGGTTATTTAATACTGACTTAATCTGAACATATGCTGTTCTAAAGGTTATTTTGTAAAAAGAAGACGTGTTTTTTTTTTCAGAAAAACGCCAATTTTCTCTGCTTTTACACATTATTATTCAACTTTACAATAGTTTTTGCTTTATGTTTAATGTACTTTCAATTTAAGTGTCCATTTCAAACTGCAATAACTGTTCTAAAGGATTATATTAATAAAAAAGTCTAATTAGTCACAAAAGTTGTAAAATTTTATTGACATTCTAAGGGCATTATCAGACCTGAGATTATCTATCAATTATATAATATAATTGGACATTTAGGGGAAAAAGCAACTAATAAATAGAACCAATATCATTTTTATTATCGTGATTAACAGAATTAAATTACGTAGATAAATAAACTCCCACGCTGAAGGGTTACTCCAACGTGTAAAACATGAACAGAATTAAATGAAAATTATTTTTGGTACACATTTATTGATTTATTGATTAAAGTAAGTCTTACAATAATGTTGAATAAAAAATAAATGATACAATTACTTCCAAAGTTACAACAAAAGTGTGTGATTAACTTGACTTTTTTATTAATATCAACTTTTTGCACAGTTCTAGTGATTTGAATATTGAAAATGTATTAATCTAATAGCAGTCGAACAAATTCTGTGCACAAGCAGAGAAAATTGGATTTTTTAATAATAAAAACACCTTTTTTTAAATAACTTTTAGAATGGTGTATGTCAGGAAAAAAACAGATAGAAACTTGTGGTTGGCAGAATTTAACTACATCTTAGCGCGGTTACTCCCTATCTCCATAGGGAGAACCCGCTTATGAGGTTGACCTCACGACGCAATCCGGAAGTGCCGACTAGAAACTTTCATGTTTCAGACCCTATAGATCACGAAAATATAGGTGGTTCAAATTTGGGTATATATATATGCTTGTCTGTTAACGCTCTAGCAAGGTCAAAAATGGCTTGATTTTTATGAAAAAGCAGAATCCGCCCACGGGAAGATAGTGTTTGGTACGTTCTCAGTCCATAATTGTATTGACTTATACAGATTAAGAATTATCCGCTTCTGTGTAAGTTGGCTACTGTCAGTTTCCTGTGATTTGTGATGCTAATCCATTCCATTTCTTCGAGATGTACGTAACCGCGCTAAGATGATGCAGTTCCTGCGAGTCGGACTTTTTTTTATATAGTTTCAACCAGATTATTCTATAACAACATTTTTTAGTTAAACATTATTCTTTAACAAACGCAATGAAAATTGATTCGAATAAACACTAGTCCCCCCCCACAAATATGTTTTTTTTTTACAACGAGGTTTTTAGGCGAAACAAGCTGTTTTGAGTAAAATAATTATAATTATGCACAGATTAAATAAAATATGTTCTACTGACGTAATATCACAGTAACATTAAGGAGAACTGCTAGCATTCAACTACTGGAAGTACATCTAACTTTCTTACATCAAATAGTAGATAACTACAATTCTTATTTTATTATTTCTAATCATCTCCCATCAGAATAAATATATATTATGAACTATCATAATATATATTTATTATGATGGTAAATATATATCATAATATATATTTATGATATATTAATATATATCATAATATATATTAATATATCATAATATATCTTTATTATGAGGGTTAAGGCGTGAGCACTTAAAACTCCGTGCCAAAGGTCGTGGGTTCGATTCCCACTAGGGGTGGTGGCTTTTCTTTAGAAAAAAGAAAAGGCATCACCCCTATCCTGGCTAGTAAAGGGTGGTAACCTATAGATAACCCGTCCTAAAATTCGTATTTAATAATAAATGGACGTTAAAATTTAAATAAATTAAATAAATGAACTATCATTCAACATTTTATTAGAATTATTTGAACCCAACTACTTTTGTAAGCCTTATTCGTGTTCGAAATGTACACAAGTAAATGTAAAGCAACGATTTACTCAAATTAGCTGAATATTTGCATCAACAATTCTCGATTTACTGCTTAAAAACTATGAAAAGGTAGTTAGTTATTCTAGTGTGCTTTGGCAGCTTGGTAAATAGAATATTTTGAATAAAACTACAATTGAGTAGATGAGATGCAAAACTCGTTTGTTCCACAGGAACATATTTTTCAGGAAGCTCCAAAAATTCAAAACCACGACTTGTAGAGTGGCCAGATAATTTTTTATTTTTTTTGCCTTCAAAAGGTACATGTATAGAGATTTATGTTATATTTCAACATATGTTGAAATAGCATTGAAATATCTTTTAGAACCTCAATTTTTCAAAAAATAGGACGAACGAGTTTTGCAACTCGCCTCCTCAATCAAGGCGCACGGTAGTGCGCCAGGCCAAGTTCCGGCCAAAGCATACTTGCTTTCCTGTGTATATTACAGGAGGTTTTAGAGCCGATTTTTACCCTCTTATAACTTTGAACGAGGTAAAGATAATGTTATGAAATTTTACACAGGTCTTATAATACTAGATGTGAGTAAAACTGGAAATTGTCATAATTCTACATCGAATAGTTTCTGAGCTATAAGCGATCGAAAATCGGAATTTATAGGACTCACTCATTCACTGACTGACTCATCAAAATTATTAGACAATTCCCATGATGCTAGAGACTTGAAATTTTGCAGGATGATAGATATGAGGGTGTTACTAAAGGAAAAAATCGACAAATCCTGAAAAGTTGTGTTTTACACCGCTTCCGGGGTGTGGGGGGGGGTGCCAGTTTTGTACTTCCTTCGGAAACCCATCATTCCGTCCGAAACCCATGATGTGGGGTATCAAATGAATCGTCTCGGAATGAAGAACCTATATTTGGTGTTTTAAGAAACATTTAGACGCATATAGGCGTGGTCAAAATCTTATGCCAGCTGTCTGTCTGTATGTTTGTTCCTTATATAAATCCGAACAGTTTGACCGATTTTGACCACACTTGGGACACTGGTGGGTCTTGATACGGGGAGAATCATAGGCTAGGTTAAATTGTCTATCAGCTGTCTGTCTGTCTGTTTGTTCCTTATACAAATACACACCGTTTGGCCGTTTTGAAAAAACTTGGCAAACAGGTAGGTCTTGATCCAGGAAGTGGCATAGACAAGGTCAAAATCGTCAATCAGCTGTCTGTCTGTCCAAGTTTTTAAAGGTCAGTTGAAGTGTCTTTACTGTTCTTAGTAAGTAACTAATAGGTCTTCAAAGTAATGAACTTGGACTTTTCTTTCTTGTATCATCTCTTGTATTGGCAAATATTTTTAGTTGAAAATATAGTACACTTAATATACCAACTCATACCACTTTTTTGGAGAGTAGGATGGTAAGGCGTTTTTTGGGGGTTTTAAGAGGAGATATTTCTCGCTTTTTGGGGAGGGGAGTGTTTCTTGGGGGGGGGGGGGGGGAGGGACTTGGCCTGTATTTCACATTTATGTTTTTTTGTGGGGATTACATTTGTGCTCGTGACATTGAGTGTAGGCACGACTTTGGCTGCCATTTCATTCCTAAGTGAAAAGGGTTTCTTTATTTTTTGAGTAGTTGTCAAAGGTTTATTTAAAGGATGTGGTAAAGGGGAAACGACAAACAAATGTTTTGGCATTAACAAATGAGGCACCTGAAAGTGCACGACGAGAGCTATAACTTCGGTCCTTTGCGAAATCCTTTTTTTTTTTTAATTTATTTGTGAGCACCCCGCACCCTGTATATATATATACAGATAGGGAAATATATATGATTGAAGAATAATTCTTCTTTATAGCTCTGCGAAATTTTAAGAGACGGAACGCTAAATCATTTAATTATTTTTTGATGAAACTATGACGGTCTCGGTGACTAAGTGTATGTAGAGTTAGTATGAATATTCAGAATTTTAAGTGAATATTTTAGACGCGATCAATAAATGGAACCCATATATTATCGTTTACATCCATATTAAAACAGTTTCTGCTTTTACACTGAAAATGCAATTTTATTTGAATATAAAGCAGAAAATAAAATGTAGTGGTTTATCCATGGTATTATTTAATAAGTTCAGTTCGATTAAAAGATTAAGAAATAGACTAGGTATTGTTTTTCCTCCACTAGTTCAGGGCAAATCTGTTTTGAGCTGGATGTTCAGAGGAGGCACACTAATGCCACATCCAGCATGTTTGCGGGAATATCATTCATATACTGAAATAACAATAATTTAGATAAGCGTAAATCACACATCGATACATACATATATACTTTATTTTTCTACTTCCCTGGATAAAGAAGGCAATGCTAGTATTTATTATTTATCATTACAAATTCCGTTTCGATAAAAATGACATGTTCTCGAGTTCTTATCAATTTGGTCAATTTGTCTTTTTTTTTGTGTGTGTGCGTGTGTGTGCGTGTTTGTGAAATCATTACAATATGTCACTTTAAATACCTACTGCAGATGTTACTGGTAAATTCACACTGCTGTATTTTTTAATTAAATGTCATATTTTCCAACTTTGTTTTAAACCAAATTCGTTTTTTATAATTAATTAAAACTTTCTGAAACGTTTAATAAATCTTAAAGAAAAGTATTTTATGTCCCTGTCGACCTTAAATTTTTAAATTGTTGAAACGAAAGAAAACTTCGGTTTTAAGAAATTACTCTTATTCCATTAACTTCCCAGGAATTCCGTTTTAATTTCTGTCTTCTTCTATCCACTTAATTCAAAATAAACCCCCCATTTTTTTAGCAAATTTCTTCTTCTTTTAAACATGGCTTTTAACGTTTTTAAAATGCTCGCGGAAAAATATACTAAAGAATCATGTTTTATATATATATATATATATATATATATATATATATATATATATATACGTATATATATATATAGTGTGGATATATATATATATATATATATATATATGTATATATATATATATATACACTATCTCCCTAGTGTGGTCATGAATCAGATACCTCTACAGTACCCCCCCCCCTCAGGGCCCTCGTGGCCTGTTACGGGACTGATTTATATATATATACATATATATATATATATATATATATATATATATATATATATATATATATATATATATCACGGTGACATCATAATGTCAAGCATAAAATTATTTCACTTCTCCAAGAAAAAGAATTTATATGCCTTGATGAGGTTTATGGCGTCGACGAGGAAGGATGTATATATGCCGACATAATTGCATTCAAGGAAAAATCGAGAGAAGCGAACGTTATCGATACGAGACGAACGATCCACAGCAAGCGGAAGGAATTAACGCAGAAAAACGAGGAATTTACACCAAATGTCTTGAATTTTACAAAGAAAAATTCCAAGAGAAATTCGGGCGAAGAAAATATATTGTTCAAGGCCTTTGGTCTGGAGCAAGAGGAACAATTCCGAAACAGACGCAAGACTTCCTCCAAGATCTAGGCGTGGACCCCAAGGAACTACCTATCCTCGTAGAATCAATTTTAATAGATTCCCTGGGGATAATCCACATTCATATATATGGGAGCTAAATGATTTTCGAAAGATTGCTTATCAATCTTTCGAAAATCATTTCACCAAATCTGGTCAAACTTATCATTATAATTCTTTGTATTTAAAATATAATTAAAATTCGTTTAATGTTAATTTTTTGTAACTAATCATCAAAATTTATTTTCCAAATTAATACAAAAACCTTTTTATTTTAACCAACAAAAATGAATTTTCGAAAGATTGATAAGTACGCTGTGTTTATAGCACCCCAAAACCTTTGGGCAGCCCCCAAATGTTTGGCTCTTCTATTTTGCCCTCTAGAGACATAACTATTTCACCGATGGCTGATAATAATTTATGGATATCTTATGGTAACCTACTGTACTCATATTGATAACTTACACGTTTCCTAGGATGCAAGAGCAAAAATACTTAACATAAACATACTGTAAATATAATCAAAAATAATAATATAACAATATAATGTAATGTGAAATGACTTCTTATCTTTGTCATATTCTCCTTTTGGAGGCTCGGTGACCGTAAGTGCTAAGGCGTGTGCCTGAGGTGGGTTCGATAGCTACCGATTAGGGAATCGAATTTGGTAACCCTATTCTAGCTAAATAAGGGCGATAACCTATAAAAAAAACCGTCCTAAAAATCGTTGCCATAAGCCAACATTTAGATTTTTTTAAAGTTAAATTATCTTTCTCATTTGTAGCCTATAATCTTTTTTGGTTCTTATTTTTATTTTTTAACGTTACAAAACAATATGGATGTACATTCCTAAATGATAATGAATTGAAAGAAAAAATAAGTCGTACTAATAACATTATACCCTGTGCTAATGGATCAGATGTCGATGCGCCGTAAAAAAAAAAAATAAAATACTAAAAATTATTTTAAAATAAAAAAAAAATATCCAATATTTTAAATGAAAAAAAAAATGATAGAATAAAGGAACTTCATTGTAAAAATAAATATTTGTGTCACTCTTTTTAATGAGAAGACGTAGCCTAAGGATTGACTCGCCATGAATGCAAATCCGTAGCCAGGACAAGTCCTCCCTGCTGTGAGCCTTCCAAACAGGGGTTAGGAGCCCCTGAGAGAGCTACATGGCGGCCGTATCATTGATTGTCTACCCTCAGGCTCCTGGGGGCTTCTTCAGCTCAATGTATTTCCTCGAATCGAACCGATACAATCCAGGCGAACCAATTGTTGCAAGTAATAGGTACATTTCCTTAATTTTCTTTTTCTTTCTTTTTTTTTTTTTGATAGTCTACAAAAGGTCGCAATGAATGTGTTACTTTTGCTTTTAAAATTTATCAAATTTATTTATTTATTAGGTTATAAAACGTTAAAGCAAACAAACTGTCGTAATTTGCAGATGAACTCCAGCTCTCAATAGATTTTTAATACTAAGAGCAATCAATTATATCTAAATATGAAGACTTTAAATATATTAAATCTCTTATAAGTAAAAATTAAGGAACATACAAATAGCACTACTAAAATTGTAGATAGTAAGGTAGAAGTGTCAGTTTTAAGTTTCCTTTGAAAATGTAAATTATTAAGATCGACAAATCGTGGCCATTAGCGCCGAAGTCCAGGGTGCAGCCAGGAATTTTCTCAGCGAGCCCTGAGATGAGAAAATTTCTGGCACCGGTGGGGATCGAACCCACCATCTCCCGCTTATGAATCTAGCGCGCTAGCCAATAGACCACGGGAGACCCCATTAATTAGATATTAATCCAATTATCATATACATAGTAATAAATTATCGATAATTCAAATTATCAAATCCCTCCTGTCAAATTGAAAGGTTCTCCTGTAAAATTATTGGTTGGTTAGATTTGTTGGGCATTAGAGCAATCAACGACTTCGTTAGCATACCCCCATTATTTATGGTTTATTTACATGTCTGTTATTTGGTATTTATTGCATGTGGTGTTTCGTTTTTGTGATGGTACGCATTTATCATACCTTTAGAAGTATTAAATAATAATAATTCTTAACTTATTATGTAACATACTCTTAATAAATATATTCATAATGAAATAATATAGAATCATAAATAATTTTGGCAATTAAAAAAATAATCAAATTGAAATGAGGTATTTTACATATACATTTTTGAATTTTTTTTAAATGATAATATTATGTGTAACATGATAAAAATAATCATAAGTAAATTATTTAGAACCATAAATATTCTTGGCAATAAAAGAAGAAGAATGTCATTGTTGCCTTTACTAGATCTTTTGTCTTAAGAAAAGATGCGTTCAATCAGGATGTATATAAATCCACATATATTTTTCTTCTTGTTAGGAAATGTCTAAGGCATTAACCCTTTGCGTGCTTCGAACGATTTAACACGTTAGCGCGGGGGGCCTCTTTGTTTGGAGAGTATTATTGGACTAAATACTTAGTTGAAAAAAAAAAAAAACTCTCGTTTCCAACAACCACATTTTAATGTTTGCACTGTCGCCCCCTTATTGGTAATTATTTATTTTTTGATTACCAGTCTAATTATAGTAAAGGAAAAAGAATTTCAAGGTAATTATAGTTTCCAATAAACGTGGCATCTTTTTGTTATTAGACTTACATATATTAAGATTAGTAAAGCCTCATTTTAGATACGTCCATTGTATATTTTAGGTTATTGGTCCGTTCATGTTATTAATTTTGTATTGATTTTATATCAGTCTACAGTGCATATTTTTATTTGATTTGATTTCTTAGCTGTAATGATGTAGCATAACGAAGGTAAGAGGAACTCGAAGTTAATTAATTTTTACCTAACTGGAATCATAAAGTATAAATACTAGCATACGGTAGATTTTCTTCTAAAGGCAGAAAAAGAAAAAAACGCTATTATTTATAGGTCGCCTTTAAAGTTTAATGTAGATATGATAAAAGATAATTATGAAGAGCGAAAATATAAAGGACAAGATTTATTTGCTACATCCGATGCCCTTGGATTATTCTATATCAATCACTTAGGTATTGCTGCTGAAGAGTTTTAGTTCTACGATTTCCTACTTTCAATGAAATCAAGTGGTTGATCCTGAAAATAAACTTTGTGGAGGACGCGTTATTTTTTAAATTTTCTTCTACAATTAAATGTTCTTAACAACGCCTCTGTTAAGTCAAGTTTTGCACTAAACAGAATGGGTTAACAGATTAAAAATAGGAAGGACGCTAGGCAGTTGAAAAGCTAAATATTGGAAATCCATAACTCTAACATTAAATTGTTTTTCTTATTTTTCTTAACCTGTTTTATTTTCAAATACATTATCCAACTATAAGCAACTGCGTCATTTTAAGACGTATCCATTCTCATCCATATTGTCATTTCGAAAGTTTAAAATAGAACTAATCTTTTTTTTTATTATTATTATTTCATGAAAACTGTTAAGCGGAAATTCCTCAATCTAAAGCAAGACTCTCAAAGTCAATTCAAAATACAAACACGCTTCTCAATTACTTGTTATGTTTTATTGAAAAAAAATGCAATCAAAATAACAGCAAGATATTAAAACCTAAGGCAAACCAAGAAAAAAAAACAATTAAGAACAAAGGTAAACAGAGATAAAAAAAATCTCTTTCTCTTGGCAAGCTATATTTCTAACAATGAATTGTTTTTCTTATTTTACTTAATCTGTTTTATTGTCAAATACATTATCCAACTATAAGCAATTAAAAAAACAAAACAAAAAGAGGAATAAAAACAGGCAAAAAGAACCGTTCGAATAAACGAAATCAATTACTTCAAAGTTTAAGCACTTATTTATCCGATTGACATCGCTTATTCAAAACTTTCTTTAGAACCTTTTTTGTAGACCATTTAGTAACCTTTCGCTTCCCAAGATTGTCAACGGTATTCGAGATACTAACGAAAGTATAAAAGGTTACCAAAACTTTTCTTGTCTGTTAATAAAATATTTTATTCTAACCCTTCCTTTACTCCAAACATAACCAAAATTTCAACATATTAGTGTTGATAAAATTCAAACATGCAGAAAATGTTTCAACTGAATCCCATAATTCTAAGTACCAAAATCAAAGACAAAAAGAACAGTTCGAATAAGCGAAATCAATTACTTTAAAGTTTTTAGCTCTTATTTCTCCGATTGGCATCTCCTAATCAAAACTTTCATTAGAACCTTTTTTTTAGAGCATTTAATAAGCTTTCTAATGGTATTCTTCCGTTTACCAAGATTCTCAACCTTTTTCGAGATATTAAGGAAAGTAAACAAAGTTACTAAAACTTTTTATGTCTGTTAATAAAATATTTTATTCTAACCCTTCCTTAACTCCAAAAGTAACCAAAATTTCAACATATTAGTTTTGATGAAAGTAGAATATGCAGAAAATGTTTCAACTGAATCCCATGATTCTAAGTACCCAAACCAAAAACGGTATTCAAAAACTATTTTTCCAATTTTCTCGAAAACGGTTAAAGCTATCGCCTTGAAAATGTTTTCATTCGTTTTCCTAGCCCAGGAAGCATATAAAGCGAGTACATACAAGCTTATGAACTCAAAAACGTAAGCGTTACGATTTTTTTTTGCGCGAATTTCGCCCCAAACGCCATCCTCCAGTAGGCGGATTTTGCTGGTTAACGAACTTGACCTTTCAAATTAGACGAAAGATTTTTGTACCAAATTTCATCAAAATCAGACCATTCGTCTTGGAGCTACAGAGCGAACAGACAAATATATATATATATATATATACACACATATATATATATATATATATACATACACACATATATATATATATATATATATATATATATATATATACAAATTTGCACCACCGTTATTTTCGGTCTCTAGGGGTTCTGAAACGCGAAATTTTCTAGTCGGCACTTCCGGATTGTTTCATTGTATCAACCTTATAAGCGGGGTTCCTCCCTATGGGGGAGGGAGGAACCGCGCTAATAGCTGAAGTGCTCTTTAAGCAATGACATTTGGCTGATAATTTGTGACTTTGTTATTCCAGTGATTGTTATTTCTTATTTAATAAGTACATCGGCTTATTGACAAAATATGATTTGAGTGAACATCAGGCGAGAAGGCCTTCACTAAAGAGTGTCACTAGATAATAGAACAGGAAAATTAAATTCTAGGAAAATTATAGGACTATAAAGTCCCGCCCCCTTGTTAGTCGGAATGTAAGCAAACCCACGAAACAGAGCCTTGAAGCACAAATATTTTATTTATGTATTGGAGCACCAATACTTGGTATTAGCCGTGAAAAATGTAGAATAAAAATATAGTTGACAAACTAGTAAGATGTCGTCAGAAATCATACAAAAATGGAGTTAATGAATTAAGTGGTTTAAATATGAACATTCTAGGCTTTAAAATAAGCAACTAAATCTGTACACAAACAAAAAAACTATGGGTTTTTGTATTTTTTTTCTATGTTTTACACTATCCAAACCACTGGTTAGATTTTCTCCTGATTGGATTTCGTCTATCTTTCTAATCTAGAATATATCTTGATGCCCTTTAAGCTGCTGTGTTTTCTGGACAATTAGCCTTAGATTTACAATGAAAAAAACAATCATTTGAGACATAGATGCGCTATCATTTTACTTTTTTTCTTCCAATGTCCGTAAAGGATGATATATGATTTTCGAAAAAGAACTACTCTTGAGAAGAAAACATGATAATTTAAAGGTTGATCATTAGATAGAATTATTGTCCTTATTATGAATTTATTGTTGCTCCTGGTTCACAGCAGAATCGTGGCCTAGGAGAAGCTGAGTTTATAAATTACTTGAAAAATAATTTTCATGGACAAACAGAACAAACACACACTGAAGCGCTCCCCTCCCCCACACACAACGCACATCCACAAACCCACATCCATTCAACCTCACTAGTTCATTAAGTTACAATGTGACTGTCACATATGCTCAAGCAAAAAAATAAAACTAATTAGTTATTCCTATGTTTTTAGATTATATTTATAAGTTTCGTTTTTTAAAGAAGTTTAATACCCTGCAATTAAACTTCGGGACTTACGTACTAGTTTCACCGATCTCAAGAACTGGCTCCCGTTCAGGCTCACACTTAGTGATCCAGATCATGAAATGACAACTCAAATGAAGTCTACATTTCATCTCCATTATCAGCGCATTTGTATTAGTTCATCCCTATGGGCAATTTTATCGGTTGTTCTTTCTTTCGTTCTAGTGTTCATTGTTTTGTGTTCACTTGCTATTAAATTGGTGTTTTTTTTTTATAATTTATTGTTTCAGTTCTTTTAGTGTTGTTTGTGTTTTAGTGTGTTTGTATTTGTGCCCTTTATGCGATAACGAATATGTGTCCGATTTGGCAACAACGAAATAGCAACGAGAATAGAGATCCTTTTGAAGTAACGTTAAATTGCATATCAGCCCATTTTCAACCGAAAATCGAGTTATCTATATTACCAACGAGTTGGATCAACTAGAGTTTCGATATAACCTTGAGCGGGCATAGCGAGCGGAAACGCATACCAATTATGAAATTAACTTAAGTGCTAATGTTATATAATTTAGGAAATTAGTAGCACTTATGTTAATGGCATAATTGCTATACGTTTCCACTTGCTACGCTTGCTCAAGTTTATATCGAAACTCTAGTCAATCCAACTCGTTGATAATATTAATAGATAGTCTTGGTGCCATAAATGGTCGCCATATTGCCTGATCCGGATCACTGAACGGGAAAAAAAGGAATGAATGTGTTTATCTTGTGTTGCCAATGCGTAAACGACTTAACGCAACTTCATGTTTTCGATTCACGTTGGGTGGAGTCTTCCAAGCTTTAACTGTCCATTTTATTTGACTTACAACGACCACCAAAAGAGCTGTTTGACTATTTCTGTGAAGTTCTTCTTCTGTGGATATGTCTGAAAGGATTCCTGAGTGCGTGAAGTACAGACAAATAATCCGGAAAAATTACTACATGATTCAAGGTAGTAGTTATATTTAAGGTCTTCGTTATGGCCAAGTATTCGGGAGTAAATATGCTACAGATATTGCTAAGATTGAAAATATTGTATGTATCATTGAAGAATTTTGCAGCACCAGCTGTGTCGTTATCTTTAGAGCCGTTGATAATGGAAAATGGTAGAGACTATGGCTCTCTGGAGAGCACAGAGTTATGAATAATAGGCGGTATGACAATATTGAACTTAGGAGAATATTTCTGATACCGTAAGATCAAAAATAGGGCATCAGGAATATTGTGAGAAAGGAGTAGAAGATAAATACAAGTAAAGTACCTTTCAGCAAGAGCCATGACCGGCCATGACATATCGGAATCTGTGCGATTCCGATATGTCTATTGCTGAAACAATCATCCGCTAAAAAATAATATATCTTGAGTACAAATACGATTTTTTTTAATAGATAAAAATTAGTTAAAAATGTTAGGTTGAGGAATTTGGCGGTGTACAATGTCGAACTTGGGAGCCGTATAACATAATTAATAAATAATACCGAAACACATATATTCTATCAGAATTGTCACTTACAAGTTAACTTAAATATTCCTTAAGACATGACAGAACTGCTTATCAAGCTGTAACTGGAAGCTATCATATTAACCAAATATGTGCTTACCTAAAATATACAAACGTATTTGACAAAATATTAAGTAAAAGTAACCTGATCCTTGACAAACCGGCTTTCCCTAATTCCCTCCTTTCGTTTTCATTTTCTTTTCTTTTACTTATTTTTTTAATATCAGGCTGTACCGTATGAAATGTCAGTTTTGGACTTGCCGATTTCCTTCAAATGTCTTGGAACCGTCGTGGCTCCTACTCCGAGTTCTTTGGCATATTCCATAGTGCTTTTTTGAGGGACAAATCATCAACCCTTTCTTTCAGGTGGTCATTGTCAAGCTTGGTTTCTGGCCTTCCTCGCTCCTCGTTGTCAAGGTCAAAATTTCCACTTCGAAACCTGGAAAACCACCGGTAAACAATTCGTTCATTCACCGTTCCCTCTCAGAACGGTGAATGAACGAATTGTCATAGCCTCAGTAGCGCTATGACCGAGCTTAAATTCATAACGAAAAATAATACGGATTTCCGTTGAAGTCATAATCTAAGTCTCATTTTTATCTCAGAGGATCGTTCTCACAACACAGTACGCAAGTTACTGATTAAATAATAGGAATAAAAGAGCTTTAATTCTATATGAATAACAATGATGTTTGTAAATAATGAAATAAAAAAGGGAAAGGATTAAATCGCAAAGTAAACAAAACTGACATTTCATACGGTACAGCCTGATGTTTACTAAAAAAAAAATGGATATAGTTTTAATTACCATTACAGCAAATATCAGTTATTAGCAAAACAAAACGTCTTCCAACTCTTTAATTTTTTTTCCCCCCACAGTTTACTTCATTTCGATGGATGTATATTGTATATTTTCTGAAAAGGCATCACTTGTACAGCGAAACCACAAGTTAGATTAAAATGCTATTGCCATCGAAGCGGAGGTGAAAAAATAAATAGATAGCACCTTCCAGTTACAGTACAGATAGATGCTCTAATATTCGAATATCTAGATGAGTTGGTGAAGCGGCTGCTTTTCGCCCAAGTTCCAACAGCAGTGAAGTTGAAGTTAGGCACCATAGTCTCATCCGGACATCACTCTCTTGTTGTGGCTACCCACGATCAATGGCGGATCTTAGCGATCACTAAACCAAAACCTCACTACTACAAACTTTGTCCTCAGAGAAGGAATCTCCATTTTTTCTCATTTGAAAGTAATCAATCCTCAGGTGGTTTAAGCATAATAGATATAGATAGATAGATAACGCACGCTCCATAAAGTGTTTTATGCACCTTGAAATGTTTCTATAGTGGACCTCTTGGGTAGATAGGAAGGTAAATATGTGTTGGCTAGATTTAACGTTTAACACAAGGTACTTCGCATAGAGGAAAGGTGCAAAACAATATGGTTGCCCATGAAAAGTGTTTTATTCAGAAGCCAACAATCTTTAATGTAAAATTAAGGCAATTTTACAATGAATAATAAATAAGCCACACACATTTAAGGGGGGTACCAAACATGAAAATAAATGTTGCCTTTGATAGACTACACAGTTCTACTCCTTCACCCCTAAGGGCTCCCCAAAGAACCAAAACTTCGTGCTCCTCGGGCTGGACATCGACCACCCGCTAGAGAGCGTAAAACAACAGCTCAACACTGAACATCTCGTGTCAGTGAAGCGTATGAGCAAGACCCAGACCGACGGAACTAGGGTCCCCATCCCACCAATCATACTCACGTTCGATCACAAGTTTAACCCCTCACACTTAAAATCGATCAAATCGATCGATCAAATAATTGTATACATTAAACCCTATAGGGGAGAAAACAGCATCTCCCAGTGTTTCCGGTGCCAGCGCTTCGGCCACACCAGAAACAACTGTAACTTGCGCGAACGTTGTGTCCGTTGCGGCAATTCACACGCGTCAAAAGACTGCGATCGAGCTAATAATTCACTGAAATGTCCTAACTGTCAGGAAGAGCACCCCGCCTCTTACAGGCAATGCCCAACCCGGCTCAACCTTCTCGAGAAGAGCCGCAAAGCCCGACAAACAACTGTAGCCCCCCCGGCAAACAGCACACCCACACGTACATATAGAACAGTTGACCCAACATTCAGCTACTCCAATGCCTTCACTGGCCTCACCACACAGCTTCCCCCTCCACCACCACCACCGACACAACCACTTCCACAACGCACACAAAACACCAGACCAGCTCTACTTCCCACCCCACCAACACCACCTATCTACCAAATACCAACACCTATCGCACCACAACAACATACCAGTGACAGTACACCCGCATGGGTCGAACGACTGACAAACACCATGACCGACATGATGTCAATGATAAGAACATTAGTAGAACTTATGACAAAACTGATAACAAAATGACCAGACACACTATACTCAATTTAAACACGAACGGACTAACTCCAAAACTACAAGACGTGGACTTACTTCTACGACAAATACAGCCCACTGTATTCGTACTAACCGACACACGACTGACCAGAGGTAGTTACGCACACTTCCAGGGCTATACACTTCTCCGGCACGACATGGACAATACACTAGCCGGTGGAGTCGCCATCGGCCTTCGACACGGTACACGCTTTCAACGGATAGACCCTATCATAGACCCAGACGAATACAATTTTGTTCTGACAATTATAGTAAAACTGAACAAGACGTACAAACTGACCGCATACTATCGGAGACCGAGAGGACGACTTTCACGACTGGGACTTCTCCTTTCGGAAACTTCGACAGACAGACGACACATACTCATAGGTGACCTGAACGCTAGACACACTGCCTGGCATAATACGAGAAATAACCCCGCAGGGACTAAGCTGACTAAATACCCCCTGACAGTCATACACCCAGGCACACACACATTCAGACACTTCGCAGATCCCAGCATGACTTCAACGATTGACTTGCTAGTTACGCGACAACCACACGTAATAACCGCGTGCACTGCACTCGATTTTATCACATCAGACCACAGGCCGGTCTTATACGAACTACACGGGCACATCCCCATACCCACAGCCACAAACTACCACTACAGTAAGGCAGACTGGCACAAATACAAACACCTCATACACGAACACACCCCCCCTATCACACCCATACATGACACACAAATTCTCGACGAGGCCATTAAACAATTCACAGACACAATCACCTTCGCGGCCGACTCGAGCATTCCTAAGTTCGCGCCAGCACCTCCAAATCTTAGGAAACCACCTCAACACATTCTCACACTCATCAAACAACGAAACAATATCAAAAACATTTGGTACAGAACACGAGATAGGCATTATAAAACTGCACTAAACTCACTCACTACACAAATACGCACACTCATGTCACAATGGAAGACGTCCATGTGGCATGAGAAACTCAGGCAGACACATGGTGACTTCAAGCAATTCTGGAGGCTCATACGAACACGCACGCATAAGACTAACACAGTAAAAATACACAGACAAGATACTCTACTAGACGAAAAAGACCAGGCGGACATACTCGCTACCTACTACACACATGACGCTCAGACTCGCAACAAAGACCGTACACCTGAATACAGACTTACACTACAAGACAATTACATGTACGTCTCACCAAAACAACTGACAGCCATACTCAGACAGACACGAGGGAATAAATCCCCAGGACATGACAGATTCCAGTACATATTACTCAAACAGCTACCGAGAAAAGGACTACACTATCTCGTACACATATATAACACATGCCTCCGCCTCAGACACTTCCCCGAACACTGGAGACACGCCATCATCACTCCACTACTCAAACCTAACAAAAAGGGCGATACACCTGAACACTACAGACCCATAAGCCTACTGCCTCATCTATCAAAAGTGTATGAAAAGATCATACTGAGATATCTGAAAGACTTTTGCGCAGAGGAGGATATAATCCCTGCTGAGCAGTTCGGTTTCCGCCCTGCACACAGTTCAGAACACCAGCTAGTAAGGCTCCAATCACACATCACAAACAACATGCTCATGAACCGGACTACAGCACTCATATCGATTGACTGTACGAAAGCTTTTGACTCTGTTTCACATAATATACTTATGCAGCAACTCAGAACTTACGAATGTCCAGAACAACTCTATAACATAATACACTCTTTCCTATACGGACGTACTATGACGGTTAGGGTAGGGGCAAGCCTCTCCAGCACACACCCAATCCCCTGCGGTGTACCACAGGGGTCAGTACTCGCACCAACACTCTTTTCCATTTACACATCAGAAATCGTCGGTGAACAGTACCCAAACACAAAAATAGCCGCATACGCCGACGATATCGCGATATACAGCACATCCATGTCACATTCAAAGGCATTAAAACAAGCTGAAGAGGTTTGCGCAGACGTAGTAGACGAACTGCGACGAATACACATCACAGTAAACCCGACCAAGACAGACGCACTACTCTTCGCCTTTCATGGCAATTCAACACGAGCACGCCCCAAGTATTTCACGGTTAGAAACAAAAGAAACAAGTTAAAAAGACATATCAATTACTTGGGGATACACTTAGGAACACACCTCAGTTTTCACACACACTTTACCAAGAAGCTAAAGCTTGTCAGGACGAAAGCCCGCTCTCTTGGATATTTACTCAACTCACCAAACCTCTCACTCAGACTGAAGCTACTCATATACAAAGGAGTCCTACGACCGGCACTACTATACGGCACACCACTCTTTCGGTTTCTGAACCCCACCATACTCAGAACACTACAATCTTTTCAGAACCGAATACTCAAAACAGTCACACGGAGCACCTCACACAATAAACTCAAAGCCCCCGACTTACACAAACTTTTAGAACTCCCTACAGTTTCAGAATTCATAAAACGACGTCACATCAAATTCTTTGACGGACTTAAGTACCATGACAATCCACTCTTTAACGACATCACACCACCTGGACGACCAGGACGCTGGCAAGGACCAACAGAGTTCACACGACGACTAGTAGACGTACTAGAACACAACACATTTTAGAACACGCTAGGAACAATCCAACAAACACAAGTTACACTGACACTTGACACGTAAGACAGTATAACTGACCTTCTTCCCCTTTCTTCTTTCTTCTACTCTCCGACTATCTTTCGTTTTACCTCCTCCTCTATCGCTGTGCCCCACACAGCACATTACACATACCTCCCTTTGGGAATCCTACACCTTTTTCTCCTTTACTTACCGCCTTCAAGTGCATTAATGCAGAATAAGGACACCTCCTCCCTCATCCTCCCTCTACCTGTGGCCCTTACGCCCGCCTGTGTCGTTCGAGGTCCTTAGTTTTTCTTTGCGTTTCTGCACGTTTTTCTTTCACTTTCGTTTTCATCATGCCCTTCCTTGCATGCTTTTTATTTCTCTTTTATCTAAAGTGGGGTTTAGGAAAAAAAAAAAAAATAAAAAAAAAAAAAATAAATAAAAAAATAAAACACTTCCTTTAATATTTAAAAAAAACAAGTTCGTTTTTTTTTTAAATTGTACCCTCCTTAAAAGTGTGTGACTTATTTATTATTCATTGTAAAATGTCCTTAACTTTACATTAAAATAAAATTCTGGCTTCTGAATAAAACTCCAGTTTTGGTAAATTTTGTTTTGAACCTTCCCCTATGCGCAGTACCTGGTGTTCCACGGTAAGTCTAGCCAACACATATTCACCTTCTTAACTACTCAACAGATGCACTATAGGAAACTTTTATGGAGCATAAAACACTTCATAAATCGCGCGTTACTAGCTCTTGGACTATAAGTAGTTATCGGTATGCTTTCAGGCAAATTTATCCAATCCATTCTTAATTTTGGTTGGAAATAGTTCTCTTATATGAGCTACTTAATAATTTTGTACTGCAAAATCTAATTGGTTATGTTTGCATTGTTTTCTTGAAGAGATTAGCCGAAATATTTGTACGAAAACAGCAACTTAACTGAATGGAAACTATAGAATTTTAAGTTTCTCAGTAGAATATAATTTCTGGATGTGCATTTTCAATCGTTACGTTGTTATAAGAACGGATTTACTTAACATTTTACATTAGAGTATCTGCTAGGTCTGAAATCTTAGTATCTGCTAGATCTAAAATGCTAGCATTGTATGGATTCTTCTATGTTGCTGCCTGGTATGATGGATATATTGAAGTGATTGAGTGACGGAGATCTCCTAGAGTCCGACAGCTATTAGATATGTGGGCGTTGTATCCCACAAATCCTCCATTAGCGCTCTAATGGCTAGCCGCATATTGGCCCAGTAGATTTCCTGGCTTACCAACTCCCAAGCCTTCGGATCTTGCAGCCTATTCGGCTTGTCATCTCCTAGCTACATCAACTCTAACATTATATAAGTATATTTGATTACACTAACTGTTAACCGATTCTTCAGAAATGAGTATATTATCCACGTACGAATTGAAGAGTTTTTTTTTTTAAATCTGAAAAGCGAGATACCTCTCTAGAGGGAGGAAGCAGCCCTTATCTCCTCTAGTTGGAATTTACTATTTTCCAATGTAATTTAGGATAGTAAAAAAATATGGACATTTGATTCATTTTAATGACATTTTATAACCGACTGTAGGTTGTACCACAGCTTTAGCTTTTGCACTAAAATAAAGCATAAATGTAGAAAAATACCCTCGTAAGCAACTCGTCAGCAAATCTAATTTGCTACACGAAAATAACATTTCTTACAGGGTCATAAAATATAACAAGAAGGAGAAATATATTTCTTCCCGAAAAGTAGAATACGTCTGCAGAATTATTCCAGAAAGTTAGAATGCAGAAAATGATAGGTATTAAGTCAGAATCTATAAGATTTTTGCTGTTCATGTCATATATGAAGCCACAGATAATTTGCAGTCATGTTAACTAACACAACTCTTACGTTACCTTATTTCCTTATAAGAAAATATTTAATCAATTATTTTATCACCAACAAAAAAAAAATGTATAGAAGGAAGAATCAGAAACCAGATGAACTTTCTTAAAAATACTAAAAGGAAGCTGTTGCGGTGGCACTTGTGTAACCAAATATTGCGAAAGCTATTTGGCTATTTTAATGTAGTAAAGTAAGAGTACGACCGAAACGTTTATATAAATTCATATATAGATGTGTATGTACGTATAACAAATTCCGTCAAAGGTTCGAAGGATCCCTGTTGATCTAGTAAACTTTTCCAACTACGTTTTTTTAATTTACACCCAATATGTTTCGCTGTTTGGAAATCCATTATGCCGACAGCTCCTCATATGCAGTGAAAACTTTCCAGGGGGTTTCATCTTCAATTGACAATACCATCGCTAACAAGATGACTGTGCCAGTCCAAGTGCTTCCAAAGTTTGCAGTTTTCATTAATAGTTTCTATTATCCCGTTAGTTAATGGATTAATTAATTTATCTTATCGTTGGGGGAAGATCAACCATGACATTCTTACTTAGTATTTATCCTAGTATAACTATAAGCGCCTTGCTAGCATTTAAGATAATAATTTCAGAGATCAAAAGGTACTCCCTTTTACTGAAGTATTATACCAGCACCAAAGGTGCAAGAAAGGTTTTCCTCACAAGAAGACCTCTTAAAAGTGTATCAATAAACACCAAAAATGTCAGCCATTAAAAAAAAAGTTGGAGGAAAACAAGAGGTTTGCAACCTTATCGACTCTCGGCCTTAGAGAGAATTCGATATTTATACTTACATGTACATAAGGGCTCAGACATTCACAAAAACAACACAAATACAAACATCATCGAACATCAATCATATCTAAACTCAAAATCCGCGTAAAGGTAACCAAAGCACGAGAATGTCGCAGGAACGTCTAGGATAGATATAATTGATATTTTAAGAAAAATTAAAACCAATATATCTACATATAATTTTAAAACAACTTTATTACCGTTATCATAATTTTCTAGTCTGCTCTTCCGGATTGCGTCATGAGGTCAACCCCACAAGCGGGTTTCCTCCCTATTCAGGGAGGGAGAAAACGCGCTAAAAATGATTTGATATAATAACAAAAACCACCCAAAAATTGATAAATGTGAAACACGCTTTCAATGTGTACCACCAACACATTAAAGCTTACGGACCCCAGCCCTTACCCTACCAGGTGGAGTAAGCCTCAGCTCCTTCTTAAAGCCAAATTGTCACCATAATATTTCAGGACCGACGGCAGTCGTGCCGAATTAACAGTCCTGTAATTAAGTCTTGAAACCCCTGTTTTAGGGTGTACAACACAAAACGTTCATTAGTTCTACTGTAACGCGGTCAAAATACGAAGAATACTGATAATGTTCAGCTTAAATGAAGTACATTTATCATCCCATTGTTTATGGAATGGTGAAAATTCATTATGCCACAGCCATGTTATATTCCAGGTAACAGAGCTGTTCAATAAAGCTCTACCTAGACTAAAAAGATTCATGCCACAATAGTGTAATTCTACCTGAGAGCCTGAAGCAGAAAGGCTTGTATCCGACTCACAGCAGGACGATTTTTCTTCAAGCTACATCTACATCCTACCAGTATGAATGAACAGAACGCCCTACCAGCGGCAATGTGCTATCCATCATTGTCAGATCCCATCTACCTCGATAGCCTCTCTTCCAGCTCTCCCCAAACTACAATTATTATTTAGTCGTTAATAAAAGGGAGAAAATGTGTATAAAAATACATATGTCAGTCCTCCTGTATTTCTCCTGCTTCATAAATTTCAATTTATATCTATTCGATATATAAAATGAGGCAGTCTCCACGTTAAGGTTTGAACAAAAAAAATCTATATTTTTTTTCTTTTGCTACATTTGCAAATAAATAGAATAGGTTGTAAAGAAACAGATCAAGTATAGAAGACTTTTATTATTTTTATTTTCAGAAATTCAGTTTCTTTATACATTATTTTCTTTTTCGTAATATAAATGTCGAAAATAAATTATAGTATTTTTTATTTCATAATGAATGAAATTAAAAGAAAAAAAATTGTGATTTAATTATATATTGAAAATCGTATTCTCCCTTCGATTGACTTTGAAAATAATGTTTACATGATTTCGCACAAATATTACGGAGATTTTGTCGCGCCTAAATATTTACATTTCAGGTAATCCATAGGGAAGAGGGATCAGGACTCATTACAGACATGTTCTTCCAAAAGCCAGTGACATTAGAGCAGTATGCATTTGCTTTGGTTAAAATATAACATTAAATAATGACAAAAACTAACATAATATAGGGTTGCCTATAATTTTGTCGGGGAGTGTATATCACTGGCATACGAAATTTTAAAAAACAGCGAATTAATAACTGAGGCCAACAGGCACAATGAAAGAACGAAACCGGCATTTTTAGGCAGTTATATCTCAGATTTACATCGTCCCATTGAAAATTAACCAGAACCTATTTTTTAGAAAGTTTAGTAAACTTTCGAATAACACCTTCCACTTCCAACGATTTCTTAACGGTTTCGAGACATATACGAAGATACCAAAACCCTTTCACGCCTACTAATAAAATATTTATTCTATTGTTCCTTAACTCCAAACGCAACCAAAACCCATAACACAATGTTCCTGTGGCGGATTCTGCTGGTTTAGGAAGCCTTTCCACCTTTCGGATTAGACGTTTTTTTGTACCAAATTTCATCAATATTGGATCATTTTTGAGCCTGTGAGAGAGTGAACAGACGTATATATACGTATATACATAAATATTCTCTCGTAACTTGACCTCTTGCACATATATTTTTCCTCTTCTTTTAATAAAGGCCTTATAGGTCACAACATTGCTTCAAAACTTCATTTAAACTAGTTTATTTATGTTTGCCAGAAACTAGTCGACATAAATAAAATGGTTTATATATTTATATATATAAAGGGTGTCCCACGTTAAGCTGTCATAAGTTTAGGGGTTTATTCTATATCTCATTTGTAGTCCAATGGCGCAAAAATGAGCGTTCTATCTGAAAATGTAGAGGAGCTACTTTTGTCTATTTTAAAAACTGAGCTTTTTTAAAGAAAAACTGTGTTTTCAGGATTTGAAAATGCTTTATTTTATATATAATATAATAATAATAATAATAAGTTTTATTGCTCAAGTTTTACAACTTATATGCAAGCTTTTGTTGTTTTCAGGATTTGTGATCAATTTATCGTAAATAACGACCACATTTTAAGAATCTACATTAAATTTCCAATAAGAAACGCCCGTTATTGAAATATTACCCCGTAAATTAAGAGCTATATTAAAAGCCATATAAATGAGAATGTTTAACATTGGTGTTTTATTAAATTATTCGATATTTTCTTAATCGCCTATTTTTAGACTTAGAGGTTTGCCTTCGCCTCAAAAGTTGCATTATTTAATAAGCTTCAAAATGGTACCTCGTAGTTCAAGAAAACAATCTGTTTCTAAGCCATTCTGAACAAATTCTTTCATTTCACACGATGATGGTGATGTCCCTTCCTTCTCAAATTACCTGACGTTTATTCCACAAGCCCATATACCAAATAACAACTCACTCTGGTTTCAAATGGTTGGTTGCCCAGCTAATAATGGACGAGTGGTTACGAAATGGCTGAACAGTGAATTCCCTAATCGTTGTATCGGCCACTATGGACCAGTTCGTTAGCCTCCTGATCTGAATCCTCTAGATTTCCATGTTTTGGGAACATTGAAGAGCATAGTATACTCAGAGCCCGTGACGACGAAGGAGGAACTCATCAACAGGATCCTGGAGCTGTCAGCTCATGAGAACTCAAAGACAAGATGTCCTCCGTAATACAGTGAATTCAGTTAGACGTTAAGCTTATATTTGAAGACATTTTTAAAATCTACTGGACAAATAGTTTTTAGTCCTCATTAATAAACATTTTTCTCTCACCCATAGATTTCTATAGATTTTTCCTAGAACATTTTAAAGCAACTTTTGATGGGGCCTTTTATTTAAATGAATTTTTTTTTTTCGCTTTTGTAATGTATAACCCAGTTAACTTATAAGCAGAAATTTTATTAAATAGAATAGAATTAATAGTACAAATTAAATAAAATAAGACCCAAGGCATAACCATATAATACATGCATTCATTGTATTTACAATAATGGTAATTATATCCAATGTGTCTTCTGAATTCTTTCACCCTTGATTCCGAAGTGTCCCCCTACCGTTATCAGAGCAAAAATTGTGTTTACGTAGTGTGGGAACGGTTAGGGAATTACCTCTTCAGCCATTCCGTCACCACTCTTCCATTATTAGCTGGGCAACCATCCATTTGAAACCAGTTAAAATTTGGTAGATGGGCTTGTGCAATAAACGTTATGTAGTTTGGGGAGGATGGGATATCGCCATCATCGTGTAAAATTAAAGAATTTGTTCAGAATGGCTCCTTCACGTTATTTATTGGGTTTGACTGATTTATTGTTTTCTTTAACTACGAGGTACCATTTTGAAGCTTATTAAATAATGCAATTTTGAGGCGGAGGCAAACCTCTAAGTCCAAAAATAGGTGATTAAGAAAATATTGAATAATTCAATAAAACACTAATGTTAAACATTCTCATTTATATGGCTTTTAATATTGCTCTTAATTTACATGGTAATAATTCAATAACGGGTGTTTCTTATTGGAAATTTAATGTAGATTCTAAACATATGGTCGTTATTTACGATACATTGATCACAAATCCTGAAAACACAGTTTTTCTTTAAAAAAAAAAAAACCAGTAGTTTTTAAAATAGACCAAAGTTTGAGTAGCTCCTCTACATTTTCAGATTGATTGATGCCGGAAGGGGAAAAAACTCAAACCGAAGGAGTTCCATCGCGTTTGAACTAGCATTTGTATACCTAATTACTTGTAGAACACTGTTGTAATAGAGCTTTTCCACTTTATTACTAGATCTGATCCTAAAACGCGTTTTCGTTGAACGTTCTCTCAGCGTGTAGAAATCTCACAAATTTTAGTGAAAAGTAAAACCACATTTCATATCACTTGCTTAATTACTTAAAAACTGGAATTTATTCAACGCAGCACTAAAAAAATATGTTTTTTTATAAGTATGCGCATCTCTATAAATTGAGTAAAATAATTAATAATTAAATCGGATACTTGCTGTTTTCCACGGTTTTCGTAATATAAAACCCGTTTTTTCCACAAAATCGGGCGTTTGAAACTACTTTAAGGCGTAGCGTTATATTTTTCTGAAGCCAGACAAGGTGTCTTGTGGCTATAGAGTAGATATACCTACTAGGGTTTAATTTATTAAACCACTGTATATTAAACAGGGCGAACACTGTTGGTGTCTTAATTAGGTTAAGGGCTTTGCTTGAAGAGCAAAGGAATTAGATTCAAAGTCTACCTTGGGAGATACATTTTCCAAGTCTTCAAATCGAATCATTTACACCGTCCTGTGCAATAAAATAGTGGAATAATAAAAACAAAATCTTACATTGAGCAGCTTATTATTCTCATCCTCAGGTATAAATCAATTTAAAAAACCCATCTAATTCATATATTAAGCACATTTTTTTGTAATCTGTTCTTAAAACATAGGCTGCATAAAAAAACTAGATATTTGAATTATAACAAAATAATTATTATTTTCTATTTAATAATGTGCACAATTAAAACTCGTGAATTAATAAAAATGGTTTATTAATAAATACGTTTTTTACCTGTAGTGAACTATAAGAAGTTCAACTTAAAGTTATTTACAACCGCATAAAGAAAGTAGACCGAATATCTGGGCCACGCCATGACTAAAACTATGGAACAATGGCGACTAGTCGTCTAATTTCAATCGATAAAGACCATACACCAACAAATAACATGTAATTTGTATATTTATTTATTATTTAGTATACACGAATTTAAGATGACCTTTACATTTTACAGTCTAAAACCATTAGCGAGCAGCCTTCATAATATATTTCTAGACGTTTATACATTCGAGAAATAAGAGGGATTTTTGGATGGTGACTTCTTCGTCACAGTTTAATTTGAGGTAATTAATTATGACCTGCTCAATGGTATTTTTCGTGTCACAAGTGTGCAAGAACTGGCACATCGAAATTACATTTTTTTTTCTTTCTTATAATAATCTTCAGATACTAGTAATTTATTTTTCATTTAAATCTTTACGTATTATTTATCTTCACTTTAACGAGTGAATGTTTCACAAAGCGGCTATATGTATGAATGTATTTTTTAGCGCGGTTCCTCCCTCCCCCATAGGGAGGAACCCCGCTCATAAGGTTGATACAATGAAACAATCTGGAAGTGCCGACTAGAAAATTTTGCGTTTCAGAACCCCTAGAGACCGAAAATAACGGTGGTTCAAATTTGTATATATATATATATATATATATATGTATATATTTATTTATATACATACATATATATATATATATATATATATATATATATATATATATATATATATATATGTCTGTTCGCTCTGTAGCTCCTAGACGAATGGTCCGATTTTGATGAAATTTGGTACAAAAAGCTTTCGTCTAATTTGAAAGGTCAAGTTCGTTAACCAGCAAAATCGGCCTACTGGAAGACGGCGTTTGGGGCGAAATTCGCGCAAAAAAATCGTAACGCTTACGTTTTTGATTTCATAAGCTTGTAAGTACTCGTTTTATATGCTTCCTGGTCTAGGAAAACGAATGAAACCATTTTCAAGGCGATAGCTTTAACCGTTTTCGAGAAAATTGGAAAAATAGTTTTTGAATACCGTTTTTGGATTGGGTACTTAGATTCATGGGATTCAGTTGAAACATTTTCTGCATGTTCTACTTTTATCAAAACTAATATGTTGAAATTTTGGTTACGTTTGGAGTTAAGGAAGGGTTAGAATAAAATATTTTATTAACAGACATAAAAAATTTTAGTAACTTTGTTTACTTTCCTTAATATCTCGAAAAAGGTTGAGAATCTTGGTAAACGGAAGAATACCATTAGAAAGCTTATTAAATGCTCTAAAAAAAGGTTCTAATGAAAGTTTTGATTAGGTGATGTCAATCGGAGAAATAAGAGCTTAAAACTTTAAAGTAATTGATTTCGCTTATTCGAACTGTTCTTTTTGTCTCTTTTTTATTCCTTGTTATTTTTTAATTGCTTATAGTTTGATAAAGTATTTGAAAATAAAACAGGTTAAGAAAAATAAGAAAAACCATTTAATGTTAGAGATATGGATTTCCAAGATATAGATTTCCAACTGCCTAGCGTCCTTCCTAGGGAGGGTTGTTTGTCTTTGATTTTGGTACTTAGAATTATGGGATAAAGTTGAAACATTTTCTGCATGTTCGAATTTCATCAACACTAATATGTTGAAATTTTTGTTACGTTTAGAGTAAAGGAAGGGCTAGAATAAAATATTTTATTAACAGACAAAAAAGTTTTGGTAACGTTGTATACATTCGTTAGTATCTCGAAAACCGTTGACAATCTTGTAAAGCGGAAGATTATCATTCGAAAGCTTACTAAATGCTCTACAAAAAAGGTTCTGAAGAAAGTTTTAATTAGGCGATGTCAATCGGATAAATAAGTGCTTAAAACTTTAAATTAATTGATTTCGTTTATTCGAATGGTTCTTTTTGTCCTTGTTATTGTTCCTTGTTATTTTCTAATTGCTTACACTTGGATAATGTATTTGACAATAAAACTGGTTAAGTAAAATAACAAAAACAATTTATTGTTAGAAATATAGATTTCCAGAATTCCAAGACCTTGTCACTAGCGGGACAGTTTCCAGTGGAAGAAGACCCTTCCAGGTAAGATTGTAAATCATGACCTTTCAAGACTTTACTACTCACAGGAATGGCGTTAGTGACCTTAAGGGTTGACAGGGGGCCATTATAATAATTAATTTAAAAAAAAGACTGGTGGAACCAAAATAATAACTGCTTCTTTTTTAATCTTTCCAAATTAGACTAGAAATATGAACGGAACCGCGCTAAGATGAAGCAGTTCCTGCGGGTCGGACTTTTTTTACCCTAAGGATGGCCAAAGGACTCGGCATGAATAAATGAATACATAATATGTTTTGCGACGATTTTTTCATGGCTGCCAAAATAAAAATTTTAAATTACGAGGATATACAAAAACTAATTAATGGTATACGCTTAAATACCACACTTATTTCTAGAAACATTTTACACGGAGATTAAGTTTATCCCTAAGAATAAATTCTTCATTCATTCATTAAAAATTTAAAATACAGAATCGTATTCAGAAATATAGATAAACAATTCTGCATTGTGGTAGAACCTGTTTTACACAAACAACAAATAAAGTTGATAATGAAACTAAACTTAAAAACAATAACAATGAATCTCTATTCAAAACAAATACACTTTTTTTTTACGACGAGAAAATGAAAGAACTAGTAAAATAATTTCAGGAGAAAACAAATAAATAAAACCAAAATAAATGACACGATAAAAGATGAAAATAAAAAATGATTTATGTTATTTCTTTTTGTCCTAAATTAATCCCTCACTGGGGATAAATGGAGCAATCAGTAACAGATTAAGTAAGCAATGAATCGTCGATTATGATAATTTATTCCTCTATTACTTCAAATGATCATATTTTTAGTATGCATTAGTCTAATACAATAAATTAATAGATTACTTTGGACGAATAGAGAATCTATCCTCCATAATACTTCTTCAAAATCCTTAGGATGTTAATTCAAAGGAAATATAATATGCTCATTCCTACGAAAAACGTTTCAGTACCCACACGAAATACTGCAATTACAGGTGCCTCAACAACGATTTTACAATGTCCTTCTTCTTGTGCGAAATTTGATGATAATCAAATTTTGCTCAGAACCATGTTATCGGAATAGAAAAGTTTATTTTATTAAAAATAAAATCTTTTTTTAAAAAAAGGAAAGCCATCACGTTTTGAAGGTATAAGTTACTGAATAACTAAGTTTGAAATATCTCTATTCCGCGGAAAGTCGCGGATAAAGATTCAAACCCCAAAATCTCAGAAATCAGTAATATACAAATTCAAATTATTCTCAAAATTTCTCAATCCTTTTTTACCCATGGGGGTTAATGTGCATGTTAAAATACAAATGTTATTTTTCTGTATCAGAGCCATTAATCTTTTGGAAGAGATGAAGTCCCTCCACAGAAGTAGAGTACGAAAT